>OX336392.1:516519183-517196954 GCA_946902985.2 Meconema thalassinum
GAAAGTAGTTTGTTCACTCATCGCACACGATCATAATTTTGAGACCATATTTTTGTGATTTATTGGCCATATACACCCTGAATTTGCAGCGACCTCGGAAGCCTACTAGCATCTCTTCCACACAAGCCATGGATCCGAAGCTGTAAAGACTCTGAGAATTGTCTACCATTCTGTTGAAATCCACGAAATAGCGGCAGCAGGATCTGTACATCTCCTCTCACCCCGGGGGATTCCTGAGTTGGGTCCGGTTTCCCCCTTTTGTCCATTACCTGTGGGACGGAACCTCTCCTTTTTGACTTTCCTATCTGCCTTTCATGGCTCTCCTTCCTTCCAAGTCCCTCAATCCGCATTCTTTGAAGGCATTTCTTTTCCTCCTGTCCTTTATTTGCTTTATTCTCCTTTTGTTTTCCATTTCTTCTTCTAGTATATAAGCTAGTAGTTAGTTTTAGTTATAGTTTACATTTCATTATCATCTTCACGATCACCCAAACCATTAGTGGCCGATAACCTAGATGTTAGGCCCCTTAAAACAACAATCATCATCATCATCAGCTTTTCAAACTTTCGTCAGTATCTTCAATCTCCGTTAGTTTACGTTATGGTTTTCGTCTCATTGACATTTCTGCTATCACCCAGACCATTAGTGGTCGATAACCCAGATGTTAGGCCCCTTAAAACAACGATAATCATCAACATATTTTTATCTTATGATATCTCCTGCCTTCTGCACAAAGCCCTGAAGGAGGCAGGGTGCGTTTAGCCACACCACTTATGATGCACCCTGAATAGAGCTGCACCCTCAAGGGCTCATGGCTAGTGCGTTTGAGAGTTGTCGACCCGAGGGACTTCTGAGCTGGGTCCGTGCTTTCCTTTTTCTGCCGACTTTGGGGCGAGTCCTTTCCATTTCCTATCTTCCTCTCCTGGCTCGTCTTCCTTCCAAGTCCCTCAATCCTTATTCTTCGTGGATTGAGTACATTTCTATTCCTCGTAGGTGGCGAGAGAGGCAGTCGCACTGCCCTCGCTACCGTATAAAGTGCCTGCTAGTGATATGCGCTCTCAGTTGCGACATTCTCTCCTGTCGCATTGGGAGGAAGCGTGGCGTACCACGTCTCTGCCTAACAAACTGAGAGCCATCAAGGAGACAACGAAGGTGTGGAAATCTTGACTTGTGTTTACTTGCGGCGCCCACCTTACCGTGGCACACATTCTCTCTGAGTCTGTGGACCTGGCCGATCTGCGAAGGACTCTCAAACTGCCCAACACCCTCTCCCTTACTCTCCGTCAGTAGACCTCGTCATCCGGTTCATTAGGGCGAGTGGTTACTTTTTTAGGTTTTAATGTAGGTTAAGACATTTAATTTAGATTTAGTCTGTTTTAAGTTTTTATCATCTTTTCCTCGTGTTTTTTCATTTTTTTATTTTATTCATTTCTGTTTCTATTACGTAAGTTAGTTGTAGTTCTATTTTTTTTTTCAACATTTTCATCTGAACCACTAGGGCCGATAACCTAGATGTTAGGCCCCTTTAAACAACAATTATCATCATCATATTTTGTTATTTTCAGATCATAAGTGGCCGATAACCGAGATGTTACCTCCCCCTATATTGAAATATTAGATTTTTTCAGACACTCATAATTTACGTACTGTGATGATTTTACATATTGACGCTACTATTGAACAGACCAATAATATGTTCTAATCTAATTTTGATAATTCCCTAGTAAATGAGGTATCACTCTGTGAGTTAATGTATATTAAAAACAAGATGTTCAGTAAAGATCATATAGCCTACTTTCTCCTAAATGCATGGGTATTGTTATAACTCTTTGTCCTTTTCAAGGAGTATGATTGAATGTTGGTTGTAGTAGCTTGTTGAAATACAACGTGATATAGGGATATTAAACATGAATATGAGGTGCCCTTTGCTAGTGCTACCTCTGTACCGAATTTCGTTCAATTCGGTTTCACCGTGTTTGAATTGATAGGGGGAAACGATTTGCACACATACTTGGCCACCATCTGCAAACTATTGGGCTGATGTTCTTGCAGTTTGGTCTGAATATGTTTCCCACATAAAGATATGGTGTTGCAAAATTTGGTAGAGACTAGATTATTAGGTTGGTCGTAATTACATTTTAGCTTTTAACATTTGGGTGGCCGCAATTACGTTTCCATGAAGATAGCGGTGATATAAAACATGACACTGAGGTGCCCTTTGCTAGTGCTACCTCTGTACCAAATTTCGTTCCATTCGGTTTCACCGTGTTCGAATTGATAAGGGGAATCGATTTTCACACAAAGATGGCCGCCATCCGCAAAATATTAGGCTGATGACCTATTAGTTTGGTCAAAGGATGCTCCCTCCATAAAGGTATGTTGTTGCTAAATTTGCTAGAGATCGGATGATTAGGCTAATCGTAATTTGATTTAAGCTTTGAACATTTGTGTGGCCGCCATTACGTTTCTGTCAATATGGCGGCGATATAAATCATGACACTGAGATGCCCTTTGCTAGTGCTATCTCTGTACCAAATTTCGTTCCATTCGGTTTCACCGTGTTTGAATTAATAGGGAGAATCGATTTTGACAAAAGATGGCCGCCATCCGCAAACTATTAAGCGAATGACCTATTAGATTGGTCAAAGGATGCTCCCTCCATAAAGGTATGTAGTTGAAAAATTTGGTAGAGATCGGATGATTAGGTTAATCGTAATTTGATTTAAGCTTTGAACATTCGTGTGGCCGCCATTACGTTTCAGTCAAGATGGTGGCGATATAAAACATGACACTGAGGTGCCCTTTGCTAGTGCTACCTCTGTACCAAATTTCGTTCCATTCGGTTCCACCGTGTTCGAATTAATAGGGGGAATCAATTTTGACATAAAGATGGCCGCCACCCGCAAACTGTTAGGCTAATGACCTATTAGATTGGTCAAAGGATGCTCCCTCCATAAAGGTATGTAGTTGCAAAATTTGGTAGAGATCGGATGATTAGGTTAATCGTAATTTGATTTAAGCTTTGAACATTCGTGTGGCCGCCATTACGTTTCTGTCAAGATGGCGGCGATATAAAACATGACACTGAGGTGCCCTTTGCTAGTGCTACCTCTGTACCAAATTTCGTTCCATTTGATTTCACCGTGTTTGAATTAATAGGGGGAATTGATTTTCACACAAAGATGGCCGCCATCCGCAAACTATTAGGCTAATGACCTAGTTATTTGGTCAAAGGATGCTTCCTCTATAAAGGTATGTTGTTGCAAAATTTGGTAGAGATCGGATGATTAGGTTAATCGTAATTTGATTTAAGCTTTGAACATCTGTGTGGCCGCCATTACGTTTCCGTCAAGATGGCGGCGATATAAAACATGACACTGAGGTGCCTTTTGTTAGTACTACCTCTGTACCAAATTTCGTTCCATTCGGTTGCACCGTGTTCGAATTAATAGGGGGAATCGATTTTCACACAAAGATGGCCGCCATCCGCAAACTATTACGCTGATGACTTATTAGTTTGGCCAAAGGATGCTCCCCCCATAAAGGTATGTTGTTGCAAAATTTGGTAGAGATCGGATGATTAGGTTAGTCGTAATTTGATTTAAGCTTTGAACATTTGTGTGGCCGCCATTACGTTTCCGTCAAGATGGCGGCGATATAAAACATGACAGTGAGGTGTCCTTTGCTAGTGCTACCTTTGTACCAAATTTCGTTCAATTCGCATTCACCGTGTTCGAATTGATGGGGGGGGGGACATACATTCAGAGTACACACACACACACACACACACACACAGACACACCACACACAGACTCACACACACACACACACAGACAGACACACTTTTTTCGCCCTGTGTTGATCTCATAAGTCTACTTTCATTTTTTGCAAAAATCGAAAGTAGGCTAATAGTTCACTAGGTTAAGAAAGCGTCATTTAACTTACTTAGCTAAAATTAAGGTATTTAATGAATAGTAGATTTATTAATGTAGTTAGGTTAGAATTTATGGTAAGTATTGTGTTGTTTTCATACATCACATTTGTTACTATGTGGCTAAAAGGGTCAGGAACCATAACTTTGCCATCAATAAAGACATTTATAATAATAATACACATCAAAGAGCAGTAGAAATATTTTCTTCCTAATAAATGACAGACAAACATTAATACATTAATAGCATTTATAATTTTGGATTGGAAACACACCTCTCAGTTAGTAGCGAGAAGAATCCACATACCTGCGAGTGCAAGTGGATTTTGTAGCCAAGAGCCAGTGTACCTTGGCCAGCACCATGAGTAACACGGAGAAGCGGTTTCTACTCCGAGGAGCACTCCACCTCACCACTGTGCTCGAATCCTCGCCCACACGCTTCAACTGCACACTGCGAACACAAATGTTTTGGACATGTATCCTATACAGAATTCAAATCTCATGCTTAGGTCAAGAATGCAATTCCATATCTTAGGACTACTGTATGCTCTTCATATATGATGTAATGCTTGAGATGCCCCAAGAGCTCACAACTTGCGGGACGTGGGTTGGCGACCACGGGACCGCAGCGGAGTCTGGCATTGCTTCCACGTACTTGTGTCGGGCTCCTCTCCGTCTTCTTTCCTTTCGACCTCTCTTGTTCTTTTCCGACCCCGACGGTATTAGGGTATCCGAGGCCTAGGGAGTCTTGACCCTTATCTCATCCCTCCTGATACCCTCATTCCTCGAGGGGTCAACCTTCTTTTTCTATTCATGTCATATCCTGCCTTCCCCACAAGGCCCTCAAGGAGGCAGGGAGTATGTAGCCCCACCACTTCTGCTGCACCCTGGATAGTGTTACGCCCTCAAGGGCTCACGACTGGCGAGTTCGGGAGTTGGCGATCCCGACGGATTCCTGAGCCGGGTCCGTTTTGTCCCCTTCTCCCACTGACTTTGGGGCGGGCCCGCTTCTCTTACTCTTTCCTATCTGCTTTGCATGGCTCTCCTTCCTCCCAAGTCCCTCAATCTTCATTCGTCGAGGGGAGGGCATTTCTTTTCTTCCTATCTTTTATTTGCCTTCTCCTTTCTTTGTTTACAATTTCTTCTTGAATAATCTCGAATTAGGATCTCCAGTAAACCAGGAGAGCACAAAAATAAGTGGACTGTCAAACAAATTAAGACATGTCTGGTCAGAACATTTACTTCCAATACGCACCTGTACACATATATACCAAAGAATATAGAATAACAGAGGATGCTAACGAACACAATAGTTCTATAATCTGCCGTCGAGCGCTGCAGAGCGATCGAGCTGGCTGTCGAGTGATCGAGACGGCTGAACTCAACATACCGGCCGCCAAGAAATACTTACTTTCATATCACTTGCCTTTGACCTGAGAGAAGCAGTTTTTACAAGAAATGGCCCTGCACAGTCTATCCCACACTTTAAAAAGGGTCGAACTAACTCAACGCGAACACGTGGTAGTTGTCCCATTAGTTGAGTTGAAGATTTTGCTCTTAGTCGGAAACATGTCAAGCAATTATGAATTATTCGTCTGACTGTCGTTCTACCATTCACAATCCAATATTTCTGCCTAAGGGAGGCCAGAAGAAGTTGACAGCCAGCATGCAAGAAACGACTGTGTTCATGTTCAATTATCAATTTGGTGATGTGATGATGAGGTGGCAAGATCACAGGATGTTTTTGTTCATATGGCAGATTAGACCATTCTAACCGTCCACCAACTCGTAGCAGCCCGTTGTGGCCTAAACCAGGATGTAGACTTCTTAAGTGACTCTTACAATGAACTTCTTGGTCTGATTCCAGCTGTTTGATTTCCATGTGGTATGCTAACTCCTGAGCCTGTCTGATGCATGTTGTCAGAGCATTCTGCAATTCCTTTAAAGAAAGAGGTCCAGCGGCTCGCTCTGTCTTCAATTTTGAACAATTAAGTACAAATCTAAAGGTGTATGCTACAACTCGTTGCAATGTCGATAAGCTAGAGAATCTTGTGATGAGTCCATCCTCGGGAGTAGTCATTAAGTAACATGCAGGCTTAATCTTCTGCTCTGGTGCTTCCTGCTGCTCTGGGAGATTGTCTAATGTAGGCCAGTGTTGAGAATCTTCACTCAACCAAGCTGGTGCATTCAACCATAACTTATTATCCATAAGATCCTTTGGATGTACACCTCGTGATACCAGATCAGCGGGGTTAAACTGTGAAGAAACGTGTCGCCAAGTAGCACCTTCTGTAATTTCCCGTATTTCAGCTACTCGGTTGGGTACAAAAGTCTTCCATCTTGACGATGGAGCCGAAAGCCACGCCAATACAATAGTAGAGTCTGTCCACAAGAATATGTTCGCTAATATAAGATTCAAGGCCTTGATTACCCTCTGCAATAATTGAGATAATAGCAATGCTCCACATAATTCCAATCGTGGAAGAGATAATTTCTTCAATGGTGCTACCCGGGACTTGGAGCAAAGAAGTCTTACAGAACTGGTTCCATCCTTGTTTGTGGAGTGTACATACAAGCACCCTCCAAACGCAGCTTCCGATGAATCACAGAACCCATGAAGCTGTACAGTTACTGAGCTGTCACCTAGAATTCTGCGATCAATGTAGATTTCATCAATCCATGGGAGCTGATTATAGAGTGATGTCCAAGTTGCAGCCAATTCTTCTGATAAAGGCTGGTCCCAAGATAGCCGTTCTTGCCATAACTTCTGAAGAAATATCTTGCATAAAATTACTATAGGACTGATGAAGCCTAGAAGGTCAAAAATGCTGGAAACAATGGATACAACTAGGCGTTTTGTAAAGCCATGTAGATAGGGTTTTGGCTTGAAACCGCTAATAACTTGAAACTGGTCAGCAGCTGGGTGCCATACCAATCCTAATGTTTTAACTTCACCCTTGTCAAGCTGTAATGGTAACTGAGTCTCCCTTAGCTCCGGTGAGACATTCTCTAGAGTACCTGGGTGATTGCTGCACCACTTACGTAGTGAGAATCCACCCTTCTGTAGTATGCTTATCAACTCTTGCTGCACTTGAAGAGCCTCTTCGAAGGTCGCACATCCCGAGATACAATCGTCAACATAGAAATCTTCCATCATTGATTTCTGAGCCTTCGGGCAGGCATGAGCTTCCTCACTGGCCAGTTTTTGAATGCATCTAATAGCTAAGAATGGCGCACATGACATGCCATACGTAACAGTCTTCAATTGATACTCCTTGGAAGGATCTGTCAATTTCTCTCTCCATATTATCCTTTGATATCTACAGTCTTGGGGATGTACCAAAATCTGACGGTACATTTTTTTTCTATGTCCGCAGTAAAGGCAATGACATGCCTTCTGAATCTTAAGATAATAGAGTAGAGGTCTTGCTGGATGGTTGGGCCGACGGTAGAAGGTCATTCAATGACATTCCGTTGCTGGATGCTGCAGAACAATCGAATACTCTAGTCTTAGTGCTAGAGCTGCTTGCCTTTTAACCACTGCATGATGTGGCATATAATAGCAACGTGCTGTGGTATCTTCAGCAATATCCATATGACCCAAATCTTCGTACTCTTGAAGAAATTGAATATATTCTTCCTTCAGTCGTTGATGTTTGGCCAACTTCCTTTCCAACTGATGAAACCTCCTTGTTGCCATCAGCTTGGAGTCACCTAGATTTTCTGAGTTTTCTTTGAAGGGAAGACGCACTACAAATCTGCCAGAAGAGTTGCGTGAGACGTGTCGTTTGAAGTGAGCTTCACAATCCCTTTCTTCCTTAGTTCTTGGAGTATGGTGTAGCTCTTCGATTTCCCAGAATTTCTGTAGCTGCTGTTGGATGCAGCCTGCAGATTGTACAAAGTAAGATACTACCGGCCGCCGTGGTCCATGTAGGGACTTACTGGAATCAGTGTATTTACCTGCAAGTACCCAACCTAACTCTGTTTCTTGTAGAATAGGATAATCTTTAGTTCTAGTTAGATTTCCTGCGAGCTGAATATATGGAAATACCTCCGCCCCAATTAACAAGTCAATGTGACCCGGTTCGTTGAACTGTGGATCAGCAAATGGCAGATTTTTGGGTAAATTCCACTCCTTGCTATCAATGTATTCGCCAGGAAGATCTTCAGTAAGCTTAGGTAGTACTAAGCACTCGACTGAGGTCACGAAATCATTTATACGTGAGCCTATTTGCACCGAAACACTATGCTTAGTTTCTGACGCCGTATTGCCAATACCCTGGATCGGTTTACGATCATGAGATCTGCGTAGCCTTAATCGCTGAACACAGGATTCGGAAATAAAGTAAGATTGCGAGCCACTGTCTAAAAGGGCTCTGCAAGTCTGCCAGATCCCTTGAGCATCCTTGACCTTCACCAATGCTGTGGATAACAATATGGACTGACGTGGTTCTATCTTAAGAGTACAGTAACTACTCGTGCCATGCTACACCTGAGTCAAGTTCTGATTAGAGACGTTTTCCGACTTATCTACGTTTGACGAATGCTGGGACACATCAATATGCAGTAACGTGTGATGCTTCTTCCTGAATGTTTGGCAGTTACCAGCCTTGCACTGGGCGACTCTGTGTTGAGCATGTAGACAGTTGAAACAGAGATTATTGCGCTTGACAAAATCTCTACGTTCTAGAGTAGGAACTTGCTTAAAATCCCTACATCTAGCTAAAGCATGTGGAGCGTTGCAGTACACACAGTTTATAGTTGTAGTAACATACGTCTGATGAGCATGTGGTGTTTTCTTACGATTGGAAGGTTCTTTACCTTCAGAGTTTGAGCTGCTTGAAGGCCTGAGGAGGTTGCTTGAGTTTACTATGTCTAAAGCCTTACATTTACTTTCTAAGAACTTGATAAGATCTTCAAGAGTAGGAAGAATTTCAGTCTCCAGTATCTAATAGACACGTGCACTTTCTCTAAAATCAACTGCGAAACTAGTAGGTCTTCCAATGGCACTGTTAAATTTAGGGCCTTAATAGCATTTAGGTTACTCAGAGTTTGGTTAACCAGTGCCCGAAGTTCATTAACAGAATCTTTGTGAGCAACCGGTAAGTTTAACAAGTAACCTAAGTGTGCCGTAGCAATCAGTCTTATGTTATCATAACGACTGCGAATAGTTTGCAGAGCAACTTCAAAATTACTGCTAGCAACTGGGCTATTAGCTATTAACTTATGAGATTCGCCTTTGAGTGTAGACAACAAGTAGTGAAATTTTTGAATATTGTCTAACTGGTCATTATTAACAACTAGGCTATCAAAGGTGTCCATATAATGCTTGAAACCGGTCACATTACCATCATAACTGGGAAGTTGTAGTGTCGGTAATCTAATAGCATTCCGTGTACCGGTACTAGAATGTGAGTGTGGTGGAGTAAGGCCTCTTGTCCACGAGACGAATTTCCGCCGGAACGGCACTTTCGCCTTCCGGCAGACAACCCGGTTGCCTTGTCCACGGAGACGGCACGCATTCAGTCGTGTTGAGTCTTGAGACTGTGCACTATGGATACGGAGATGATACGTAACTTTATTGCATTATATTATCTTCAAACAAAGCGACGACGACGTAGAAGGCACTTCGTTAATCCGTTAATGCAAGATCGATGGAAATTTGCTGCATTTAATACGTTGATTAAAAATTGAGAGAAGACAACGCAAAGCATTTTAATTATTTCCCAATGTCAAAAGAAACATTTGACACGGGCCCGTGGTGATGCAATAACGCGCCTGCCTCTCACCTGGAGGTCCCAGGTTCGATTCCCGGCTCCGTCAGGGATTTCAGAAACTAACGTGAGGACTGGAACGGGGTGCACTCAGCCTCGTGACGACAATTGAGTAGCTGTCTGACAGTGAGGCAGTGCCCCGATCACGAAAACCAAGATCAACGGCCGAGGGGACCCAAGGCGCTGACCGTGCGTCACCCCAATATCTGCAGGTCAAATGGCTGAGTAGCGTCGCTTGGTAGGCCTAGGCCTTTATGGGCTGTAGTGCCAGGGGTTATTTTTATTAAAAGAAACATTTGAGAAATTATTGGTGACTACAAAAGTCTTTGAAGCATGAAGATACCAATATGCGGAATTGCATTCCTCCTCCTGAAATGCTTGCTGTGACACTCAGCTTAGCCTTATGACTTGTAGGCCTATATACCTAGGTATTATGTAGGACTATTTCTTGTTTAAAAGAGTATTTAATGCATGAGTGTGTTAAAGTGATAGCTTGAAAATATTAATATTACAATATGAATTAGGGAAGCTTCTTTTATTTATGTTTCACACTTCGTACATAGAAAAATACTCCTCAATAAAACATAACAAAAGTATAAAAAGGCAATAGTCAACAATGGAAATGAAAATACTCGTTAACTATCTCGTTAACGAACTTTCATATCTGGAAGTGTTTCAAAGTCTTCTTTCAGCTGTATACATACTTCTTTCCAGGCTTCCAATGTCAACCGCCTGTCTTAGTATTTGTCTATTGTTTTATCCCAAAGGACAGGACGTTCCTGGACCAGCGTAATCAGGATTTCCATGTCAATACCGAGTTCTGCACTCTTTTGAGCGCTGAAGAGATGCACGCTAGCTGCATGTTCTCTTATCACTCACTGGCTAACAACGGTGAATTTGCCGGCTCGTGGACAAGCTGCCACATCACTACATGTCTCAGTGTGCTGACGGCACACCGTCCAGCTGCCGTCTCTACAGTGGGAAGCCGGCACTGCACCCGGTGGATGTGACGGCAGATAGCCCGTGACGGCTCGTGGACAAGCTCTCATATGAAATGATGTATCACTATCGTTTCGGCCAATGCGCCGAAACGGCGGAAATTCTTGTCGTGGACAAGGGGCCTAATACTACCATCAACCTTGTGTTCATTATCACGATTGATCTCGATATTCATTGCAGCTTCGAGATCAAAGTATGCTGATTCAAAGGTTTCTCTTTCAGCTGCATGTTTTTCAATAGCCTCAAGAAGTTCTAACTGCGTTTGAGCACTTTCAAATTGATCTCTAATGTTAGGTAATTCTTTCAGTCTAACAATCACTAATTGAATATCTGACTCACGCTGGAATTCACTAATGTACTTTGACATTCGTGTCAAACTTGATTTGGCAACGGCTCGTAGCTGTACGAGTTGCTTCCTGCTTTGTTCTTCCATAGTTGCAGACGCGTTACAAGTACGAATGGTACGGAAAAGGTGAAACAAGGAAGGCTAACTTCTCATACTTGCAAGAATCAAGTGCTTTGTCCGCGTTCTGTACATAGAACATGTCTTTCTAACGCGTATATCCGGCTCGCGAGGACCATGAATAAATCGTGAAGTAGGATCTCCAACAAACCAGGAGAGCACAAAAATAAGTGGACTGTAAAACAAATTAAGACATGTCTGGGCAGAACATTTACTTCCAATACGGACCTGTACACATATATAACAAAGAGTATAGAAAAACAGAGGATGCTAACGAACACAATAGTTCTATAATCTGCCGTCGAGCGCTGCAGAGCGATCGAGACGGCTGTACTCAACACTTCTTCTAATATGTGTCTGTATTTAGTATTAGCTAGAGTTTTTATCCTCTTGTCATCTTTCACTATCACCCGAAATATTAGGGGCCGATAACCTAGATGTTAGGCCCTTGAAACAACAATTATCATCATCATCATCATCATCATCGTCATTGCTTCCACCTACGTGTACCGGGATCCTCTCTGTTATCTTTCCTGTCGACCTTACCTTGGTCAACTCTTGTTCATTTCCGACCCCGACGACATTAGGGTATCCGAGGCCTAGGGAGTGTTACACCTTCCCGCCTTAATTGGTCCTTGTCTCATCTTTCCTGATCCCTTATTCTTCGAAGGGTCAGGCCTCCTGTTTTCTTTTCATTGTATGTACTGTCATCTGCTCAAGGCCCTCAAGGAGGCAGGGTGTGTTTATCCCCTCCTCTTATGGTGCACCCTGAATTGTGCTACACCCTCAAGGGATCAGGTCTTGTGAATTCGGAAGTTGGCGACCCCGAAGGCCTCCTGAGCTAGGTCCGGTAGTTCTCCTCTTTACCTTTCCTGGCTCTCCTTTCCTCCAAGTCCCTTAATCCTCATTCTTCTAGGGTTGAGGGCATTTCCTTTCCTCATTTCTTTTGTTTCCCTTGTTCTTATTTTTGTTTTCCATTTCCTCTTCTAGTTTGTAGATATGTTGTTAGGTTTAAGTTTAGTTTAATTTCATTTACATTTTCACTATCACCCTAACCATTACGGGCCGATAACCTAGATGTTAGGCCCCTTAAAACAACAATTTTCATCATCATCATCATCATCATCACATTTTAATTTATATTGTGACGTTTGACATTTTTGCTGTGACTAATTACTTTTAATGCATTTTTATTTGTCTATAGGAATTCGAGTGTTATAGGCCTCATGTTTTACTTTGGTGTGATTAAATACATTGGTTTCGGATTTTGAATATTTAAGCTGCATGAAGAAAGGGAGGGTTTGGGGATGGTGGTCTATTTTGGTGTCTGTGTGTTTTCAAGCGCTGTGATTGGTTGGTTTGTTTTTAGTCTATTTTTGCGGTTCCGTATTATTTTTGAATTTTGTTGCTATTTTAAGTTTTAATGACTGAGTAATTTGTGTATTCGATGTATTTATTTACTTTGAATTGTTCTGAGTTGGTTGTTAGAGCTTTTCTGTAGTTTTATTAATTTTAATGGAGTTTTGATATTTCGATTTATAGTTATTGTTGTAGTTTAATGTCTCTGTGCTTTATAACGATGTGATTGGTCGGTTTTGTTATTAATGAATGTTTGCTTTAATTGGTATTTTATTTTGTTTTCTATAGTTATATAGTGTGTAATGATTTATGTTTTGTGTACCTGATGTACTAGTTTTGATTTATTATTGTCTATTGCTAGTTTGTAGGTTGAGTTTTTTGACGTGCTGTGATTGGTTGTCATCATTTTTGTTTTAATGTACTTCTAATTTCGAGTTAATTTGCGTAATGTTGTGTTTAAAAATCTATAATTACGTGGTTTTATGTTCTGAGCTTTAACTCCCCCAGGGGCTCACATCTAGTGGGACGTGGGTTGGCGACCACGGGGCTCAAGCTGAGTCCGGCATTGGTTCCACTTACTTGTGCCGGGCTCCTCTCCGTCATCTTTCCTGTCGACCTCACTTGGTCAACTCTTGTTCTCTTCCGACCCCGACGGTATTTGGGTATCCGAGGCCTAGGGAGTCTCTTCCTTTCCCGCCTTAATTGGCCCTTGTCTCATATTTTCTGATACCCTCCTTCTGCGAGGGGTCAGCCTTCTTTTTCTTTTCCTTTTATCTCCTGCCTTGAGTTCAAGGCCCTTAAGGAGGCAGGGTGTATGTAGCCCCACCAGTTCTGGTGTACCCTAGATATTGCTACACCCTCAGGGGCTCACGGCTGGTGAGTTCGGGAGTTGGCGACCCCGAGGGATACCTGAGCTGGGTCCGGTTTTACCCGTTTTATCCATTATCTGTGGGGTGGACCCTCTCCTCTTTCACTTTCCTATCTGCCTTTTATAGCTCTCCTTCCTTCCAAGTCCCTCAATCCGCATTCTTCGAGGGTTGAGGGCATTTCTTTTCCTCCTGTCCTTTATTTGCCTTATTCTCCTTTTGTTTTCCATTTCTTCTTCTAGTATATAAGTTAGTAGTTAGTTTTAGTTATAGTTTACATTTCATTATCATCTTCACGATCAGTGAAGTGTAATTAGGGGCGAATAACCTAGATGTTAGGCCCCTTAAAAACAATTATCATCATCATCATCATGTGCTTGTAACTTGTTGGTTGTAGCCTATGTAAATGTATTTGCATGTGTGTAGCGTGACAGTGGTTACTAATATTGTGTTTGGTCATTTGACATGTTAATTCAATTTATTTACTTATTGTTGATGCATTTTACTTTTGTTTGCTGTATTGCATGTTGATTACCGTATGTGCAGTGTGATTAGCTTGTATTTTATTGAGATTTGTCGATTTTGGTGACCAACCCAGATGTTGCTTTGTTTTAAGTATTTTATATTGGATGTTTAATTTGCGCTGTACAGTGATGCTGTAGTGAAGTGTTTAGATTTTATCATATTGGTCACCAACCCAGATATTTACCTGTAGTAATGTTGCTTTGTTTGAGATTGTTATATTTTATGTGTTTTCCGATAACCTAGATGTTAGACCCCTAAAATATTATCATCATCATCATCATCATCATTAGTATGCATTTGGGTTGTATTTTTAATTTGTCAGCCGGG
Organism: Meconema thalassinum; assembly: GCA_946902985.2. NCBI lineage: Eukaryota > Metazoa > Arthropoda > Insecta > Orthoptera > Tettigoniidae > Meconema > Meconema thalassinum. The sequence continues at coordinate 516,533,426 of OX336392.1, forward strand.
TCACTTTCATAATTTCCTAGGTGTCTGATTGGAGCATTGTTGTTTTGATTTGTTCGGTCGTAGAATTTATTTGTTTCATCAAAGAGATAACCCATTATGTGTGGTATCTTACAGTAAGTATTTCAAGATTTTCTCGAGTGTTTTTTTTTCAATTCTGCTTGTTAATTTTAGGGCTTCTCTTATTAACACGTTTTGGAGCGATTGTAATTTTTTAATGTTTGATTTACGTTGTTTTATATAGTCTTGCTTTTTGCGTTAATGAGTGGTTGCAAAATAATTAGTTTTGTTTTAGCCTGGCGGATTAAATTTTTTATTATGCTGTTGGAGTGTGAAATTTGTATCTAACTTTATGGGGTTTGAAGCCATTTTTCAGTGTTGCCTTAGTTTTTCAGGATTAGGGCATAACCCAACTCGTTTAGGTACATTCGTGTTGACCGACTGAAAAGCACCAAACTTTTGTTCCTTTTTCTAATGTGATTCCAAGGTAATTGTACTGTGTTACTAGATCAATATTTTGATTGTGTAGCTTGATTGGTTCTATGTTTCGATTATGTTTCCATGTTAATAACATGGATTTGTTATTATTTATATTAGGTTACGTAATGAAAATCTTGAGGTTGGTTTTAATTTAGCTTCTTGAATTAATATAAAATGCCAATATTATGCTCAATTGGGAATTGTGAAAGTTGTATTTTTTGTGCCTGCACCATCTGCATTCCAGTTGGCAATTTTAAGCCTTTTTAAAGGCATTGTTGTTTAGTATGTGTTACCAGTGCCTCAATGGCATTGCTAAGCCGATTTATAATTGTAAACAGATTTCCAGCAAGGTCTTTTACGGTGTCTTGAAGTGTTCAAATTATGATTTTAGTATGAACTGAAATATTTGCCGGCACATGGGTCTTTAAAAATTGTGGATTGGTGGATGCTTGTTTGTGGTAAGTGTGTTGTAATTGGTTGTTTTGGAGAGGTTTGTTTGGTTTGCTATAACATAACGAAATGGTGAATTGTTGCTGATTGTGGCATAGGTTGTTTGTTGTTGGTTTCGATTTCAAAGTCTTCTGTGCGAGATAAGCCAGTGCTAGAGTAGCTGTAGATGTGTTTTGTTTTCCCTGTGTAATTTTACGTATGCGTTGTGGTAGTGGTTTGCTGTGTAAGTCATCTTCAATTGATGGGAGAGGTGTTTCTTCTTGTTGTAGTTGGAATCTATCCTTGGTGGGCAATACTGGCACGAACGTTTTGTGTTGTACTGTATTGTATCTTAAGTTGGCGGGTGTTGAAATTTGGTTGTGATGTAGTTTGCTTAATTTCCATGGTGTCCACAGGCATGAAAAGTCAGGAATTTTGTTTTTGGTCAGGAAATAGTGTGAAAAAATGGCGTGAGTCAGGAAAAAATGGCGAAAAGTATTAGAAATTCAGGAAGTTTATATTGACCATAGAGTATTTTGTGTTTTACAGCCATATGTTGATGTTACTAGTTCAACTTATCTCTGAGGATAAAAAGGAATAACTCACTGGACATTAAGATAAGTTTCCATTTTTACAGTACATCATAGTAAAAACCTCTTTTAACTATTTTTTGCACGCTTTTTTGGCGTTGGCCCAGGGATGTGCCGACCCCATCGCCCAGCACATTACACTACGTGTCTGCAATCAATTTGATGTTACTGTAATATAAATTTAATTGTTAATTTAAGTTTTAAACTAGTTACATGTTTCCGTAAATATAAATATTATGTTGTGTGTATTCACTATAGTTTAGGTTATTAAGTACTTTGATTTATGTATTATTGCATTATAATTTACTTTATTTTTCTTTTTAAGTTACCCCCCAGGGGTTCACATCTAGTGGGACGTGGGTTGGCGACCATGGGACCCCAGCTGAGTCCGGCATTGCTTCCACTTACGTGCCGGGCTCCTCTCCGTCTTCTTTTCCGTCGACCTCCCTTTGTCAACTCTTGTTCTTTTCCGACCCCGACGGTATTAGGGTATCCGAGGCCTAGGGAGTATTTCTTTTCATTTTATTTCCTTTTCTCTCTAAGATTTTCGCACTGATTTTGTTATTGGCTCCCCGTGTATCTAAATTCCCTTTAGCGATTTTTTTTATCTACACTCCATTTTGTAAAGATTGACAATGTAAATTGCTTTTTCGTAAGTCTTTCAATATAGGGTCTGGGACTTTTGTGAGTATTTTGAATTTTAATTGCAGTTTGTAAGTATTTTCGACCTAAACCGCTTTTTGCAAGTATTTTAAATCTAAATTGCATTTTTATGGTGGGCATTTTGCAAGTATTTTGATTCTCAATTGCATTTTGAGGGTATATTGAATCTAAATTATATTTTGTAAGTATTTTCAATCTAAATTGCATTTTGTAAGTATTGTCAATCCAAATGAGTAGTTTGAATCTACCGTACATTTTGTATGCATTTTCAATTTTAATTGCATTTTGTATCTGAAATGGGCGTTTTTCAATCTGAATTGAATTGTGTATTTTCAAATTCAATTCCATTTTGTAAGTATTTTGAACCTCAATTGCATTTTGTACGCATTTTCAATCTCATTTGCATTTTGTAAGTATCTTGAATTTCACTTGCATTTTGTTAGTGTTTCGACTCTACATTGCATTTTTAACTTATTTTTAATCTAACCTACATTTTGTGCGTATTTTTCAATCTACTCCTTTTGTGAGTATTTTCGTTCTAAATTCCTTTTTTAAGTATTACCGCTGTCCCTTTTGTGAGTAGTTTCAATCTGAGTTCCTTTTTGAAAGTATTTTCCGTCTCACTTAATTTTCGTTCTGGATTCCATTTTCATTGTCATTTTCGCTATCACCCAGACCATTAGGGGCCGATAACCTAGATAACAATTATAAATTATCTTATTTTGTTTCTAATCTCTTCAGTGCTTACGAAGAAGTAAGACATTGGGATCGAATTCTGTAGCATAGATGCCATGACCACAGAAGACTGGAAGGACGCCAACTATGAACTACGGCACTTTGTAACCAGGTTCGCAGTGCATGGCCTTCATTATAAGGTATGCCGCAACGAACTCGACCATGAACCCTGTGGGGATTGCGTGTGTTCTTTGTGTGGAAAGACATGTTGTGTTAAATATCACGTCATGAATTGCATACATCGAAAATTGTCTTTAAAACAATTAAGTTAGTAAAATTATAATAATTAAGTTTATGTGTAAATATAAAAGCCTCCGTGGCTTAGGCGGCAGCACGCCGGCCTCTCACCGCTGGATCCGTGGTTCAAATCCCGGTTACTCCATGTGAGATCTGTGCTGGACAAAACGGAGGCAGACAGGTTTTTCTCCGGGTACTCCGGTTTTCCCTGTCAACATTTCATTCCAGCAACACTCTTCACTCTCATTTCATTTCATCTGTCATTCATTTAATCATTGCCCCAGAGGAGTGCGTCAGGCCTCGGCAGCCGGCACAGTTCATATCCTCGCCGCTAGATGGGGGCTTCATTCATTCCATTCCTGACCCGGTCGGAGACTGGAAGCAGGCTGTGGATTTTCATTTTCATGTGTAAATATAAACGAAATTACTAGAAATGGAAGATGGTTCAAGAGCAGTTATTAGGACAAGCAGTTACCTGCTAAGAATTAGGTTTAAATAATTAAGTAATTAAATTATTAATAAAGGAAACGAAATAATTATATGAATTAAAGCTTAAGGACTAATTGTTTATTAAAATTTAAAATGTTCAAAATAAAACAATTACCGCATATAGAATTAAGAGATTTAAAATAAATGAATGTTGACCTTCTGTCGGTCGCATGTGTATCAGAATGGTACAAGCACGCGTCTTTCTCGTGTCATTGTTGTGTTAGACAACAGTGTATTTACCTTCCTGTTTCCCCCTCCATATCCAGCCAGTCACTTCACAGCCTTCGTGCAGTCACACTGTCGGTCGCATGTTATCAGAATGGTACAAGCACGCGTCTTTCTCGTGTCGTTGTTGTGCTAGGCAACAGTGTATTTACCTTCCTGTTTCCCCCTCCATATCCAGCCAGTCACTTCACAGCCTTGGTGCAGTCACACTGTCGGTCGCATGTTATCAGAATGGTACAAGCACGCGTCTTTCTCGTGTCATTGTTGTGTTAGGCAACAGTGTATTTACCTTCCTGTTTCCCCCTCCATATCCAGCCAGTCACTTCACAGCCTTCGTGCAGTCACACTGTCGGTCGCATGTTATCAGAATGGTACAAGCACGCGTCTTTCTCGTGTCGTTGTTGTGCTAGGCAACAGTGTATTTACCTTCCTGTTTCCCCCTCCATATCCAGCCAGTCACTTCACAGCCTTGGTGCAGTCACACTGTCGGTCGCATGTTATCAGAATGGTACAAGCACGCGTCTTTCTCGTGTCGTTGTTGTGCTAGACAACAGTGTATTTACCTTCCTGTTTGCCCCTCCATATCCAGCCAGTCACTTCACAGCCTTCGTGCAGTCACACTGTCGGTCGCATGTTATCAGAATGGTACAAGCACGCGTCTTTCTCGTGTCGTTGTTGTGCTAGGCAACAGTGTATTTACCTTCCTGTTTCCCCCTCCATATCCAGCCAGTCACTTCACAGCCTTCGTGCAGTCACACTGTCGGTCGCATGTTATCAGAATGGTACAAGCACGCGTCTTTCTCGTGTCGTTGTTGTGCTAGACAACAGTGTATTTACCTTCCTGTTTCCCCCTCCTTATCCAGCCAGTCACTTCACAGCCTTCGTGCAGTCACACTGTCGGTCGCATGTTATCAGAATGGTACAAGCACGCGTCTTTCTCGTGTCGTTGTTGTGCTAGACAACAGTGTATTTACCTTCCTGTTTGCCCCTCCATATCCAGCCAGTCACTTCACAGCCTTCGTGCAGTCACACTGTCGGTCGCATGTTATCAGAATGGTACAAGCACGCGTCTTTCTCGTGTCATTGTTGTGCTAGACAACAGTGTATTTACCTTCCTGTTTCCCCCTCCATATCCAGCCAGTCACTTCACAACCTTCGTGGAGTCACACTGTCGGTCGCATGTTATCAGAATGGTACAAGCACGCGTCTTTCTCGTGTCGTTGTTGTGTTAGACAACAGTGTATTTACCTTCCTGTTTCCCCCTCCATATCCAGCCAGTCACTTCACAGCCTTCGTGCAGTCACACTGTCGGTCGCATGTTATCAGAATGGTACAAGCACGCGTCTTTCTCGTGTCGTTGTTGTGTTAGACAACAGTGTATTTACCTTCCTGTTTCCCCCTCCATATCCAGCCAGTCACTTCACAGCCTTCGTGCAGTCACACTGTCGGTCGCATGTTATCAGAATGGTACAAGCACGCGTCTTTCTCGTGTCGTTGTTGTGCTAGGCAACAGTGTATTTACCTTCCTGTTTCCCCCTCCATATCCAGCCAGTCACTCCACAGCCTTTGTGCAGTCACACTGTCAGCGGCTCAGAGCGTATGTATCAGAATGGTACAAGCACGCGTCTTTCACGTGTCGTTGTTGTGTTAGACAACAGTGTATTTACCTTCCTGTTTGCCCCTCCATATCCAGCCAGTCACTTCACAGCCTTCGTGCAGTCACACTGTCAGTCGCATGTTATCAGAATGGTACAAGCACGCGTCTTTCTCGTGTCGTTGTTGTGTTAGACAACAGTGTATTTACCTTCCTGTTTCCCCCTCCATATCCAGCCAGTCACTTCACAGCCTTCGTGCAGTCACACTGTCAGCGGCTCAGAGCGTATGTACAGGCCGGACGTTTGTTTTACACGAGTGAAAAATCATAATGGAAGCCTGAAGGCGAGTTACTGCAGTACCTGTGTTGTTATCAGCTGCCCCAAGCGGTCCGATGATTGACAATGCTGTCTCACACTCGTACTGAAGTACAGTCATTGGCAAATAGAATGACGTTCTGTTCGTAAATACGTAACTTTTACTTCCGCGTCACTCAATACTTCGACGTTGACTGTACTGTCTGCAAGTCGGTGTCGCCACGTGCTCAAGTCTGGAATTCCATTACATCAGATCGGTGGTGACAAATATGAAGCGATAGGGTGAGAGAATGACTGTGTACAGGCCCACTCGCAGGCTTCAAGGTCAAGGGCAATCGTCTAAAACAAACGTCAGTCCTGTATCAGATTGATACATTGCGACATAACATAATGGCGCAACATTCATTCATTCATACATCTCTTTCTTTTTTCATGGATTTTACATCTGATATGATGTGATGGCACAGAAGCAATCATAATTATAATCTGGAAGATCCTTGGGATATAGAAGCTGTTCACCCCCCAGGGGCTCACTTCTAGTGGGCGTGGGTTGGCGACCACGGGGCCCCAGCCGAGTCCGGCATTGCTTCCACTTACTTGTGCCGGGCTCCTTTCTGTCTTCTTTCCTGTCGACCTCACTTGGTCAACTCTTGTTCTCTTCCGACCCCGACGGTATTAGGGTATCCGAGGCCTAGGGAGTCTTTTCCTTTCCCGCCTTAATTGGCCCTTGTCTCATCTTTTCTGATTCCCTCCTTCTGCGAGGGGTCAGCCTTCTTTTTCTTTTCATGTTACCTCCTGCCTTCTGCGTAAGGCCCTCAAGAAGGCCGGGTGTATGTAGCCCCACCACTTTGGTGCACCCTAGATAATGCTACACCCTCAGGGGCTCATGGCTGGTGAGTTCGGGAGTTGGCGACCCCGAGGGATTCCTGAGCTGGGTCCGTTTTCCCCTTTTGTCCCTTACCTTTGGGGCGGACCCTCTCCTCTTTCGCTTTCCTATCTGCCTTTCATGGCTCTCCTTCCTTCCAAGCCCCTCAATCCGCCTTCTTCGAGGGTTGAGGGCGTTTATTTTCCCCTGTCCTTTATTTGCCTTCTCCTCCTTTAGTTTTCCATTTCTTCTTCTAGTATGTAGGTTAGTAGTTAGTTTTAGTTTTAAGTTCGCTTTTTCATTTTCATCTTCACGATCACCCAAACCATCAGGGGCCGATAACCTAGATGTTAGGCCCCTTAAAACAACAATTATCATCATCATCATAGAAGCTGTTCAGAAACTAATTTTATATCAATATTTAGTTTGCAGTTCCTTTTTTTTCCGTTATTTGTCATTATTTTTACTTTGTATTGTATGATGTTTACAGAAAACTGTATTTTAGAATTAAATAATAAATAAATGATTACACTGCAATACACAGAAAGAAAACAAACAACAATAACATAAATTAAAATGCATGTAGTGCATATTACAAAACCTATGTATCAGACTGATACACTGCGACTGACGCCGTCAATCATTTTTCCACAAAATGTGTAAAGATAAAGAAATGTGTATTGCTCAGATGCAAAATAACAGGTAGTATCGATATGTTATAGGCAGGGCCCGGATGTTGATGACATGTCACCTTTTTACTGAGCTGACTAAAACAATGCTGAAGTACATAGAAACTCCGGACGGGCCATACCGTCTTTAAATATGTCATTTTTATTTTGCATCTTTTTGCATTTTTTCCTGTGGGGGCGGACCCTCTCCTCTTTCACTTTCCTATCTGCCTTTCATGGCTCTCCTTCTTTCCAAGTCCCTCAATCCGCATTCTTCGAGGGTTGAGGGCATTTATTTTCCTCCTGTCCTTGATTTGTCTTATTCTCCTTTAGTTTTCCATTTCTTCTTCTAGTATGTAGGTTAGTAGTTAGTTTTAATTTTAAGTTTGCTTTTCATTTTCATCTTCACGATCACCTTAACCATCAGGGGCCGATAACCTAGATGTTAGGCCCCTTAAAACAACAATTATCATCATCATCCTTTTATCCTTTGACTACACACACCTATTAATCTCTTATATATAATCCAAAATTGACTCATCACCGCAGGGCTCAAACCACTAGACCTAGGAAGCTGAAATTTTGCATGTTGGTTGATCCGAGTATGTAGAGGCTCACTAAGAAACGGTTTTTGAAAATTCAATTTGTAAGTGACTTTTTTCGGCCCTTTGGCATTGACAATCCAAAATTGACTCATCGACGCAGGGCTCAAACCACTAGACCTAGAAAGCTGAAATTTTGCATGTTGGTTGATCCGAGTATGTGGATGCCCAATAAGAAACGGTTTTTGAAAATTCAATTTGTAAGTGACTTTTTTCGGCCCTTTGGCACTGAGCAAGGACAGTCGGTAAAATGTTCGGATTTAGCTCATTTTAAGCCGCCACATACGAGAAACAATACTCGGAGGTCCTGTAGGGACCCCGAAACACACTTTTTAAGTTCCTAAGATGAACGGTTTCGGAAATATTCCCAAATAACTGTGTTCCCTCTGAGAAACAGATCAACGTTACTATGGCAACCGCTGAAATTTCGCAGACCGGGGATAGTTTTCTGGCAATATCTCGAAAACCGTTCGTTTTAGGGCCTTAAAACGCTGGGTTCGGTTCCCACCTCTAACCACGAACGTTGCTCCTCGCATTGATACGCGTAAAATGAGATATATTTTATATATAGAGGTTGCTTTTGGGGCTCGGATTCGATCGTGATTTTGAGTCCAATTTTATACTCTTTCGGCTGGTTGTTGAAAGCGAGCTTTCAGAAGTTTACTCGAATTTTCAATGTTAAGATACTTTCTATTTTGCACGGTATGCTTTCATTTTCTTTATAAATTTGTTTTTTCTTAACTGAATATTTTTGTTTGCCAATTTTGATCTGCTCTTTTTCGTTTTTAACCATGATCTGCAACGTTGACTCACAGTCGAATGTGTCTTATTCTACCGGCTGTCACGTTAATTATTATTGTTTCTTAATTACTCTTACTGAGGAATTGGGCAAACTTATTTCAATAAAGTTGTTGTTTTGTCTTTCACGGCCATTGAATCCCCGCACAAGGCACGGCTTAAACCTAGAAAAGTTGCTGAGTTGTACTAATGGACTAATGGTGCAGCAGAAAAGAGGAGAATTGAAGCTTTTGAAATGTGGTGATAAGGGAGAATGATGATCAGATGGGTAGTTAGGGTAACAAATGAAGAGGTATTAAGACGAGTGGGAGAGGAGAGATGTTTCTGGCGACTGCTAATGAAGAGAAGAGATAGGAGGGTAGGACACATATTATGACACCCAGGAATAGCAAGCTTACTGTCGACCAAAATATGATGTGCACTCGAGTTTTAAGGTTGTTTGTGAAGTAGCCAATAGACCTTCATAAAATCCAATGACATCATCATTTTCGACGTTCGATTTTACAATAGTTCACGTAGGTTTGGAATTTTTAATTTATATTTTAATATTTTTTATCGCAGTTGAAACACAAAAAGTGCCCCTTTTTAAGCGTGTTTCAACCATGCGTCACATTTAAGAATTATTATCTCACACACCCGTAATCAGATCGAATCCGAATTTTAACACAATATACATTGGAATGTTGTATAACTGGTTTATTAATTTCAAAATTTTGTGTGTTCAAGAACGAATGTTGTTATTATTTTTGTAAGGTAACTCTTTCTCGGCTCGGGGTCGTTGGAAAATGTAGTTCTTGGTTGCGTTGTAATCCTTATACATCAAAAAGTTATGCTGTATGACTGTGAAATAGGTAAATTAATTCACTTATTTTATATCGGTTTGTATTTGTACGGAGAATTAAGACATGGTTCACCAGCTAGCCGCTCCGGAAAATGCTATACAGCGTTGCTGATATGGAGCCCATCACTTCCGAGCGAGACGTGTCATGACGCGTGATGTAGCCCATCTTGGCAATGATGTACTGCTTTCACCGGAGCGGCTAACTGGTGAACCATGTCTTAATTCTCCGTACAAATACAAACCGATATACAATAAGTGAATTAATTTACGTATTTCACAATCATACAGCATATCGTTTTGATGTATAAGGATTACAACGCGACCAAGAACTACATTTTCAAACCATCCCGAGCCGAGGAAAAGTTACCTTACAAAAATAATAACAACTTTGTTTCTTGGACACAAAAAAATTCAAAATTAATAAACCTGTTATACAACATTCCAGTGTATGTTGTGTTAAAATTTGGATTCGATCTGATGACGGGTTTGTGAGATAATAATTCTTAAATGTGACGCATGGTTGAAAAACGCTTAAAAACAGGCACTTCTTGTGTTCCAACTGTGATAAAAAATATTAAAATATAAATTAAAAATTCCAAACCTACATGATCTAACGTAAAATAGAACGACGAAAATGATGATGTTATTGGATTTTATATAGGTCTATCGGTTACTTCACAAACAAACTTCAAACTCGAGTACACATAATAGTTTGGTCGACAGTAGTTATGGATGGGAGGGTCGCTGACTAGAACTGTAGGGGTAAACCAGGGTTAAACAGATTGCCTCGGATGTAGCGTGTGGTAGCTATGTAGAAATGAAACGATTAGCTCAGGAGAGGGATACATGGAAGGCTGCATCAAACCAGTTAAATAACTGAAGACTCAAACAACAACAATCAGGAATTTTAATTACTTAGAGAGGCATGTGGGGCAAAAGGGTCGTTGGAGAATTTCAATCCCTGGGACGTAACACTGGAAGAGACTGCATAATGTACATCAGCGGCCAAGGTGAGCGATATTTAACTATAGATCTATTAATAGGGATATGTTTACGTTCAAATCATCAATTAGTATGGCCAAATTACATCCAGAATAGCTTAAGTAAGAATACATTTAATTCCCCATATTCCGATAGATTTGCCATTCCAGTGTGCAAGAGTGCAGTTCCCTCTTCAAACAATATTCGCAATTTCTTTAACAAAGCGCAATGACACACACTTAACAGTAGCACGTGTACATTTAGACAAAACAATTTTTTCCCATGGCCAACTGTATGTGGCGTGCTCGCGAGCATCCGGACAACAAAATCGTTATGTCTTAGCAGAAGATGGCAAAACCATAAACGTAATTTTAAATTGTGTTAACATAATGTAACAACAAACCCTGCAGACGTTCACAACTCGATAAAATTCCCACTTGGCTTATCATATCAATATACTGTATGTATCAGAATATTCAGAATTAGAATGGACACACCTATAGCCGCGATTGCTGTAATAGAATAGACCAATTATCAGCAATAATGCATCGTCCCCATTGTCTAGATCGCGGGCGAAGCCGCGGGTACCTGCTAGTATATAATAAGTACACGCGTGGTGAATATTGTACACCAAGAGAATTATGTCACGAAATCACTTAGCATTTTTTTTTATCTCAGCCAACACATTAAATCAACTGTTCTACAAGCAGAATACTTAAGGCTATTTTGTATCGTGGTCATTTTCCTCTATAATATGATTTAAGCTAATAAAAATAAGACTGAATGAAATAACCGAATCAATAATCAATATAATACTTAAAAATATGGCTACTCGCTTGGAGTACTTTGTTCACCATACCGCGCAACAGCTCAATGTTTATTCTTGTGAATCAGCATACACGAATCCGGCAACAATAACACTGCTGTTTAGGGATATGTTAGATGACACCAACCAGCCTGCAGAGGCATTACAACCAAAAGCATACCATCTTTAGTACGGCTGGTGTACTTTAATCACAATCTAAACTTTCCGGTGTACATTGACTCAAAGACTTATTCTTTTTTGAATTATGAAATATTCTTTGTTTTCCGTAATATTTTTCTTTATAATTATACTTATTAGTTTTGTTTATTTTTCTGTTTTATTTATTTTCGGTCTCTTCACATCAAAATTTAACTTTATAATCCATATTTGTATAATTTAATTTGTGTTAAAAGGGCAGATAACCTCGTAGTTTCGCCCCTTGAAACAACAATGACTAACTAACTGTACTTTACACACCAGCGCGGGTATTTAAAGGATAAAGCGGTGTCTACACGACCAAGCTTGAATGCGCAAGGTCGGACAGAAACTGGCTTCAGCTTCACGGTACTTGGTGCTAAACCTGTGCCGTGCGCTTACAGACTTGTGCTCCTGACGAAATCTCGCCCCAGCGCTAACCACCAACAATGTCGTCTCCAAATCTTCTCAGCCTCATTCCTATCTTCCCAGTAGGCAGGAGGGTAGGTTGAAGATCCGTTTTGCCCCTTACTCAGCCAGCGAGCTAAGTGGACTATTGACTGCACCCGTGTCTGAAGATCTGTTGGTTAATGCTTAAATATGGTCAGCCTTCGCCGCAAATAGGTACCCACGAGTTGGGCCGAGGACCCCAATATTAACGTTAGCTCAAGTAGCTTCCCCAAAAGGCAGTCCGTAGAAGAAGCGAGAGTACCAGTAGAGACCGTCCTTCTCACTCAGCAGCCCCCCTCCAAGGGGCTCACGTCTAGTGGGACGTGATTTGGCGACCACGGGACCCCAGCTGAGTCCGGCATTGCTTCCACATATTTGTGCCGGAATCCTCTCCGTCGTCTTTCCTGTCCACCTCTCTTGGTCAACTCTTGTTCTTCTCGGACCCCGACGGTATTAGGGTATCCGAGGCCTAGGGAGTCTTTCACTTTCCCGCCTTAATTGGCCCTTGTCTCATCTTTCCTGATACCCTCCTTCTTCGAGGGTTAGCGTTCTTGCCTTCTGCTCAAAGCCCTCAAGGCGGCAGGGTGTATGTGCACCCTGGATATTGCTACACCCTCACGGCTGGTGAGTTCGGAAGTTGGCGATCCCGAAGGATTCGTGAGCTGGGTCCGTTTTTGTCCCCTTTTTCCACTGAGTTTGGAGCGGGCCTTTCCTCTTTCCATTTTCTATCTGCCTTTCATGGCTCTGGTTCCTAAGTCCCTCACTCCTCACTCATCGAGGGTTGAGGGCATTTCTTTAATTCCTGTCCTTTATTTGACTTATCCTTTATTTGTTAACGTTTTCTTCTTCTAGAATGTAAGTTTGTAGTTGGTATTAGTTAAAGGTTTTCATTCTCAACTCATTTTTCACTATCACCCCAGCTATTAGGGGCCGATAATCTAGATGTTAGGCCCCCTGAAACAATAAGTATCGTCATCATCGTCGGTTAAATATGGTCAGCCTTCGCCGCAATTAGGTACTTATGTGTTGGGCCGAGGATCCCAATATTAACGTTAGCTCAAGATTGCTTCACCAAATGGCAGTCCGTAGATGAAGCGAGAGTACCGATAAAGAACGTCCTTCTCACTCGGCAGCGAGCTGCAGATAAAAATTAAAAATAAATAAATAAATGTATAATAATATATTTAATGCAGCCAAATAGCCATAACTTAAAATATAAAATATAGGATACATTGATGGGTTACATATTTGCATATTCACTTAAAGACATTGTTCTTTTTGTACAGAATTCTATGTTGTACCGTTCACACATTTTTCCACATAATGTGCACTCACAGTCTATACTTGTATCATGGAAGTGTTTTGATTTGCAGAGTAGGTGGTGAAAACCGTGAACTGCCAACCTTGTAATGACATGTCTTAGTTCGAAATTAGCTTTTGTCCACGAGCGGTCTATCATGGCCCCTGTGCCATAGAAGTCTGGTTGTACTTCTTCTCTCTTCTCCGTCAACGTTGACAGAAGTTTCTCTGATGCACTGGTGCTCGGTAGAGGTATGCTTGTCCTGAGGTCATCTACGAGGAAAGTTTCTTTCGCCAGTAGATATACAAGTCTAGATCGTGTCGTTTTTGATACTCCTATCACCTTCTTTATGTAGTTCGCTTTCACCCTTTCCAAGGTGGATAGGTTCCTCGTAGTTAAATGTGTCCAGAAGATTTCAATGCCATAGGTCATTATTGGAAGAATTTTTACTCTGAATAGCAACATTGCTGTCTCCAGACTGAGTGATCTGATGTCTTTTATTTCGTGCATTGCCATCATTGCTTTGGTTACCTTATCTGTGACATGTTTTGTGAAACAATATGCACTCGATTGCAGTGTGATGCCTAAATATTTAAAGTCTGGAACTATCTTTAATTTTATATCCCGAATGAAAATCTCTGCTGAGGCGGGTATTCTTCCTCCTTTTCGGAATATCATGGTGTCTGTTTTTGAGATGTTGATGTCCATCTTGTGTTCAGAGCACCACTTTTGCACGTCATTTACAGTTTCCTGGAGTTTTGTTAAATCTCTGGATCCCATTACAATGTCATTAGCATATGCGCAAGAGAATACTCCCTCATTTTGGGCTATTTTTAGGATATCTGTGGTTGATATTATAAACAGCAAGGGGCTCAGTGGGTCTCCCTGTAGGACCCCGTTTGATTGGGCTATCGGTTCTGATAGAGTGAGGTTGTCCGAAATTCGTACTTCGTTCCATTGCAGTATTGATGTGATGAGATTGGCCCATATGTTGTTCATGCCTAGCATCTCCTTTAGCTTTTCTGTCACTAGCTTTCTATTTATCAGGTCGAAAGCCTTTGTGAAATCTGTAAAAATGGTGTAATATTTTCCGTTGTCCTCTAAGGCATCCCATATTTGGTTAAGCAGAAGTTCAATAGCGTTTAGGGTAGATCGTCCCTTTCTAAACCCAAACTGGTTCTCTGGCAGAAGCTCGTTTATTTCCTCATTTAATTTTCCTGTTATAATTTTGGTGAAGATTTTGAAGGGGCAGTTTTCCAGTGCTATGCCTCTGTACTTATTGGGATCTCTTGGATCTCTTTTCCCTTTATATAAAACCTTTACAATTGACTTTCTCCACTGGTCAGGTATGGAAGCTGTTTCTATACATTTGTTATATAATTTTGTCCATATTGGGGCTGGCAGGTGTGCAGTGTCTTTTACATATTCATTATAGATCCCGTCCGGTCCTGCGGCTTTCTTATTTTTGGTGCTGTCTATGGCGATTCTAGTTTCCTCAATGGTCAGGGGTACCCAGTCTGTTGGTATTTGTGGAGAGATGATATGTGGATCTTTTCTGGTGTGCACTAGACCCTCGATATTGAGAATCTTGCTGAAGTGTGATTCCCAATTTTCCATGTCTATGTAGTGTGTCTGTGATTGTTTCTTTGGACGTAGGGCTATGAAGGGGTTTTTCTTGGCTTCCTCTGCTAGCTTCCTGCCCTCTGCTTCTAAGTAGGCGCGCTTCTTTTCTTTCAATGTTCTCTTGTAAAGATTCCTCTTGTCGTTGTTTATGTGTAGTAGACTTTGGTTATTCAAGTTCTGCCTTAACTGTTGTAATTTTTCTAGGGTCTCCCTCCTCAGCCTATAACACTCACTATCAAACCATATCTTTTCACTTCTTGTGGCCCGCGGAATGGCGGCCTTTTGTATGATTTCCTCTATTGTTCTTGGTGCGTCCTCCAGCCTTGAGTTATCTATTAATGAGTCTAAAAGTATTGTTGAATCTAGCATAGCTTTTACTTTCTCGACATCTATTTTCCTTGAAGGGGGATGAGTTGTCTTTTCCTGTCGGTTTCCCCATTCCCCTTGGATATTTATTTCAAGTGGTAAGTGTTTCCTTATCACAGCTTGGTTTGCTGTCCATAATGGAAATACGTTTCCTGTTATTGGTCCTTTTGTAAGTGCAATATCTATTGTGCTCTTTCCGTTGTGTGAGATGTATGTGGGGATTGTGTGGTTGTTTAGCAAGATGAAGCTTTCTTCTTCCAGTTTCTCCAGAACTAGCTTGGTTTTGTAGTTAGGAATGTCTAATCTGCAGTTAAGGTCACCTGCGATAATTATTGGTTTATCTTGCTTGCTTTGAATGATCATTTGGCCTAGCTCGTCCATTATGTCGAATGCTGTTATGTTCCGTTGGAAATAAGCGGCTATTATTATCAGGCCACCTATTTCCAAAAGTAGGGTATGGTCCTGTTGCCTTGTTGATAATATTGGAGTTAGGTGTGGTTTTAGTAAGATAGTTATCCCCCCGGAAGGTCTACCTTTTTCTCCTTGTCTAGCTTTAAGATGAATACCCTAGAAGTGTGGGTGTTGCCAGTCATCAGTGACGAATGTTTCCAATAGGATTGCTATATCGTAACCTATTAGAAAGTGTTCTGGGCTCATACTCATAGCACTTTTTAGCCCTTCTATGTTCCACATCATGATTCTTAATTTTCTTGGTGCGTCTTTTAAGTTTTGATTCTTTCTATCAACTACTTTCTCTTTTGAGTTATTCGTAGGAGTGACCAATTTCTCGAGTGGGACGAAAGGTCCGAAATCGAAAACGTCTAACATAAATCTCTGTCGGCCAGAAATCCTCCTCATATACCCTTTCCATTAGTTCGAATGGGATCCCCACTTTGAAAGCTTTAGTATCGTAATCGGTTGTTATTTCTTCACACGTAACGTTTTCTATAATTCCTCTGTTCTCTAGGTACTTCTTTATGGCACCGGTGGTGGTGTGCGGGCCTACACGGCCCACAAAAAGCCAAGCTTTCTTCTTTGCTGCTTGCAATTCTTCAACTCTTGGACCTGAGCTTATCGTTGCGTATTGCTGCCTTGTTTGCCTTCTATCTGATTTACTGGCAACTTGAACCCATTGCCCCGGATAGTTGGCATATTCCAGGTCTTGAGTTCTCACCTGTGCCAATTCTTGTGATGATGGCGTTAGTTCGTCAATTTCCTTGTAACTGCTCGCCTTAACTTCTGCTGTTCTCTCGTCACGTTTTTGTGTCAGTGTTGAGTGCTGAGTGCTTTCTATTTCCTCATTTATTAATTTCCTTAAGTTTCCTGTAAGGGTGTCAATCAAATATGTTAGTTTTTGTGTGACATTATTGGTTATACAATAGTAGATGTCCCATTTCCCTTCTTTCAAGGTTCCTTCTAGCATAGCGCGAGCCATGATAGATAAAGACACTCCCTGTTTCCCCAGGAATTTTGCAAGGTGGTCATTTTTCCACTTGTAATCACCTTTCTTTACTCTCTCTTTTACTTGTGCATTTTCAGTCACAAAGAATTGGACTCTGTTCTTCATGGTGTCCTTTAGGTTGAAGTGATTAACCATTAGCGGGCTTGGGCACTCAACTGCATGGGATAGAGGGCGGAGGTCTCTTATTCTGATGTTGTACTCAACCACCTGATTCCTACCTTCAATTGTAACATTGTAGTTGTCGTCAAGATAGGAGTTTCCTCTGCCAGTTTGGATGTATTCTGTGTTGTTTCTTAGAACTAGGATTCCTGCTTTTACTTCTTCCTCTTTGAATGTCCTAACTCTATCAAAATCTTCCTTCTTACATCTCAAGAATTTGTGTGGGGTCTTGAATACCTCTGATTTGCAGTTGTTCTGTAAAGCATTGATTTCCTTGTCCGGAGAAGTTTGGAATTTCCAATTTAGGTGGCAAGCTATTTCTCCCAGAAACTCCTTTAAGGTTAGGGTGTCTGTGAAGTTGGATATTATCATAGTAGGAGTCTGAGTAGTGGGAGAAAGTGCCCTTTAACTCCCTGTACTTAAAGTTTACGTCTTCTTGCCCAGACACCTTTTTGTATCTGACCCCGCCATCTGTGACCTTGGTCTCTATTCTTACCTCTGATGGTCTAGGACATGTAACAAAGGCTCCGCTAACCTTTTCTAGATTGTTTGGGAGCTTCAATGCTGCTCTGGCCCATTTCATGTAGTGTTTTTGTTCCGAGGATGCGTCTTCAGTTATGTTGATTAGACTACTATGAGATATCTTGGTGCATCTCATTATCTTTAAGATGGAGTCTAAGTTGAACTTAGAGAGCTTGGACTCGAAAATAAGACATTGGAGGAAATTGGTTGTGGATTTCTCATCGACCCCAAATCTTTTTGTGTCTTTCACCTCCATTCCTTTTATCACATAGTTAGTATGGGAAGTGGCATGCTTTATGCTGGCTAGTTTTCCTGACATGCCAGGCAGTACAGGGAGGTATCTTACTCTTTCATCTAGCTGGTTCAAGAAAACTCGGATTTGTCGGGACAACATAATACTATCGTGAGAAAACACCTCTATTTGTTTTTTGAACTCAGCAACCATATGTGTAGTTATCCTAGAGTCAGGCAGAGTTATGTCCGGGAA
This sequence comes from Meconema thalassinum, assembly GCA_946902985.2. Classification (NCBI taxonomy): domain Eukaryota; kingdom Metazoa; phylum Arthropoda; class Insecta; order Orthoptera; family Tettigoniidae; genus Meconema; species Meconema thalassinum. The sequence goes on from OX336392.1 coordinate 516,551,305, forward strand.
CAAAACTTCTTTCACCAAGCTCTCTTTCAAATTTTGGTCTACACTTATCGAGGTGAATCTTGTTTTCAGAAGCCTCCTTTCTAAGACGGTATGACCAAATTGAATGCTAGACCCTACCCAATTGATGTTGTTGAAGAAAGCAACTTCCTGTCTGGGATTTGAGTACAAGATGTTTATTACTTCAAGGACTTCAGGGGTCGGAAGCGGAGCATTGGATACCCACCAGTCTACTGCCTCTTTCTTGCAGAGCTGCCTGTTGTGGTAATGAGTATCTCTTCTCTTACTTTTAGGTGCTAGAAAAGCCTCAGGAACGTTGTAACGTGTTGCTCTTTTTCTATCAAGGGTTATGGGGTATTTGGTAGGCATGTTACTCATCGTGCTGGCTAGTGGGTTCGGATCTTTCATGCATCGGGCAGCTCTTTCCAGTAGTCTTAGATTCATCATTCTCTGTTTCCTAAGTACTGCCATGGTTTCTTTCTTGGCATCCAAGATCATCTTTATTTTCATCATGAAAACTTCTTTCTTCTTGCTGTCCTTGCTTTGTGGTATTGTCTCCCCATAATTTTTTCTTGTAAGGATCCGTTGATACATAAATGTATAGCGCAGGGTTTCAAGAGACTGAACGGCCATGACGCCTTAGTACAGCGGAAGGGGTAAGCCAACTAGCCCGCTCGACAGCCCTGTGTGTCCTTCCCACGGTTGCGTCAGGATTTTGACGTTTGATCTTACAAGACTGATGATTCGGCAGTTCTCACCAATACTGTTGAGCTATCGAGAATGTTCTTCAGAATGAATCATAACTTCCTGCAGAGCGACATGATTGTGACCACGGAACCCCAGCTGAGTCCGGCATTGTTTCCACTCACTTGTGCCAGGCTTCTCTCCGTCTTATGTCGACCTCTCTTGGTAAACTCTTATTCTCTTCCGCCCCCCCCCCCCCCCTCCAACTGAGTCCGGGATTGCTTCCACTTACTTGTGCCGGGCTTCTCTCCGTCTTCTTTTATGTTGACCTCTCTTGGTAAACTGTTGTTCTCTTCCGACCCCGACGGTATTAGGGTATCCGAGGCCTATGGAGTCGCTTCCTTTCCCGCCTTTATTGGCTCTGGTCTCATCTTTTCTGATACCCTCCTTCTGCGAGGGGTCAGCCTTCATTTTCTTTACCTTTTACCTCCTGCCTTGTGCTCAAGGCCCTTGAGGAGGCAGGGTGTATGTAGCCCCATCACTTCTGGTGCACCCTGGACATTGCTACACCCTCAGGGGCTCATGGCTGGTGAGTTCGGGAGTTGGCGACCCTGAGGGATTCCTGAGCTGGGTCCGGTTTTCCCCCTTTTATCCTTTACCTGTGGGGCGGACCCTCTCCTCTTTCACTTTCCTATCTGCCTTTTATGGCTCTCCTTCCTTCCAAGTGCCTCAATCCGCATTCTTCGAGGATTGAGGGCTTTTCTTTTCCTCCTGTCCTTTGCCTTATTCTCCTTTTGTTTTCCTTTATTCTACTTCTAGTATGTAAGTTAGTAGTTAGTTTTAGTTATTAGCCTATTTTCAATTTTGAAAAAATAGGCTTATGAGATCACCTTTTGTCCGTGTGTGTGTGCGTGTGTGTGTGTGTGTGTGTGTGTGTGTGTGTGTGTGATTCGTGTGTGTGTCCCCCCCTAATAAAATCTAAACGGCTGGAGCGATTTCAATGAAACTCGATATGTTCATAGCACTATTCCCGGCGACCTCGACCGTGCCCTTCAAATTTTGTTACGTCTCACCAATGCAAAATGGCGGCTGTGCGAAATATTTCACTAGCATTCAAAATCTCCGAAACTATTACCGATATCGCCCTGAAATTGTGTACGGTGATAAAGGGTACTACTAGAAGTTCACCTATGAGAGTTTCAAAAACCTGGTGACTACAAAACCAACATGGCGGTCAAGCGAAGTTGAGACTTTTAAATAGACTTTTCTCGCGATTTAACTATCCACACGTAATGAAACTTGGTACAGCAAATTTTTATACACATTGTAATGCACTGGAGTCTAATTTAGTTCAATTGTTTACATAACTTCAAAATGGCGGCTGTGCGAAATATTTCACTGACATTCTATATCTCCGAAACTATTACAGATATCACCCTGAAATTTAGTACGGTGATAAAGGGTACTGATACAAGTTTATCTATGTATATTTCATAAACTTGTAAAGCAGAAAACGAACATGGCGACCAAGCGAAGTTGAGACTTTTAAATAGACTTTTCTCACGATTTAACCATCCAAACGTAATGAAACTAGGTACAGCAAGTGTTTATACACATAGTAATGCACTGGAGTCTAATTTAGTTCAATTGTTTACATAACCTCAAAATGGCGGCTGTGCGAAATATTTCACTGACATTCTATATCTCCGAAACTATTACAGATATTACCCTGCAATTTTGTACGGTGATAAAGGGTACTGGTACAAGTTTATCTATGTATACTTGATAAACTTGTAAAGTAAAAAACGAACATGGCGACCAAGCGAATTTGAAATATTTTAATAGACTTTTCTCGTGATTTAACTCTCTGAGCGCAGTGAAATGTGGTACAGTAAATGATTTTGCAGATTGTAATGCACTGCCATCTAATTTAAATCAATTGTTTACATAACCTCAATATGGCGGCTGTGCGAAATTTTAAATTAAGTTTTTATTTCTTGTGTCGTAATCATGCGATCGAAGTGAAAGTTTGAATAATGAACCTAGGCAATAATTGTCCTTGAATGGTACATAATTCTATGGCCTATACATATATCAATCCTAAATGGCGAGCTTCCGAAATATTTAGACGGTTCTCAATATCTATGAATCTTTTACAGCAACCAAACTGATTTTTTTTATGTTCATAGAGACTATGAACATATGTTCACCTATAGGACTTTCATTAACCTGGTGAGCACAAATCCAACATGGCGGCGACGCGAGGTATAAATATTTAAATGGACGATTCTCGCGAATTAACTATCCGAGTGCTGTGAAACGTTGCACGTTAAATGCTTATACAAATGTTGATCCACTGGCATCTAATTTATTTCAATTGTTTGCATAATCACAAGATGGCTGCTGTGCGTAATTTTAAAACCTCGTTTTTACTTCTTGTGTTCTAATCATGCGATTGAAGTTTGAATACCACACGTACACAATAATCTTTATGTAATAGTACAAAAATACAAATCCAACCTGGCGACAATCTGAAATATTTAGACGGTTCTCAATATCTACGAATCTGTTACAGCAATTAAACTGAAATTTTGTATGTTGTTAGAAGAAATTAACATGAACAGGATATATGAAAATAGGCTGTATAGTTCTTTACGGAACTACTTGTTTTTCATTATATTTCCTTTTCCCTTTAAGATTCCCGCACTGTTATTTTTGCATCTCCACTCCATTTTGTGGGTGTTTTCAATCTCCGTTGCCTTTTGTAAGTCTTTTCGATCTACGTTGCATTTTGTGGGTGTTTTCAAACTCGATTGCATTTTGTAAGGATTGAAATCTAAATTGCTTTTTAGTAAGTCTTTCAATATAGGGGGCGGACTTTTGTGAGTATTTTGAATTTCAATTGCATTTTGTATTTTCAACCTAAACCGCTTTTTTTGCAAGTACTTAATTCTAAATTGCATTTTTGTGGGTATTTTGAATCTAAATTACATGTTGTAAGTATTTTCAATCTAATGCTACACCCTCAGGGGCTCACGGCTGGTGAGTTCGGGAGTTGGCGACCCCAAGGGATTCCTTAGCTGGGTGCGGTTTTCCCCCTTTTATCCATTACCTGTGGGGCGGACCCTCTCCTCTTTCACTTTCCTATCTGTCTTTTGTGGCTCTCCTTCCTTCCAAGTCCCTCAATCCTCACTCTTCGAGGGTTGTGAGCATTTGTTTTCTTCCTGTCCTCTATTTGCCGTATCCTTTATTTGTTTACAATTTCTTAATCTAGTCTGTAGTTAGTATTTTACTTGTAGTTTTCGTTATCATTTCATCTTTCACTATCACCCACACCATTAGGGGCCGATAACCTCGACGTTAGGCCCCTTAAAACAACAATTACCATCATCATCATCTTTCCTGGTCCCTCATTCTTTGAGGGGTCAGACCTCTTCTGTTCTCTTCATACCTCCTACCTTCTGCTCAAGGCCCTCAAGGAGGCAGGGTGTGTGTAGCCCCACAACTTCTGGTGCACCCTGGATAGTGCTGCGAACCTGCGCCTCTTTACTGCGAGAACTAAAACTCAAGCAGTTATTCAGACGGGTAATGTCTAAGCATTAGGATTTTATTAAATAATTATAATAGAATATTTGTAGCTTTGTTTAATTTTTTGATTAGCGTATTTGAACCCCGTCCTTGGCTGGGGCCTTATTAGTGTTGAGGTTGTTAATGTTAGCTTGGAGCTCGTGATAAGTGGAAAGTCGGCGGCTGCTGGTTGTTGTAAAACGTTTTATACTTGGTTTAATAATGTTTGGTCATGTATGTGTCATCCCGGTGGTCGATTGGTTTGAATTGGTCTTGTACTGCTCGAGTGTAAGCTGCGTGGACCTCAGAGGAATGTGTGCATCGCAGACTATGAGTAGTGGTGGTGACGAGTGATGCGGTTTCTCGGTCCTTGCGTAGTAACAGAAGCAAATACATTAGTCGGTGACTTAGTCACTCATTCCCAACGCCACACTGGTTTCAGAAAAGACCCTATGTTAGCAGTATTGGAATAGAAGAGAATGTCACGTAACACGGCGGGCTATCGACAGGCTTCTCAATTCTCGCCTGCTCCTACCCTGCCTCTGCTCTTCATCCCGCAAGTTCACAGAGCTTGGAACCGAGCAGTAGTGAGTCTGCCATTAATTCAGCTTTGGCTTTTTTTTGTCGGTTTTGAGAGTATTGTTGCTGTCTTCTAGAGGAGGAACTAGTTTATTACTTTTTGTGAAAACGTTTGTGAATTTCCAAATTGTGCTAGGATCCTTGTTGTGTCTTATGTTTTTTAGTTGGTCTTCCCATGTGGTGTTTCTATGTATTATAAGTTGTCGTACGTTTGCGTTTAGTCTGTTGCAGAGTATTCTATTGTGTTGTGTTTCATTTCGTTGATTTGTCTTTCTCGCTTTGTCTTTGATAAGCTGGCAGATTTCTGCTGGTAGTGACGTGTCTTTTGGTGCGGTTTTGGGTTTTGTGCTGGCTTTTGAGGCTGTGATTAATAAATTATTGGAGTTAATGATTTCTGTTTCGAGTCGTTATGTGTTAGTACTTTTTGGATGTGCTGACGGGACCAGTTGGTCCTGTTGCAGCTTAAATTGGTCCCAGTCTATTCTCTTGGTGTTAATTAATTTACGTGAGTTTATGTAGTTAACATTTGCGCCGTCATCTATTATAACGTATAGGTGGTCGTAGTCTAGCTTTGTATAAGTTTCTGTCGTTATGTTGTATGGGATGTTTCGTGCAAGTATATGTCGTTCGTGTCTGGGTATGAAATGCCGTTTCTTTTATAATAAAAAGTGGGTGTGTCTGAGGCGTGAATGGAATAGTTCGAATTGTGTTTAAAAGGTATTTTTCCGTTTTTATTTTCAGTTATTGATCCCAACTATGATGCTTGCTATTTAAGTCTCCTGCCAATATGACATGCTCATAATTTTCCAGGGAGTTTATGTCTTGGGGGTAATATGAGTTTTCTGGGCTGATTATTGGATGAAATTATTGTTAATGTAGTGTTTTGAATGTGAATTTGTATGGCGTTAGCTTCCATGTTAGTGGCGTCGGGTAGATGAATTTCGTGGTGTGAAATATGTCTCCTAATGGAAATTAATGTTCCTTCTCCTTGTGTTGGTCTGCCTTTTCTGTATGTAATGTAGCCAAGGAGTGAAAATTTGTGTTTGTCACCTAGTCCAGCCTCTTGTAGCAGCAGAATGTCCATGTCGTGGTGTCGTAGTAACTGTAATAGCTCTAGTTTTTTCGGGGCGTTCGCTATGCTATTGCTGTTTCAAGTTACTATTCGTAGCGTCTTGTTAGCCATTATTTTATTTCTCGTCGATGGTTACCATGAGCTGTGGTAATCTAGGTTAGTGATGGCATCGACTAAGGTGCGTGTAATATTCGTTGATTATGGCCTGTAACTTTTGGAGGACGATTCCTAAGCCCACTGGGAGGTCGGCAGGAACTGGGTGTTTGACCATTAATGAGGTACTGTCCGCGCGTTATATCTCTGCCTCTAACGACCGTTGTATTTCTAAGAAAATGAAGTGTCATCGACTTGTCAATTTCTCCACTCCTATGTACGTGTCATTTCCCCTCATGTTGGGGCTCGGGAGTTTTGACGATACGGTATACTAGGCCGACTTAGCCTGATGAATTCCCCACCTGTCAGCACATTTCATATTATATTATATTAAATAAAGACCAAATATGCCAAGTTCAATCTTTATTACTACTCTAAAAATATCATCATAAGATATTTGGCACCACAGTTATACAAATAAATACCTTACTGATTTCCAATCCCAAAGTCTTAATATTTTGGATTCGTACTGCATGTACATTTTTAAGCTCAATTCTTCATTACTGCCAGACAATTATTTACTTCATCTAGGAGATTCCTGAACCGTTCCTGCACTTCATCTAAAGAAGTGTTCATTTCACATACGCCCAACACCACACAGAAGCGACAGTAGAAACCAACTAGACACGATGTGTATCGTAACTGGGTATGCGTGGTGCTGACGACACCCCAGCCTATAAATGTTATTGTCGGCAATAATGGACACAACTTTAAACAATGAAAATTACGTTATATTCAACTCCAGGCTTATTCAAGAAGGTACTGAATTCCTCAACAGTGTAGCCAACTTCTGTCAGAAAAATAACAGGGAATATTACACGTGGGGTGTACTCAGCACCCCACATACCCAGTTAAAGGTTAACAAATTGTATATTTAATTGGCCTGGAGTGTAATGGCGTGGGGTAGGCAGCAGAGACCTGCGTGGTATCGCTGTATTAGCTGCGGGGGTGGGGGGAGGCCTGCGGCATTGTTATGCTTGGAGTTTGAATTTTTGTGTTGCTGGGTGGAACAATTTTAGCTCTGGTGGTTTTTGTTGAGCGTTTATGAGTTGATTTTCAGGGGTGGGATTTTTGTTTTGGAGTTGTATTTGTCTCTGTGTTTTCAGGTTCTGTTTCAGACATTTCCTCTGAGCTGTCTGAACTTTCGAGTGCTTGAGAGCGGTTGGATGTAGATGGGGGGGGGTTTGTGTCTGGCGGCGATGGGAAGGCTGTCTTGTACTTTGAATTCCACGGATTGATTTCAGGTGGTTGGGCTGGGGGGGGTATCATCCTCTTCAAGTGCTTGTCGGATTGCTTTCGTCTCTTCTAGCTGACCTTTGTTGTTGTTGTTTTTTTTTTTTTTTTTTTTTTAAGGCTGGGCAACTAGAGAAAGAAGCCACATGCTCTCCCCGACACTTAGCACATTTGGGTGAGTGGCTCATCTAGAGTCTTCTCGCAATCTTGGTGGCTGTGAGGACCTCCACATTTAAGGCAACGGGGAGAGATAACAGTTAGGTTCTGTGTGAACAAATGCCTGACAATTAGGTCATAGTGCCACTCTTACGTTGCGTGGTCTGAAGTCAGTGATGGATACTGTGTTATTTAAAAAGTGCGTGATTGGGGGGAGGTCCTGGTTCTGATCTGATGGCTCGAAGGCAATGATAAATAGTGGGAGAGAGGAGCGGGTGATGACATCTGTTGGGCATATTCTATCTTATGCCCTACGGTCTCAAATTCTGCTTTATTTTCTTCCGGTGATGTGTCGTGTGCGAGGGGTTTGATTACCATTTGTTTCATGAGGGGGTGAGTTAAGTACGGGATCTTGTGTTCTTGAAGCTTCGTGGTGAGTCTTGCATGGTCGTCAGAGGTTGCCACATTAATTTTGAACCCTTCTGGTGCTGTGCGTATGGAAAACATTTGGTCACCCACCGCGTTTTGTACCAACAAGCGAATTTCCCTCCGTAGCTTGATGGAGCGAATCTCAATAGGGGGGCGGGGACGACGACGAGGTGGAGGGGGCTACTTTAGGCATGGCTAGTTTGTGTTCCCTAGGATATGTATGTAATTTATGTGTATGCGTGGTGTAATAGCAGCTTGTTGTTAAATTTAGTGCCGAATAGCAATCAACCAGTCGTCGCCAAAGGTTAGCGTTGTTTTTATTGAGGTGCCTCCTCGACAGTCAGCGATCGCCTGGCAGATTATCGTTCTGGCTTTCCTAACGCAATAGTTTTAATTATTATTATTAATTGCCTCGCAGCCCAGCCTCACCCAAGACGAGCGCCTCTTTCAAACTTATAGAAACAGGCCACTATCATAATGTCAGATACAATCCCAACCACCTAATCTCCACGTTGGGTGATTACCAAGCTATCGTGGTCCGCCACAAACGGCCCCGAATTCTAATAGAATAAACTCTGCTTTCTCTTTCTCTATAAAACAAGCCGCCTGGCACTATTTCTTTTCTTTCGTTCTAAAGTCAAGTAGATTATAATGCCCCTGAGTAATGCTCGCACTCTGTCCAGCCATGCAACACAGGTAATCACCCAACCCCTAAGCAAATGCTGAATAGTTCCTACGTTCGTCCAAATAGAGCTCTCAAGACCCCAGGACTGATAGGTTACAGTAAATGCAACTCAGCCGTCTAGGTCAGGTCAGGTGTCTCTGTTTGCTCCGTTGCAGTTCGTCGTTGAGAACGGGTCCAGACCAACAATGTTTGAAGTCTTGCCGGGGCAGCGCGGAGCGCCCCTATTTCCCACTCGCTTGGCCGCAGCAGCCTGGTCCGTTAATTACAATTTGAATGTGGCTTCCCCTTACGGGATGCACTCGGGAGCCTACTGCGACCAATGAAGCGGGGTCCAGCCAAAGTACGAAGCAAATAACAGAAGGCCAAAGAGAAAGCCTGAGAGCTTAACTGCCTAATTTGAATCCGGTCCCGCTGCAACAATGCTGGCACGATCGCGTCCAACAATACTCAGCGCCCCCGCTTGCTGTTGGCGCCTTGTAGAGGTGGCTCTGGGAAGTCACGCTTGTTCTTCTCTTATTTAGCCTAGTCTCCAAAGTATGCCCCCAGGGGCTCACATGTAATGGGACGTGGTTTGGCGACCACGGGGCCCCAGCTGAGTCCGGCATTGCTTCCACTTACTTGTGCCGGGCTCCTCTCCGTCTTCTTTCCAGTCGACCTCACTTGGTCAACTCTTGTTCTCTTCCGACCCCGACGGTATTAGGGTATCCGAGGCCTAGCGAGTCTCTTCCTTTCCCGCCTTAATTGGACCTTGTCTCATCTTTTCTGATACCCTCCTTCTGCGAAGGGTCAGCCTTCTTTTTCTTTTCATGTTCTCTCCTGCCTTCTGCTCAAGGCCCTCAAGGAGGCAGGGTGTATGTAGCCCCACCACTTCTGGTGCACCCTGGATATTGCTACACCCTCAGGGGCTTACGACTGGTGAGTTTGGGAGTTGGCGACCCCGAGTGATTCTTGAGCTGCGTCCGGTTTCCCCTTTTTGTCCCTTACCTGTTGGCCTTTCAAGGCTCTCCTTCCTTCCAAGTCCCTCAATCCGCATTCTTCGAGAATTGAGGGCATTTCTTTTCCTCCTGTCCTTTATTTGCCTTATTCTCCTTTTGTTTTCGATTTCATCTTCTAGTATATAAGTTAGTAGTTAGTTTTAGTTATAAGTTTACATTTCATTTTCATCTTCACCATCACCCAACCCATTAGGGGCCGATAACCTAGATGTTAGGCCCCTTCAAACAACAATTATCATCATCATCATCATCATCATCTCCTAAGTATATTCAACACTACCGTTCCCAGCTAGCCAAGTGCACGAAAAACCTAAGCATCAATTAGGATCAGTTGTGGAGATGAGGACACTCACTTCTGTCCAGCTCGAACACCTACGGCGGAATCTTAACACTCCCTCTCCACACGTCTATAACGATTACATACCCTGCACACCAGGGTCACGGTGACCCTTTCATAATTACTCTAATTACCAAGTATGCGTTGCAGTCTTTTCCTTTAGCCCTCATTCTGTCATATTCTGGGATGAATGTTATACGATCTGCTACAACAAATAAACATTCCTAAAAATTGCAAATGCGTTTTAATCACTGTTTTTATTGCACAGAACGTCTCTGAAAGTAATTTTTGAACAACTCACATCATAAAGTTAAAATGCATTCTACAGCCCTAATAACAGCCAACATGCAAATTCAAAACATAAATTAAAGTACCGTAAAATATCCATATTTCCTGACTTTTTGGACAAAATTATAATTCCTGAAGGATTTGTAAGAGAAAAAAAATTAGTGTCACTCTAAAATATATACCTGCAAAATGTTCAGCACTCAATTGATCTCTTTACCAAGTTCTTCATCTTCTTTTTTGGTTTTCTTAGGTGGAGCAAAGTTACTCATAGGGAAGGGGAACTTTGCCCCACGAGAAATATCAATGATTTGTAATATATTAAAAGAGCTGGGGCAAAGTAAACCACTTATATTTAAGTAGTATAACTCATTTGAATTTGCTGAAACTGGCAGGGATTCAAATAAATAGGTTTCTGGAAACACTACAAGAAAAAAACACTAGTTAGATAAAAATGTGTAATAAACAGCTTAATGAGTTATGGACAAATGCTTTTTAAACATCAATGCATAAAGGGCAAAATACAAATTCAAATTAATCATTTTCAGACTGAACCAGCTCTGGGACCAGAAACATCCCTCTTTTGTTAATTTTGTGTGGGGGATTAATACTACCTGCAATGTCTTCCCAACAGTAATACAGCGTGTCCTTTTTTCAGGCAATTTCCAATTACCCTTTGGGGTTTTAATCATTGCACTGACTGTAGCACCTTTCTGATTTAAATTTTCTATCACGCCAGGGTAATAGTCATTTTGATAACTCACAACAACAAAACTTGCCACTTCCTTTTTTTATGGATTGAATGCTTGGTTTGTCATCTTTCTTGTTTTCTTCTTCCATCATATCAAGTTGCTTTTTACGGAATGATTCCCAGTCATCATCCGAACTGTGGCTGAGATGTAATTCACTTTCGTCGAAAAACTCGCCATCACAGTGCTCATAACACCTGCGAGTTCCCTTCGTTTTTTGGGGGTGCAGTTTCATTTTCCTTTTGGTAGGATTGCTGGTACATGGCTGTGTCTCTAAGTTCGTTCCACTGTAAGAGGAAATCAGCGTTTTATCTAAAATCTCTTCATGTGACAAGCTTTTACCAGCAGGAAGGCTTATTTTCTTCCTTCTGGCAATGTTCACAGGCTTTAGGCATGCTGACCTTGTTGTTTCAACAAGCTCCAAAAATGCTGAACTTACAGCTGAGGGCTCAACTTCTTTTCTACCTACTCTGTCTAAGAGCGGTTGAACGTCACATGGATATATTCCAGTTTTCCTAAATCCGCTTTCAAGATTGTTTTTCGTATTCGGCTCCAAATCTTCAAGAACTTTTTTGAGTAACGGAGGGAAAGCTTGTTTCGGTAAAACCCCTGCGTTCATACCATTCGGAGTCCCTTTCCAAACACACAGGACCTTTCTCCAAGCGACCTTCGTGGGTCTAAAAAAGGCCACATCGAGCGGTTGCGTTGCATGTGTGCTGTTCGGAGGAAGACAGACAAAACTTATGTTGTTCGCTCGACACTTCTCAAATCTAGCGATATTTAAATGGCTGGACAAGTTATCTGCTATCAAGACCGATTTTTCTGCTGCTTTCTTAAGTCGTAGAAGACACAAACTCTCAAACCACTCATTAAAAGCTGGTCCGTCAAACCACCCAGACTTTGTACTGTAGTAACGAGTGTTTTTTGCCCACCTTCAGTCCAAACGTTCCACATCTGAGTACCTTTATACACTACAAAGGGTGGCAAAAGCTCATCAGCTGCATTGCCACAAATCATTACAGAGGTACTTGATTTGGAAAAAATATATAGTTTTTCAGGATACTTTGTACCTCGGCGACAAATAACTTTCTTCTTTAACGGATCATCAGTTAAGTTCGTCTCATCAAGATTCCATATATTTTCAGGAGGGACATCTTTGACGACTTATTGCAAGTTATTTATGTATTCCCGTAACGTATTTTCGCTTAGTGCAGCTCGGCTTCTCTTTATGTTGGATGAAATACGCTCTTTAAGCCTTGGGTATCGTTTCAGGAAAGATTTCATCCAGTCAATACCTGGTTTGTTTTCATGAAACTCTTTTATTTCACGATCAATTCTCTCCAAGTATGTTTTGATGATATGCCTGAGGTCTTCCGTACTTATTGGGCAACCTAAATCACTCATTGTTTCTACGTAGGACACAAACGATTCCTCTTCAGCTCTAGAAAAAACAGGAGGTTTCCCTACTTGGTTTCCATGCTTGTTCTTCATTTTGTTTTGAATAGTTCGTCTTGGTATTCCAACGTGATCTGCTGCTTGACGATGGCTGTAAGTACCATTTCTAATGGTTTCCAAACATTCCTGGTGTGTAGTCAACATAGCGCCGGGAACCAAGTTTTCGCTTGTATGCTCGAACCATCTAAAAGAAAGAAAAGTGAATAGAATTCCAATGTAGGTGGATACCCAACGGTAAATGATTTTTAAGATGTTATGCACACACTTTACACATACATGGACACACATACACAGATAAATATGTGCACACAATCCACAAAAAGCAGTGTTCATTGCCGAAAAGAAATGGAATATTCTGTATGGGGCAACTTTGCTCCACTTTTTTGCTGGTGCAAAGATTCCCCCTTTTTACAAGAAACATAAACCTACTAAACAAAAATATTTTTCAATCGCTTAAAACCCTTGCTATGTTGTGTTTTACGACATAATTTTGTTAAGAAGTATGTGTTGAATGTTAATAATCATCTTTACTCACCTTTAAATCCCTGCCAATGGGCGAGAAACACCACTTTTTTCGCTGTTAAAATCTGCAAAATCGCGCCAATTCACAATCACTTACGGTAACTCATTTCCAATGTGGCGGAATGGTCTGAAACTCCTGTATAAGGTGACTAGTGGAGAAACTAGGAACTACGGTCTTGCAGTTCCATTACGCTCCACCGGACAGAGTTGCATCTTATTTCATCTTCAGAGCAAAGTTACCCCTAGAGGGGCAAAGTAGCCCCGGTTCACGGTACCTTGAATCCAACAATCCATGTTATCAACACTAAACAACAATGAAAACACACCAAGTCTCTGTTGACTGCTTATGTTTCACAGTTTTCACAAAGTTTTGCTGCATGATCGGGACAGTAAAACTTACTGCAACAATTGCACACAAAGCGTGTCTTCCGGTCTTTTGAATAGGGACGAACAGCTCATCTTTTCCTCTTTGAAACAACAGGGTTTGTTCTTGCGCCCAATGGTAGGGGTGTCAAATCAGTTCCAAGTACATCAGCAATGCGACACTTCAAGTTTCTCTGGATGTCTGGATTGCTCAGTCGGCTTTCCATAAATGGTTTGCACAGCAATCTGGACAAATCTTTCAGAAATTGCCTCCGGGGACACTTCTCTCTTGGATTTACAAAAAGGAACAGTACCATGGCACTGATTCCTGCCTGGTCCATGATTGCAAACCAGAAACGTGAGGGCCATCGCACTGTCGCTCTTGCAACCGAATATGTGACATAGTTGGTCAAATGTATCTGTTCCAGGGGCGTGGTGGCTCAGCGGTCTAGCTGTATGCCTTTCACCAAGGCGGTCCGGGTTCGATTCCCGGTCAATGCATGTGAGATTTTCGAAGTGAAATGCCATGTCCTGTGGTTCGGATTCCACGTAAAAAGGAGGTCCCGTGGCTCATGATCTCAAGATTGACGGTCACGTTAAACTACAAGCTTCCTTTGTATCTGTTCCACCCTTTGTCATATTGTAAGAATCATGTGTGGCTTTTTCTGTTTCCGGATCTATGGAAATATCTCTGTGCCTGGTGGGGAGTACGAGTACATTTTTGTTCTTCTTAGGCGCAAATGACAGCAATGTCATTGATCTTGAGAAAGCAAACTTCGCCGTACCGACTGGATTTTTCCCCAATAAATCTAGGCGGTATCTCTTCCTTGTTTTTCCTAAGAGTTCCCAAAACAGTTAGCTTGTATGAGGTTAACATCCGTTCTGTGACAGGTATGGAAGTAAACCAATTGTCCATAGTCAAATTCCTGTTCGTACCATGCACATGTTCTGACAGCTTCCTTACATAGTACTCTGGTACTGATTCACCTCGTTCTTTAGGAACAGTTCCAACATATGGTAGGGCATTTAGCATGCAGAACGTCTTGACATCATTCAGCGTAACGATCTTCGTGCCATATTTATCTGGTTTCTGAGGGAAATACACCTTGAAAGGACATCTTCCCCTGAATCCAACCAACTGCTCATCAATTGTCATATATTCATGAGGTGTATAATACGATGTGCAGTTTTTAATGAATATATCCCATACTTCTCTTATAGCGGACAACTTGTCAGTTTCCTTTCTAAGTGGCCTTGTTGTTTTGTCGTCAAATCTTAGGCATGAAGATAGAAACTCAAATCGTCTGAGACTCAGACTTGCTCTGAAAATATCAACCCCGTAGTCAGAAAGATTGACATGATTGCTTTTAAGGACACCTGCTGCAAAATACAATCCTAACAGAGCACGCAATTCCGTCATCAATCAAACCAGTGTAGCTATAACCAGAGTCAATAACAGCCCTTCGGTTAATTTCTTCGTTTGTGCATTGCACTATAATGTTTCTTATGTCAGCAGAGATAAGTAGATCCCACGCTTCGAGGACTGTTTTGACGCGTTTTGTCTCCCCTTAAACTCCGGGTAAATGAGTAACGATATTATCACGCACTGGTCGTTCCTGTCGGCTTGGTGGTATTGAGCTCCATCGATACCCATTCTTCCCTCTTAGTGTGATGGATTGAAGATCATTGTCGTTTTCTATACTGTTTTCGGCACTTCCGTCAGAATCCGTATCGTATACTTGTTCTTCGGTAGCATCATCAGTGTCTGTCAGCTCTTCCTCTTGAAAGTCTTCCTTAAGTTATCTGATATATCAAGTTGTTGTAGTATAGCAGCCACATCATTCGCAATATTTCCATTGTGTGCCATTTGTTATCAGGGTGTCTACTGGAAGTATCAAGTAAAAATTAGTTACTTTTTAGTTACCTTAAGCTACTTTTCAGGTACCTCTTACTTCACGACGGTTTTGCGACCTACGCGCACAGGAGCTCATCGTGCGTACAGCCCTTATTTAATTCCCATTTCTGCCATGGAGAATTTCAGTCCTGGTATGAAGAAATGCAGCGGATAATGCGTAAACAAAGCATTGCTGTGGAAAATAACTTTTCATTTATTCACGAGTATGCAACAGTACATTAGCAAGGAGTTGGCAAGCAGTGACGTACGCCAACAAATACTGAACAGGCTGAATATTGGTACTGGACCTGCATTTCTTAAACAATAACGGATAGGAAAAGAAAATGTTATTACTCATCTTCCAACATAAGCAGTGTGTAAATCTGGATCAAAGTTATACTCACAACAGACCTAGTTTACGTTCTATAAGCCAATAACTAGTAAGGAAAGCCTACGTTGATCAAATGAAGTTTTCATTGAGGCAGATAAAAATGAAAACACACTGGAAGAAAACATTAACGCACTAAATATGATTTCACTGGACTATTTGAGTTCAGGTATTGTGTCCAACATAATTTTCATGATGGTTGAAACCTAGAACTTACAGTACATGCTAAAATTTCTCAGTTTACTACTGTCCTCGACACATGATGGTAACAATAAAATTATAAATGCAAAATGAAACATCTTGATTTACCTATCTGTTAAATCTAGACCGCCCAATGTTGTATCCGATGGGAAGATAAAGCTAAATTTCAGTACAGCACAATCGAAGAAATTAAAAGGAGGGAAAATAAAACATTAGCTTTGTATTTATCCTGAGTAAACAATAACATCCTAGGCTATAGAATTCCTCTCTTTAAAAACTACCAACATTTAACAATCCTTTCAATACTCATTTCCCCAAAAACACAAAGATAGTTCTAAACACCTTACGACAAAACAATGCTTAAAAATATATCACACTTAACTAGAAATTAAACAAAGAGTTACTGATTTATAAAAACAATCATATAAGTGTCTGCAATGATTCCGGACCTCAGAGTATTAGGAACATAATACCAACACTGACAAACTAGCTGTACTAGGCACACATCACTGGTACACTTGTTTAATTCTCAGTAGCAAATACTAAACATTCTGATGAATAGGTTAATTATCATGAACGACATACTGTATCAGTAGAAAACACAAACGAATTAATCAATAAAATATGGCCCGTAAACATAAAACCAAGCATGAGAATGATTTCGTTCGACATAACGAACATGTAGGCTACACAAAAATACCAGTAAAAACAATAAGGGTAATAGGGGACAATCTAAAACAGAATAACTCCAAATGAGAAACGGAAGAAATAGCTGAATTGCTTAGGGGCACACTCAACCAGAATGTGTTTCAATTTCAAGTGGAGAGTGGGCAGGCGAGAGGGTTGCTGCGGCTACGACCGATTGTTCTGCTAACATAAGTAACCACATTCCGTAATAGAATTAAAGTGCATGTTTTCTGTTTATTTTATTATTTTATATTGTGTTGTTCTGATTTGTACACAAGCACATAATATCCATACGTAATTCAAGAGCCCGTATAAATAAAACTAACTAACCTGACATACCGAGATTCAAACTGCGAATCGAAATATAAACACCAATTGTACACACTACAACGTTTATGCAGTTAGATAACATTGTATATGAATTTAAACCTCAACTCACGCGATCAGGATCTGATGATGCCGCTTGAAGGTCGAAACACCTAATCCTAAAATTGTCCCATTATAATAGTGAACATGACTAATACATGTAATTTTTTCCAGGAGTGTTATTTACTTATAGTTCATATATTATATAAATTGTACCCCGCCAAGTCTTTGGGCAAATTCGTGTAGACCAACTGAAGAGCTACAAGTATTCCAAGCCCAAGCCCAATCACAATCACTATTAAGAACTAATGGCTTGCGACTTGAGTTGCTTGATCTTTGTGTCGATCGATAGTAACTCTTGCGCTTTCTCCTCCAATACTGTTTGCTTCTTCAGCTGAAGCTGATGTAATTCTAGCTTAGCCTTTTTCTTCGCTTGCTGAGCAGCTTCTTCTTTTTCCCGCTTACAAGCCAAGTCTTCCTTACGTCTGGACGAAGAATTCTTGAAGTCGGCTATCATCTTCCGCTCTACTTTTAGGTCAAGAACACCTCCTAAAATAAATAAGATATCTGCGCTTGAATAGTCTCCTGTGATTAGCCCATACCCACCTATATTCTATTTGATAGCAAGAAAGGGCAATGGATTACGTAGCATTCTTAAGTATCATCAAATGTGGGTGATCATAATATTCACGACTTTACAGTATTTAATAGCAATCAAACAAGTTTTGTGGTTCATAAAAATTAAGATCTTCATTTGACTATTACAACTAAGCAGTTTTAAATAATACAATTAAATCGATAAACAAATTGTTATACTGTAGGATATTCAGAATATTACTTACTTGGAAGTGAAGAAACTGCATCATGGAGAGATCTCTGGGCAACAAGAGATTTCTCTTGGAGATTTTCCACCAAAAAGTTCTTATTGTAGGAAAAACTCCTTTCCACTGCAGCATTCCCATGAAAACATATCAGGATGATCTTCAAAAAATTTTGAAACTGCCGACTGTAGCACTCGCCGAAGTTCAACACCATTTCACCCAGAAGAGCATCTAAACGATCTTTCTTCTTGTTAAAGTTTTCAAGAATAACCTTACATTTCACAACTTCATTGTCACAGAATGTTTTGTACTCTCGAAGTACAGTATCACCGTCTGCAGGAGACATTTGCTTATGAATAATTAATATTGTTCAATTGCAATTTTTGCCCTTTTCTCTCGCAGTTTAGTTGACTGTAGAACAGCAGGTGGCAAGCATGATGCACCCAGTAAATTTCTTCTCCAGAGGACCCTTCAATAGTACCTTACTGATCAGATCTACGAGGAAGGTTTTGCATTCACTCTTGCATAGCTGCCTAAAACAGCGAAAGCTTGCACCAAAGCCTACATCGATGTCTTCAATTCGTTTGAAAGTGTAATTGGACTTGAGATCCAGATCACGGAAGTGCTTGACTCTTGTTACGGTTTCCATAATGCCTTTTCTAATGATTCTCCCCCCAAGATTTTTCATTAGTAGCAGCACTTCCATGTGAAGAAACGGGAGAAGAGGCCTATTCGACTGGAAGTTTGTCAGGAACTCCTCCAATTCTCTGGCAACCAACATTGCAAAATGCAACGTGGCAGTCAATGTTTCATCTGTTAACGCAGCCTTTATTACCGAAAAATGATGTGATTCCCTTGACCATTTCTCCACAAATTTCTTCAGATACGGCAGCATTTCCAAACTTCGTCCAATAACTTCAGAGTTCTCAGTCCACCTGATGGGGCAGAACTTTTTGGGGAAGTTTGATGATCCAGTGAGATGAATAAATGATGCACGTCGACTTGGTTGGTTCTTAAAAAACTGGTACAACGACTTCAAAAATCCATCAATACCCCAACCAGTTTTCTTCAATGCCGTTTTATAGGCTCCATTTAATGTGTGGAGCGAGCAGGTCCCAATGTCGAGAATTTCCCTCTCTGATGGCAATTTGCCCTTCATGTAAGTTCTCAAATCGAAGAGTAATTTGAGGTTAACATTGGGACCATCTGTGGAAACTTGCACGAGTTTCTCCAGCGAAAGGTCATTTTTTTGGCAATAAATTTATCAAACGGTCCAAAATATTGGCAGCAGTGGACTTCTCTAAGAAAAGAGACTCTAAGTACCTTGTGCTGACTACATTAGAATCAGCATCCCAAAAGTTTATAATGATATCCATCTGTTCCTTCTGAGCCATACCATTTAAACTTTCGTCTATTGATATAGCAAAAAAAGGGCTCTTCTTGACATTCCTCAGAAGAGCATCATGAAAATGAGGACCTAGACCATAGGCGACACTATAAGCCACCTTGTCTTTTTGGAGTTTCATTTTCTGCGCTATGAGGCTGTCTTGGAACATAACGGGGAAAAGATCTACAGAAGTAGCTGCAGTTCGCAGTGACATGTTTGACATAACACTGTGAGTAGCCCACATAATCTCTGCCTGGGTTACAGAGCTGGATTTTAAATAGCCCGAAAGGTTACTTGAGCTAGGTCTAGGTTCATCACAATTTTGTATTGTGCTGGGCACCAAATTTGGTGGGGGCTCAGACTGAGTAGCGCTGGATATTGCCGAAGTGGTACCAGAATTAAGACTGGCTACCGGTACAACTATCTTGGAACTAATAAAATGTTCTTTTAGTTTTGACTGTTCACCAGATTCAATTGGTTTTGCTAATGCTGCATGTTTCTTCCCTTTGGAATGTAAGCGGACATTAAAAATTCCCGATTTCCCAACATCAAATTCCTTCTTGCACAAAAGACAATATGCATTGTGCTTATTTTTCTCAACAGGTCTAAGCCAAAATCTGAATTCATCCTTTTTCAACCATACGTCTTGAAACGAATTCCTTCCCGGCATGGCTACGTCAGTAATTGCGGTGATAATAAATAAGAATTTAAAATATGAAAAAAAAAAACGCTGTAAACTACGTCAGATTAAAATTTGTACATTCACTAATACAAGAACTATTCACATAAAACCACAAACTCTTCTCGATGACGAAAACACACGCTGAACCAATATATGATATACACACCACAAACAAAGTAAGAATACCGACCGATGCAAAGTACAACTGTCGAACTCACAGTGCAATCTGCCTCTCCAACCTATCAAGATAGCTACAGTCAATTACTGCGGGGAATCCCTCAGATTCCCGAACGTTGCGATTGCTGTTCAAACGGATCAATGAGCTATGTGCTAGATATGAAATGTGTGATTCCCCTTAACATCTACAAATGGCAATAAGATGTAAATGCTGGTACGTTTTCCGATGGGAAGAGGGAGACAGAAAGCGATACGCACGTCCGTTTTATTTTGATGTAACAGTAGTAATTCTTATAATTTAAAACACTGTCCTATGGGAGGCGGTAATAATCAGTGAAAATAATAAAGTACCCGAGCGGCCACCGCATTCACAAAAGACGAGAAGATGGGAATCCCCACCACATGCAGGCTCACGGGATCATACGTTAATAGCATGATTAAGTTAAGTATTTGTGTCAAGGTAGCCAACAGTAAAAGTAAGATAACACTAACACTGCAGTAAGGCCAAGCATCCTATACCAATAAAATTAATACTTAGTTAAATATCCCCTAAATCCCCAAGAAACAATTTCCCCACTAAAATTCCCCGACACGTGTGTCCTTCCAACTTTCCCTCTGGGACAACTGAATCTCCCTAAATTTATGGGGAAATCCCCAGGTTGGCAACTCTGATGCCAACAACTCGCCAGAAATAGAATTGACGAAGAAGTCAAGATAGCCATCACCACACGTACCGAAAGCAATAACGGAAATGGTATCTGAAGCAACACAACTACTGTACATACCGTATGCTGTGGAGAAAATCCATCCAAATGTCCCTTTGCAATTAAGTTAGGTTAGGATAACTTCGAATTCCGAGGTTTCTTCGTACGACAATCATGGATATACTGTACGAAGAGACAAAACATGAGGGAAAATTCAAACACGAAATCAGTTACCGGTACCACCTTCGTGACTGCGCAACAGCCGAAATCGTACTCTCTTCCTGTCCCAGAATCTATTGAGGTACAGGTAGACAATATCAAACATTTGCCGGTGTGAGGCATATTTGCGGATCTCATTTCAACATTAGTTGTAAGATGAAGTGTTTATTTTTCCGTGTTACATTGACGTCGAACTCCTAGTGTTATAACGTACATTAAAAATATATGGTTAAGTAAACAGTAGGTGTTAGGTTCACTTCTCAATAAATCACATAGACTCCTCTAGAATGCATATTTTATTATTTGTTGTGGAAAGATTCACAATTCACACCATACACACCATATTGATTTTGACACTGAACTTCACTGATAGGCTATCAAAGACTATGTCAAAGATACTGCACTACACTCTTGTGCTTGCTGCCAACACAACATTCTCCCACCTTGAGTTGTGGAAACAACTCAACAAAACAATAAAATAACATAACACATATATTTTCACAAAATAAATGAACACAGAAATAAATAAGTCACTCAAAATATCTCTTTGGTTTTAACCGTCTTTGGATTTTTCTCCTTCTTCTCATTTTCATTCCGCTCAACTTGCAGTCTTAAAGCATGATCTTCTCCAGATGTCACTTCAAGTGGATACACCCTCTGTACTGCCCTCAGTAGCTCTCCTTTTGTAGTCGCCAAGCGAACAACTCTCACGACACCACCTTTGCCAGGGATGACCTCCGTCACTCTTGCCAGCGGCCAGTCTAGTCTGTTCGTGTTGTCACTGGCTACCAGTACTACTTCACCTACACAGGGTTTGTGATGACTTTTCCTAATGTGGTTCTTCTGTATTAGCTGTCCAAGATATTCATTCCTGAATCTTATCCTTAATGTTTCCTTTACTTTCTGTCTGTACCTGAATCTTCTGTCAAGTTTTATGTCCTCGATCATGTCGATATCGGGCATTCCAATCTCCTTGACTTCCTGTAGGAACATTGCAGGGGTGATAGCCATCAAGTCTTCTCCATCATTGGACAGGTAAGTAAGTGGTCGTGAATTCATGACAGCTTCAATGTCACACAGAACAGTCATCATTTCTTGGTACGACAGACATGACCTTCCCAGAACTTTCCTGAGCATTTGTTTGAGGACACCAATCAGCCTCTCCCACCATCCTCCCAACCATGCTGCAGTGGGAGGATTGAATTTCCATTTTATTTGGTGTACAGAACTATATTCAGCAATTTTATCCCACTGAATTGTCTCCAACCTATTGCAGGTGCCTTGAAAGTTTGTCCCATTGTCACTATAGACAATCATTGGCCTTCCACGTCTGGACACGAAGCGCCGAAAAGCTTCGAGGAATGTTGCAGTAGCCAAAGATGTTACTAGCTCCAGGTGTACTGCACGAAAAACCGCACACGTGAACAAACAGACCCAGGCTTTCTCTCCACCTTTCAAAATCAGAGGCCCTTCAAAGTCGACCCCTGTTATTTCAAAAATTGAGGCTTCTCTCACTCTGTCTATGGGGAGATGAGTTTGTTCTGCTTCAAGATGTTTTCCATGGTACCTTCTGCAGACAACACATGTTTTAATTGCACCCTTCACTGTTCTCCTTCCTCCAAGGATCCAATATTTCTGTCTGAGCCCACTGAGCAGAATCTGGGTTCCAGCATGACATAAGTCGTTGTGCTTCTCCCTAATGAGAGCGTGAACTGTTGTATGCTTCGCAGGAAGGATAGCAGGACAACGGAAAGCATAATCATCTTTGCGCGATATAATTTTTGTTTTCAGTCTCATCACTCCCTCATCATCCATGAAAACACATAGTGAGTTGAATCTTTCATCCTTTTCACCAACAAAACACTCCTTTTGTATGAACTTCATCACGACTTTTTCTGCTTCTGTGGTTTCTTCAATGGATAGTTCGGTAGTTCTTCTCCATTATTTTTCTGTCGACAATTATACAGAAACCTCAAGATCCATCCTATCATACGAACTGTTCTACGGAAACTTGAGAAATAGTCAAGGTGCCGTTCTTGGGTATTGGACTTGTCTTCTAACACCGTCATAGTGTTGACTTTCTTTTTTCTTTCTTGGAAGACTTCATCATCGTTTGTTGAAATTTCGGGGCTAGGCCATTGTGTAGTGGATTGTTTTAGTCATTTTGGCCCTTCCCACCATCTCTGTTGAAGTAACTGTTTTGTGCTACATCCCCTTGATGCCAGGTCAGCCGGATTCATGGTTCCTGGAACATGATGCCACTGTTCTATTCTGGACAGTCTTCGAATTTCTTGCACTCTGTTCCACACGAAGGTCCCCCAAGGTTCGTCTAACTTGATCCAGGACAACACAGTCGACGAGTCACTCCAATAATAAGTAACGATTTCTTTTGCAGTTAATGTTGGCAGTACTGACGTCACTAGTCGAACCCCTATTGTAGCTGCTAATAATTCCAGGCGTGGTATGGTGATAATCTTCTTGGGTGCCACTCTTGTCTTGGCTTGTACAAATCGTAGCTCTATATTGTCAACCCTCTGTATTCGCAAGAATATAACTGCAGCATACGCAGTTTGACTGGCGTCGCAGAACACGTGAAGAGATATATCTTCAACCGACTGGACACTACCGATCAAACATCTAGGAATCTTAATCTCAGACAGCTGAGGTAGTTCTGCCAACCACTTCATGAATCTTCTATTTGTTGTTTCGTCTACTCTGGTGTCCCAACCCAAGTCAGTGGCCCATAGTTCTTGCAAGATTAATTTTGGACAAAGAAATACCGGACATGAGAAGCCAATAGGGTCAAACACCTTATGTGCAGCTCCTAGTATAGCTCTTTTGGTGATTACATCATATTTGAAATCGTTAACATGAGTTAGATTCAATTCAATGGTATCTTCTCCTTTATTCCAAATGAGTCCCAGCACATGAGTAAGATTTTCAGTTGTACCATCCTGAGAATACTCCCACCATCGGAGATTGAAAGATGCCTTATCCATTATTATGCTTGCCTCTCGCATGAATGAAGGTCATTTCTGTTGTTAACACTAATAGCACAGTTATCCACATAAAAACATTCTTCCAATCTTTCTATTGTTGAAGTTGAGTAGGAACTATTATCGACTGTTTGTCTCTTCAACTCGTTCAAATGGAGTTTGATGGTTGCTGACAATAGGAACGGAGAACATGCGATGGTTGCTGACAATAGGAACGGAGAACATGCAAGTCCAAAGACAACTCTATTGTGACGGAACACTTCTACCTTCCCTGTACTTTACTCCTCCCACCAAAGGAATCTCAGAAATGATGATGATGATGATAATTGTTGTTTTAAGGGGCCTAACATCTAGGTTATCGGCCCCTGATGGTTTGGGTGATCGTGAAGATGAAAATGAAAAGCGAACTTAAAACTAAAACCAACTACTAACCTATATACTAGAAGAAGAAATGGAAAACTAAAGGAGAATAAGGCAAATAAAAGGACAGAAGGAAAAGAAATGCCCTCAACCCTCGGAGAAGGCGGATTGAGGGACTAGGAAGGAAGGAGAGCCATGAAAGGCATATAGGAAAGTGAAAGAGGAGAGGGTCCGCCCCAAAGGTAAGGGACAAAAGGGGAAAACGGACCCAGCTCAGGAATCCCTCGGGGTCGCCAACTCCCGAACTCACCAGCCGTGAGCCCCTGAGGGTGTAGCATTATCTAGGGTGCACCAGAAATGGTGGGGCTACATACACCCTGCCTCCTTAAGGGCCTAGAGCACAAGGCAGGAGGTAAAAGGAAGAGAAAAAGAAGGCTGACCCCTCGCAGAAGGAGGGTATCAGAAAAGATGAGACAAGGGCCAATTAAGGCGGGAAAGGAAGAGACTCCCAAGGCCTCGGATACCCTAATACCGTCGGGGTCAGGAGAGAACAAGAGTTGACCAAGTGAGGTCGACAGGAAAGAAGACAGAGAGGAGTCCGGCACAAGTAAGTGGAAGCAATGCCGGACTCAGCTGGGGCCCCGTGGTCGCCAACCCACGCCCACAAGATGTGAGCCCCTGGGGGTGAATCTCAGAAAATCACGGTCTCTGGGATTAACACTTATTTGAAGAAATGCTTTTTCTACATCGGCCGTCACACCGATCTCATATTCTCTGAACTTCAGTAGCGAACTAGGGATCAACTCTATGAAGTTAGGCCCTTTTTCAATACATTCGTTCAGAGATGGAGCGTTTCTGTGCTTCGCCGAGGCATCAAAAACAGGCCTGATCATGGTGGTGCTGTTTTCTTTGAAGACAGGTCGGTGAGGTAGATAGTATCCACCATTCTTCAGTTCTTCTTCAGGTACCCTCTCGATGATTCCTTGCTCCAACCAACTTCGTAAGACATTATCGTACTCCTGATAATGTTGTTCAGCTTGTAGTTTCTTTGTAGTGATTTCTAATCTGTGCTGAGCAATTTCTCTGTTGTCAGGGAGAGGTGGATGTTGTTCACTCCAAGGCAGGCACACTTCATATCTGTTATCTTCATTCAGTCGTGCAGTCTCAAGGAAGTTATTTCTAACACGCTCATTCCTCTCGACGATAGATTCTTTCACAACAGGGTCAGTAAATCCAAGAATTTCTAAGTCCCAGAGATCAGAAATTCTTGTATGTTGGGAAAACAATGATGACACTAATAATGATGCCGAATCCCTTTGGGCCTTGTTACCTATGACTTTTCCCATTAGTGTCCACCCTAGGGAAGTCTCCACCAAAACTAGGCCACATTTTAGTTGATGTTTCCTCCCAGTGAGCAGTTCACCCGCCTTATCGCCCCCAATCAGAATCTGCACAGGCCCTCGCTCTCGTACTTCAGTTAAACATATTTTCAGATCCCTTATCTCCTCACTCCAAGAACCATTCTTAATATATGGGACATCTTCACTAATCTCTTGGCTTAAAACTTCCAGCTCCTTGGAATAGTTTCCCTCCAATCGCTTTAAACTTATTCTGTAACAGTCGTGTTTTGCTTCTCGAGAACGTACTCCACCAAACTAGGAATGTATTAACGTTTCCTTCCTGATTGACTGATACCCCATTTCTTCGGCTAGGTCACGTGCAATGTAGGATTTAGTAGACCCAGTATCAATGACAGCTCGTACAGTTTTTTGTTTACCCTTTCCTTTAACGACAACTGCCAGGGTTTGCAAGTACACCTCAGGAGAACAAGACACATTAGCTAAAGTCTTATCCACATTATTGACATTCTGGAGAACCATATTCCTGTCTCCCTCGTAATTCTGTTTGGACACACTTTCATTTTCTTTGTCACGGAGCTTATAACACATTAATACCACATGTTTACCACCACAAACAATGCACCTGACAATCGATTTACAAGCTCTACTTGCATGGCCCTTCTTTAAACAATTGAAGCAACAGTGTTTATCAGTTAAGATTTTCCTTTTCTCCCCTACAGTCATTTTTTGAGCTTTAATGCACTCTGGGCTCGAATGAGGTTTAAGACAAAAAACACACTCCTGTCTCTTAGAAACATCAGCAAACAAAGCAGAAGCAGTAGGTATATTTGGTTCAATGACATCCCTTGGTTTCTTATCTCCCTTAATCTTAGATCCTTGGGATGTGCTAATACTAAACCCTTTCATAGCCAATGAAATTCTTTCTTCACTTACTACTTCATTTTGAAGAAAAGCCATGAGCTGCTGCAAACGATCTTTGGATACAGAATCACACCTGAAGGAAGTATTCCTCTGCCATGCTCTTAATAGGTCTTCTGGCAAAGATGATTCAATTAGGGGATACAGCATTGCAGTACATTTTACTGTAGTAACGCCTAAACTTTCCAGCGATCTGAGATGTGACTCTAATTTATCATACAAGCTACTCAGTGTTGGCCTTTCTTTGGAATTGACTGCATTCGTCAATACTAGTTTGAGCAATTCACGAACATAAACTTCCACCTGCAAGTCCTCTCTACCAAATCGAGCTTGAAGACTCTCTATAGCTTTGTCATAATTCTCGGCAGTAGGTGGAAAACTAGTAACTAATTCATATGCTCTGGAACCTTCTGTCATAGCCTGAATTAAATATTGGAATTTATCTTCCTTCCCAATGTCCTCATCCTCGTGAATTTTACGGAACTGGCTCCAAAAATATAACCAATCAATTATTTCACCAGAAAATTTCTTAAATTCTATTCTTGGAAGTCTATATTTCTTTTTATCACAAACATTGTCATTCACTACACTTTGTGGAGGGGTAATGGAAACAACGGGATTCATAAAACGTGTTGCTTTTGTTCTACAGCTAAGGAATTTGTGTTTGTAATCATCAGCTGATTCACATTCCGTTTCTATTTCGTCATCCTCACACTCGTCGTCTATCATCTGCTGAAATATTAATCCATCTAAATTAGAGAAATCATCATACTTTTCTTGAAGGATTTCAAGTTGCACTTGCACTTTTTCCGTTTCAGTTTGATCATCTTCTAACAACGCCATTAGTTGATTGTGTGAGCGCGTAAATAACCGCCGCTTTACGGTTCTTTCTTTAGCGAGTCTTTCCATCTTCTTTCTTCACGGGAGCCTTTTACTATGAATGAGTCCTGCCACGGTCGCCATAAAATGTTAGGTTCACTTCTCAATAAATCACATAGACTCCTCTAGAATGCATATTTTATTATTTGTTGTGGAAAGATTCACAATTCACACCATACACACCATATTGATTTTGACACTGAACTTCACTGATAGGCTATCAAAGACTATGTCAAAGATACTGCACTACACTCTTGTGCTTGCTGCCAACACAACAGTAGGCCTAAATACACAGGTACATTATGACGCAAACAACGTGTTTGAAAAGAACACGGTGAGTGGACAATCTTTATTGGAGGCTAAGCATTAACGGCCATTTCAGAGCTATTTTTGATATTAGTTGCCACTGAAGTCATTCGGCTCTCTCCGCTGTTCTTCGGTGACTGAAGTGGACCGAAGAATATAGGGGACTGAAGCCTACGCATCATTTTCTCCACCTATAACGTTTAGTCTCACATAAGGCATAGGTACTAAGCGCCGGCTTATGATTGGTGGAAGATTGAGTTACAGCTGATTCCAACACTCGCCAAGAGATAGCAGACGCGGGTGGCGCGCTAACTGTAGACGAATGTACGAGTCATTGAATAGTGGGATCGGCGAACATGCGAGCTCGAGACTGGCCATCTTAGCGCGCGCGAGTTTAAATGATTCAAATTTTCGTTACCCGTTAGTAAAATTCGTTACTTTCGTTACCCGTTTGTAAAATTCGTTACTTCTTCGTTACTTTCGTTACCGGTAGACACCCTGGTTATATCATGGAACTGAAAACATATACCATTGAAAACATACTATTAGATTACGATGTATAAAATATAACCTTCTTGGATGTACTTTCCCTGATAACAAGGTGGCCAATTCAACCAGTCGGATGGAAATAAAAATCGAGAACAGTAAGAGAAAGATACTTACTTTGCACTCCAGGGTCAGTGTGACCCTTCCAGGAATTAAATATTGTTCTATACGGTTGTTAAGCGCTGTACGTCACTGCCCGTGCGTCTACTATCTCTTGTGACTCTACACTGAAATTACATTAAGGCCACAAAGATCCTTCTGTTCCACTGCGCAAGCGCGGGAACTTAAAGAACCTTGCAGGGTCACCCTGACCCTGGTGTTCAGAGCGAGGGTTAATTGGCTCATAACTTATCATTCCTAATATCCCACAGGGGCTCACCACTAGTGGGACGTTGTTTGGTGACCACTGGATCCTAGCAGAGTCCGGCATTGCCACTTTTACCGGACTCCTCTCTTTCATCTTTCCTGTCGACCTTGTTTGGCCAACTTTTATGAGTTAGCGGATCAAGCTACAATAGGGCGGTATCACTACCACCTCGACCAACGGAGGTACCCGCTAGAGATATTCGCTCTCAGCTACGCCAGCAGTCACTAGCCTTCTGGGAGAGTCAGTAGCTAGCTGACCCGATCCCCAATAAATTGAAAATGAACAAGAGGACAACTTGCGTGTGGCGGAGCTCTTTCCGGTCACGGAAACCGAGTGTATGGATCTTGCTGACTTACAAAGAAACTCTGCTTTGTAGACTAAGCTCGATCAAGTGTTGGCTGCTGATCTCGTCATAAGTGAGAGTGGGTTAGGGCCAGCAATCTCAAGGAAAATATTCATGAGTCTATATCCATTTCAAGATTTTCCCCGTATTTTTATTTATATTAATAATCAGCTCCTTTTAATATTTTTCTGTTTGTTATTTATCTGTTTATTAATTTTCTTCATTTTCTAGTTTTTTCATTTATTTTTCATATTTAGACGTCCACCTGTAAATGTTACGTTGTTCAACATTTGTAATAATTTTTCTGTACATAAAGGGGCAGATAACCTCGCTGTTCCGCAAAAATTCTCCCTCTCTTATGATATGATACGCTATATCGTAATTTAATGTGGGTTGGCGACCACGGGACCCCAGCTGAGCCCGGCATTGCTTCCACTTACTGCTCGTGTCCAAGCTCTGTGAACTTGCGGGGTGAGGGGAAAGAGCAGGGAAGGGTCAGGCGAGAAGAGGTCTGTCAACAGCCCGCCGTGATATCTGGTATTCCTTTCTATTCCAATACTGCTAACATAGGGCCGTTGCTCAAACCACTAAGCGGGCCATACACGTGCCGGCAAGCCTGTCAGTTACGCCTGAACAGTTCACCGGACACTGTCCCCCTGTTGAACTGAGGACCCCATACACCATCAGTTGAAAATAGACCGGTATTAGCCCTCGACGTCCATTCCAAATTTGATTTATTATTGTTTAAATAATGTTCCCCAGTGACGAAGATGCGCGTGCGATTCTGGCTTATGGTCGTTTTAGAGACAAAGAAGAAACGGAGAAAAGAAAACGTGAAATGTGATGTAAAAAGTTGTTCCTGATGAGAATAACATATTCACATATTAATTTACTGCTCCATTGATTGAGAAGCAAAATACTGTAGCCTAATGAGAACTGCAATATCCCCTCATGACTGCAACACTTGAGGTTCCTAGCTACTGGGCTAAGTTTTGAGGATTTCAGGTTTTCGAAAATCATATCACCCCACTTGGTAGAATTATGCCTGAAACCTGTGAAGCAATTTACAAAGTTCTACATAGGGATCACTTGAAGGTAAGAATATCCACATGTAAAGTAAGAAATTTTATATCATGTTTTTATTTTATACAATTATTGTAGGTTGTGTCAACCGACAGTAGTGGCTACGCTGGCTAACGCGCAGCATTAGGTCATGGGGCCAAGCTCTCTGCTGACTCGGTAGACACGTGGGTTCGAGCCCCACCGTCGGCCGCCCTTGAAATGTTTTTCCGTGATTTCCCATTTTCAACACCAGGCAAATGCTGGGACGGTACCTTCTGACAGGCCACGGCCGCTTCCTTGCACATCCTTGCCCAGTTTCATTCACCATCATTCATTTCATCTCTCATTAACTCCTCTCATGAGGTTGGCGTCAGGAAGGGCATCCGGCCGTAAAAACCATCGCCACAAAGACTTCCATCGCATCTCATCCCCGACCCCGTTGGAAAACGGGAATAATAAGGGGTAGACATACAATATTGTAGGATGTGTCTCTTCACGATCACCCAACCCATTAGAGGCCGATAACCTAGATGTTAGGCCCCTTAAAACAATTATCGTCATCATCATCATTGTAGGAATTGTCAGTGTTGACCGACTGAAAAGCAATTCTATTGTTTTAATTTTGACAGTAAAAAATTCCTATCCAAAATACAACTATATTAAACACTTTAACCATGGTAATACAAATTAAAAGTAAATAAATACTCGTATAAGGTATAATACCTTACAGATAGAAATTAAGGAAAGACGTACTCAGCAATATACAGTATGTGGCAAGTGTGCCATGTGTGTTTATCTGCTGAGATAAGAGGGGAGGGTTTGAGGTTGTAACGGGGTGGGAGTGCTGCATAATTATTGGCGGAATAATGACACGGAGGAGCAAATTGCGTAGGTGTGAGTGGGTGATATTGAGGAGGCATTTGGCGTACAAATGCAAAACTACTGCCTAAATTGTCACCCTCAGCCTCAAAAAGAACATCACTGATTAATTTCTCCGTCCACCGCCTTTGATCGGTAGGTAAATCTCGGACTTTCAGTGCGATCATTTTACCTGAACTATGAAAACGGTCATCAGGTTTTCTGAGTTCCTTGAATTGATTCTTAACGTTCAATAAAACTTCCTTTGTTAGTGAATTTTCACTCGGAGAAGGTCTCATCGGTGGCTTCTGGCGATTTTGACAAGCAGTAGATATCCTCGGGGGAAGCAAGAACGTATTTTCTTTATAATTATTGCAAGAAATTATGTATTCGTTGTTGTTAATGTATCGAAGGGTCTTGGAACATGTTAGTTATCAGCTCCGTGTAGTTGGGTTGTCTGATAACAAACGTGTTGACCAATTAAGGCTACACTGAAAATTGCTTCAAACACCGTAATGATAACCGGTGTTGAATTTGATGGCTGTATTGGTGTGTGTTATCTGGGATTCAGGTAAGCACTGCAGACGATCAGATTCAAGTAGTTCCTACTAATGCTACCGTCAACGACACCTAGCTGCGATCTTGGCTACTAGATGCCACCGCAACCTGCATCTGTGACGAACGTTGGAACTTAATAGAGCGTTAATCAAATATAACCTAAAATTTTGCTTCACACAATTATTGTATTGATATGACAATCATACAAATAAACAGTTCTCACCCCGTGGACTGGCTTCAGGCGCCGGTTTAATGTGGACTGTTGAGGCATAACTGACAGGCTTGCCGGTACGTGTATGGCCACCTTTACGAATGAGTGACAGAGTCACCGACATGTATTTTAATCTGTGCTATGCACGGATCGAGAAACCTCATCATTCTGAGCTGGGTCCGGGTTTTCCCCCATTTTCCATTGCCTTTGGGACTAACCTTGTCCTCTTTCCTCTGACTTTCATGGCTCTCCTTCCTTCCATGTCCCTCAATTATCATTCTTCGAGGGTTGAGGGCATTTCCATTCCTCCTGTCTTTAATTAACATCCCTCTCCTTTTTGTTTCCTAATTCCTATATTAGTTTGGAAGCCCGTAATTAGTTTTAGTTGTAAGTTTCATTTGATTATCTTCAATTTCCACTGTCACCCAAACCATTAGGGACCGATAACCTATATGTTAGGCCCCTTTAAACAACAATTATCATTATCATCACCAGGCCAAGTTTCGCTTCCATAGAGGGCCACGCTCCAGACAACGGCCTTGAAAAATGGCATCCTAATACCAAAATCGATATTCGATATCAACAGATTCCGTTTCTTGCCTGTGCTAACCTACGTTTCATATGAGGCAAGCAATACTTGTTACAGAATATGAAATATAAATATTTCATTGTGAGGTTTGAAGCCATTTTTCAATGTTGCCTTAGTAAACAAAAGTTTGGTGCTTTTCAGTCGGTCAACACAAATGTACTCAAAAGACTTGGGTTACACCCTAATCCTGTGAAAAAATATGTATTAATCTCATGTAATTTTAAATTAATACATGTATTAATCTCATGTAATTTGTTTCAGGATTAGGGTATAACCCAACTCCTTTGGGTACATTCGTGTTGACCGACTGAAAAGCACCAAACTTAGTTTATAATATTTCAATCAGAGCTGGCGCCGCCTCCCCACTTCCGTAAGGTACAAAATAGTAGGCGCAGGAAAAACTAACCCGCTTGACAGCCACGTGTATACAGTCACTGTACCTTCAGTCCGCCATATTGTTAACCTTCAAGTCTGCTGATGGTTGCAGTTCTCGAAGGGGTTGAGGCGCCTGACTCGGCTCTGCCAAGAAGCAGTCAGTCTTGGTTAGTAGATTGTCCTTCACAGAGCGATGATGCGGTGTCTATTCCAGCGGACCACGCGGAGTTTCGAAGCAAGTAAGGTTCATGTAAAAGCAGTTTCTAAGACTTGGCTTCGTACTAGCTTACGCCAGCGATTTGTGGCGGTGAATCACTGTTGCGCAACGTAAGGAGGACAGTTGGTGATTCCCAGGCACGTGCACGCGAGTTGTCAGTTGGACGGAAAGCTACCAGTAAGATGCATCATAATCGTGCTGCGTGTGTGTGCTCTGCCGAACACCAATACATCATGATGATGAATTGGACTTTTTGTAGTTACTTGTATAGTTCATTGTGTGCGTGTTGTGTAATTTATAGTGGAAATTGTGTTTGCGTGCTAAACAAAGTGCTATTATTTTATTCAATCAAAACTTCGTGGCAAAACTCTGCACAGTCATACTCATGAGGTTATAATTAATGTGCTTTTTTTAATGAAAAGTGAAGGATCCTCGTGGAGTTGGGTGTGTGCTGAACGAGTGCTCCGAGGGGCACACGTCTAGTGGGACATTGGTTGGCAACCACGGGACTCCAGCTGAGTCCGGCATTTCTTCCACTTACTTGTGCCGGGCTCCTCTCTCTTATCTTTCCTGTCGACCTCCCTTGGTCAACTATTGTTCTTTTCCGACCCCGACGGTATTAGGGTATCCGAGGCCTAGGGAGTCTTTCACTTTTCTGCCTTAATTGGCCCTTGTCTCATCTATCCGGATCCCTCATTCTTCGAGGGGTCAGACCACTTGTTTTCTTTTCATTGAGTCTCCTGCCTCCTGCACAAGGCCCTCTGGGAGACAGGGTGCAACCTGGATAGTGCTACACTCTCAGGGGCTCACGGCTAACGAGTTCGGGAGTTTCGCGACCCCGAGTGATTCCTGAGCTGGGTCCTTTTTGTCTCATTTTTCCTCTGATCTTGGAGCGGACCCTCTCCTCTTTACCTTTCCTATCTGCCTTTCATGGCTCTCCTTCCTTCGAAGTCCCTCAATCCTCATTCTTCGAGGGTTGAGGGCATTTCTTTTCTTCCTGTCCTTTATTTGTTTACGATTTCTTCTTCTAGTATCCAAGTTTGTAGTAAGTATAGTTTTCATTCTAATCTCATCTTTCACTATCACCCAAACCATTAGGGGCCGGTATCCTGGACGTTAGGCCCTTTAAAACAGCAATTATCATGATCATCATCATTAATAAAATTCTTAATTGTGATAGTGTGATGACTGTAGTAGTGACGAATCTTTGCCGGCGGTAGATGTACTGTATGAACTACGAGTTATCAACAGTGTAACGCAATGTGTTTTCAGTGAGATATTGATACAGTCTGCACTGTGTGTCGAATCAATTTGTCACGAGCTTTGCGTTTCGTCTGTTGGATATTTCAAGTCTGTGTTAAGTGAATAGTTTTGAGGAATTCACGTACTTAACTGTAGAATAATTTGTATTATTACACAGTAAAACCTGCCTGGATACTGCTACACCCTCAGGGGCTCACGACTGGTGAGTTTGGGAGTTGGCGACCCCGAGGGATTCCTGAGCTGAGTGCAGTTTTCCCCCTATTATCCATTATTTGTGTGGAGGACCCTCTCCTCTTTCACTTTCCTATCTGCCTTTCATGGCTCTCCTTCCTTCCAAGTCCCTCAATTTGCCTTCTTCGAGGGTTGAGGGCATTTCTTTTCCTCCTGTCCTTTATTTGCCTTATTCTACTTTCGTTTTCCATTTCTTCTTCTAGTATAGTTTATAAGTTAGTAGTTAGTTTTAGTTATAAGTTTACTATCCATTTTCATCTTCACGGTCATCCAAACCATTAGGGGCCGATAACCTAGATGTTAGGCCCCTTAAAACAACAATTATCATCATCATCCACATGTAACTCGTGACTCTGTTGGTGGAATCATACATTTTTAGGTTAAATGTCTACAGCTGTCTTTTGTAGAAGACCACTGATTCAGTAAGATACAGAGTTCGCAGACACCGTTGGTCAGGCACATAGCATCCTGTACATTCATTGTTAGTGGGGTTGCCAGATTTCAAGAATGGAAAAACGGAACACATGTCGGGAGTTGGCGACCCCGAGGGATTCCTGAGATGGGTCCGGTTTCCTCCCTTTTTTTTCCATTACCTCTGAGACGGACCCTGTCCTCTTTCACTTTCCTACCTGCCTTTCATGGCTCTCCTTCCTTCCAAGTCCCTCAATCAGCATTCTTTGAGGGTTGAGGGCATTTCTTTTCCTTCTGTTCTTTGTTTGCCTTATTCTCCTTTTCCCCCCAGGGGCTCACATCTAGTGGGACGTGGGATGGCGACCATGGGACCCCAGCTGAGTCCGGCATTGCTTCCACTTACTTGTGCCGGCCTCCTCTCTGTCTTCTTTCCTTTCGACCACACTTGGTCAACTCTTGTTCTCTTCCGACCCCGACGGTATTAGGTTATCCGAGGCCTAGGGAGTCTTTCACTTTCCCGCCTTAGTTGGCCCTTGTCTCATCTTTCCTGATACCCTCCTTCTGTGAGGGGTCAGCCTTCTTTTTCTTTTCCTTCTACCTCCTGCCTTGTGCTCAAGGCCCTTAAGGAGGCAGGGTGTAGCCCCACCAATTCTGGTGCACCGTAGATAATGCTACACCCTCAGGGGCTCACGGCTGGTGAGTTCGGGAGTTGGCGACCCCGAGGGATTCCTGAGCTGGGTCCGTTTTCCCCTTTTGTTCCTTACCTTTGGAGCGGACCTTCTCCTCTCTCCCCTCTCTCCTCTCTCCCCACCCCTCTCCACTCCTCTCCTCTTTTCATTATATTTACTTTTCTCTTTAAGATTCCCGCACTGCTTTTTGTTACTTGGTTCACCGTGTATCTAAATTCCCTTCTGGCGATTTTTTTAAAGGCATTTTTAATCTACGTTGCTTTTTGTATGTTTTTTCGATCTAAATTACATCTCGCGATTGCTTTCAACCTCAATTGCATTTTGTAAAGATTGACAATCTAAATTGCTTTTTAGTAAGTCTTTCAATGCATGTGCCCGGGCCTTTTAGTGAGTATTTTGAATTTCAATTGCATTTTGTAAGAATTTTCAACCAACGCCGCATTTGCACGAATTTTGAATCTAAATTGCATTTTGTTTGGTGGGCATTTTGCACATATTTTGATTCTCAATTGCATTTTGTGGGTATTTTGAATCTAAGTTACATTTTGTCAAGTATTTTCAATCTAAATTGCATTTTGTAAGTATTGTCAATCCACATGAGTCGTTAGAATCACCGTACATTTCGTAAGCATTTTCAATTTCAATTGCATTTTGTAAGTATTTTGAATTTCTATTGCACTTTGTAAATAATTTGGATTGGAACTGGGATAGGGCCTATTTCAATCTGAATTGCATTGTGTATTTTCAATTTCAATTGCATTTTGTAAGTATTTTTAACCTCAATTGCATTTTGTATGTATTTTCGATCTCATTTCCATTTTGTAAGTCTTTGGAATTTCAGTTGCATTTTGTAAGTATTTCGACGCTACATTGCATTTCGAACGTATTTTGAATCTAGCCTACGTTTTGTGGGTATTTTTTCCATGACGTATTCTTTTTGTGACTCTTTTCGTTCTAAATTCCCTTTGGTAAGACCATATTGTGAGTTCCTTTATGTACGTATTTTCCGTCTCAGATAATTTTGTTCTGGTTTCCATTTCATTATCATTTTCGCTATCACCCAGATCATTAGGGGCCGATAACCTCGATGTTAGGCCCCTTAAAACAACAATTATCAACATCATCATCATTATTCTCCTTTTGTTTTCAATTTCTTCTTCTAGTATGTAAGTTAGTTTTAGTTATAGTTTACTTTTCTTTATCATCTTCACGATCACCCAAACCATTAGGGGCCGATAACCTAGATGTTAGGCCCTTTAACACGTCATCACAGGCCCCCTCTTTTTCTTTACTCGAGAGCACGCCCTACGTCAATTTGCTCACATACGTAATAAATTGTAGCAATAATTTTAAAGTGAGAAATACAATCCTAAAAAAAATTAAATCATCTTTAGAAACAAAATTTACTTACCATAAAATGCTATTTAGAACTTTCTATCATTATAAGTACTACAAAGTATTTTACAAACACGAGAGCACGCTATGTTAGCCAACAGCCGCAATTCCAAGGCTGTGATGTGACATCAAAGCACGTCTCGTTAGCAAATAGCCGCCGATTGGTCAATAAATCCATTATTCTAACACAAGACCATTGTCATTACACGATAAGTATCAGTATTAGAGAACAAATGACTTACTTCAGGATATAGAGTAATGGAATGCAAATTCAAGCGAACGACACTGATGGTGACGTTCTTGCTGAGGGCCTACTGAGAGGTTCAGTGCCTCTTCATTGGATGGTGGGGGGTGTTGATCGACACAATCTTCACACGGCTGCAATATTACTTCTGAAATATTCTCCTCTTAGTCACTATCAACGTGATTTAAAATGTCTCGTTCATCGACGTCACTGTCATCAGAATAATTGTATTCGCCTGTTGTAGTTGTTTGAGTCTTCAGTCTTTTGACTGGTTTGATGCAGCGCTCCATGCGTCCCTGTCCTGAGCTAATCGTTTCATCTCTACATAGCTACCACACCCTACATCCGAGGCAATCTGTTTAACATATTCTAACCTTGGTCTACCCCTACAGTTCTTGTCCTCGACCCTTCCTTCCATAACTAAGCTTGCTATTCCTGGGTGTCTTAGTATGTGTCCTACCAACCTATCTCTTCTCTTCATTAGCAGTCGCCAGAAACATCTCTCCTCTCCCACTCGCCTTAATACCTCTTCGTTTGTAACCCTATCTACCCATCTGATCTTCATCATTCTCCTGTAACACCACATTTCAAATGCCTCAATTCTCCTCTTTTCTGCTGCACCAATAGTCCAAGTTTCACTTCCATAGAGCGCCACGCTCCAGACAAAGGCTTTCAAAAATGACTTCCTAATACCTAAATCTATATTCGATGTCAACAGATTCCTTTTTTGTAGAAAGGCTTTCCTTGCCTGAGCCAACCTACTTTTTATATCCTCTTTGCTTCGTCCATCACTGGTTATTCTGCTTCCTAAGTAACAGAAGTCTCCTACTTCCTTCAGCTTTTCACCTGCCAATTTGATCTCCATAGAGGTTTCTGATTTATTTCGGCTGCATTCCAGTATTTTTGTTTTACATTTATTAATTTTCATCATGAAGTCCTTCCGTAAGACGGAATCCATACCATTCAAAAACTCATTCAAATCCTCAGGCTTGTCGGCCAAGATGACGATGTCATCAGCAAATCTCAGAGTTGAAAATATTTCTCCTTGAATCTTCACTCCCACTTTAAATTTGTCTCCAATTTCCTTCATTGCTTGTTCAATGTAAAGATTGAAAAGTATGGGTGATAAGTTGCAGCCTTGCCTTGCACCTTTCTGAATTCCAGCTGCTCTCTCATGTCCATCAGCTCGAATGACTGCTGTCTGGTTTCTGTATGGATTGTATATCACCCTCCTATCCCTGTACTTTATTCCAATAGATTTCAAAATGTCAAACAATTTAGTCCAATCAACGTTATCAAAAGCCTTTTCTAAGTCTAGAAAAGCCATGAACGTTTTCCTATCTTTCCTTATTCTACCTTCCAAAATCAGCCTAAGACTTAGTACAGCTTCCCTTGTTTCTACATTTCTCCTGAAACCAAACTGGTCTTCACCCAACTCCGTTTCTAATCCCAACCAAATCCAACCTCAACCTATCCATTTCCCTTTCTTAGTTTTCTAACTTTCCACTTCCTAGCAGACTTCTAACATTCCACGCTCCGATCCGTAGAATGTCAGATTTCCTCTTTGTCACTTCTGTGATGTTAACCCCCTCTCGAGTAGTCCCCACCCGGAGATCCGAACGGGGGACTAGTTTACCTCCGGATTGAAATTTTACAACGGAGGAGGCCATCATCACATGTATTTATGCATAGAGAGGTGCATATCCTCGGGAATAGCATTACGGCTGTAGTTTCCCGTTGCTTTCAGCCGTGCAGCAGAACGCAGTGTAGCCATTAGTTGGCTTATATTATCAATATCTTAACCGTCTATTAGACTAGTAAATTCGCCTAATTCACTTGAATTACATTCTGGAACACTGTCCACTAAATCTCTCACTGTAGCATGTTATACTTCGTACGGATCCATTTCCAGTTATAGCACAAACAAGAAAACACAAATATTACAACTCTATCATCTATCTATATAAAGCTCAATGTTTGTCTGTCTGTCTGTCTGTCTGTTATGTATACAAATCCACACCGTTTCACCGATCTGAACCAAAATTTGTATATGTTACAGGAAAAGTCGATTCTCCAGTAAGAGTTGACTCTCCCTAGGTAAAGTTGACTCTTACTGATCTTTTCAGTAAAAGTTGATTAAAAGCGGTATGTGTTCAATTTCGGTCAACATTTACTAGTTAGAGTTGACTATACCTAGGGAAAGTATACTCTCACTGTCTCGAGATAGTAACAGTTGACTATTTGCAAGGAAACGGTACTAGCTAATAAAAAACGAATAGGGAGGCAAAACCAATACATTAAGAGAGAGAAATGTTTAAGAGAAACTAATAAAAATAAAAAACCGTTATAATACTGTACATAAAGAGGTAGAAATATTTATCATTTATTACGGCAAGGTAAAGATTTGTGACACTTTGAGTTGCAAAGTACACTTTTCTTCTTACACATGCACTTCATGGATTCGCATTTAGTGTTGCAAGGACATTTGAAAAAAACCTTGTCCACTTCCAAGTGATTGTGAAGTTGCAACAGCCCTCACAGCTATTGTTTTATCCATAGGAACTTCATTTTCTTGGTTAATGTTCGTAGGACATTAAATTTACTGAATTGAGACCTGAAAAAATGTAATCATTGACATCTGAGCAATTTAATACTATGGGCAGCGAGAGAGAGAGGAGAGAGAGAGATATATATCTTTTATTTTAGCTTTGAAAACTTACATTGGGAAAAGCTGCTTTAGAATTCCATTTCTCGTTCCAATTCGATAAAAGCCATCATCGACAACCTCCAGTACCACGCCAAGGATAGATCGAGCATCTCCTCTACCACGGTCAACATCAGGGACAGGAATTCGAACTGATGTTCCTTTTTCTACTGGCGGATGAATGTGATCTGGTATTAGCCTACTTTCGATTTTTGCAAAAAATGAAAGTAGACTTATGAGATCAACACAGGGCGAAAAAAGTGTGTCTGTCTGTGTGTGTGTGAGTCTGTGTGTGTGTGTGTGTGTGTGTCTGTGTGTGTGTGAGTGTGTGTACTCTGAATGTCTGTCCCCCCCTATTAATTCGAACACGGTGAATGCGAATTGAACGAAATTTGGTACAAAGGTAGCACTAGCAAAGGACACCTCAGTGTCATGTTTTATATCGCCGCCATCTTGACGGAAACGTAATGGCGGCCACACAAATGTTCAAAGCTTAAATCAAATTACGACTAACCTAATCATCCGATCTCTACCAAATTTTGCAACAACATACCTTTATGGGGGGAGCATCCTTAGACCAAACTAATAGGTCATCAGCGTAATAGTTTGCGGATGGCGGCCATCTTTGTGTGAAAATCGATTCCCCCTATTAATTCGAACACGGTGCAACCGAATGGAACGAAATTTGGTACAGAGATAGTACTAACAAAAGGCACCTCAGTGTCATGTTTTATATCGCCACCATATTGACGGAAACGTAATGGCGGCCACACAAATGATCAAAGCTTAAATCAAATTACGATTAACCTAATCATCCGATCTCTACCAAATTTTGCAACAACATACCCTTATAGAGGAAGCATCCTTTGACCAAATGAATAGGTCATTAGCCTAATAGTTTGCGGATGGCGGCCATCTTTGTGTGAAAATCAATTCCCCCTATTAATTCAAACACGGTGAAACCGAATGGAACGAAATTTGGTACAGAGGTAGCACTAGCAAAGGGCATCTCAGTGTCATGGTTTATATCGCCGCCATATTGACAGAAACGTAATGGCGGCCACACAAATGTTCAAAGCTTAAGTTAAATTACGACTAACATAACCATCCGATCTCTACCAAACTTTGCAACAACATACCTTTATGGAGGGAGCATCCTTTGACCAATCTAATAGGCTATTAGCCTAATAGTTTGCGGATGGCGGCCATCTTCATGTCAAAATTGATTCCCCCTATTAATTCGAACACGGTGGAACCGAATGGAACTAAATTTGGTACAGAGGTAGCACTAGCAAAGGGCACCTCAGTGTCATGTTTTATATCGCCACCATCTTGACTGAAACGTAATGGCGGCCACACGAATGTTCAAAGCTTAAATCAAATTACGATTAACCTAATCATCCGATCTCTACCAAATTTTGCAACTACATACCTTTATGGAGGGAGCATCCTTTGACCAATCTAATAGGTCATTCACCTAATAGTTTTCGGATGGCGGCCATCTTTATGTCAAAATTGATCCCCCCCCCTATTAATTCGAACACGGTGGAACCGAATGGAACGAAATTTGGTACAGATTCAGCACTAGCAAAGGGCACCTCAGTGTCATGTTTTATATCGCCGCCATCTTGACTGAAACATAATGGCGGCCACACGAATGTTCAAAGCTTAAATCAAATTACGATTAACCTAATTATCCGATCTCTACCAAATTTTGCAACTACATACCTCTATGGAGGGAGCATCCTTTGACCAATCTAATAGGTCATTCGCTTAATAGTTTGCGGATGGCGGCCATCTTTGTGTCAGAATCGATTCCCCCTATTAATTCAAACACGGTGAAACCGAATGGAACGAAATTTGGTACAGAGGTAGCACTAGCAAAGGGCATCTCAGTGTCATGATTAATATCGCCGCCATGTTGACAGAAACGTAAACAAATGTTTAAAGCTTAAATCAAATTACGACTAACATAACCATCCGATCTCTACCAAACTTTGCAACAAGATACCTTTGTGGAGGGAGCATCCTTTGTCCAATCTAATAGGTCATTAGCCTAATAGTTTGCGGATGGCGGCCATCTTTATGTCAAAATTGATTCCCCCTATTAATTCGAACACGGTGGAACCGAATGAACGAAATTTGGTACAGGGGTAGCACTAGCAAAGGGCACCTCAGTGTCATGTTTTATATCACCGCTATCTTGACGGAAACGTAATCGCGGCCACCCAAATGTTAAAAGCTAAAATGTAATTACGACCAACCTAATAATCTAGTCTCTACCAAATTTTGCAACACCATATCTTTATGTGGGAAACATATTCTGACCAAACTGCAAGAACATCAGCCCAATAGTTTGCAGATGGTGGCCAAGTAGGTGTGCAAATCGATTCCCCCTATCAATTCAAACACGGTGAAACCGAATTGAACGAAATTTGGTACAGAGGTAGCACTAGCAAAGGGCACCTCATATTCATGTTTAATATCCCTATAGCACGTTGTATTTCAACAAGCTACTACAACCAACATTCAATCATACTCCTTGAAAAGGACAAAGAGTTATAACAATACCCATGCATTTAGGAGAAAGTAGGCTATATGTTCTTAACTGAACATCTTGTTTTTTTCATGCGTTTAGCTTGTTGTTCTAGACAATAGAAAGCTTCATTTCTCTGTATCTTGATGTCCTCAGTAGATTTGTCCAGGTCAGTGAGGAGATAATCACTATCATCTAAGAGCTTTTCACCACTTGATACATTTCCATTCCCGTTACTTCCAATTTCGTTTTCTTGTTGTTGCTGAATTTGATCAATTGCGCATTGAAGATCCTCTTCTGTTTCTAAATTTGCCAGTTAGAATTTGCCAGTTGCCAGTTGGTTGTTTTGAACTAGATAAGACGTGTCTCGGGGGGCAACCGAACATTGCCTCGTACGGGGATCGTTTTATCCCACTATGCAATGCACTGTTTTTCATAAGTTGAATAAACTTTAAGCCTTCACTCCATTTTGATGTTTTGTGGTCTTGCATCCAGGTGGTTATCATATTCTCTATGTCCTGGTTGGTTCTTTGGACGCTACCTTGACTCTGACTATGTCGTGGTTTGCCGTGCACTATTTTGAAGTTCGCCCATGTATTAACCAGACTGTCAATAATTTTATTAACAAATTCTCTCGCATTGTCTGATTGTAAAATACAAATAGCGCCTAACAAAGTAAAAACATCAACGATATTATTACACACTTCGTCTGCAGTCTTTGATTTCAGTGGTCTTAGCACAACAAACTTTGTTAAATGGTCCTGGTACACCATTATAAATTTGAAGTCTTCATCAGGTTGCGACTGAAAGTCAATCAAGTCCACTTGACATCGTGAATTCATTTCCTTGAATAACAAAGGCTTTACAACCAGTCCCTTCATCTTATGTCTCAATTTTTGATCTCAAGGTTCGCACAAGCTTAAAAATAGTAAAATGTCCTTTGTAATAACATTTTGAAATTTCCCTTTCAATTGCTGAACCATACGATCTCTTCCTCCGTGTCCAGTGGATATGTGCGCTTCATTAAGAACTGCAAACAAATCTACATCAAAAACATAATACCTTATGCTGTCTTGGTCTGTGACAGGGTATATTAGTTTTGAAATACCATTTACTTCAATAATGCCATATCGTCTTAAAAACCAGATATCGTTACTTTCTTATTTAATTGCAGTTTTTAGATTTTTCAATTTTTGAATGCAGCTATC
Organism: Meconema thalassinum; assembly: GCA_946902985.2. Classification (NCBI taxonomy): domain Eukaryota; kingdom Metazoa; phylum Arthropoda; class Insecta; order Orthoptera; family Tettigoniidae; genus Meconema; species Meconema thalassinum. The sequence goes on from OX336392.1 coordinate 516,594,719, forward strand.
ATATTTTAATTTGGTCAATGTCAGTGAATTTACCTTGGAAGTCGAGCGTTCCTGCTGCAGTTTTTCACGAAACAGTTCTGCCGTGGTGTCTGACATAATTATTACACACTTAAACTAATTATATATATATTTATTTAGTCAATTTACCCTCTAGGTTGGTGGTTCCAACGGACTCAGCGAGGGAACTCACCACTACCGCCTCTATGGGCAGTGTCCTGGAGCTGGGAACATCTGGTCGGGAGGGATACTACTGGGAAGGTGTGATCAGCACTTCGCCCAGGCGGCCTCACCTGCAAAGCGAACAGGGGCCTCATGAGGTATGGGAAGGGACGGAAGATTGGGATGGATAGGCTAGGAAGAGGGAAGGAGGCGGCCGTGGCCTTACAGGAGGTACCATCCCGGCATTTTCCCGAAGACTAAGTGGGAAACCACGGAAAACCACTTCGATGATGACTGAGATGGGAATCGAACGCCCCTCTACTCATTTGGACCAGCCGAGGCTGAGTAGACCCCGTTCCAGTCCTCAAACCACTTTTCAAATTTCGTGGCAGAGCCGGGAATCGAACCCAGGACCTCCGGGGCGGCAACTGACCATGCTGACCGCTACGCTACGGAGGCGACCTTAAACTAATTATTTAAACGTAAATGAATCTTTTGTCACTATTGCACAACAATAAAGAGCCGAGTAATGACGAATGGCAACTGCCTGGTGTTTGATGGGGTAATAAAAATAAAGAAATGTTGAAATCAATAACGGTCGGTCCAATAATGGAAGTACGAGTCCAAACAACGGCAATATTTTAATAATCATAACAAAGGTTTGGCGCGCACGGTTACATTTTCAGAGCAGCATCTGCGAATCAACTTTTACTAAACCACAGCAGGCATAGTTAACTCTCCCTAGGAAAAGTTGATCTGTGTGTTTTCAATCAACTGTTACTGATACTTTCAGTAAGAGTTGACTCTGCCTAGGGAGAGTCAACTCTTACTAAGAATCGACTTTCCATGTAACATATACATACCCTTCGGAACCCTGCGGGTAACCCTGTCCACTTGAAATTTCCGACAGACCACCCCATTCTCTGCATTTAGGCCCTTTGTCCCAAATCTACACCGTTTCACCGATCTCAACCAAAATTTGTATACTTACCCTATGTAACCCTGTGAATAACACTGTCCACTTAAAATTTCGGACAGACCACCCCATTTCCTGCATTTAGGCCCCTTGGCAAACTTCTACACCGTTTCACCGATCCGAACCAAAATTTGTATACCTACCCTTTGCAACCCTGCGGGTAACCCTGTCCACTTGAAATTTCGGACAGACCACCCAATTCTCTGGATTTAGGCCCTTTGGCCCAAATCTACACCGTTTCACCGATCAGAACCAAAATTTGTATACTTACCCTTTGGTACCCTGCGAGTAACACTGTCTGCTTGAAATTGCGGACAGACCACTCCATTCCCTGCATTTAGGCCCTTTGGCCCAAATCTACACCGTTTCACAGATCTCAACCAAAAGTTGTTATTTACCATCTGGAACCCTGCGAGTAACATTGTCTGCTTGAAATTTCGAACAGACCACTCCATTCCCTGCATTTAGGCCCTTTGGCACTAATCTACACCGTGTCACCGATCAGAACCAAAATATGTATACTTACCCTTTGGTACCCTGCGAGTAACACTGTCTGCTTGAAATTGCGGACAGACCACTCCATTCCCTGCATTTAGGCCCTTTGGCCCAAATCTACACCGTTTCACAGATCTCAACCAAAAGTTGTTATTTACCATCTGGAACCCTGCGAGTAACACTGTCTGCTTGAAATTTCGAACAGACCACTCCATTCCCTGCATTTAGGCCCCTTGGCTCAAATCTACACCGTTTTACCGATCAGAACCAAATTGTGTACACTTACCCTTTGGTACCCTGCGAGTAACACTGTCTGCTTGAAATTGCGGACAGACCATCCATTCCCGGAAAGAGGACAGGGTCCGTCCCAAAGGCAATGGAAAAAAGGAGTAAAACCGGACCCGCTCAGGAAACCCTCAGGGTTGCCAGCTCCCGAACTCACCAGCCATGAGCCCTTGAGGATGTAGCACTATCCAGGGTGCACCCGAAGTGGTGGGGCTACACACACCCTGCCTCCTTGAGGGTCTTGAGCAGAAGACATGAGATATTAAGAAAAGAAAAAGAAGGCTGACACCTCGAAGAATGAGGCTATCAGGAATGATTAGACAAGGGCTAATTAAGGCGGGAAAGTGAAAGAGTTGCTAGGCCTCGGATACCCTGATACCAACGGGGTCGGAAGAGAACAAGAGTTTGACCAAGGGAGGCTGACAGGAAAGAGAACTGAAAGGAGCCCGGCACCAGTAAGTAGAAGCAATGCCGGACACAGCTGGGGTCCCGTGGTCGCAAATCCACGTCCCACAAGTTGTGAGACATTGGTGGGTGGAGGGGGGGGGGGGGCAGGTGTGAGAATAGCTTGCTGATTCATCGCTAGGTGACATGAGAGAAATGTCCAGACCCCGCCGTGTTACCTGGTATTGCTGACTACGCTGATGTTCATATTGCGTCTTTGCTCAAACCCCTGTAGTGTTACGAAAGAATGAGTGATTCACCGGTCAATGTGAATAGGACCGGGAACCCCCACCTGAACGTCTGTCATCGTAATACATCGTCATCATCAGCGATATTCTGAGGTTAGTGCAGCTTGGACCCGAGCAGTACTCGATAAGCTCTTTCACTACACGCATCCAGTATAGGCCTAAGCCAGAAAATAACGTTCAGACATCGGAAGACATCGAAGGTAGAAATCTGAATTACCTATATCAGATTTAAAATTACACCATGTTCGTTTAGTAGTCATTTTTCATTACCTTATTATTATCATAAGGACAAATGACCTAGATGTTACGCCCATTATACCACTAATCACCACACACAATAACTCTTCATCGCCTGTGAATTTTGAAATATTTCTTTCTACCACGGTAGTTTGCAAGTTTCTCGTGTCAATTCAACAGTAGTTTTCATTACCATCCTCATCAAAAGGGCAAATGACCTAGATGTTACGTCCATTATACTACTAAGTAACACCACAGTCTTCATCGCCTGCGATTTTTAAAATGTGTATTTCCATTAGTTTGTAAGTTTGATATACCCGTTCCGTAGTAGTCGTATTGACAGGCTATGCCAAAGGAGAAGATATCTTCATTCCCCGAATTCCTTTGATCCCTACTGATATGCCTTTTGATTTCAAGCTAATGCAATTCCCTGCATGATCCCCTCTCATGATCAGTTATACGTAGCTTGCTCAAGAGTGGGCACACTTAACATTTATTTATTTATACACCAGAGGGAAAAACAATGAATATCGTTTATCCTAAGGCACTCCATTAATTTCAATGTTAGCTACAAACATGTTAGTATTTATTAAATAACAACTGCGAAGTGAGATGAAACATTTCTCTGAAGTTCAACCATTACATCGTATATTAGGCCGTGTTACTTTGCGAGTCATCTGTCTAGGATACTATTTAATCTACTGTTACTGTATTCATTTATGCCAATGATCTGGTTCCTCTTCTTGAGAACCTGTACCGAAACATGTAAGCCGGTCACGTAGAAAATTCACAGCAGTGTTATGGTATATCGTACATCGCTTTTCTATTTTATTCCTTTCATTCCTTTAAAGTATCAATTTTTCCCATTCGTTGATAAGTTATATGTGCCAGTAGTCGCTTCTATGTTCATCATCACTATGTAGAAGATGTTTTGCGTCAGAAGAAAAGACAACTGGATGCTCAGGAACGTTAACGATATATCGACTGAGAAATCTGGAAGCTTCACTTGGAGGAATTGCTTCAGACATTTATCGTACAGTTTAAACCTTAACAAGACGAAACTTTTAACCAGATAGCGATCTAAGTGGGAGCTCTTTGGCAAAAAATAATCAAGTCTTTCCCGAAATGTGAGTCCTAAAAATAACTTTTTCTATTATTTTCTAAGTTTCATGTCAGTTATGTAGTAATTTTCAATATCATCCTGATCAGTAGGGCAAATTACCTAGATGTTACGCCCTCAACGTCATTGGGGGCAAATTACATAGATTTTAAGTCCATTATATTTCTAATCACCACCACATATAGTCTTCTACGACTGAGATGTCACGAATTCTGGGACCGCTAACGACATATCTCGACTCGGACTGAAGACAAATATCACGAGAATGATCATTATTTTACAGAGCCTTCCCATAGTGACTTAAGTATACACACTGTCACTGGGTTTGATATTGTAAGAAATGAATACATAAATAAATATAATTTATGACGTTGAGTGTTAAGGAGACTGAAATATTATCATCATTCCACCGGGCGAAGCCGGGTACTACTGCTAGTCTATCTCTATATATATAAGAATGAAAGTTTGTCTGTTTTTTCTGAATTTCTACGGAAATTTGCGTTATTTACGCGTTTTAGACTGTTTTATGACGGATGCGCGCGAAAATGAAATTTTTGTCTGTCTGTCTGTTTGTTTGTTTGTTTGTTTGTTTGTTTGTCTGTGGACAAGTATGTTCCCTTATAACTCGAGAACGGCTGGGTGGATCAACGTAAAATTTGGTACAGATATCCTTCAGAGGCACGACACTAATCATTGATGTAACTCTTCTCCGTACCTCTCATATGAGGGGCATACCCCCTTAAAATGCATGCTGAAATAGGTGTAGAAGGGCCAGACAAAGCTCATATTCAGCCCCTCAATATCAGAAACAAAACTCGGAGGCCCAAAGGGCCCCGAAAACCACATTTTAAGGCCCTAAAACCAATAGTTTTTGAGTTATTCCCACAAAACTAATTTGAATTAATAAAATAATGAAAGTATGCAACCCGGTAACTATGGCAACAAAATCTCACAGGTCATTGTTAGACGCAATACAATTCCAATTATTACATTACTGTGAAAGTTTGTAAACGGCTATACGGTTATCACGGAACCAAATTACGGTGTAAAATGCATCAATACATACAGTATACTGCGCTTAAGGGGGTCAAGAGGTACTCTAGAATTTTTTCACGTGATTTACACGTGTGGGTGTGGTACGGAAGGTCTATTTAATCCCTATCTCTATATAATTATACAATTATTATTATTATTATTATTATTATGCCGCCTCCGTAGCGTAGCGGTCAGCATGGTTAGCTGCCGCCCCGGAGGTCCTGGGTTCGATTCCCGGCTCTGCCACGAAATTTGAAAAGTGGTATGAGGACTGGAACGGGGTCTACTCAGCCTCGGGTGGCCCAAATGAGTAGAGGAGGTTCGATTCCCACCTCAGCCATCCTCGAAGTGGTTTTCCGTGGTTTCCCACTTCGTCTTCGGGAAAATGCCGGGATGGTACCTACTGTAAGGCCACGGCCGCCTCCTTCCCTCTTCCTAGCCTATCCATCCCAATCTTCCATCCCTTCCCATCCCTCATGAGGCCCTGTTCGCTTTGCAGGTGAAGCCGCCTGGGCGAAGTGCTGATCACACCTCCCCAGTTGTATCCCTCCCGACCAGATGTTCCAAGCTCCAGGACACTGTCCATCGAGGCGGTAGTGGTGAGTTCCCTCGCTGAGTCCGTGGGAACCACCAACCTAGAGGGTAAATTGACTAAATAAAAAAAATATATTATATAATGGCACACAACGACGAGACAAAGCTCAATTTCAGCCCCTCTGTGTCGGAAACAAAACACGGGAGCCCTAAAGTGTCCCCGAAAACTAAATTTTAAGGCTCTCTAACCCACAGTTTCTGAGATAATCCCTGAAAACTAATTTCATTTAATAAACTAATCAAGGAATATAAGCCGGTAACCATGACAGCAGTATCTCAAGAGATGTCATCCAACTTTCCATCTCTTTCTGTAAGAAGCAATACCACTCCATTTATTAAATTTCTGTGAACGTTTGCAAATGGCTATAAGGTTATCACGGAACCAACTAAGACTGTAAAATTCGTCAATGCGCTTAAGGGGGTCAAAGGGCACTCCAGAATTCTTTCACCCGACATACACGTGCGATATGTTGTACAGAAGGTCTATTATATCTCCAAACAGCAATATTATTTTCAACAATTCCTGAATTGAAATAGTATTTTTGCGACTTTTTAGGAATTTGAGGTATTCAATTTTATTTTCACGTCAGGTAGTACACGTTAGGTGAATTTAGTTTGAGAGCACATTTTAACTAATCATTCTTTTTGTCAACAAACGGGTACATCGTAAGGATGATTTTGTTTGAGTTAGTTAGTTATTGTTGTTTTAAAGGGTGGAACTACGAGGTCATCTGCCCCTTCAATTTGTTTGATACTGTGTGGTTGATATATCCATATTTGGACATCTGGGTGATACGTTGTAGTCAATAGAGTTAGTTTGCCTCATGGCCACTAGCTGCCTTTGCTCCTGCATAAATACACCTATCTATAAACATATGATTGTTTGTTTATTTAAGTTTCAATTTCCTTTCTTTTACGCGTTTCGGTTTGTTTTTTGACGGATGCAAGCAAAACGTGGATTTGTGTGTCTGTATTTCTGTGTATCTTTATGTACACTTATAACTCGTGTTCGGATGCTTGGAGCATCGTAAAATTAGGTAGGTATCCATGAGGGTCAATACACTAATCATTTATATAACTCTTCACTGTACTTCTCATAGAAGGGTGGGTATAGGGAAGTTTCAAAATACATGCTAAAAAAGGCGAAATATAAAAATTATTCTAGAAGGACGACCAAAGCATATGTTGCGCTTCTCAATGTGAGACACAAAATTCGTGGGACTATAAAGGGTCTCCGAAAACCACATTTTAAGGCCCCTAAATTAACAGTGTGTGTGATATTCCCAGAAAACTAACTTCGTTCTGAAAAAACTTTTGAAGGAATGACAAACCGTTAACCATTGCAACAGTAGCTGAATTGATAACGTCTGGTTATTCATACCAAAGACCGTTCGAAGAACGGGTACATCTGCTAGTCTATATATATAAAGCACAAAGTTTGTCTGTCTGTTTGTCTGTTATGTATACAAATCTACACCGTTTCACCGATCTGAACCAAAATTTGTATACTTACCCTTTGGAACCTTGCGGGTAACCCTGTCAACTTTAAATTTCGGACAGACCACCCTATTCCCTGCATTTAGGCCCTTTCGCTAAAATCTACACCGTTTCACCGATCTGAACCAAAATTTGTATACTTACCCTTTGGAACCCTGCGGGTAACACTGTTCACTTAACATTTCGGACAGACCACCCCATTCCCTGCATTTAGGCCCTTTGGTCCAAATCTACACCGTTTCACTGATCAGAACCTAAATTCGTATTCCCACACTTTGGTACCCTGCGAGTAACACCATCTGCTTGAAATTGCGAACAGACCACTCCATTCCCTGCATTTAGGCCCTTTGGCCCAAATCTACACCGTTTCACCGATCTGAACCAAAATGTGTGTACTTAACCTTAGGAACCCTGCGGGTAACCCTGTCCACATGAAATTTTGGACAGACCACCCCATACCCTGCATTTAGGCCCTTTTTCACAAATCTACACCGTTTCACCGATCATAACCAAAATTTGTATACTTACCCTTTGGAACGCTGCGAGTAACACTGTCCTAGGGGTCGATAACCTCGATGTTAGGCCCCTTAAAACAACAATTATCATCATCATCATAATCATCGAGTAACACTGTCCACTTACAATTTCGGACACCACCCCATTCCCTGCATTTTGGCCCTTTGGTCCAAATCTACACCGTTTCACCGATCAGAATAAAAATTCGCATTCATACCCTTTGGTACCTGCGAGTAACACTGTCCACTTAAAATTTCGGACAGACCACCCCATTCCCTGCATTAAGGTCCTTTGTTTCAAATCTACACCGTTTCACCGATCTGAACCAAAATTTGTATACTTACCCTTTGGAAGTTCGCGAGTAACCATCTCCACTTAAAATTTCAGACTGACCACCCCATTCCCTGCATTTAGGTCCTTTGGCACAAACCTACACCGTTTCACCGATCAGAACTAACATTCGGATACTTACCCTTTGGTACCCTGCGAGTAATACTGTCGGCTTGAAATTGCGGACAGACCACTCCATTCCCTGCATTTAGGCCCTTTGGCCCAAATCAACACCGTTTCACCGATCTCAACCAAAATTTGTGGATTTACCCTTTGGAACACTGCGACTAACACTGTCTGCTTGAAATTGCGGAGAGGCCACTCCAACCCCTGCTTTTAGGCCGTTTGGCACAAATCTACACCGTTTCACCGATCTGACCCAAATATGACATACTTACCCTTTGGAACCCGAAAGTAACACTGTTCACTTTAAATTTTTGACACACAACACTATTCCCTGCTTTTTGAACCTTTGGCACAAAACTACACCGTTTCACCGATCTCAAATAATTACCCTTTGGAACTCGACGAGTAACACTGTCCACTCGAAATTTCGGAGAGACCACTCCATTCCCTGCATTTAGGCCCTTTGGCACATAAATTATCTACGTCGTTTCACCTATCTTTACCTAAATTTGTATACTTCCCTTTTGGAACCCAACGAGTAACACTGTCCACTTAAAACTTTGGTCAGACCACTCCATTCCCTGCATTTAGGCCCTTTGGCAAAAATCTACCCTGTTTCACCGATCTGAACCAAATTTTACATGCTTACACTTTGGAACCCGACGTATAACACTGTCTAAATTAAATTTCGGATAGACCATTCCATTTACTGCATTCAGGCTCTTTGGCAAAAATCAACATACTTTCACCCGTCTCAACCAATCTTTATGTAAGTTACTTACCCTTTGGAACCCGACGAGTAACACTGTCTGCTTGAACTTTCGGACAGAGCACTCTATTCCCTGTATGTAAACCCTTTGGCGCAAATCTACATCGTTTCACCAATCTGGACTAAAATTTGTATACTTACTCTTTGGAACCCAACGAGTATCACTGTCCACTTTAAATTTCGGACAGACCACCCCTTTCTCTGCATTTAGGCCTTTTGGGACAAATCTACACCGTTTCACTGATCCGCACCAAATTGTTTATAATTAACCTATGGAACCCTACGAGTAGCACTGTCGACATGAAATTACGGACAGACCAGTCTATTCCCTGCATTAGGCCCTTTGGCACAAATCTACACGGTTTCACCGATCGGAACCAAATTTTACATACTTACTCTTTGGAACCCGATGAGTAACACTGTCGACTTGAAATTTCTGACTTACCACTCGGTTCCCTGCATTTAGCTCAGGAATCCCTCGGGGTTGCCAGCTTCCTAACTCACCAGCCATGAGCCCTTGAGGGTGTACCAGAAGTGGTGGGGCTACACACACCCTGCCTCTTTGAGGGCCTTGAGCAGAAGATAGGAGATATTATGAAAAGGAAAAGAAGGCAGACCCCTCGAAGAATGAGGGCATCCGGAAAGATGAGACAACGGCCAATTAAGGCGGGAAATTGAAAGACTCCCTAGCCCTCGGATACCCTAATACAGTCTGGGTCGGAAGAGAACAAGAGTTGACGAAGGGAGGCCGACTGGAAAGAGAACTGAAAGGAGCCCAGCACCAAGAAGTTGAAGCGATGCCAGACTCAGCTGGGGTCCCGTGGTCGCCAACCCACGTCCCACAAGTTGTGAGACCCTGTGTGGGGGGGGGCAGTTGTGAGAATAGCTTGCTGATTCATCGCGAGATGACATGAGAGGACTTTTCAGTGCCCGCCGTGTTATCTGCTGTCTATGCTGATGCCAGCACAGGGCCGTTGCTCAAGCCACTGTAGTGTTGCGAAAGAGTGAGTGATTCCCCGGCCAATCTAAATACGGCGGGGAACCCCGAACGTGTGTCATCATATTTCATCATCTTCTGCGATCATCTCAGGTTCATGCAGCTTGGACCCATATTCTTTGCCCAGCAGAACGCCATAAGCTCTTTCACTAGACTCATCGTGTACAGGCCTAAGCCAGAAAATAAGGTTGAGACTTTGGAAGACATCGAAGCTAGACATCTGAATTACCTATATCAGTTTTAAAATTACACCATGTTCGTTTAGTAGTCATTTTTTCATTAACTCATTATTTATCATCTTAAGTGCAAATGCCATAGATGTTACGCGCATCATACCACTAATCACCGCCACATAAAGTCTTTCTCGACTGTGATTTTTAAAATATTAATTTTTATTACAGTACATTGTGTACATTATAAGTTGAATTGTCAATTCCATACAGGTAGTAGATTCCCTTATCATCCTCATCATGAGGGCAAATGACCTAGATGTTACGCCCATTACACCATTGATCACCACACACAAGAAGTCTTCCTCGCCTGTGAATTTTGAAATATGTATTTCTATTACGGTAGTTTGTAAGTTTGACGTGTCAATTCAACAGTAGTTTTCATTATCATACTTATCAAAAGGGCAAATGACCTAGATATTACGCCCTCATTGTCTTTGGGGGCAAATGACCAAGATTTTAAGTCCATTCTATTTCTAAGGATACTTTGAGACATTATCATTCCACCGGGCGAAGCCGGGCACTACTGCTAGTATTAAATATACGCGAGAACACGCCCGTTAGCAATACGCTCACATAGGTTCGAAAATTATAGTACGTGATAGCACGCGCGTTAGCAAATTTCTTACATTGGCCTTGAGGGACGAGGGTTCGATTCCCCTCCCAGGTACTAAGTCAAAAATTCGAATTTGCGACGTGTAAAAATAGTATGGAGACCTTTCTGACATTGGCTGTGCGAAAAGTCACACCTAACGCCCTTAAGTGACGTGGGTTCGATTCCCCTCACAGGTACCAAGCATAAATTCGAATTTGTGATGAATGACCCGGAATGGTACGGTATTGCGTTGATACAAATTGTATGAAAACGTTTCTTACCTCGGATATCCGAAACGTCATCCTTAGAGCCCTTGAACAACGCAGTTCGATTCCCCTACCAAGTACTAAGTGGATTAATCGATTTCGCGATCTCTGGCTCGGATCGGAACGGCGTTGTGTAGATAAAGATTTTATGAAGACATTTCTTACATCGGGTAAAGATATTGAGAAGACGTTTCTTACATCGCATTTACCCCAAAACGCTGTCGCCAGATAAATTCGGCCAAAAAAGTTGCTGATCTTTTTACGGCGTGTGCCAAAACTTCGCTTGTTACCTTCCTTGGCTTTCAGCCACACCGATTCTACGTGATTTGTAGTAGCGTGTGTAACAGGGTCGCCTAATTAATTGAGTGATTGTCAGTTAAGTGCTGGTAGCCTAGGTTGTTAAGGGCATTATACGCCCCCCACATATCACACATTACAGTATTACCAGGAAGAACAAACTGCTGAATTATTGGCAGTAAAGTTTGAGCATCTAATCGTTGAAGAGCAACTTTTCATTCGTTCCAACTTCGTATCCTCCAAATACCCACAGTTCACGCACAAATTGTCCTTGATTGAATTTTCGTCATACAAAAGAGCTTTCATCAATTTCAACAGTATGGCCTACTCCTCCCAGATAAATGGGATTCTAAACGAAATATTCATGACATATATCTCGACAAAATTGTTTCCTGTCGACGATTGTTTTGTCACTTAAGTCCAATTCACGCATCATAAACGGTTGCTTACCAATTTCATATGACCAACAGTTAGCGAAAATGAGAATATCTGAAATTGGCAGATGACTACTGCTAAAAAACAAATCGTTCCTAACAGAACAGGTATTTCTGCACGCACGCTCGGCTGAACAGCGCCAAATGGAATCATCTATTTCTGGTCTATTTCCCAATCGCAATTAATTGCGTCCCAAGCAATTACCATTCTCACAAACCATTACACGTTTTAAAAGGCCATGATCACGTCCTCCTTGGATGGCTTCAGGAACTGTTGTTGTGGCCAAGAATAGATTTTTGAGTCGTAATTCAGAAAGATCCGGAAAAACACGATTTTTTTAAACTAGAAATGCCACTAGACGCAAAGAAATACTGTACAGGATTAACGTTAACTATCGAGTGACGTACGCTAAATCGCAACAATGGCTACAATGGCTACCTGTGACTGGCAAAGTGATGTGTACAATTCTTACTTTGTTCATTTTTTGCACTTTGAAGTAAATTTAATATAGAGACATTTATTACATTGGCTTTGCGAAAAGTCACACCGAACGCCCTTAGGGAAGTGGGTTCGATTCCGATCCCAGGTACTAAGTCATAAATTCGAATTTGCGGCGTGTTGAATAGTATGGAGACGTTTCTTACTTTGGCTGTGCGATAATTCACACCTAACGCCCTTGAGGGTCGAGGGTTCGATTCCCCTCACAGATTCCAAGCATAAATTCGAATTTGTGATGAATGACCCGGAATGGTACGGTATTGCGTTCATATACATTGTATGAAAACGCTTCTTACTTCGGATATGCGATGATGATGATGATGATTGTTGTTTTAAGGGGCCTAACATCTAGGCTATCGGCCCCTGATGGTTTGGGTGATCGTGAAGATGAAAATGAAATGCAAACTTAAAACTAAAACTAACTACCAACCTACATACTAGAAGAAGAAATTGAAAACTAAAGGAGAATAAGGAAAATAAAGAACAGGAGGAAAAGAAATGCCCTCAACCCTCGAAGAATGCGGATTGAGGGACTTGGAAGGAAGGAGAGCCATGAAAGGCATATAGGAAAGTGAAAGAGGAGAGGGTCCGCCCCAAAGGTAAGGGACAAAAGGGGAAAACGGACCCAGCTCAGGAATCCCTCGGGGTCGCCAAGTCCCGAACTCACCAGCCGTGAGCCCCTGAGGGTGTAGCATTATCTAGGGTGCACCAGAAGTGGTGGGGCTACATACACCCTGCCTCCTTAAGGGCCTAGAGCACAAGGCAGGAGGTAAAAGGAAGAGAAAAAGAAGGCTGACCCCTCGCAGAAGGAGGGTATCAGAAAAGATGAGACAAGGGCCAATTAAGGCGGGAAAGGAAGAGACTCCCTAGGCCTCGGATACCCTAATACCGTCGGGGTCAGAAGAGAACAAGAGTTGACCAAGTGAGGTCGACAGGAAAGAAGACGGAGAGGAACCCGGCACAAGTAAGTGGAAGCAATGCCGGACTCAGCTAGGGCCCCGTGGTCGCCAACCCACGCCCACAAGATGTGAGCCCCTGGGGGACGGATATGCGAAACGCCATCCGTAGCGCCCTTGAATAACAGAGTTCGTTTCCCCTCCCAAGTACTAAGTGGAATAATTGAAATCGCGACCTCTTGTCCGGATCGGAGCGGCATTGTGTAGAAAAAGATTTTATAATGACCTTTCTTACATTGGGTAAAGATTTATATAAGACGTTTCTTACATCGGATGTGTGAACATTCACATCTTGCTTGGAAAATCAGTAGTTGCTTTCAGTGTTTTTCTTTTTCGCTGTATTCTTTTTCTTCACAGATCTTAACAAATGACTGCAGTTCTGCAGGGTTAAGAGAGTGCTTTGAGATTGTGTTGCTATCCCGCATCTGCGACGTTTGTGTGACGCAAGTTATGTGCTTAATTTGTTCGCAGATGCGCGGTTCTGTAGTACAGCCGAACTATTAATATGGGTACACCCTCGATTTACGCATAATTGATGTAAAAAGAAACACATTTCGAGAACAAATATCCGTACCTCCTCAACTCCAAAAGTGCTGGAAAAGAAGTTGTCCCATGATACTGCCTTGCAGTTAGGCTATATTTTAGATGGAGGACTTAATATACTCTATTTTGACGTAAAACTTTCTATTGGTTGGGCATTGGTAAATTATTTTAATGTATGTTGGTGGGATATGCATGTTTATTAATTTATGAATCAACATTTTCTGGCCTATACGGTCGAAAGCCTGCTGATAATCAAGGATCGCTGCTAACGTGCCTTGCGTTATATATTTCGAGAACCTCAACAACTGTTGAACCGTGGAGTGAGCAATCCTGAAGCCGAATTTTTGTCTAATTAGTTTCTTATTAATAAATGGTAGTACATTGGCCTAAAGAACTTTTTCGAACAGTTTCGAGATAATAAAAGGAGACTAATTGGTCTATCGTTTGAGGATATTTCGTTGCTTTTTCCTGGTTTAGGGAAACACAGGCTCTCAGCTAATCAGGAAATCCAGTCGTAATGGCCAGCCAATATCAGAGGGCCAGTGGGCCCAAGTGGAGGGGGACGTCCGTATAAATACTAGCGCGCGACTAATATGCCGACCAACCCCCAATCTACGATAAGTCTAAACTCCTAACTTTATCTTTCACAACTACTGCAAAATCAACCCAATAGAGGTCTTTCTTTACTCAACTTCAAATTAATTTTGATGCTGCTGCAAAAATATCAAATCACAATTTAAGCCATGTCGAGCGATAAATAAAACAACTAAAGGAATCGATGATGATAATGGAGGACATCAGTCACTAATATGACCAATACCATTACTCCATCGTACGTAAGCTTTTGACGAATCCCTCTTTTCCAAGTAATATATTATTATTCAGAACCCTAAGAAAAATGCAATGCGACCACGGGACCCCAGCTGAGTTCGGCATTGCTTCCACTTACTTGTGCCGGGCTCCTCTCCGTCTTCTTTCCTGTCGACCTCCCGTGGTCAACTCTTGTTCTCTTCCGACCCCGACGGTATTAGGTTATCCGAGGCCTAGGGAGTCTTTCACTTTCCCGCCTTAATTGGCCCTTGTCTCATCTTTCCTGATACCCTCCTTTTGTGAGGGGTCAGCCTTCTTTTTCTTTTCCTTTTACCTCCTGCCTTGTGCTCAAGGCCCTTAAGGAGGCAGGGTGTATGTAGCCCCACCACTTCTGGTGCACCCTAGATAATGCTACACCCTCAGGGGCTCACGGCTGGTGAGTTCGGGAGTTGGCAACCCCGAGGGATTCCTGAGCAGGGTCCGTTTTCCACTTTTGTCCCTTACCTTTGGGGCGGACCCTCTCCTCTCTCCCCTCTCCTCTCCTCTCCTCTTTTCCTTATATTTCCTTTTCTCTTTAAGATTCCCGCACTGTTTCTGTTACTTGGTTCACCGTGTATCTAAATTCCCTTTTAGCGATTTTTAAGGCATTTTTGATCTACGTTGCATTTTGTAAGTTTTTTCGATCTAAATTACATCTCGCGATTGTTTTTCAGCCTCAATTGCATTTTGTAAAGATTGACAATCTAAATTTCTTTTCAATGCAGGTAGACGGGCCTTTTAGTGAATATTTTGAATTTCAATTGCATTTTGTAAGTATTTTCAACCACAACCGCATTTCGCACGAATTTTGAATCTAAATTGCATTTTGTTTGGTGGGCATTTTGCACATATTTTGATTCTCAATTGCATTTTGTGGGTATTTTGATTCTAAATTACATTTTGTCAAGTATTTTCAATCTAAATTGCATTTTGTAAGTATTGTCAATCCACATGATTCGTTTGAATCTACCGTACATTTTGTAGGCATTTTCAATTTCAATTGCATTTTGTAAATATTTTGAATTTCAATTGCACTTTGTGAATAATTTGGATTGGAACTGGGATATTTCAATCTGAATTTCACTGTGTATTTTCTATTTCAATTGCATTTTGTAAGTATTTTGAACCTCAATTGCATTTTGTACGTATTTTCGATCTCATTTGCATTTTGTAAGTATTTTGAATTTCAGTTGCATTTTGTAAGTATTTCGACGCTACATTGCATTTTGTACGTATTTTAAATCTAGCCTACGTTATGTGGGTCTTTTTCAATCTATTATTTTTGTGAATCTTTTCGTTCTAAATTCCCTTTTGTAAGTCCATATTGTGAGTTGTTTCCGAGTTTCTCGTTGTACGTATTTTCCGTCTCACATAATTTTCGTTCTGGTTTCCATTTCATTCTCATTTTCGCTATCACCCAGATCATTAGGGGCCGATAACCTAGATGTTAGGCCCCTTAAAACAACAATTATCATCATCATCATCATCATCATCATCAAAAAAGCAATGCCTATCCACAACAAATATTTGACTTAAAGCGCCTCAATTGCATAAATTTAATGATCAAATCCCCCAAGGGGCTCAGAACTTGTGGGACGTGGGTTGGCGACCACGGAACCACAGGTGAGTCCGGCATTGCTTCCTCTTACTTGTGCTGGGCTCCTCTCAGTCTCTTAGATCTCAAGTAATTTGTTCAATTCTGCGAAGACAAAGAATATAGCGAGAAAGATGAACACTGAAAGCAACTAAGCTGTGACCTTTCACATATGCGATGTAAGAAACGTTTTCAAACGATTTTTTCAACGCAGTACCGTAGAGCTCCAGGTTACACGCCGCAAATTCGTATTTATGACTTAGTATCTGGGAGTGGAATCGAACCCTCGACCAATAAGGGCGTTAGGTGTGACTTTGCGCACAGCCAATGTAAGAAACGTCTCCATACTATTTTTAAATTCGAACAGATGGTCCATTTTATGTAGCCTACTTGGGCTGTGTATGCTCTCAGGATGCTAGTATGGGGAAAACTTGTTATACACACTGCATTTTATATCTGGGTGGCTGATCACGAATATACTATTAGTTTCGCCATAGTTTCCTATACCAGCAAACCAGCTGGGCCGTTTATTAAGCCTAGGCTCGACGATGGAGACAGCTTTTCACACTAGTACAAATGCTAATCGTCAATAGCAGCTTCAGGGTACACTGATCGAACATGCTCGATAAAATGGTGAAACACATTTACCCCAAAACGCTGTCGCCAGAGAAATTCGGCCAAATAGTTGCTGATCATTGTACGGTTGGTGTATTCTTTGGAATACACGGTAAGATAGAGTAAGCTTTTGCTTCTCTTTGCTTTAGTTTATCCTTTCCTTTTTCTCAAACACCAACAGTGATCTCCTGATTTCTCTTTGTTGGTATATGTCTCTCATATTACCTGTGAGTCTTCTAGATGTATATCTTCCATGACCCACCTAGCGTCATCTAGTAGTGAATCTCTGAAGTTCCTCAATTCTTCCCTGTACAAGAGGACTTCCTTATCAATCTAGCCACCAGATCCCGTCGCCATCGCCAGCTATCATCTCCGTGATCAAGAGAACTTCGTCTACTTTTTCACCCTCCAGACTGCGATAGTGACTCCTACCATCAACTCTTTGAAGACCATTTCATCAAAATGATTTTTTATAACTGTTAAGTTGGCTATTCTTATATGTATTCCTTTTGTCTCCTACGCCCACTCTTTTCCCCTTCCCTGGTCCCTCCGCGCTCCGTTGTGCGGATCTCACTTTACGTCGGAAGTCGACCCTGTCAGTTAGAGCTTAACTAATGCTCGCCTCCTCAACTCTAGAGGCAAACTTTTAAATTTCGACGCCATGTTCGAATTTTAGAGCCAACCGTCAACAGCAACATCGCCTTCTTCATGAAGCAAAGATAAGTACCGACTTCATGTTTTAACCTCATTCTCATCGCTTTTAAAAGGCTCAATGCTTTTATTTGGATTTTATAGACAGTGAAAGTTGCTATGTGAAAATAACTGCTTTCTAGAGATCTTCTTGATCAAACTTAAACTATCAAGTCTAACTTTCAATATGCTATCTCACATCGAGGGATATTTCCAAAATACCCACTGTCTATATAATCTAGCTTTGCACCGAGGGATTCTCTACCCAATTTAAACCAGTCATCATTGCTCTGGAACCTTCCAGAACTTGCACTCTATCTACCAGTTATACTGTCATGTACTTTCCACTCACATATGGGAATACTTTTTCAAACTAAGGAATCTTCCTTATGAACTGCTAATCAATATCTAATTTTCTTCCTCCGTTATTTTCCACTATTGCAATAACTTTCTTTGCCATCAACCTTTTGTGCTACTACAGTGAACATTTCAACTATATCAACTGACTATGGTGAAAACAGTGCCTGTTCAACTTTTCATCCACGTCGCGCTCGTCCGAGTACAATAAATACGGCCATGAACACTTTTCCACAATCCCATTTGATCTTTCCCAAACCCTTTACTAACAAACCAAAATAATAAAATTGTTACTTTAGGTCTTTTTTCAATGAGGTGTCACTCTACATAAGTACTCTCCCTTATTTGCCACATGTATAACGAATTAATGTCTGTAAAACTTCGTGTCTAGTACACGCCTTAAATTATATTGTTTCTCCCTTCTAATAAGGAAATATAATTCTTTCAACTCAAAAGTGAGTTATCTCTAGGTTTCACGAAAGGGAAACTTGCCCCATTTTTCTCGTGATCCCTACTTAAACATAGGAGTTCTAGAAACATCCTTTCAATTGTTATTTTCAGGTTTGACAATAAGTGACCTGCCCTATTTGTATAATCCAACCAAGTAGTTCAGTATTAATACAAGAAGTTATAGAAACTTCTATTTTATTCTTCCTGCTTTTTGTTGTTGTTACTTTCGAAGTTGTTATTCTTTCTAAGATACTTATCTAGAAATCCTTAAAGTACACACCTTGTACTTGATTTATTGTTTAACTTTAATTACGTCAGTTATCTTTAAATTTTTCATTTATTTATCTTCGTCATTTCAAAATCTTACGAAGATTTTAAAGCATATAAAAGGTTTAAAACCAAAAGAATTATCAATTGCCTGGCGCAAGCTTTAGATGTTTTCGGAGGTCTACGACCCCAATTGTTTATAAAAATCAAAATTATATATTTATTACAAAAACTTCTTCCTTTTGCATTGTTAAATAAATTAAATATTTGTTTTTCGCTTTATCATTTCTCTAACATAACGGTTAGGCAAGATCCTGTCTTCCTTGACTCTTCCTAGGTTTATGCCCTCTTTAATAAAAAATAAATCTATTGATAGGGTTTTCACCACTTGTTGCATTTGAGCAAGAACTCTTAGTTATTAACTTTGTAAAGTCTCTCTTAGCTTTAATAGCTAATTCTAACTGGCCAAAATTATTCCCACAGGTATAATTGCTCTATCCCTATCCTTCTTGGAAGCATTTGGTCGCTCTTTAGAAATTCTACAATTCAAAACTAAAATATCAAAGTTGATTCAAATTATTAGCACTCTTCAAATTACTTGTTTAGAAACAAACTCTTTTGAACAGATACACAATAAATCTGTTACTCTTTGTCTTGCCAGACCACCACCCTTCCCCATAGTAGGCATATGTATGCTTGAGAGGGAATACGCTACGGCAACTTTCTTGCCAACAACCCAAGTTCCAGCTGCGTTTCCCGTTAGCTTTGCCCAGGTCCCTACCCACTTTAGGTATCGGAGAGCGGATTTGCAGTGGCAGCTGCCTTTGAGTATACTTAAAGTTAAAATTATAACTTCTTTTGTACTCTCGTCCTATTTCTCCAGTCCGAAACCCATTTCTTTTTCTTCATCATCTTCCCTTGGGGGTTAGGTTATTCCCAACGGTGTGTGCCAAAACTTCACTTGTTTCCTTCCTTGACTTGTTTACTTTCTGCCACGTGATTTGTAGTAGCGTGCTTAACAGGGTCGCCAAATTAATCGAGTGATTGACCATTAAGTGCTGGCAGCCTAGGTTGTTAAGGGCATTATACGCCGCCCACATATCAGACATTACAGTAGTACCAGGAAGAATAAACTGCTGAATTATTGGCAGTATAGTTTGAGCATCTCGTCGTTGAAGAGCAACCTTGAAACATTCATTCATTACCACATCGTATCCTCCAAATACCCACAGTTCACGCACTAATTGTCCTCGATTGCATTTTCGTCGTACAAAACAGCTTTTATCAATTTCTATAGTATGGCCTATTGAACCCAGCTAAATGGGACTCTGAACGAAATATTCATTGCATATATCTCGACAAAATTGTTTCCAGTGGACGATTGTTTTGTCACTTAATTCCAATTCACACATCAAAAACGATTGCTTATCAATTTCATATGACCAACAGTAGGTCAAAATGAAATTGGCAGATGACTACCACTAAAAACAAGTTTGTCCTAACAGAAGAGGTTTTTCTGCTAGCACGCCCGGCTAAACAGCGCCAAATGGAACCATCTATCCCTGGTCTATTTTCCAATCGCATTTAATTGCTTCCCACGCTGTCACCATTCTCTCAAACCACTACACGTTTTAAAAATCCATGATCACGTCCCCACTGGATGGCTTCAGGAACTGTTGCTGTGGACAAGAATATACTTTTGTGTTGTAATTCGGAAAGTTCCGGAAAAGCTCGAATTATATTTGCCATTTTTTACAAGAAATGCCACTAGACGCAAACAACTACTGTACAGGAGTAACGTTAATTATCGAGTGCCGGTCGCTATATCGCTACAATGGCTACCTGTGACTGGCTACTTAAAGTGATGTGTACAATTCTTACTTTGTCCAATTTTTGTACTTTGAAGTGAAAATAGTATGTAGACGTTCTTACATAGGCTGTGGGAAAACTCGTAGTCTTGGTCAGTCGCTGCAGGAGTATGGACTCGTGGTAGCTCTCATTATTGTTCGCGGATGTGTAAGCTTCAGCTAAGGTGTGATGATTAGTTTTATATGAGATCGCCAGCGAAACAATATGTATTGCACGTAGAGACACTGAGGCAAATATATACTTATAGAATTTGCAGAAAACAATATTTAGATTGTGGTACTGTGTTCGGTATCTGAAAACAACAAGAGTTTAGTGCTTTTCAGTCGGTCAACACGAATGTACCCAAAAGAGATGGGTTATGCCCGCAGTCGACCGCACAGCGAGCTCAAGTGAACACGGAAACTGCGAATAGCTGTAGTACGGAAGACAATCAGATAAGTAGTTAGCCTAAAAAATTTTATAGTTTAACCATAGTTTACAACCATATAATCTCTCTAAAGTACAATCTCCAGATAGCCATCACCATTTAGCATTTCACCTAACATATATACTGCATTTAGCATACACTGACAGTCGCAGTACCAATACTGCAACTAAATAATTGTACATATTGTAAATATTTTCACCTGTATTTCAAACATAGATTTTATAGCCTAAGTGTATTGGATCTGATGATGATCGCTTGACGATCGAAACTGGTCATCCTAGTGTTTTATTAATCTCATGTAATTTATTTCAGGATTAGGGCATAACCCATCTCTTTTGGGTACATTCGTGTTGACCGACTGAAAAGCACTAAACTCTTGTTTACTAAGGCAACACTGAAAATATGGCTTCAAACACCACAATCTGAAAACAACTAAACCAATTGGCATGCGTTCGGGAACTGAAGACAGGAAAGCCAATCGGCGTGTATCTGATGATTATCATTTTTGTTTATGCTACTGTACAAAGTCGGAGAGGGAATCTTTTGCTTTATAAACGTTATTCATTATTCAGGAATAGTTCATCAAGATCCCCTCGCCATGTGTGTGTTAACTCTTGAGGGCATCTCTGTGCCTCGCGTTTGTGTAGAATTCCTTCGTCAATTGCTGCTCCCTTCAAATGAGTGTCTTCGGGAAACTCGAAATTGGAGAGTACTTTATTCTTGTCTGGGCTACAACCATCGATGTTACTAGTCTGCACTCATCAATAGCTTGTCTTGGAAACTCGAAGTTGGAGAGTACTTGATTCTGGAATTGTGGT
Organism: Meconema thalassinum; assembly: GCA_946902985.2. NCBI lineage: Eukaryota > Metazoa > Arthropoda > Insecta > Orthoptera > Tettigoniidae > Meconema > Meconema thalassinum. The sequence goes on from OX336392.1 coordinate 516,616,303, forward strand.
CTAGGCTATAACCATGTTGTTAGTCTCACGCTATATTACTACTCTGTCTCAGTGGAGTGCACTATTCAAAGATTTGTGTCTTGGAACAAGGAGAGTGAAGAGAACTTTATTGTGGTGTAGGCTATAACCATGTTGTTAGTCTCACGCTATATTACCACAGTCTCAGTGGAGTGCACTCTTCAAAGATTTGTGTCTTGGAACCCCGAGGGTGAAGAGAACTTAAATGTGGTGTAGGCTATAACCATGCTGTTAGTCTTCCACCCCCCACCGCCCCGAGAGCTCACGTAACTGGCACGTTGGTAGGCGACCACGGGTTGAGGACATTCCTTTTCTTCCTATCCTTTATTTGCCTTATCCTTACTTTGTTTTCAATTTCTTCTAGTATGTAAGTTAGTTAAGGTTTTTCGTTCTAATCTCATCTTTCACTAACACCCAAAACATTAGGGGGCTGATAACCTAGATTTTAGGCCCCTTGAGACAACAATTATCATCATCCATCTTCTTTCCTGTCGACCTATCTTGGTCAACTCTTGTTCTCTTCCGACCCCGACGGTATTACGGTATCCCAGGCCTAGTGAGTCTCTTCCTTGCCCGACTAAATTGGCCCTTGTCTCATCTTTTCTGATTCCCTCCTTCTGCGAGGGGACAGCCTTCTTTTTATTTTCATGTTATCTCCTGCCTTGTGCTTAAGGCCCTCAAGGAGGCCGGGTGAATGTAGCCCCACCACTTTTGGTGCACCCAAGATAATGCTACACCCCTCAGGGGCTCACGGCTGGGGAGTTCGGGAGTTGGCGACCCCGAGGGATTCCTGAGCTGGGTCCGTTTTCCCATTTTGTCCCTTACATTTGGGGGCGGGCCATCTCCTCTTTCACTTTCTTTTCTGCTTTTCATGGCTCTCCTTCCTTCCAGGTCCCTCAATCCGCCTTCTTCGAGGGTTGAGGGTATTTCTTTTCCTCCTGTCCTTTATTTGCCTTATTCTCCTTTGGTTTTCCATTTCTTCTTCTAGTATGTTGGTTGGTGGTTGGTTTTAGTTTTAAGTTCGCTTTTTATTTTCATCTTCACGATCACCCAATCTATCAGGGGCCGATAACCTAGATGTTAGGCCTCTTAAAACAACAATTATCATCATCATCATCATCTCTTGGTCAACTCTTGTTCTCTTCCGATCCCGACGGTATTAGGGTATCGGAGGCCTAGGGAGTCTCTTCTTTTCCCGCCCTAATTGCCCCTTGTCTCATCTTCCCTGATATCCTCCTTCTGCGAGGGGTCAGCCTTCTTTTTCCTCTCAGTCTTCTTGTTTTCATTAATTCTCCCTTCTTCCCTCTTCATCACTTTTAACAAGATGGCGTATTGAAAATGTATCATTTCTGGGAGATGTTGCGAGGTCATTTCACTCAATTGGCACTATCTGCACCACTCAGACATATTGCTTTTTACGTGAAGAGAAGCATGTTTCATCTTGTTTATATCACTTACATCCGCCATTTTACATTGTGGTCCTTCCCCCAGGGGCTCACATCTAATGGGACCCAGCTGAGTCCGGCATTGCTTCCACTTACTTGTGCCGGGCTCCTCTCCGTCTTCTTTCCTGTCGACCTAACTTGGTCAACTCTTGTTCTCTTCCGACCCCGATGGTATTAGGGTATCCGAGGCCTAGGGAGTCTCTTCATTTTCCGCCTTAATTGGCCCGTGTCACATCTGCTCTGATACCCTCCTTCTGCGAGGGGTCAGCCTTATTTTTCTTTTCATGTTATCTCCTGCCTTCTGCTCAAGGCCCTCAAGGAGGCAGGGTGTATGTAGCCCCACCACTTCTGGTGCACCCTAGATATTGCTACACCCTCAGGGCTCACGGCTGGTGAGTTGGTGGAGTTGGCGACCCCGAGGTATTCCTGAGCTGGGTCCGGTTTTCTCCATTTTTTCCATTACCTCTGGGGCGGAACCTCTCCTCTTTCACTTTCCTATCTGCCTTTCATGGCTCTCCTTCCTTCCAAGTCCCTCAATCAGCATTCTTCGAGGGTTGATGGCATTCCTTTTCCTCCTGTCCTTTACTTGCCTTATTCTCCTTTTGTTTTCCATTTCTTCTTCTAGTAAGTACGTTAGTAGTTAGTTTCATTTATAGTTGACTTCTCACTATCATCATCATGATCACCATCACTTTTGATCCTCCCTGATAACAGATGCTGCTACTACTCTTGACAGTTTCTGGGGCTGGACAGCATCCCATTACGGTTATTTGGTTGTTTTCATTGTTCCGAATAGGGCAGTAAAGGTCACCACTTTTTCGCGGTCGTAATACTTTTCTAGCCTTGGGTCTCGTCTGAGTTAATAATACGTGGCGGTAGGCGGAGATTGATTTCACCGGGCGAAAATAGGCAAAATATGGAGGTTTTCGTAGAAGGACCATACCTCATTTTATACCTCATTATGAGAAATTATTTTACAATTGTTGGTGGCGCATCGGTCAACCTGTCGGCCTCTCACCAAGGTGGACCGGGTTCGATTGCCGGTCAATACATGTGAGTTTTTCGAAGGGAAATGCCATGTCCTGTGGTTCAGATTCCACGTAAAAACGAGGTCCCGTGTGTCATGATCGCATGATTAACGGTCATGTAAACGAAGAGCTTTCTTTATTTTACAATTGGAGCTTATAACCTTTTTTATGCATATTAACATTTTATTGTCTCATGGAGACGGTAAACTTTTCATAATTTGGGGTCTGTTTTTATACTTCTGGCCACACTGTCCTTATGCAAAGTTTCGTCACTGATGTGTAACTATCTAACGGTCTGTTACTTTTTCACGCAACATTTTGTTTGCCGCAGAGATGTTGTTGGTTCCACAGTGTAGGGGTTGCGACAACGCGGTCATGTAGCCCCGTGTACTTTGGCTGTGGGTAGAATCTGTCTGATAACCGGTGTTAATTGTGATGGATCTATAAGACTAGGTGAGGACTGCAGACGGTCAAGTTCAAGTTAGTTGCCACTTTTGCCACCATTAACGACACCCAGCTGTGAACTTGGCTACTAGATGCCACCCCAACCAGGACCTGGCGACGAACGTTGGAACTTGGAGCATTACTCAAACCTAACCTAGACATTTTGCTTCACAGAGTTTTTAGTGGAAGGTACTTCGACATGCCATTATTCTAAGGCAACGGCCCGCCGCTATACTTCCCCTCCGAAGGAAGACATACTGAATGATTTGAACCCGCGACCTTGGGCATGGAGGTTCAGCATGCTACCAGTTCCGCCACCGAAGCTTCTTCCCACAGAGACAGAATGAAAACTCAATGTGACCTCGTGCAGTGGCGTTGTCATGGCAACCTCTGATGGCTCATCCCTTTCGAAATACTTCCGAAATAATTTGGTCCCCCCCCCCCCAGGTAGTTGGCGACCACGGGACCCCAGCTGAGTCCGGCATTGTTTGCTTTTACTTGTGCCGGGCACCTCTCCGTCTTTTTCCTGTCGACCTCACTTGGTCAACTCTTGTTCCCTTCCGACCCCGATGGTATTGGGGTACCCGAGGCCTAGGGAGTCTCTTCCTTTCCCGCCTTAATTGGCACTTGTCTCATCTTTTCTGGTACCCTCCTTCTGCGAGGGGTCAGCCTTCTTTTTCTTTTCCTGTTATCTCCTGCCTTCTACTCAAGGCCCTCAAGGAGGCTGGGTGTACGTAGCTCCACCATTTCTGGTGCACCCTGGATATTGCTACACCCTCAGGGGCTCACGGCTGGTGAGTTCGGGAGTTTGCGACCCCGAGGGATTCCTGAGCTGGGTCCGGTTTCCCCCTTTTGTCCCTTACGTGTGGGGCAGACCCTCTCCTCTTTCCCTTTCCTATCTGCCTTTCACGGCCCTCCTTCCTTCCAAGTCCCTCAATCCTCATTCTTCGAGGGTTGAGGATATTTCTTTTCCTCCTGTCCTTTATTTGCCTTATTCTCCTTTTGTTTTCCATTTCTTCTTCTAGTATATAAGTTAGTATTTAGTTTTAGTAGTAAGTTTACATTTCATTTTCATCTTCACCATCACCCAAACCATTAGGGGCCGATAACCTAGATGTTAGGCCCCTTAAAACAACAATTATCATCATATAATTTTGCTCTTCCCCTGGCGTAACGGTGGGTCATATTAAAAATTATTTCAGACACACGTTTTAGGTAGCCTAATTATTAGGGGAATATTGTTCATATTAATCGGTTTTGATATTATGCCTATTAAGAGAGCTATGATTTTTGTTTCTCTAAACGCCCACTTTTTCCCACCCCTTTGGTCAGCAGTTGGTGCTATAAAAAAAATAAAAAAATCAATTACATTTTTGACCCTTATTCGACACATAGTATGAATGGATTCGATAATTCACATATTAAGAGAGTTATAGCGATAATTCACTTTTTCGAAAAGCTCCCCCCTATTTTCACCCCACTTGGTCCGATTTTCCTCATTAACGAACTCGACCCGAGATTATCAAGGGATTATATTACTTAATAAATACAAAGTGATTCGTGCAAAATTTCGATAGTTATTGTGTCCACATGAAAGTGAAATACATGACTAGTCAAGTCCGTCCCACACCGTGCGTAGCATGACGCTGTCAATTAGACCAAAGGCGTTGATGATACGGGCCCGAAGTTTAGTTAGTTCAGCCAGTAATGGTGGCGTAGAAACGGCATCTTTCACCTAACCCCATATGAAGAAGTCGCAAGGGGTGAGGTACGGAGAGCGTGGAGGCCATGACATGAAGGCGTGATCTTCATTCCCGATACGACCGATCCATCTGGAAGTCTTCGGTTCAGAAAGTCACGAACATCACCATCGAAATGAGGTGGAGCACTAACCTGTTGGTAGATGAAGTTCATGCTATCGGTCTCCAACTGTGGCATGAGCCAATTCTCCAGCATATCCAGATAGCCTATATGTGCCCTGTAATTGATTTTCAGTGAAGAAGAAAGGACCGTAAACTTTAAATCTCGAGTTGGAAGAGAAAGCATTGAGCGTGGGAGAGTCACAGGAAATGAAACACGTTTTCAGGAGCGTATTCAAGATGATGAATTTTGTGACAAACTCGTCTTCAGTGATGAGGCAGCAAGTTTAATGAGTAAGATGCCTTTCCAGTCCCAGAACACTGTGCACATAATTTTCCGAGGTGTCAAGATTTGTTTCGGCTTAACCTTTGCTGGGGATGAAGTGTGCCTCCATTCCATTGATTGCCTTGTCTCATCTTTCCTGATACCCTCCTTCTGTGAGGGGTCAGCCTTCTTGTTCTTTTCCTTTTACCTCCTGCCTTGTGCCCAAGGCCCTTAAGGAGGCAGGGTGTATGTAGCCCCACCACTTCTGGTGCACCCTATATAATGCTACACCCTCAGGGGCTCACGGCTGGGGAGTTGGCGACCCCGAGGGATTCCTGATCTGGGTCCGTTTTCCCTTTTTGTCCCTTACCATTGGGGCGGACCCTCTCCTCTTTCAATTTTCTATCTGCCTTTCATTGCTCTCCTTCCTTCCAAGTCCCTCAATCCGCCTTCTTCGAGGGTTGAGGGCATTTCTTTTCCTCCTGTCCTTTATTTGCCTTATTCTCCTTTAGTTTTCCATTTCTTCTTCTAGTATGTAGGTTAGTAGTTAGTTTTAGTTTTAAGTTCGCTTTTCATTTTCATCATCACGATCACCCAAACCATCAGGGGCCGATAACCTAGATGTTAGGTCCCTTAAAACAACAATTATCATCATCATCATATTTTTTCAAGTGCCGGTTGTGGTCTATCTCGTAGGATGATCCAATCAAATCCGCCCTTTCTAGGAGGAAATTACATTCAGCTTACAAGCTTCTTGTTGTGCAATACTTCATAACTTTAAAGCTTGTGTAATAGACCTGTTCCAAAATTCATTATTCCAATAGTAATTAAATGCTCCCTTTTCTAAGGCTGCCTTTCATATCTGCTCCCTGGTATCTCTTTATACGAATTCGGGGACATTTCCCTCCTAACCAAGGTTGCAAAAGTGTGAAGAATACTTTTTCAACTTCAGTTTCAATAAACCAACACCTTGGACACGAATTTGTACTTTACTTTATCTTCTTGTAAAATCTCCTGAGGTTCTTTGCATTGAACTTCCCAATTACCTGCTCGTCCTCAATCTTGACAATACGATAACAGTTATTTCCATAGACAATGTCTACCTTAAATGGGCCTCGAAACAATCTGCTAAATTTCACATATATCTTCTTGGAAACATTCGCTTTGGTAGGACGTCTAATCAACACGAGGTCTCCTCTTCTTAGTGGATTACTAAATCGTTTTCCTTTTGTCCTCTTCTTTCTCTTGTCCGCTGCTTTCTGCAGGTTTTCCTTCGCTGTTTCTATCCTGGCGTCCCTCGTCGGTTCGGGCTTGTCATCAAACACATCCTTAAATTCCCTTATTATATCTTGAAATTCTCCCTCGATCTCAGTAAAGCTTGCTATCTTCCTAGCATACAGACTCGTTTCCGCTTCGACTTCATTAATATTCCAATATCATCTCTCGGCTTTCCTCATCTGGAATGTTTTCCTCTTCCTTCTTTTCGGGCTCTTCAGTATCAGTATTCCCATTGAACTTAATCATCCTGTTCTTCATATCGATGATGGCTCTCACATTGACTATAAAGTCCATCCCGAGAATTGCGTCGAAATTTATCCTATCCATAATAATGAAAATGTGCTCATATCTACGATCTCCAATCTTAAATTCAATAAGAGCTTGTATTTTGCATCTGACTGATTTATCTTGGAAAATTCCCCTGACTTTCACAGCTGATACAGGCATCAAAGTAACTTCCTCATCTTTTATCTGATCATACGTCTGTGTCGACATGACCGAAGCAGACGCTCCCGGGTCCAATAAAGCTTTAAATTTCTTCTCCTCAATAGCAATCTCTACTATGGGTAATAATATAGCCATTCTCTTTTTACAATTCTCTTCCTCAAACAATAAGTCGTCGACCGTAGATTGGTAGATTTCATTGATTATGTAGAGGTCAATTGGTGCAGAATCCTTGAATCCTACTTCCGTCGGTTCATTGGCGTTTTTTTCTTTTCTTCAGGGTGGCTTTCTTCTCTGCCCCCCTGTTGACTAGTACCAGGTTGCGAATCATCATTTCTGGGTCTATCTTCGTTTACTTCTCTTATTTCGTCCTTCCCCCGCAAACCCTGTATGTACTCCTTCGATTCTCGATGCCTCTCCTCATAATCTGGTCTATTATAACTCCTATCGTTCCAATTCTTGTAACGATTATATCCCCTATTTTCTCTATTATCTCTCTGGAAGTTTCCATTGTTATTCCGTGGATACTGCACGTTTCTATTGTAACGTCTCCTCTGATACGATTCATTATTCCCTTGGTATCGCCGATAGGGTCTATAATCTCCATATCCATTATCGTTTCTGTTGAAGTTTCGACGTTGATAATATCCGTCGCGAATAGGTCCTACATTCCCTTCTCTTCTCGATGAATTTTCTGTCTGTTGAACTTGATCAATCATGACGGCATTAACCTCTCTGTGTTCTCCGCGAGTGGTTCTTCCTGTCGGATTGATACTGTTACTCGTATGGTCTAGTTTTCTAAGAAGTTCATTCATATCCTTCAAATTACTAACTCCTGACGATGCCAAATATCTACGTATATCGGCCGGAAGTTGTCTTGCTATCGTTTGCGCTAATTCTACCTCTGATAGAGGAGGTTGAAGATACTACAATTTTTCGAGCTGTGTCGTAAAGTATGTCGAATACCTCGTTGGATGAGTACTTGCATATTTCTTCGAGTACGCCTTTGCTCTAAGATTTTGTTGTTCCTCGATTGACCAGTATCGCCTTATCAATGCTTCAGCAAATTCTTCAAATGTTCTGAACGTCCACCTGAATGCTCTAAACCATTATAAACAGTCATGGTCTAGGAACCTCTCAACTACTCGTAGTTGCCTTTACTCCCCTATGTGGTTATCCAGAAAATATTCGGATACGTCGTTGATACATTCTATGGGCGTGAATTGGTTATTTCCCGAAAAGTGCCTAGGCTTTTGGTCAATATTACGGATGATAGTAACGTTCTGCCTATTGTTTCCTTCTGCTCTTACAAGTGGTCTTCCACTACTTGGAAAGAATTCCCGAGCGTCATATCTCACACGACTAGTTCGATCCTGAGGTATAGTTCGAATTGGTTCGTTTTTGGTATCCTATTCTGTTCCTATCCCTCCAATAGGTTGAGTTTCTCTCAAGTTATCCCCTGCTTCCAATCGTTCCAGCGTGGATCGACATTCGCTCCTCTCTGCGGTAAAGATACCGGTTTCGTCCCTCGTATTGTTTGTGTTCCCAGTTATAGTAACCTCTCGCAATTTAGTTTTAATAAGGTCTATCTCTAATTCTATTTTACCTTTATCGTTTACCATTTGATCCATTTTCCGTTCTAAACCAGAACTAGATTCGGCTATCTTCACTTGAAGATCTGAATTTAAGTTGTTAACCTGCGTTTGTAAGTCCGAGTTTACACTACTCATTTGCGACTGCAAATCCGATTTAATATTTTCCGTCTTTAAATCGGCTTCCTTAAGTTTGGTTGCGACATCTGACAATTCGGGTTCCGTTTTCTCCCTAATTTTCTCAATAACCTTATCATGATATGCTTGCATACTTTTAAATTGTTGATCATAATCCTCTTTAACATTGTTAATGTCTTTATTGAGACGATATTCCGCTAACACTAGCTTATTTGACAATGCTTTTGTAACGGATTCACATTGAGTTTTACCTCACTAATTAATTCTACCTTTAAAATTTCTATGTTTTCCTTAACAACCTTACCAATGTCTATTTCAACCTCTCCTCTCACCAACTCAGCTTTATTTCTTACCTCTACCTGCAGTGCTTTTACAGTAGCCTTTAACTGTTCCTATCTTTCATCGTTGTTTGATTGGATTGTGTTTAATTGTTGCAACATTTCCTGTCTTAACTTAACAAACTCCTCCTTTGTGGCAGCTGAGCTTGTTTGAAGTTCGGCTAACGTGTTACGTGTGGTAGCTGCACTCTCTTGAAGTTCTCCTAAAGTGTGCTGAGTAAGAACATAGTTATCACGTGATGTATCTGCACTGGTTTGAAGTTCACCTATGGAAGCCTGCAATGTAGCAAGAGTATCCTGTGTTACCTTTAAAGAGTTTTGTGTTGTCTGCAACGTCTCCTTCATAGCAGCTGAACTCGTTCGTATTTCACCTAAAGTGTTTTGAGTACATTTTGAATTATTTTGTAACACACTCAAAGACTTATTTGTGTTATCGTTACTATTCTTACAATCTTCCCTAACTTGGGCTATTTCTTTTCTTAATTCATTGGCATTTTTTTCATATGAATTTCCAATGTTTTCTGATTTTGATGAGTTCCTTGGTGCAAGGCCTCAATATCCTTGTCCATTTTACTCTGTGTCTCCCTCAACACCTTAAACATTTCTTGGATTGATTCCAAGTCAGCAGACATCTTCTTCTTTTCTTGATAAATGTGGGGAAATGCAGCACTACATATGTCTATAAGAATACCTATTGTGATCATTTTATTTCAGAGTGATTTCCGATGAACAGTTTTCTTTTGCTTTATTAACACCCTATACTAGTTTACGAATGCTTATCCATTTTTAACTCTAAAAATCCAGTTATCATTACATGAACCGTTACTCTTTATGATAGTGGGTCTATCAGAACGCAACACCTCCGAAACATTAGTAAACAACACCCTATATTAATGAACGCTCTCCCAAAGTCGTTCAACCGGCTTCTAATCCTTGTTAGTCCAGTATCAACCATACATGGCTACACCTGTACTGGCTAACTTTCCTAGTCAGACGTCTCACAGTCAAATGAATCCTTTCCATAATTTTCCTAATTCATTTTCATTATAAGTGTCGGTCGGCTAATCTTACATAATTCTTTACCTTCCTGCACCCACATAATACAATTGTATATTTGTGTCACCACCTCTGACTAGAACCTCATCAAAACAAAACGACACTACCATATTCGTCAGGCCTCAAATATGGCCGAAGTCATACTCCTACATAAACATGGCTTGAATACACATTTCCTCCATTGGGTGTATGTAATATACTCGGGCCCCACTAGTATGGGCTAGCCAAAAATATCCTTCCTATATGTACCCGATTTCAGCAGTGTCGTGAATGCCACAATCCAAGATAACAGCGGATGAAATACTAACGGCAGTACCCCGGCTAATAATACTTACCGTAATATCCGGCATCACACACTCTGCAGATCGTGGACACATATCAGGCGATATTATCAACACGCAATGGATAATCCTCCACAGGATCAGCGACAACACACACCTGAGCGCAAGACTCTCATTCACACGGGCGTAACAGGGACTAAGGAATGGATAAAAATGGTTCAAGCCGCTACAATAACCATTGCATGATCCTACCCTCCCACTATCTAAAAATCACAACGCAAGAGTATATTGAAAATGGTATAAGCATACGCAAATGCGTGCCCAATTTTTATTCAAAAGGGTAGACACCGCAACGATGGATATAAGCAAATCGAAGATCCATAACCAAAATCATTACAATTCGTGTCTTAAGGCACAAACTCTAACATAACGTCAGTTAAATTACATAAATAACGACTTAAAGATCAACAATAAATAAAATGGCAACATATCGCTATGCCTTTTCTATCAGGATCAATAAAAGTAAATTTATGAAGAAAAAGGAACAACCCCCTTAATAGAATTAAATAGTGACGGCCTCTCACTATTTACAGTATCAATATTTTACTCTATACATAGATCCTGAGTTTTATTCTTTATTGAATTATCGAAATACCTTTTAATTCAGAATGCAGGACTATGTTATGCTCTCTGCATAAACTAATAAGTCTTTCTCCATTTGTGTTAGTTCTTTTATGTGCCGGGAAATTGCCTACTATGGACCGATGTTGAAGTTCTTTGCCGATTTGAGCGTTAAAGTCTCCAAGTAGAAGTATTATATTTTTTGATGGAATTTGTTCCAGGGTGTTTGATAGTTCTTGCCAAAAATATTCCGTTTGTTCTTTCTGAGTACATTTTTTCTCATTAGTTGGTGCATGTGTATTGACAATAGTATAAACTTTGTTTACTGATTTAAAGGATAGCAGGGATAATCTTTGATTAATGGATTGAAACTCTATTATTGAATTTAATATGTTCTGATTTACAATGAACCCAGTTCCAAACTGAGGTACATTTTTCATAACTCTCTTTCCAGGTTTTCCTTTGAATATTCTATAACCTTGTGAATCAAATGGATGTTCATCAGTATATCTAGTTTCTTGAAGAGCTGTTATCATAATCCTTTTCTCTTTGATGAAATTTATTAGAGTTTTAAGTTTTCCTGTTTTTAAGAGTGAATTGACATTAAAGGTAGCCAAAAAGTTTATGTTCTTGTGCTTGATTATTTATTAGATATAGTTCATTGTTTCATTAGACTGTGATGTGTGAGGGTGCATGTGAGTGTGCCTGGTGACAGACTGTATTAGTAGTCGTATTTTGTTGTTGGAGGAATTTTAGTATTGTTTCGTTAGTAGAATTTTGGTATTTAATTGTTAGTTGAAGGTTAGTATTTTTTGTTAGTAGAATTGCCCTATTTCTTATTCTGAAAGGGAGTAGGGAGTAAATCAATTCTTTACCTGTCTTATAGACGGTTAAGATATTGATAATATAAGCCAACCAATGGCTACACTGCGTTCTGCTGAACGGCTGAAAGCAACGGGAAACTACAGCCGTAATGCTCTTCCCGAGGATATGCACCTCTCTATGCATAATTACGTGTGATGATGGCCTCCACCCTTGAAAAATTCCAATCCGGAGGTAAACTAGTCCCCCGCTCGGATCTCCGGGTGGGACTACTCGAGAGGTGGTTAATATCACAGAATTGACAAAGAGGAAATCTGATATTCTACGGATCGGAGCGTGGAATGTTAGAAATCTGCTGGGAAGTGGAAGGTTGGAAAATTTCGAAAGGGAAATGGATAGGTTGAGGTTGGATTTGCTTGGGATTAGTGAAATGCGCTGGCAGGAAGAACAGGACTTTTGGTCATTAGCACTAAATCAAACAATGGCCAAGCAGGGGTTGGTCTCATATTGAGTAGGAAACCTGGACAGCGGGTGGAATATTATGAGCAATATAGTTAACGGATTATTGTAGCAGAGATCAATACAAAACCTACGTGCACCACAGTGGTACAAGTCTATATGCCTAACAGTCAAGCTGATGATGAAAATGTTGAAAAGGTCTACGAAGAAATAGATTAAATTCTGAGGTACATCAAGGGTGATTAAAATATTATAGTAATGGGAGATTGGAATGCTGAGGTAGGAAAGGGAAGAGAAGGGAAGATAGTAGGAGATTTCGTATTGGGTGAAAGGAATGATCGAGGAAGCAGGCTGATGGAATTCTGCACCGAGCATTAGTTGGTCATAGCTAACACCTTATTCAATAACCACAATATTCACAATGAAAATGATGATGATGATGATGATGAAAAAGAAAAGGATGAGGGTTTTATGTCTATAAAACCACTGCGACTTCCCCAGTTTTTAAGAACAAGAGTACCTGTAGAAAGTTATAAAAGGATCTACAACAAGCGTTGTGTTTAAAAAAATCTATATCAAACAATGGTAAATAGAGAGAGTTGTATTCAGTGTGTATCTATTATAAAATGAATTTAATACAAATATTTTATTGTTATTGTCTGCTTTTTCTTAATTACTATCACTACATCCTCCCACTATTAATGCAATTGTTAACCTCTGACAGTCTCTAGCTATGTTTAGAAAGAGAGAGTGGACTTAAACAATACACTCTATCTATGGTTTGTGTATCGAGTATCATTATAATACTCAGGGGCCGATAACCTAGATGTTAGGCCCCTTAAAACAACAATTATCATCATCATCATCATCATCATTATAATACAGTATCGCTAAGCTATGTTAAAGCAATAGTTATGTCAGGTAAGGGGTTCAAATCCTTGCTTTCTTGTATTGAAAATGTGAACATAAGTCAAACGCCTTAACCACTCGGTCAACCTGACAGTTAATAATGTAATTTGTTTTGTGCACTTGAGTGTTTACAAAATTTTCCAGTGTACATTGACTCAACCACTTGCTCGTTTTTAAATGTTTTGTTGTTGTTGTTGTTGTTGTTGTTGTTTTTTCATTACATTGTAGTTATGAGTCTTGAGAACTAGGTGTTTAATATAGGGTTAAAGGCATCTTAAAATAATTTTAGAAAAGCTCTCAGGTATCGTGTCATGGGTTTTAGTAATGCATTAATGTTTGTTGAATAGTATTTACCTTTACATAACATTATTTTGGTAAGCTCTACATGTTGTTTGAGTCTTCAGCCTTTTGACTGGTTTAATACAGCTCTCCATGACTCCCTGTCCCGAGCTGATCGTTTCATCTCTATATAGCTACCACACTCTACATCCTTGATCTACCCCTAGAGTTCTTGTCCTCAACCCGTTCTTCCATAACTAAGCTTGCTATTCCTGGGTGTATGTGTCCTACCAACCTATCGATTTACTTCATTAGCTGTCGCTAAAACATCTCTCCTCTCCCACTTGTCTTAATACCTCTTTGTTTGTAACCCTATTTACCCATCTAATCTTCATCATTCCCCTGTAACATCACATTTCAAACACTTCAACTTTCCACTTTTCTGCTACACCAATAGTCCAAGTTTCCCTTTCATAGAGCGTCACACTCCAGACAAAGGTCTTCAAAAATGACATCCTAATACCTAAATCTATATTCAATGTCAACAAATTCTGTAGAAATGCTTTCCTTGCCTGAGCTACATAAGAATCCTAATCATCTCTGGTATAATGTCTTGTTTATCAAACATAGTCGCTCAGTAGGTCTATGCATTTGTTGTATATAACCCAAAATAGCAAACAGTTTTTCTAAAACCCTACTCACTTGTCAATAACAAGCATAGTCGCCAAAGTATTTCGTTGGTAGTAGTTGGTATTCTGGTTAGTCAATTCTCATTGCAAGGCCAGTCAACACCTAAAAATTCATCTTAACATATAGTCTAATCATCTTTCTATCTACATACCAGTGTCTAATGAATAGTCAATATTAGTTTGGTCTTTACCTAAAATCTAAAATCCAATATCAAATTTCTAAAATCTAAAATCAAAATAAAATATAGTATAGAAAACATAATTCCAAGTAATACAAATCCTTATATGTTTTTCTTTAATAATTAGTTAACGAAAATTTAAAGTCATGACATTATGGTTTGATCTTTTCGTACAATCTAAAATGTAAAATGTAAATTATAAAATCTAAAGTCTAAAATAAAAAACAAATACAAAATCTTACTTGCATTAACTGTATATTGAACCAAGTTCTCCTTTGTATTTGTAATCCAAGTAATAATTTGAAAAAATATACCAGTGTAATCAGCCTTAAAACATTATCCCTGCTTTTTTATATGTTTTTGACATGAGTATTAATCTAAAATCAAACCCTGGTCTACCTTAGTCAAAGGATAACAGCTTAACCACTGCACCACTATAACCATCTTTCTTAGTTTGGTTCGTTCTAAGCCTTAAAGTTAAATCGAGTTAAGGCCTCTAGTGCAAGAGCCAAAAGTGCTTGCCACTGCAACACAAAATGGTTAGCAAGTAACATTATACATTCAAAAAGGATTGTATTGGTTCGGTTTGGTTCAGTGTAATCACCATCTTGTTTTCTTAGCTACCCTCTTTAACTAATCAATTAAAGATAGTCTACTCTTAATTCTTGAATCGATAAATTGGATTTTGTACACACCGTTTGTCATGTCATGCCTGAAACCTATACTCCCTATGTACTGCGGTCAGGTTTAAAAACAAGTTTCAATGGTCAAAGACTTGTCAGTCACCATACGTGAAGCCTACAATAATTCTTTCTCTACATAGCTATGTTTCATCACTCACCATAAACATCTAACATTATGGGTTTGCAATATATTAAGAGAAACAAAAGTCCATGACCTTGTTGTTTTCAATCTTTTTTGGGAAAATTCATAAGCCATATAAACAAAGCGTCATGTCAAGTTATAGGTCACCTTATGAGTCCAAATCCCATTATTAGTTTATAAAACTCAAATCAGTAACCTTGCCATTTTGGGATATTTAAATAAATGCATGCTTCATAGGAAAAATCATAAAAATATTCTTTAAAAAAGTCGTCGCATGACCCTCTTCAATCAATGCTTCACAAAATATCGATTCATCCATTGAACATGGCCACAGTGATCGGCGACATGCTCGTTTAAACACAACCGGTACTGTCTCTCTCTTAAAAAAAAAAAAAAAAAAAAATTAAAAATCTAAATTTTCAAAATGTGTGGTTACGCCCTTTGTCAAAATTTCTAAAAATAAATGATAAATTCAATAAGAGATTGCCACCCTGAGTCTTATAACACCTCATGTGTCCAAATCTGATTATTGGTCCCCCTTTTTTCCTGTAAAATCTACATGCATTGTTTTAGGGGTAAAATGACCAATCGTGGTAAAAGAATATTAAATGTCTAATTTTTTGAGCTATCACACCTAATTTTAGGTTTTTTAGTTTCCAGGATATCGATTTTTCAATTTAGGGGTAGTTTTCACCCCCCTACTATTTTTCATCAAAAACAAAAGATTTTAGGTTCATTTATAATTTTTATGTGTTTAACCGCTTTTTTCCCTGTAACATTACTATTTACTATTTTAGGGGTGAAATGACCTATCGTGGTAAAATCGTATCTTATGACCTATTTTTAAAGCTATCACTCGTAATTTTAGGGTTCTTAGTTTCCTAGATATCGATTTTTCAATTTGGGAATGGGGGGATTGTTTCACCCCCAAAGGTGAACATCGCCCCAATTGCTAGGACCCCTCATACAAGTCACTAGCATGATAGGTTCGCGAGATATTAACGAAAGTGTGGTTAGGCCCTTTGTCAAAATTTCAAAAATACATTCTAAAAGGGGGCTTCATCCCAAGTCCTACAATACCTCATACAAGTTCCTAGCCTTATTAGTCCGTTAGTTAAGCCCTTTGATATAATTTGGATAAATTCATGGGTCAGTCCAAAGGGACTCATCCACAAGGACTCGTCCACAAGGACCTGTCCACAAGGACCTGTCAACAAGGACTTGTCCACAAGGACCTGTCAACAAGGACTTGTCCACAAGGACTCGTCCACAATGACCCGGCAACAATGACCCCACCAACAATGACCCGTCAACAATAACCCATCCATAGGGATCCGCTCCCCCACCCTCTTACAAAAGCTATGAGTGGGCATGCGTAAAAATCAAAAAACAAGCATGTTAATTCATAGTGGCTTTCCACCGAATACATGTCTCTTGTATAGAACAACGTTTCATTCCATATTGGCATTCAAACTCTCACATGTCGCACTTGGAAAGAGAGATTTTTCTAAAAAAATACAATTTCACCCCCCTAGTAGGGGTAGGTTTTATTTTGGGGTGGAAATATGTTGTCCATTGGAAAGGGGGTATCAGCCCGAGTTCAATGACACCTCATTCGTCAAAATCCGACCATGCGTTCGAGAGATATCGTGCCGCCGCCATCTTGTGAGGAGGAGGATATAGAACTGTCCAAAACAAACTACTTCTAATGTTTGCACAATGTCTGAGGTCATTACGTTGAAGAGGACTGGACTCATGGGATCCCCTTGTAGAACCCCCTTTGTTTGAGCAATACTCCTCGACGTGGTGATGCCATCATGGATTGTAACATAGTTCACGTCTAAAATCGATTCTGTTGATACTGTCAAATGCCTTGGAATAGTCTTTGTAGATTGCACACAGCGGTCTACCGTGTTGGGCTAAGGTCGTTATTATTTCTTGCACAAGTTCCTGTACAGCCTGTAGAGTTGATCTACCCGGGGTAAAGCCATATTGATTTGATGGTATACTAGCACGTAGTCTATGTTCCACCCGTATTAGAAGGAGTTTAGAGAAGGTTTTGAACATAACATTTTCCAGGGCAATTCCCCTGTAAGAGTTTGGATCCTCCTTCTTCCCTTTCCCTTTAAAGATCACAATTATTATGAGTGTCTTCCTCCATTGTTCTGGGATTGACTTACGTTTTAGGCATTCGTTAAATAGACATGTTAGCGGGTCTAACAGGTCATGGAGTGTGTCTTTTAAATGCTCTGTAAAAATCCCATCTGGCACAGCAGCTTTGTTATTTTCCCCATTGCTTATAAGTTGTCTGACCTCCTCTGTTGTGATTGGGCGAGTGTCTTGGATGTTTGCCAGCTGCGGTGTGAAGCCGTTTGTCCTTATATTAGTTTCTCCGAGAAGATGACTAAAATGTGCCTCCCATTGCGCCATGTTTATGAGAGGAGTTGCTGCCCTTTTCTTCGAGTTCCTTAAGATTTTGTAAGGTTTCGCTTCCGCCTCGGCTATTAACCTCTGTTCTATGTATAAATCGTACTCTGTTTTCTTTTCTTTTAGTAGACTTTTATATTTCTGACGCTCCTCAGCATATTTCGTTAGTGCGTCCATACCAAATACCCTAGCGGAATGAAGTAAATGTATCGTTGTTTGTCTCATGATGTAACATTCCTCATCAAACCATGGCTTTGCAATGCGATCATATGTAGGTATAACAGTGGTGGCGTTTAGAATTGTGTCATTCAGTGCTGCTGTCGCTCCATCCAGGTTCCCCTGCCCTATCATATGCATGATTGTCGGTATCTCCTCTCTGTTCATTTGCCATCTTTCCTCCTCTATATGTCTAGAGACTCTCTGCTTAGGGGGTTCTCCTTTCTGATGCGGTGTTCCAGTACTTAGTTGGATTTCCACTATTACTGGGAGGTGTTTTCTGATTACTACTTTTTCGGTCTTCACTTGTGCCTGTCCTCCTGCATTTGAGAAGATTAAATCGATTGTGCTCCTTCCATTTGGAGCAATGTACGTGTAATCACTCTTCCTGTTTAGTAGCCTTAGATGGTAATCTAGAAGAAAGTCTGTGACCGCTTGAGGTTTTGTATCCCATTTGTCTACGCGGCAATTCAGGTCACCAAGTAACAGGGTTGGTTTATCATTATCTGTGTTCTCCAGTGCCTTCCCTAGCTCATCTATTATAACCTCAGGATCTGTATTGGGCGTGAAGTACGCTCCTATTATGTTCATCTTACTAATGTTTACTGTTAGGGTGTTGAAAGTGCTCATAATTTGGCTGATAGGTTGTAGGTGCGGCCTTATATAGCAGCTCAATCCGCCTGAGGGGCGGCCTCTGTCGCCTTTCTTGGCTAGAGAGTGAATACCGTAGAAACCGTTAATGCCTATTTCTTCCATGCTGAAAGTTTCTGTAAAAAGTAGGATGTCATTCTCTAGAAGTGTGAGTCGTGGGTTCAAGGCCAATACACTCTTCAACCCTTCTACATTCGAAGTCATTAATCTGACGCACTCAGTGATATTGTTGTTGATAATTTTGTTGCTGTGTGATCTGCACTCCGGATGGCCTCTTGCGATGGTAGATTTTGTTGATAACCGGCCTTCAGTGTTAAAACTCGAAGGGGCGAAAAGTAACCTCTTTAGGCCAAAAATTTTCATCGTCAACCACTTCTTTGTCTTTCTCCAGGAATGCTATCTTGAACGCTTTGTTCCTTCCTCTTGTTCGAATGGTGAAGCATGCTTTGATGCTATTAATGCCCTTTTCTGCCACATAAGAGGTGATGTCTTCTTCCGTGGTTTCTTCGTCCAGGTGTCCGATGTACATCCAGTATAGCCTTGGTGCCGGTTTGAGTCGTCCACCACTGTTATTCCCCTTCCCTATTTTGGCTGTGGGCAGTGGGCGATGTTCTTGCTGAGCTCGGCGTAACTGGTATCTGCTACTTTGGGTATCGCATTCATTTCTGTTATGCCTGTCTGGTTGCTGTCTGACCTGTCGACTTGTTGCTGTGGCATACTCCGCGTTCACGACGTCCAATTCTGGTTTCCTTGTTGAGTTTCTCATCAGGGGACTGGTTTCATGCTGTGTATTATGAAATTCAAACGACTGTTGAGTTGACTCTTTCAGTTCATTTCTAACCATTATGTGAATATTATCCATCATGGACTGTATCTGCAGGTTAATTTACCCCATGATTCTCGCCTCTATTCCTGAATTCGATAAAGTCTCGCTATGATGAATGTCATACGACTCTGATCGCTGTAGCGTTACTCCACCGCCTTCTCCGTGATGGTTTGCTTCATCTATGGGAGCTTTGGATGCCACTAGCGAGTTGTCCCTGTGACCGCTAGGTGGCACTAGTAATTTGACCGTCATGTTTCCTGCTCCCTCTTTAATTTGTTGTATCTCTTTTGACTGAGCCGCGGGAGCCGGTGCCACCTTTGGCCCCTCTAGGTCACCAGACTGCGCCACTTGTCCCGACCAACTATTGTCTTCCTGTACTACAATGTCATTGCCTAGTTGCATAACCTCACATAAAGTAAGCTCTTTAACACGTTCCTCACATCTGCATAGTTTAGATTTCATTTCAACAAAGCATTCTCGTATAATCCTTACCGCTTTATACAAGTCGTCCTTTGATTCCTTCTTGAGATATCTACTTAAATCCGTAATATTTTCAATACATTTAAGAGCGGAATCCACACGGCTTTTCATCCCGTCCGCCATCTTGTTTTAAATTATTTATTGCTAATTACTTTGGAAAGCTTCAGTTTGAGATCTTTGTATTTGAAGCGTAACCTCTTTGCTTGTGTTTCCGTTTGATTCATAATGTCGATTATTCAGGTCCGTTTTGACGTAACCATAACTATAACGGACCTGAATAACCGACATTATGTGACAGCGGTAGTTACACTCGCTATATCGCAACGCTAGGCCATGGGGTCAAGCTCTCTGCGTTACTCGGTAGACGTGGTTTCAAGAGCCGCTGTCGGCCGTCCTTGAAATAGTTTTCCGTGGTTTCCTCCATTTTCAACTCCATGCAAACGCTGGGACGGTACCTTCTGACATGCCAGGGCCGCTTTCTTCCTTATCCTTGCCCAGTTTCATTAATCTTCATCTCTCATTAACTCCTCTCATGTGGTTGGCGTCACGAAGGGCATCTGGCCGTAAAAACCATCCACCACTTAGAAATCTAATGATGTTCAAGTGTTTTCAAAATACCAAGATGGCATCAGTTCTAAATTTTAAAACCTTATTTTTTATTCCTCATATCTCACATAGGCGATTGAAAAGATGATTTGTATGCTGGGCTACGATAGCAATCATTATCTAATGGCCCTAAATTATGTGGCTTACTTTTCGTAAATCATAGAAGCCGGGGATTTGACTTTTCTAAAAATTAGTTTCCGTGGTTCGTTACAGAAACATGCCATCTCGCGAGAGGAGTCTTAATCACCGATATTAAATGCTATATATTCTAGCACATACCGTATCATTGTAGTGGAACTGAGAAGTCATACATAGGTCGTGAACCACAAGCTGAGTTCTATGTTGTAAATATTTTCAGTCCAGCTTATTGTTAGTTTTCGTTATGTTTTCCATTTCATTGTCATTTCCGCATCACCCAGACCATTAGGGGCTGATCACCTGGATAGTCCTTGTAACAGGCAGGATATATGAAAGTAGGCTGTTGAGTTCTTTACGGGAATGGTTGTGTGGCTCAGCGGCATCACCCAGACCATTAGGGGCTGATCACCTGGATAGTATATCACAAGGGAATCCTTGTAACAGGCAGGATATATGAAAGTAGGCTGTTGAGTTCTTTACGGGAATGGTTGTGTGGCTCAGCGGCATCACCCAGACCATTAGGGGCTGATCACCTGGATAGTATATCACAAGGGAATCCTTGTAACAGGCAGGATATATGAAAGTAGGCTGTTTAGTTCTTTACGGGAATGGTTGTGTGGCTCAGCGGCATCACCCAGACCATTAGGGGCTGATCACCTGGATAGTATATCACAAGGGAATCCTCGTAACAGGCAGGATATATGAAAGTAGGCTGTTTAGTTCTTTACGGGAATGGTTGTGTGGCTCAGCGGCATCACCCAGACCATTAGGGGCTGATCACCTGGATAGTCCTTGTAACAGGCAGGATATATGAAAGTAGGCTGTTTAGTTCTTTACGGGAATGGTTGTGTGGCTCAGCGGCATCACCCAGACCATTAGGGGCTGATCACCTGGATAGTCCTTGTAACAGGCAGGATATATGAAAGTAGGCTGTTTAGTTCTTTACGGGAATGGTTGTGTGGCTCAGCGGCAAAGTTCTCGCCTTCTGTGCAGTTGGCATTTGAGGATGCGCAAATGTGAGTGAGCCGTGTCAGTCGATTTACTCGGCACGTTAAAGATCCCATTCGGGACCAAATCCCGGCACCCCAGCGTCTTTAAAAGCCACGGTATTTGAAAAAGACGTAAACCAATAACATTATTATTATTATTAGTTCTTCACGGAACTAGTTATCAGTTTTTTTGACCCCTCAGGGACTCCCAACTTGTGGGGGTGGTTTGGCGACCATGGGGCCCCAGCTGAGTCCGGCATTGCTTCCACTTAAATTTTGCCGGGCTCCTATCAGTCATCTTTCTGTCAAACTCCCTTGTTCAACAGTTGTTCTCTTCCGACCAAGACGGTATTGTGATATCCGAGGCCTTCACTTTCCCACCTTAATTGGCCCTTGTCTCATCTTTCCTGATACGGTACCCTCATTCTTCGAGGGGTCAGCGTTCTCTACCTTTTCATGATATCTCCTGTCTTCTGCACAAGGCCCTCAGCGAGGCAGGGTGTGTGTAGTCCCACCACTTCTGGTGCACCGTGGATAGTGCTACACCTAAATCAGTATTAAAGAAATTACAAATCTGTTATCATATACAAATGTTGATAACATTCCACGCAATATCACGAGTCTTCCCCCCCCCCTTCCCCCGCCGAAATCACTGCTACATCGCACCATCAGCTCTAGACAAAATTTGTGATTATTAGTACTACACAAGAAAATTTAGTGGTATTGTCGTAATTTTTATTTTATTGATTGCAGCCAATGGCCATACAAGAAAATAATATTTATAAGATTAGATGTAATGTGTTCAGGCATTCTGAGCGTAATTGACTGGTGACTTGGATCGTTTTTTACAATACTGTATGTGATATCTATCACGTCTATCTCCGCACAACACATACACATAAGTCACAATTCACAAGGAACGTGAGATTTGTTATTGAGACAGATTACGTGGTGTAATCCATTACACGAAAACCTGCTCAAAACATGTCTCAGTTAATAATTGTCATATTCGGACGTCAAGTATGGTTGGTTCCATGGTAAAAAAAGAGAAGACTGCATATAAGTGGTGCAAGGTGGCATCAATCAATGAAAACAGTCCGGTAATGATTCTTTACTTAAGAAGAAACGGAAACACATACGGCCTAGGCTGCAGGGATCATACTACGATTGCTAGGCACATTACAATTCATAGAACTCAGGAAAATACTAAGTCAAAGAAAGCGGGAGTACGACAGATTAATTTTCACATAGAAGGACATTGAATTGAAACACTACATGCTAAATTTATATACAGTGATGGGTGCATATGCACCTAGTCCTAAAAAATGATATATATATGTGTCGCATAGAAGCGGAATATATACAGTTTGGGTGCAAGTGCACCAAGTCCAGAGGGGACACAAAAGCAGATATGTATAAGTGGGTGTGTGGGGATGGGTGAAGTGTGCTGGGTGTTTGGCGGGGCTGCCTTGGTTAGCCTGTGGCGTTTAGCCAAGGTTGAGCCATTGGGTGTGGGACGTGGTGTCCATACGTGCATCGTGCGTCATGAGGGGCGGGGAGCGCTCCCAACTAGCATCATTACCAAACATCATGTCCACCGCCATAAATGTGTTTTGGTGTGGGATGTTTGCTTCCACGGTCTATGCTGTAACGGCCAATGCCGTGTACAAGTGGGTGGACAGTCTTAGCTTGTATGGTGCGATACTTGGTGTCTGGTTATGGCTTCAAGCTCCCGTATAGATGTTGCATACGGGAGCCTTGCTGCTAACCGCAAGCATTTGTTTTGAGTGAGTTGCCATGCCCGGATGTTCGTCTTGGCGGTGTAGCCACAAGCTGGGCAGGCGTAAGTCATGATATACCTAATGAGTGCTTTGTACATGTTTAGGAACTCGGTCTCGCTTAGTCGGCTGCGCCGGTTGATGAACGGGTACAGTTACATCATTCGTTTGTTGACCTTTTGTTTGAGATCCAGTGTTTGGTGTCGCATGGTCAGTTTCTTATCTAGATAACTCCTAGGTACTTGACCGTGTTTGACCATTGGATCTCTTGGTTGAACAATCTGAGCTGCCTGGCGTGTCTGTCTGTTCTTCTTGGTGAACAGGACCGCCTGGCTTTTGTTGGCATTGACGTTGACTCGCCATTCTTGAGCCATGGTTCAAGCCTTTGGAGGGCAGCCTGCAGCCTTTTGTGTATGCGGTGGATGTGTGTGTTTTGAGCCGATATGGCCGTGTCGTCCGCGAACAGGTATGTCGTTGATGTAGGGGATGAAGAGTATCGGGCCTAGGACTGACCCTTGGGGTACGCCCGCTCTTATCCTTCTAGTAGTTGAGAGTATGTTGTACACATCAACTTGGAATGTGCGGTCCTCAAGGTATGACTTGATGAGTCTTATGTATCCTGGATGGCATTCATAGTCAATTAGCTTTGCAAGTAGTCCATTGAACCAAGTTTTGTCAAATGCCTTTTGAACATCCAAGAAGACCGCGCCCGTGTCGCGACGCTTGTTGAAGCCAATTGTGGCGTGTTCAACTAGCCTCATTAGCTGCAGGGTGGAGGAGTGTTCGTGGTTTCGGAAGGACCCTCTTCATTTTCCCTTTCCTATCTGCCTTTCATTGCTCTACTGCACTCAAAATTCCCTCAGTCCTCGTTTGTGGATTGAGGGCATTTCCTTTCCCTGTCTTTTCTTCCCCTTTTTTGTGGTCCCTTTCTTTTTATAGTGCATAAGTTAGTTTCAAATCTTTGGATAGTTTTCATTTTCATCCAAACCATTAGGGGCCAATAAGCCAGATGTTAGGCCCCTTAAAACAACAAGTATCATCAAGTGAACACTTAAGTACGAGGGCTTCAATTCTCTTAATAGCTGATTTCCGAATGGCTGTGAATCGCAACCGGTTTCAATAATCTTTCTGTTTGATCATTCTATATTTTCGTCCTAATCTTGGACGGGATGTACCCAGTGATCATATAGGCTTCATTAGCACTGTTCCTAGAATATAAACAAGCTTTTGATAGAATATCCCACCCACATCTAATTCACAAATTAATTAAATTAAACCTTCCCCCAGGAGCTTAAGAGAATTGAGACGTGGGTTGGTGACCTCGGGAACCCCAGCTGTGTTCGGCATTGCTTCCACTTTCTTGTGCTGCGCTCCGTTTCGCTTGGTATAATGTGTAGGTTCTGTTGGTGCAATTATTTGGTATGGATTGTTAATGTTGTGTCTTAAAAGGCGGAATACGTTATTATACGTTATTTGATGCTGTTTATGTCTAGAGTAATAGCTGTTGCTTCCATGTTAACTAGTGGTTGAAGTGGTTCTTCGAAGTGTGAAATGTTATTTCTTATTGATATGAGAGTACCTCCTTCTTCTCCGTCTCTGTCGTTTCTATAAATTAAGTAGTTTCTGAGTGTAAATCGTGTAGTAGGTTTGAATTTAGTTCCTTGTACCAGTAATATGTCTACATTGTTGTCTTTTAAGAATTGTTGAAATTCTAATCGCTTATAGCGGAAGTATATACCATCCGCGTTCCAAGTACACATTTTTATTTGTAAAATCCATGATCCTTTACTCATAGTGTTCACCTGGTTTGATAGGTGATTACTGAGTCTAGTTATTAGTTTGTAAAGGCCTTCTACAAGATCCGCGAAGGTGTACTGTATGTTTTTGAAGACTGCAATAATTGGAATGGGGTTATTATCCGGTATGTGTACTTACGTGAAGAACAAGTTTTCTAAAGATGGGGATGGCTTGTTCTGAAATGTAAATTGAGGGTTTGAAGGTGTGGATTAATGAGGGCGTGTTTGTTGTTGTTGGTTACTTTGTTGTTGTATAGTAGGCTGTGATTGTTGCTCACTACGGTCCTGTTGAGGCGCCGGGGTTGTTCTTGGAGTTTTGTTGGCGAAGGTGTTAGTATTTGGATTTGAATCATTTAACTCGGCCTCGGAGATTTCAGTTTCTGATTCAGTGTCAGTGTATGGTCGAGGATAAATAGAGCTAGGAGATTTGTTCCTTTTAGTTTTGGTTCCTAGAACTCTGCGCCTGGTGCGAGTTGTACTGCTATGTGGAGTTGGAGGTTCTGCGCTCTCCACTGGGGGGAATTCCTCCTCGTAATCAAGTGTTTGGAATCTATTCTGCGTAGGTAGTTTGTATGGATCGACGTAACCTCTTTCCGGTGCCTCTGCAAGGAATCTAGCTTGTTCTGCAGGAGAGTTTAGTGGAATAGGTGGCGTTCTTAGCGATTCATTATATTCGTGCCTAGTTTTCCTATCTTCCAGTTCCTTTTTAAATACTGGGCAAGATCTTGAGGAGGCGAGATGTTCTCCAGTGCAGAGAGCACACTATGGTTTGGAGTTTGGGGATTTTGGGCATTCTTTGGAAAAATGAGGGCCAGCGCATTTTTGACATCTAGAAGGTAGGGCGCAATAGCCCTGAGTGTGGCCATAATTTTGGTATGAGTGACACTGTGAGAATTGCATGTCTGGTGTGCGAAATCTGTATGCTTCTATTTTCACTGTCTGATAGAGCATACATGTGATGGTATGCAGGTCCCTGTTTTGCTCATTGTCATCATAGCTAACTAGAAACAGTGGCATTGGGTGACGAGTGTGAACTGTGTTAGGAGATGCCGCAGCTCTTGGCCTGTCAGGTCGGGTTCATGGTTTTATGTAGGTAGATGAGAAGCTGAGTGCTGTCAGTTCCTTTTTTATCTCCTCCGGTGTTGTGTCTATTGAAAGACCCCTAATTACTACCTGTTTGAGTTTGTTTTTTGGTTTTGGTTTGTTGGAAGCAAACGTGAAGTAGTTATTCCCTTCTTGTTTAACTCCATGGTGAGTTTTTTGTGGTCCTCCTCTGTTCGCAGATTTACTGTGCATCCTTCGGCTGTGGGTTTAATAATGAATTTAGGATCTGATACAGTTTCCTTAACAAATGTTAGGAGGTCCCGCCAATGTTTGGAAGATTCGATGTGAATTGCCGGTTGAAACTGATTTCGTGTCTGAGCTGAGTTAAGAGTGTCTGTTGCATTGTTGCGATTGGGGCTGTGCATTGTCGGGATTTGAATCTCTAAGACGTTGAAGGTTGAGGTGTCGGTGAACGGGAAGGTTGCCTAGTGTTTTCCTCTTGTTCAGCTTCAGACATGTTGGATTGATTTTGTGATTCAGTGCTCTGGCGAACTTGGGTGTTTTCAATTGTAGTCGGTAACTCGATGGAGTGCAATGTGAACTGAGATGCCGTACCTGTTGAGGATTGAGGATCGGGTAAAGGTGGGTGTTGCCTGGTTCTGCCCATGCTTAACGCGCATATAAGAGCTAGGCCCCAGTGTACTTGGTTGTGGTTGCTACTAGTGACTTAGCTTATGGTGCGCAGATTTAATTGGTAATGGCTTTAATAATTATTAATAAGGGTGGAATATTCTGATATGCGTTACTGAGGTGATTTAGCCTACTATGAGAGTGTTTCCCCCTATTGGGGGAAGAGAGTAATGTTGTGAGAAGCCTAGCCTACTACTCTTAGGCAGTGACAAGCATAACACCTTGGAAAAAGGTGAATGCAGGAAGAAAAGAAGAGTCTGGTGCCCGTAAACCGGGCTCCTTTTACTCTAGTTTGAGGGAAGAAAGATTGGGGTTGATAATAAAAATAATGAGTTGCATATATCACTTCTGGCTATAGTTTATCAAATAACTGATAGCCGGAGTATTTGCAGTGCAATGAGTTTGAGTTGTGATTGATATAGATAATTTGGTTATTTAAATAATTATTAAAATAATTAATTAATTAACTGGGTGCAGTGCAAATTGATTAAAAGAGCAGTAGCACTTCTCAGCTTATGTTCGGATCAGGATGTGCAATGTTGGCCACTACACACTCCTGCCGATGCTGTAGATATTAATAATAATTGTTACGCTCACCATGGCTTTGCTGAAAAATTATTTCAGTGTGTGTAAAATGGTTTTAAGTGTTGCAGCAGCTCCAAAATTATTGTGGAAAGTAGAAGGCCTTTCGTAGAATGAACAGTAGAATTGCTTGTAGAGATGAGAAAAAATAAAGACCTGTAGCAGGTGTGACTGTATTTTTCAGTAATATATTACTTCAGAAAGGCCTCTGCTTCCTCCTTTTATGGTTGATAATAATGATAAGTGTTCATGGGCAGTGTATTTGAAGTGAAATGAGTGGCACTGAAGCGGGGAGTTTGAATTTAGATGTGATTATTGCTGATTGGCTGGAGGTGTGATGTGATTGGCTATTGCATATTGATAGTTTAAAAGTACTTGGGGATAGCTAAGTAATTATTTATCGAATATTTAAAGTTTACAAACGCCCCAGAATCATCATAGAATAAACCAATAACTTATTGCCTCTAATGGCCTCTTATTCATGTCCATTTTACTTCAACCCTCTTTTGGTCTTATTCTTCTCTTCTCCTACAACTGCGCCCCTTTGGCTCTTTCTGATTCTTCTCTTTCCGTGCTCTGGGCACAAGGTCACACTCTGACCAAATATTTATATAAATGATAATCACCCAACCCCCCAAACAAGTGCTGTTAAATCTTAAATTTCTTGTAATCTAAACAGCTCTAAAGGCCCTATGGGCTGAAGGAATTTCTAAACGCGCGCAAAGTAAGCTTCGCTGACTACTCCGCGGGTTTGTTTGTTTACTGATCTGGTTATGAGGTGTTTATCTGATTTTTTTGGAAAAATAATTTATTTTGTTTTTGATAAGTAGCTGATCGGCCAGAAGTGTTCTCCAGTGCCGTTTGGTGTGTTTATGATTCCCCTGCCCGTGGCCCGACCTGGGTAGATTATTGGCTTAGGAATACCTAACCACCAAGGGAAGATGATACAGAAAAGGAAGTGGGTTTCGGACTGGAGTAAAAGGATGGAGAAATAGGAGGAGAGTCCTACAAAAGTTATAAGTTTAACTTTAAATACACTAAAAGGCGACTGTCACTGCAAATCCGATCTCCGATACCTAAAGTGAGTAGGGACAAGTAATTTGAAGAATGCCAATAATTTGAATTGGTTTCGATATTTCTAGTTTTCGAAATTGTAGAGTTCCTAAAGAGCGACCAAATGCTTCCAAGAAGGATAGGGATAAAGCAATTATACCTTTGGGAATAAGTTTGGTAAGTAAACCAATAGTTGCATTTGGAAATGGCTAAGCTTTTACCCAGCAAGGAGCCGACTAAAAGTTTAGGCAAAGAGAAACACTTATGTTTTGAGAAACCAACCATAAGTTTTGGAGAGAATCTCCACAAGCAGGAAGCTGGCGTAGCGAGCTATGCTTGCCTTACTGGCCAGTTAGAATTAGCTATTAAAGCTAAGAGAGACTTTACCAAGTTATCAACTAAGAGTTCTTGCTCAAATGCAACAAGGGGGAAAAACCCTATTAAGAGATTTATTTGCATTAAGTGGGAAGAGTCAAGGAAGGCAGGATCTTGCCTAACCGTTATGTTAGAGAAATGATGAGTCAAAAAAGAAACTTTGAATTTATTTAACAATGCAAAAGAGTGTAAGGAATTTAACAAATATATATAATTTGGACTTTGTAACAAATGGGGTCACAGACCTCCGAAAACATCTAAAGCTTGCGCCAGGCAATTAACAATTCTTTTGGTTTCAAACCTTTGTATGTTTTAAAATCTTCGCAAGATTTTGAAATGGCGAAGATAAAATGAAAAATTTAAAGATAATTAAAGTGATTAAAGTTAGACAATAAATCAAGTACAGGGTGTGTACTTTAAGGAACTTCTAAGTAAATATATTAGAAAAAGTAACAACTTCGAAAGTAACAACAACAAAAGCAGCAAGAATAAAATAGAAGTTTCTAAAACTTCTTATATTAATGCCGAATTACTTGGTTGGATTATACAAATTGGGCAGGTCACTCACTTATTGTGAAACCTGAAGAGAAAAATCGAAAGGAAGTTTCTAGACCTCCTATATTGAAGTAGGAATCACGAGACAAATGGGTCAAGTTTCCCTTTCGTGAAACCTAGAAATAACTCACTTATGAGTTGAAAGAATTGTATTCCCTGATTAGAAGGAAGAAACAAGATAATTTAAAGCGTGTACTAGACACGAAGTTTACAAACATTAAGTTATGATACATAAGAAAAAAGAGGGAGGGCACGTCTTTAGAGTGACACCTCATTGAAAAAGACCTAAAGTAATAATTTTATTATTATGGTTTGTTAGTAAGAGGTTTGGGGTAAGCCTCCGTGGCTTAGGCGGCAGCACGCCGGCCTCTCACCACTGGGTCCGTGGTTCAAATCCCGGTCACTCCATGTGAGATCTGTGCTGGACAAAACGGAGGCAGACAGGTTTTTCTCCGGGTTCTCTGGTTTTCCCTGTCAAGATTTCATTCCAGCAACACTCTCCACTATCATTTCATTTCATCTGTCATTCATTTAATCATTGCCCCAGAGGAGTGCGTCAGGCCTCGGCAGCCGGCACAGTTCATATCCTCGCCGCTAGATGGGGGCTTCATTCATTCCATTCCTGACCCGGTCGGAGACTGGAAGCAGGCTGTGGATTTTCATTTTCATTAAGAGGTTTGGGAAAGATCAAATGGGATTGAGGATGAATGTTCATGGCCGTATTTATAAGAATCGGAAGAGCGCGACGCGGAAGAAATATTGAACAAACACTGTTTTTCACTACAGTCTGTTGAAATAGATGAAAAGTTCACTGTAGTAGCACAAAAGTTTATGTCAAAGAAAGTTATGGCAATGATGGAAAATAACTAGTTACACTAGATAGGCGAAAGTCTATTGCTTGAGAGAGTTGTAGATTACAGTTAAATGCGGAGAGAAAATCCCAACGGAGGAAGAAAAATTAGCTATTGATCAGTAATTCATAAGGAAGATTCCTTAGTTTGAAAAAATATTCCCACATGTGAGTGTAAAATACATGACGATATAACTGGTAGATAGAGTGCAGATTCTGGAAGGTTCCAGAGCAATCCTGACTGAAGAATAGGGCAAAAGTTATTCCAGCGGTGGAACGAGCTAAGTATTTTATAGACAGTGGGTATTCAATGGTATCCCACGTTGTGAGAAGATCTCTCATTTAATAAGCATAAGAAATGCTGCTTCCTATTAAGATTGGCTTAGACAAACAAAAGCCCAACATAGTAAATCCCACGAAGGATGATTATTGCCCCAAATATAGTAATCTCACACTGCCTATAAAATGATCATTAAAAGCATGTGGCTATTAAAAGACGATGAGAATGAGGTTAAAACCTGAAGTCGGTACTTATCCTTGCTTCATGGCGATGGTGAAGTTCCCTTTGACGGTTTAGATTAAAGTTCCATCATGGCGTGGAATTAAAAGATTGCCTCTTTAGTTGAGGAGGCGAGCTCTAGTTGAACTTCAACTGACTAAGTCGACTGCCGGCGTACAAGTGAGACACGCTCAGCGAAGCACGGAGGGACCAGGGAAGGGAAAAGAGTGAGGGTAGGAGACAAAAGGAATACATATAAGAATAGCCAACATTGAAACGTTAATTTCTCTTGATGAAATGGTCTTCAAAGAGTTGATAGCAGGCAACACTAGCGCAGCCTGGTGGGTGAAAAAGGTAGACGAAGTTCTCTTGATCACGGAGATGATAGCTGGCGATGGCGACGAGATCTGGTGGCCAGATTGATAAGGAAGTCCTCTTGTACAGGGAAGAATTGAGGAACTTCAGAGATTCGCTGCTAGATGACGCTAGGTGGGTCATGGAAGATATATATCTAGAACAGACTCACAAGTAACATGAGAACTCTAAACAGCAAGGAGAAATTAGAAGATCACTGTTGGTGTTTGAGAAAAAGGAAGGAATGAACTATCAAAGAGAAGTAAAAGTTTACGCTATCTTATCGTGTATTCCAAAGAATACACCACGACCCTCCGAGAGGGATCAGAAATGGCCTTAACCCTCCGGGAGGTAGACCCGCTAGGCTAGGGTTTGTATTGAGCGTAGTTGTGTATTGTATTGGCCAGAGAATACACGGAAAAGGGAGGGCTTAAAATTTAGTTAATTAATCATCAAAAACTAATTAAAGGGGGCTCTGCGGGTGTGCAAAAAAACGGCCCTTCTCCGCTGTAATTATGTAAGGAATGGTTATTTGTTCCTTAAGTTGGTATTGGTGTTAGTTCAGAGCGCATGTGGCACCATCTCGGGCGGAGTCGGCCGTGGCCTTCCCTCGAGCTGAAACGACACGCTGCTCTGAGTTATATTTTAGAGGGTTCCTTCGGAGTTCAGGGCTTTGGTTTTGAAGGGTAGTTATGACTTATTCAAGCACTGTTTGCCATTGTGAGGCGATTTTTCCCACTTATATCAGGGCTTGAACGTTTGGTAATATTATGTTGGTATTTAGTAGTAGATTATATATCTGGGTTTTCAAGCGGTCTTTTATGGTGAGAATGTACTTTGTTCTACGTTTGAAACGTTGCAATGGATCTACCTGATATAATCCTAGTTGTCTGATGAGATAGTTAGGATGTGTAGCTGTTTTCTGATAGAATTCGGTTGTTATTTGAGTGAGATAATCTAGAAGGTATGGTGTCTTTGTTTTTGATGGTTATAATGAGTGGTTTTGCGTCTTTCGTCTTTCTTTTGGCTTTGTTGCGAGTCTTACTAGCCAGTTTTGGATTACATGTAATTTTTTTAGGTTGGAGATAGACTGAAAACCTATGGTAGGGTATGCATACGTGAGAATAGGTCATATGAGCGCTTTATACATTAGAGTGACATTTCGCTGGATAGGCGAATTAGTGGGTAAATTGTTTTGATTTGGGATTTTTTTTTATGCACAGTGTTGGCTGTGTGTCTTTGTAGTATTAATTTAGGGTCCAGTGTTATTCCTATGTATTTATAATTATTAGTGTATGCAATGTCTGTATTAAATAATTGTAATGTGTGGCTGCCTGTGTCTCCACGTAAAGTGGACAGCTTGAGTTTTGGCAGTGTTGACTTTTATTTTATTTTGAATTAGCCTTGGTTCAAGCTGTGTTATATGATTTTGAAGGTGTCTCCTTGCTAGTTCGGGATCTCTTGATTTGACCATAATTGCCGTATCATCCGCGAAAATAGCAGTTAAAGTGTTAAGTGGTTTTGGAATATCGTTAATATATATTAAAAACAGGATCGGGCCAAGGATGCTGCCTTGGGGCACGCCTGCTTGTATTTGTTTGGCTGTGGATTTAATATTGTTGATGCTTATGTAGAATTTACGGTTAGTAGCTCAAGTCAAGTTTTTGGGTAGTAAAATCCCCTAGCGCGCGCTAACACGCTGGGAGCGCGACCAAGCGTCCAGGATGGTGGTGGGCACTGGCGCTCCTGAATGGTGCTCCTTTTAGCCTTTTATAATTGAAACTTATCAGTTGGAAATAAACTCTATCGCCCCGTTTGAATTAGGGGAGATAGAGCTTGTGTGTTTAAGTAGTTGAATTATTTTAAGTTGATTGTTGAAGTTGAATGATTTTTTAAGTTTGAAAAACTTGAAATGACTTTTTTTTGATGCCTGAAGAGCTGAGAATGCTGACTTGTGGTCTGCTACTAGGGCTGATGACCGTCAGATTCGCAGCGGCATTAGACGGTAATTCTCGTTCGCTCGTTTGGCTTAAGTACAGCATCTTCAGCGTTAATAATAATAATAATAATAATAATAATAATTATTATTATTATTATTATTATTATTATAAGATTGATTTGCAGTTGAATTGATATGTTTTAAGTAGTTATTTGAAATCAGAAAGGCCTGGAGTAGGCTGGTTTTGAAAGTATGAACATTTATAGACGAAGATAGAATGACCACTAGTGGGTTGGTTTTGGTAGTTTGAAGTAGTTTAAGTAGTTTAAAGACCTGTAGTAGGTAGTAGTGGTTTAAGTAATACGGTTAGTAGCTTCCGACGTAATGGACTGCAGAGCCTCAGCGGCGGACTTCAGCGAGAACTTGGGGGCGATGATGAATTCCCTAGAAATAAACCTGGCTTCACAGTTGTTGACATATGCACTTATAAGAGTGCGACCTGCGGCAATTCTTAGGCTTTCGACACGAGTGTTCTTGTCATCGAGGCGTAGGCTTCTCAGCAATAATAATAACCGTTTCTAAGACATAGGCCTTCTACTTCTCGCTGCAATTATTCCTGATCCATTGGCAGTCCAAAACTCTTCTCCACTTGTGTACTGTCCCCCTTTCAGGCCTAACAACAATAACAGACCTAGCAATGCCATTAATTTCACCATGGGTCGCAAATTTAGCATCACGCTTGCGGCTGTAATTCACTTCCTCCCGCTTCCTAGAAATGTACGATAGTACAGTAGAATAGTTCATGGATCATCTAAGCGTTTATCAACTGCATGAAACAGACAATTTCTGTTGATACCTCCCTCTCCTCCCCTATCGGTCCTGGCAGTACTTTTACAATATTTATTGCTTTGACTTTCGAAGTACGTTTTGAAAAATCCGTCGTGGACCACATTGTTTCTCCATATCTCCCGAAAAGAAGCTCCCTTTCTTTATAGACTTCATAGATCTCACTGTCCGAATCGGCTTTCTGCTCCGTATCACTGTTATGATCTTCCCCCAAGGGGCTCACATCTAGTGAGACGTGGGTTGGCGACCACGGGACCCCAGCTGAGTCCGGCATTGCTTCTACTTACTTGTGCCGGGCTCCTCTTCGTCTCTTGTTCTCTTCCGAACCCGACGGTATAAGGGTATCCGAGGCCTAGGGAGTCTCTTACTTTCCCGCCTTAATTCCCCCTTGTCTCATCTTTTCTGATGCCCTCCTTCTCCGAGAGGTCAGCCTTCTTTTTCTTTTCATGTTATCTCCTGCCTTCTGCTCAAGGCCTTCAAGGAGGCCGGGTGTATGTTGCCCCACCACTTCTGGTGCACCCAGGATAATGCTACACCCTCAGGGGCTCACGGCTGGTGAGTTCGGGAGTTGGCGACCCCGAGGGATTCCTGAGCTGGGTCCGGTTTTCACCCGTTTTTCCTTTACCTCTGGGGCGGACCCTCTCCTCTTTCACTTTCCTATCTGCCTTTCATGGCTCTCCTTCCTTCCAAGTCCTTCAATCCGCATTCTTGGAGGGTTGGGGGCATTTCTTTTCCTCATGTCATTTATTTGCCTTGTGCTCCTTTTGTTTTCCATTTCTTCTTCTAATATATAAGTTAGTTTTAGTTATAGTTTACATTTCATTATCATCTTCACGATCACCCAAACCATTAGGGGCCGATAACCTAGATGTTTAGGCCCCTTAAAACAACAATTATCATCATCATCATCATCATCATGTTATGATCTTTATCCGGTCCGTTTATAACTTCCTCGTCCCCATCCGAAAAATCTGAGGCGAAGTCCTCTATTTCATCAGATAACTGGCTCAAAATATGAGGTATGTCTTCGTCATTGACAAAACGAGACCTAAAATAGAATTATACTAAATTTAATTACGCCTGACTTTGCCTAATTACCTGAAAAATACAGAGGAAACGAAATTTTAAAGAAATAAACTTTAAATAC
Source organism: Meconema thalassinum (assembly GCA_946902985.2). NCBI lineage: Eukaryota > Metazoa > Arthropoda > Insecta > Orthoptera > Tettigoniidae > Meconema > Meconema thalassinum. Next base: position 516,651,113 of record OX336392.1, read on the forward strand.
ATTACCAGCTTCGGGTTCCAAGAATTTGCTCGCAATAATAAGGCCTACACACGTGTCACTTCCACTGTTGTTGTAACTCGACTCAACTGTAGGTCAAGAGTGAGAGCGAAGGCATTAGTTGCGAGGTGGTGACAGGCTGACAGTTTTAGGAATTACGGCGTCAAATAGCTCCCGGTCTAGAGTTAAGGTCCAACCACGTCATCGATTGGTGGAGCCTGTTCTTACAATTGACACCGCAAAAGCACTCGCCCCCTGTTTCATTGCACCGCCACGGGCTCACATCTAGAGGGACGTGCGATGGCGACCACGGGACCCCAGCCGAATCCGGCATTGCTTGCACTTTTGCTGGGCTCCTCTCCGTCTTCTTTCCTGTCGACCTCTCTTGGTCAACACCTTTTATTTTCCGACCCCGATGGTATTAGGGTATCCGAGGCCTTGGGAGTCTTTCACTTTCCCGCCTTCATTGGCCCTTGTCTCATCTCTCCCGATACCCTCCTTCCGTGAGGGGTCAGCCTTCTTTATCTTTTCATGTTATCTCCTGCCTTCTGCTCAAGGAGGCAGAGTGCATGTAGCCCCACCAATTCTGGTGCACCCTGGATATTGCTACACTCTCAGCGGCTCGCGGCTGGTGAGTGCGGGAGTTGGCATTCCCGAGGGATTCCTGAGCTGGGTCCATTTTTTGGAAGGGCTAATAGTAAGGACAAAAGACGTATTTGTCTCCTATCCGCCGGATTAAACTCGAAATACAAGCATAACTCCGCGAAACGAAGCAGCGGAATCATTTCATACATCCTCACATGCTCTGAGTGAAATTTCTCCGACTCCCAGAACTCCCGATTATGATTCTCAAAAACCAGAACTCGGGCATCCTACATAACCGCCTCGCTACTCTCCCGAGGGAAACGGTCGCTCACCCATAAAGTCACCATCTCCACAGAAAAGAAGGCGCAATACTTGAATATCCAGACCATAACATGCCGCAACTCATTATTGCCTTTTTTGGGCCAGGGAAGGAGATACTCCAGATATTCCCTAAGGATATCCACATGACGGAATAAATCCTTCTGTCCCCGAACATCCACTGGCGCCAAAACGTTCGCCTCCAAAATAAAAGAACTCAGCGAATGAGCAATCAGGATGAAAGTTGCACTCCAACCTACAGGCCGCCAAACAAGCCTCGACCTGAGTGGGAATGATATATGTGCCATACATCCGCCCGCTTGCGCACCTCCAAAAAAGGACAATCCGTCTTCATCCTCCGAAGCATATCTTTTAATAGCCTTAAACCGAGTAGTTTCGAGTTGGTTTTCACAAAGAAAAACAACCAGTCAAGTAAACTAAAATAACCGTAAATCGCACACTCGATATTCGCCCGGCTTAAATACCAATCATGGAAAGGATGCTGAATATCTATTCGGCAGGGCTGAAGTAAACTCTCCATTCCGACGTCAGCATCCTTTAACTCGATCGTTCTGGATTCAAAATCCATTTTGCATCTACCGTCAATCTCCAATAAAGCACGCGTCCATGCTTTCTCGTCTTCTTCCCGAACATACGTATAACAAAAGAAGCCGTTCTTTTCTCCCTCTTCACGCATCCGATATCTGCTTAACGCGATATTACGAGATTTCCCATGTCGATTCCCCTGACACGTCGAGTCACCAATCCGTAACCCCGAACTAATGGAAAGGGTATATGAGGAGGAATTCTGGCCGCCAGAGATTAATGTCAGACGTTTTCGATTTCGGACCTTTTGTCCCATTCGAGAAATTGGTCGCTTCCACGAATAACTCAAAAGAGAAAGTAGTTGAAAGAATCAAAACTTAAAAGACGCACCAAGAAAATTAAGAATCATGATGTGGAACATAGAAGGGCTAAAAAGTGCTATGAGTATGAGCCCAGAACACTTTCTAATAGGTTACGATATGGCAATCCTATTGGAAACATTCGTCACTGATGACTGGCAACACCCTCACTTCTATGGTATTCAACTGCGCAAACGATGCTGTGTTGAGGCAGGTCCACCTCGCTCGTTACGGTACAGTGGTTGCTTGGCTACAGGCAGGAAGATTTTTAATAACGTCATACTCTAAATGGCAGGCGCTTGCTGTAATTGGGAGAGTATATTGCGTCACGCAAATATGAACAGCTAATTGAAGTGATGGACGCCATTTTGCAGTGTTGCTTTTCAGTTGGTCATCTCAAATTGTGCCCAACCACATTAGGCGGGAAACAACTACTTATAAGTCCTAACCTGAAAGCAATATTACATATAGGTGCTCACAACTTGTGGGACGTGGGTTGGCGACCACGGGACCCCAGCTGAGGCTGGCATTACTTCCACTTACTTGTGCCGGACTTCTCTTTCCTGTTGACCTTCCTGGGTCAACCCTTGTTCTCTTCTGATCCCGATAGTATTAACGTACCGTATCAGAGACTTAGGGAGTCCATCATTACCCTAATTGGCCCTTGCCTCGTCTTTCCTGATACCCTCATTCTTCAAGGAGTCAGACCTCCTCTTACTTTTCATGCTATATCGGGTTTAGAGGCCCTAACAGAGACAGGATGGTGTTCGTCCTAACTCAGGCTTCTTGGTGTTTTTGCACAGGTCAGTGTTGTTGGAACCGAATAAGGCCCGTCGAAATATCAAGTATGGCAAGGAATTAGGGTCTCTTGCTGTCTTTCTTTTCGTTGTCAATAGCCGAAAAAGTTAATAGTGGCCCAGAAAAGTCTATTGGCAATTAAGGAAGAGGGTTTTCCTTTAAAAGGGCCAAAAGGGGCGCTTGGTGCATACGAGTCTCTGGATTGACGTAAGGTGACCTCCATTACGGTATACTGCAGCCCTCCCCCAGGGGCTCACATCTATTGGGACGTGGGTTGGCGACCACGGGACCCCAGCTGAGTCTGGCATTGCTTCCACTTATTTGTGCCGGGCTCCACTCCGTTTCTTTCCTGTCGACCTCCCTTGGTCAACTCTTGTTCTCCTCCGACCCCGACGATATTAGGGTATCCGAGGCCTAGGGAGTCTCTCCCTTTCCCGCCTTAATTGACCCCTGTCTCATCTTTTCTGATACCCTACATCTGCGAGGGGTCAGCCTTCTTTTTCTTTTCATGTTATCTCCTGCCTTCTGCTCAAGGCCCTCACGGAGGCCGGGTGTATGTAGCCCCACCACTTCTGGTGCACCCTAGATATTGCTACACCCTCAGGGGATCACGGCTGGTGAGTTCGGATGTTGGCGACCCCGAGGGATTCCTGAGCTGGGTCCGATTTTTCCCCTTTTATCCATTACCTCTGGGGCGGACCCTCTCCTTTTTCACTTTCCTATCTGACTTTCATGGCTCTCCTTCCTTCCAAGTCCCTCAATCCGCATTCTTCGAGTGTTGAGGGCATTTATTTTCCTCCTGTCCTTTATTTGCCTTATTCTCCTTTTGTTTTCCGTTTCTTCTTCTAGTATATAAGTTAGTAGTTAGTTTTAGTTATAGTTTACGTTTCATTATCATCTTCACGATCACCCAAACCATTAGGGGCCGATAACCTAGATGTTAGGCCCATTAAAACAAAAATATCATCATCATCGTACTGCAGCCCGCTGTGCCCTGAGAAATTCTAGTATTGTGAAATTGATATATTTCTAGTCCACTAGTGCTGGGTGATGCATCCATCTGGGGTTCTCTATGAATGGCTGGATTAAAACGCAGTGGGCCAATTGCGGGCGATGATGTTCCTAAATATTGTTGAGAATTATTGGCGTAGTAATGAAGTGGGTCTCCCATAAATCCTCTAGTGAAGGGAACTCTACCAAATCCAATTCGAGTTGGTTGTACTCCTTGCGGTACTGTATAGCGGGGAGCATTTGACAAGATACCACCGCCGTTTGGTGGTCCACTTGGTATGAAGGCTATGGTCCAAGGTTGTTGAGGAGGAGCCATATGCGCACCACCGTGTAGTACGCAATTCCTGAGGTGTATCTATTGTCCCATGTCGTAGATTGTAACGTCATATTTCGGGACACATTATTTACAATATTTGTTTTACCACGAGTGTTCCTCTTTCCTGGTACACGTTTAGCAGTTTTAGGCTTACCTCGTGAGGTTTGTTGTTTCCTCATGGGTGTTGTTGGATTGAGTCCATGTATTTCGGGGATGACAGACTGGTATATTGGTGAAAAGGGGGAATTATACAACGCTGCATCTAAGCTGCTCTCTTTACCGTATATGGGTGCACTTGAAGACATTGGGTAACCGGTCTGGGAAGAGTTCACGAAACGGGTGCTCTTAGATTGTGCCAGGTTGTATGTATTAGGAACTCTGGAGTCTACACCTGGTATAGCACCCACAAATGATGCTGACGATATGGATGGAGGATTGCAGAATTCAATGCCCTCTCTAGGAGTTGAAGAAAAGTCTAACCTCCACCTTCCTACATTAGCAACCAGGAGGGTTTCGTTGAGAAGATTTTGTGCTCCATTTAAACCTCCGTTGAACGAGGTGCCTTGCAACGAGGTGTTAGAATAGCCACGAGGAGAAAACTGGTTGGCCTAAGTTACATGCTGGTTGAACCTCGCTTGCTGTTGTTTTCTTTTTCTTTCTTTAGGGAATGAGGAAAATCTTGCCTGAGACGCCCTTGTGGGAGTCCGCACTCCACACAAGAGTGTGGGATTCTTACCTACTAAAAACCACACACCCTTCTCCCACGACGTGTGTCTCCACCCCCTAACCGCTCTCGCATTACTTCAGGGCGGCGTCATGAGTGAAGCCTCTTATGCTTCTTCTTCCTTCAGTCTTCTTAACAGCATTGTCGCTCATTAGCATCTAAGTCGCTTTTTTTTGTGCAATTTACTTTCCACATACAATGCTACCTGATCCCAGGATTCTTGATTTTTCAGCATTACATGGATGATGTTGTCTGGAGTCAGTTCTCCCTGCTCAGCTTCCAAGCATCTTCTTTGTGGCTGCCAATGGACACAAACAAAGAAAGTGTGGAAGGCGTCATCCATGACATAGCAGTAAATGCACACCGGACTACTCGCTAGCTCTATTCTGTGAAGGAATTTCCGGAAGTATCCGTGACCTGTCAGGAACCGTGTGGGTAATAGTTCACTTCACCATGATTCCGGTTTATCCAGTCAGCTAGGGATGGTATCAGTCTCTTCGTCCATTTCCCTCGGGAATCATCTTCCCATCTCTGTGGCCAGTGAATTATTCTGAGGCTGACAGCTAGCTAAAGGAGCTCTATTCTGTGTAGGAATTTCCGGTAGTACCCGTGGCCTGTCAGGAACCGTGTTAGGTAATAGTTTTCTTCCCAGCTCTCGTTGGGTACGCCAGATCTCTTGTCTTTCTAAAGCTAGTAAGTCAAATGGAGCTACTGCTGCTACTATGAGAACCACAGGTTCAGACACCGTACGATATGAGCATGCAATTCGTAAGACTGCTCTCCGCTGTACTGCCGCCATCTTTCTTCGATACTTTTCAACCTTCAAGGACTCAGCCCAGATCTCAGAACCATATAGAAGTATCGAGATGACGGTCGACATGAGAAGTCGCCGTTTACTGGGTTTCGGACTACTAATATTGCCCATCAGTCTACTCAATGCAGTCATGGATTTTGCCCCCTTAGCCTATCTGTTACCCGCTGAATGTGGTTCCAGAATGTGAGCTTGGATTCAAGCCTTATACCTAAATATGTTGTGCTCCTAGATGTTTCGATGACTATCCGCCACACCTGCATCGGCACAAGGGTATCAATCCTTTTTCTTGTCAGGAGTACAATTTCCGTTTTATGATCTGCCAGTTCTAACCTGTGATTCGTCATCCATTCTATTACCAGCCGCATCACTTGGTTCAGTTTAAATTGAGCCATCTCCAAGTTACGGGTTACTATCAAAGCAGCCACATCATCACCATAGCCCACAAGTGTCGCATCTTCTGGCATCTCTAGCCGTAATAAACCATCGTACGTGATGTTTCAAAGGTTCGGACCAAGAACGGACTCTCGCGCTGCGCCAGCTGTGAGCCGTTTTGTTCTCTGGCCATCTTCCGTATCATATAATAAAGTGCGATCTTTCAAATAGTCTCTCATATTGTTCATGATATACTCTGGTAGCTTGAAAGTCTCTTGGAGCACATCCAACATATCACTCTATCTTGCCGAGTTGAGAGCATTTTTTACATCTAAGGTCACAAGAAGCGTCACCTTTCTAGAGTAATGATTGCCCATTTGTGCTCATTCTGCTGTGTTCACCACTTCCCTCACTGCATCAATCGCGGAGTGACTCCTGCGGAATCCATGTTGACTATCGGATAGATCGCCAGCTAATTGGACTGCCGAAATTATTCTGGGCTGTAGAAGCTTCTCTAAACCCTTACCAGCAGTGCCCAGCATGCATAAAGGTATGTAACCCCCAGTTTTTCCTTTACTGATTAAAACCAGTCAAGCTATTTTACAGTGAACACTAAAAACACCGGCTTTCAAGCAGTAATTGTACATTATCAGCAGTAGATGAGGGCAGAATTCAGCTATCACCTTTAACACTTGGGTTGGAATACCATCTGGTCCAGGGGTCTTCTTATTTCCAAGAGAATTAATCGCTTTCGTCAATTCTTCGGATGTAAAAAGTGGTACATTTTCAAGCTCCATTCGACTGCCATCGTCCATCCCCTCTGGATGATCGGGGAGTAGTTTATCCACTATGTATTTCATGGTTTGTGAGTCCATGATCGGGCTCGAGAGCGCCCCAAGTTTCTTCATGACAATATTGTTGTATCCCTATAGGGGATACACCCCCAATACACTCTCTCCCACATATTTCCACATCATTTAACACTACTCCAAATACACCATAATTATCCATAATCTAACCCATCTCAATGAACTCACACAACCTCACACATGACCCCTCTTGAACTCACACGACCCCCAGGCCAGTAGCTGCTTGCACGGAATGTGCTGATAATGATAAGCTTGCAGCACCATAATTATAAAAGCAGGTAGTCAGGGTCTGTGTCCAACCGAATCTCTGAAGGTCTACTTCGTGACAGCCGCCATCTAGGGTAAGTGTGCTTACGGGTTACATCCTTTACATCCACCACTTATACTCTACCCCTTTTACACTTTGTATTAGCCTTGTTTGAACGCTAAGACCAGTAGCACTGAAGTCTTGCCTTTGGAATAATTACACTTCACTATAATCTCTGATGGTCTTTGTTCTCTTGCCACACAATATTAGGAGGTAACTGTTGCACAATGAACATATACCAGGTTGGTGAAACCTTTGAATTCGGCAAATTTTGTGGTGAAAACCATGGGTACCAAGTCTGGTTACCACGTGCCTTTGATCCTGTCCAGACTCAGTCCATTGTCGGTCTATCATTGCACTTGTACCTTAAAAATTGGGATCGATATCCTTCCTTTGCATTTCAAACATCTCTTTGCGGGCTCCGCGGAAATCTTTCGCCATAACCGACTTCTCCGTTTTTAAAGCTCGACGAAGAAGCTCCCGAGAGAAATCAGGCCATTTCACCTTTACATTATACCCTCAATGAGTTCCCGCACAACTCTAGTACCGTCAGGAATTTACTTCGAAATGAAAGCGGCATCAACACTAGCTTCCACCTCAGAAAAAATTTCCTCATCCGATTCAACCCGATACCAACGCAACTTTGAAGCACCGCGTAGGGCGTACTGGAAATTATAATTGTTCCCATACAATACCACGAAGTGACCTAATTCCGACTCGGATGAGGTCATCGAAATGCCGCTTGGATGAAATCCGCACCCTCTACCGCTCTGAGGCATCATATACCACCAGGCGTGCGGAAGGATAACGGTTCGAACCACGACGAGGAAGGAATCCTCCACAAGTCGTCCGAGGCGAGGTCTTACCAATAATAATGGCAAAATACCATAATAGCCGTTCACACATGCGAACCAGTGCGCCGCGGGAAATCTTTATCCGCAGAACACTCGCAAAACTAATGATCGTACTATGAGCCTCTTCAATATGTTCCCCCAGGGGCTCACATCTAGTGAGAAGTGGGTTGGCGACCACGGGGCCCCAGCTGAGTCCGGCATTGCTTCCACTTACTTGTGCCGGGCTCTTCTCTTTCTTCTTTCCTGTCGACCTCACTTGGTCAACTCTTGTTCTCTTCCGACCCCGACGGTATTAGGGTATCCGAGGCCTAGGGAGTCTCTTCCTTTCCCGCCTTAATTGGCCCTTGTCTCATCTTTTCTGATTCCCTCCTTCTGCGAGGGGTCAGCCTTCTTTTTCTTGTCCTGTTATCTCCTGCCTTCTGCTCAAGGCCCTCAAGGAGGCCGGGTGTATGTAGCCCCACCACTTCTGGTGCACCCTAGATAATGCTACACCCTCAGGGGCTCACGGCTGGTGAGTTCGGGAGTTGGCGACCCCGAGGGATTCCTGAGCTGGGTCCGTTTTCCCCTTTTGTCCCCTACCTTCGGGGCGGACCCTCTCCTCTTTCACTTTCCTATCTGCCTTTCATGGCTCTCCTTCCTTCCAAGTCCCTCAATCCGCATTCTTCGAGGGTTGAGGGCATTTCTTTTCCTCCTGTCCTTTATTTGCCTTATTCTCCTTTATTTTTCCATTTCTTCTTCTAGTATGTAGGATGGTAGTTAGTTTTAGTTTTAAGTTTGCATTTCATTTTCATCTTCACGATCACCCACACCATCAGGGGCCGATAGCCTAGATGTTAGGCCCCTTAAAACAACAATTATCATCATCATCATCTTCAATATGTTTATGCTTCTCACTAGAAAGAGGCATAATTTGAACCTTAGGAATATAAGCTCCCCTGAGGAAATGACTCTGACGATACTCCACAAAACCATAGCCGACAAAACACTTGCTTGGGTTCACGACATGGCCTGGCTCGTGAGCCAGATCGACGCTCACTCGCCGAATCTCGTCAAATTCCTCCCACCCCCAGGGGCTCACATCTTGTGGGACGTGGGTTGGCGACCACGGGGCCCCAGCTGAGTCCGGCATTGCTTCCACTTACTTGTGCCGGGCACCTTTCCGTCTTCTAACCTGTCGACCTCACTTGGTTAACTCTTGTTCTTTTCCGACCCCGACGGTATTAGTGTATCCGAGGCCTAGGGTGTCTCTTTCTTTCCCGCCTTAATTGGCCCTTGTCCCATCTTTTCTGGTACCCTCTTTCTGCGAGGGGTCAGTCTTCTTTTTCTTTTCATGTTATCTCCTGCCTTATGTTCAAGGCCTTCAAGGAGGCCGGGTGTATGTATCCCCACCGCTTCTGGTGCACCCTAGATATTGCTATACCCTCAGGGGCTCACGGCTGGTGAGTTCGGGAGTTGGCGACCCGAGTGATTCCTGAGCTGGGCCCGGTTTCCACCTTCTGTCCCTTACCTGTGTGGTGCACCCTCTCCTCTTTCACTTTCCTATGTGCCTTTTATGGCTCTCCTTCCTTCCAAGTCCCTCAATCTGCATTCATCGAGGGTCGTGGGCATTTATTTTCCTCCTGTCCTTCATTTGCCTCATTCTCGTTTTGTTTTCCATTTCTTCTTCTAGTATATAAGTTGGTAGTTAATTTTCAGTTATAGTTTACATTTCTTTTTCATCCTCACGATCACCCAAACCATTAGGGGCCAATAACCTAGATGGTAGGCCTCTTAAAACAACAATTATCATCAAATTCCTCCCAGGAGAGACTCATTCCAATTACTTTCGCTATTTCTACCCGATCATCCCCAACCACCTTCCTCATCTCAATTTGCAGACGATCACGGAAGACTGGTGCTTCCGAAATAAGATCGACTATGCATAAATTCTGCAAAGAATTGAAGAGTAGAGTGGTAAGTTCACCCGATGCATGAGACTCCAGCTTAACGAAGTCATCGCACGACACCGAACATATGAATGCATCTGAATCAGAATAATCTTCTACAGGGATGGCATATTCAGTGACACCTAAGAGAAAGACCTTTACACCCGTCGGCGGAGCCTTCTTCTGCAACCCACAGGCCCGCTTTAACTCCCTATTTGCTCAATCATCGTTTTTAACGAATCTGAAGAAACACGCACGACATACCTCCCTACATCCCATAGAGTAGCGTGTATACGACCGATAACATATCAGCAATCGACCAATTCCGACCGACTCCGACTGCAAAAAGCCTCAACATCATCTTCAAAGGCTTTCTTCAGGGCTCGTATAAGAGGACCTCTGAAGTTCTTCCATCCTCTTTGTGAGTCATATTCCCCAAAATCAACCGTTAGAATGAAATTGCCCGGATCACCGCTGCAGATGGCCAAGTTATAATCATCGACCAATCTGGAACCAATGGATTCCCCCACACCGGAGGATATCGAAGCAGCCATAAATGTCGATTTGGGATGAAACGTACCCCGACTCCCGATACCATGGCGAACAAGATGCGAACTGACCGGAACCTCGGCTGCCAAAGTTGAAAGAAGTATCGGATAAATTGTTCGAGTTAATTTAACAGGCACATCCCGGTTCCTCGTCTTCAAGGCGGACTCAGGCGTGCTGTAAATAACGTACATATCGTCAGTAAACACCTTCATCCCCTTAATCAATCCAACTCCCGCCTTCTTACCCAGAACATAGTTCTGTACATCATCTTTCCGTCGTATCCACACCTTCTCCGACGCACTCGTCGATCGATAATAGCCCAAACATGACCTATCCCAATCGGCAGGTTGCAATGGGCGGCTGCCGCATTGAATAGCCTCATGGTAAAATTTGAGGACCTTTTCCTCCATGCGCAGGGAAAAGTCATCCGAACAATGGCTAATATCAGCACTCCGAGGCGCAGTCAAAAATTTATCCGCACGACCATACCCTCCCAAAATTGGAAGGGCTAATAGTAAGGACAAAAGACGTATTTGTCTCCTATCCACCGGATTAAACTCGAAATACAAGCATAATTCCGCGAAACGAGCCGGAATCATTTCATACATCCTCACATGCTCTGAGTGAAATTCCTGCGACTCCCAGAACTCCCGAATAGGATTCCCAAAAACCCGAACTCGGGCATCCGACATAACCGCCTCGCTACTCTCCCGAGGGATACGGTCGCTCACCCATAAGGTCACCATCTTCACAGAAAAGAAGGCGCAATACTTCAAGATCCAGACCATAACATGCCGCAACTCATTATTACCTTTTTTGGGCCAGGGAAGGAGATACTCCAGATATTCCCTAAGGATATCCACATGACGGAATAAATCCTTCTGTCCCCGAACATCCACTGGCGCCAAAACGTTCGCCTCCAAAATAAAAGAACTCAGCGAATGAGCAATCAGGATGAAAGTTGCACTCCAACCAACAAGCCTCGACCTGAGTGGGAATGATATATGTGCCATATATCCACCCGTTTGCGCAACTCCAAAAAAGGACAATCCGTCTTCATTCTCCGAAGCATATCTTTTAATAGCCTTAAACCGAGTAGTTTCGGTTTGGTTTTCACAAAGAAAACAACCAGTCAAGTAAACTAAAATAACCGTAAATCGCACACTCGATATTCGCCCGGCTTAAATACCAATCAAGGAAAGGATGCTGAATATCTATTCGGCAGGGCTGAAGTAAACTCTCCATTCCGACATCAGCATCCTTCAACTCGATCTTTCTGGATTCAAAATCCATTTTGCATCTACCGTCAATCTCCAATAAAGCACGCGTCCATGCTTTCTCGTCTTCTTCCCGAACATACGTATCACAAAAAAGCCGTTCTTTTCTCCCTCTTCACGCATCCGAGATCTGCTTAACGCGATATTACCCCTGACACGTCGAGTCCCCCATCCGTAACCCCGAACTAATGGAAAGGGTATATGAGGAGGAATTCAGGCCGACAGGGATTAATGTCAGACATTCTCGATTTCGGAACTTCCGTCCCATTCGAGAAATTGGTCGCTTCCACGAATAACTCAAAAGAGAAAGTAGTTGAAAGAATCAAAACTTAAAAGACGCACCAAGAAAATTAAGAATCATGATGTGGAACATAGAAGGGCTAAAAAGTGCTATGAGTATGAGCCCAGAACACTTTCTAATAGGTTACGATATGGCAATCCTATTGGAAACATTCGTCACTGATGACTGGCAACACCCTCACTTGTATGTTATTCATCTTAAAGCTAGACAGGGAGAAAAAATAGACCTTCCAGGGGATAACTATTGTACAGCCTCCCAGGGGTATGCACCCCTTGGAGACCATTCCCCCATCATCTGCCCAAATCTCCTAACGGGCAACCCTTGGAAATCCGGGCCAACATCCATAAACGTAGCAAGGACAGCTTGCCACTCTAGAAGCAGCTCGGTCCTTGCACAATGGTTACACATAGCGACATACTATTAACTGGGACAGCAATGCCAAGACATTGCTGACAGCATAGCGCCGAAGAGTATAAGAAGGCGTCTTAATCAGGTCAAGGGATCTCTCCATTATCAGTGCTTCAACGTTACGGCCGGAGGCTACGCCAGTGTCATCTGAGGTAAGTCAGTCGTGTTCAGACATCCTGCTTTTGTAACCTTTAACCCACAACTTGTACTTTACATTGTGAACATAATTACATTCCCTGCAAGGGACTCATACTTCTGAATTACAGACCAATAAACACTTGGTCAACACATCACACTAGTCTTACTGTCCATACGCCTCTTTACATCCCAACGCCCTTCCTTACTCCCGTCACGGTTGGACGTGACAGACGGTAGTCTAATAGCGCTAGCTCAGATACCATTGTATTTCTCGAGCCGACCCGGCTGCTAGCAAGCCGCGCGTGCCACTCGGCTGATACGAGCAGATTCCGTTATATAATAAGCAGTCAGCTGAGCGACCAGCGCAGTGACCCTTGCATTGGGCCCCATCCCTTCAAACACTACTACATTATTTACAGGAACGCCCCCTAGTTCCTAGCACATCACAACACTCTACACTGGTCAGCTTACCCTGCCAAGGGAAGCTACCCTTTTTAGGCACAGCTTTATAAATTAATACAATAACTCTTCCTTTTAGATCCATCCCCAAATAAGGGATCTAAAACACTGGTGGAGGCGCGGAGTACCGTGACGTTGTTTTAGAACAACGCCCTAGGGGTAAAAACAACGTATCCCTGCGGTCAAGACGGTCCTAACCGCACGCAGCCAAGCGAATAGTGAATTTTTTTTCCCCAGACAGACAACACCGTTTTTGCTCTAAAACTAGCCATACAGGGGAAATTCTTACTAAACCAACCCCCCCCCCGCCCCAGAAAGAACCAAACAGATACGAAAATACAATGTCACACACGCACAGATTTTTTATTTTATTTCAGTCGCATATACTTCAGGCAAAATGGCGCCTCATGCAGAGATTGCAAGCCATACAGGCAGTAGGGGTACGCCAATATTATTAGCATTATTGTCCAGATGCCAGAGACACATACAAAGCCGGCAAACGCAAATACGGGCACTCCAAACAAAAATCGGGGCAATACAGGGCAAACAGCCATACACTCCGTCAGAGGGTAGGACAGCGCGATTAAGATGCGCACATACGCTCTTGAATCACATACATGAACACCTCAATAGGATCCACATCCAAAGGCACGGAATACACGGCCAGTTGATCACCACACAGGGTCCCGTAATAAATAATGCAACCCTCGAGAGGTTGAGGGTGCACTACGCGACTTTACACGCTCAGTACAGGGAGTTAATTCGCGAGCAAGCGCTTCTCCAACTAGCGGCCACAAAGCTATACAGAACACAGAAACATTAATACAGTAATTTGCAAACAGGCCATATGCCTCCACAGGCAGTACGCCCAAATTTGGGGCGGACATAAGGAACTCCGGGCTCACTAGGCCATTTTTTGAGTACATGGTAGGGCCACCAGCCCAGCCGAGAGAGGACATAAGCGTGGATACGCTGACTCGACAATTTGCGAGGATGTCCCTCTCGCCATGTACTGCCACACATGGGAAGGAGGTCACTATGGCCACAGTCAAGAAGACGGCCAGGTTAGGCTCCAATAGGCTAAAAACACAAGGTTACATAAACACATGTCCTTCAGCTCCGGATCGGAAGGCAATTTTGCCAAACCGAGGGGCAGAGCCTAGAACAACCCCCTCGGAACAAAGGGACGAGATGGAGTTGAAGCCAGGACTCTCAGACACACATAGCATGACAGAGAGACAACGGGACGTAACCACGTCATGGGCAGACGACATAGAACCCGTCCCACTACACATAAAGCCTACATACACCCACACAGATAGGCTAACGCAATGGCAGGAGTCTGCCGTGGCCACAGGCCGAAAAGCGGTCAGGCTACACGCCACCACATTGCTAGGCCAGACACAAGCCATTAAGCGACCTTTACCGCCAGTTCAAAGGGCAAATTTGCCAGAACGAAGGCGAACACCGGTATTAGTCCCTCAGGATGCACGATACACGCACGCACATTGGGACCAGACACTACCACACAGTACGACAATACACCATCCATCAGCACAAACATAAACTGAACATTTTTTTTTCTTTCTCTATCTGCCTTCTTTCATGTATAGGCAGTGCAACTTGGCTAGATCAGAGGTGCATGATTCAAAATCCTTGTTTTTTTTTTTTGTTTGCCCCTGACATTTTTTCTCCCAGGCCAGCAATGATTATTGGTCGGAGTGGTCATCACCATAAATTGGATAACGTAAAGTTTCTAATATCCAAAGCCAAGTAGAAGCCCATCAGGTGAGCTACGCGGCTTAAAGCCGGAAAGAGATATTTTGAACATAGCTTAAACATCAAATCACAGCATAGAGCTTAAGCGAGTCTTTCTAAGCAGAAATGACTAAACGTTCTACGTTCCGGTTCAACAGTTGGATAGACTCTCTTGTAGAGGGCAAAAGCCATAAGAGTGGCAGGAATTCGAAATCGCAAACTAATTTTCAAAAATTTGGTGAGGTGTGCTTTAACCAACTGAAAAGCCCAATTGCACACCGGGGCGAACCACTGTCATTTTGTTGAGTTATGCCGGAACATCTAGCACAATTTGTGTATAAATATATAATGACTCAACGGACAATACATATTTCTCTTTTGAAAATTATATATTCAATGCCAAGGTAAGGTTATAATTGCTTTGGAGTGGAGTTTCGACTCCCATAATGCCCTGGCTTTGCTCGTGACGTGGATACACATGTATCAAATACGTCTGGCAATGGCCTTCCCCGGGTGTACTAGACAAGGTCGGTAGAGTCCCCTGAGATGTAACCAGATTACTATAGTGCTAACGTCACCTACTAGGTGCATAGTACGATCAGGACCTACTTACCATGTTCTAAGCATTTTTTTTATAGTGTTTACGACACAATTTTGACAGACTATCGCCGTCCGGCAACCCACTTTAGCAAAGCATACAGCAGTGGGCAGGCGACATACGAACATATATTCTATACCTTTTCAAAATGCTCTCTTAATACGGAGCGGGGCATAGCTCATTTTTTTTCTCCTCTTTCTCTGCCTCAGTCATTAGGCCCGATAAAAAAAAGGGTGGCCAAGTTGAACTGTATGTATTTAACCCATAGGCATACGTGACACGTTACATTGCCTGTAATATAATTTTTTTATCATTTCCACAACAACACGCAAGCTAAAACGCTAACACACCGTAGGATGAAAACCCCAGACTTTGGGAAGCCCTGCATATTTTTGGAAATCACACAATCAATTTACATAGCCACATGACAGTAAAATACTACCAGAACTGTCCCGGAGACACAACCTGAATAGTGCCAGAAACAATTACTCTGGGTAAAAGACGGTCTCCAAACCCGCAACCTTCTGAATACCAAGAATATAAGGTTGGGTAGCTATCCAGTTCTAGAATAGAAAAATGAGAAAGCTAAGACAGATGGGGACAGTTCCACTAACAGCGGGTCATAAACGAAAAACAACAAAATCGCCTCCGGCATCTAGTCACCAAACACGCGACTAGCGGCCCAGACACACTAGTGTATAACGACATTTGGTACCATGGACAAGGGACATACTTGAACCACGTTACAGTAACACACAATTGGGAACACAAAGGTAGTTAATAGAAGGTTCTTTTCCATTACGAAGAGCCTGCCCGCAATTACAACAGACAGCAATCAGGTTCCCACATACGCGTGCCGGAAACAAGAGCATGGACAAGACATAAAACAAACAAGAGCTCACGACATTGTAATCCTACACTGTCGGCGATAAGGCGGGCATGACTGGTTGACCTTCACGCACACAGACGAACTAAGCCTGTGCCAAGTGAGCAGGAACAAACGCATCATTCACGCCCGATTTAGAGACCCCATATCTTCCAAAATTACACTACGAGGGGAAATCAAAAACATACAAACTCTACACAGGTATGCATGCTTTCATTTGCGCATTGCGCATCCACGGGAACGTGCCATAATATATGCGGCACGGAAATGATCACACCAAATCTTTACAGGCAACCGGCTCCGAACCCATGACCACACACAACACGCTCGTACCAAAAACTAACTAAACAACGGTATTTTTGGTACGAGAAACACAAGCAAAAACCACACTGGGGAAGCCCCAAGCCCTGAAACACAACGCAGACATAGAACACAGAGAATGACATAAGGTCACGGGTCTGAGTTCCAGTAAAAAAATTAGACACAAGGGAAAGCAGTTATCCAGGCTCCCAACCACACCGAAATTGGCCCATACAAAGGCACGAACAGGGAATACTACATTTCCTCCCACCAAAAGCCAGACATAAAATTTCGAATTACACCAGACATAGAGAATACATTTCCCAGACACAGCTAGGATAATTTCATAAGACAAAGGTCTTACGGAATGGTGACCACACAATAGCATTGGCAAACAGTATGAATTGCCACTTAAAGTCCGCCAGGAATCTAAAACAATGACCACACTTGCATACGTGCAGGAAGGCACATGCCAGCGGATGACAAACAATAACATCCCAGCCTGACATTACACATACCAACTGCTGACTTGCAGACTATTCACACTGCAATAATGCGATGACAAGACACTATTGTGTATCGCCAGTGACCGTGAAATTACAAACACAAAACAATTATAACACCATACATTTTTTTTCTTTCTCCACACTGCAAAACATTTGGCAATGAACAAGACGTGACACAGCGGAACTTATCTTGGGCCTATAAGAGCACGTTCGCCAAGACGTTGGCAGGCCACGGGCGCCTCCTGCCCACACAGGCGATGCATATTACGACTTAGCCTGCAACAGACCAACCGTCCGCGTGGTGTAGCGGAACATAGTCACACACACGCACAGGCACTCAACAATTAAGAGCAAACACAGACAAGATCTCCCCTCTAATAACTTCTCTTATCAATCGTAAGGCATAGGAGTCATTACAGATGACTAGCACACGACCAGTCGCACTACGACCACTGGCCACATTTACACTACAAATGGCAGACCAGATTAGGTCATGAAGCTTTACTATCCCAAGGCGCGGATAGAAAGCCAACATGGACCAAGGGAGGATGACAAGCCATAGGTGGATAATCCCAGAGGGATTACCGACATACTACAGCAGGCTACCATTGTTAATACCCAATTCCCTTCCAATAACCCTCTCACGTCCCACATAAGCCAACGCAAACACATGTACACGACCAAAAACAGCTACACTACATTATAAAGTACACACAAGGGGTTGATGGACTTCATGCGTCTAAAGAGAAGGCATGCTACGCCTTGCACCACGATGCTACCACCTGAGTATTAGGGGTGGGTCAGCAAACATTAAAGAAGCATAATGCGCCTCTCCAAATGAGAGAGGAGGCCATAGATATATATTAACCATTCTTTAGTACTTAAACACTCCCGCATGACAGGAATATATTGGTATTATGCCCCACCCTACACCTATCCGTACATGAAGGCAGACACTTCATATCCAGACACATGCATGAGTATCCCATCCATTTACCAGGGATTTTTATAGCAAACCTGCATGAAATTTTCGTATCTTTGCAATCCCGGGAATTGCCTCCCCAGTCCACTCACTATAGGAGCATCCCAGCGGCATCACCGGTTCCAGGCCACCACTAACGTGGAACCCATAGGTGCGCAACCCCTTCCTGCCTTGTTTCAGCCCACTCGACAAATAACTACCCCCAGATCCTAATAACAGGGTACCTGACATTACAGACCCTACTAACACCTCCATTAAGGTAAAGAAAGCATTATTGCTGGAAAGCTGACGTAGCAATGGTAGACCAGAAGTAGCCTATGTACTTAGAAGATCTACAACCCCGCAACACTGGAAATATTTTACATTTAACACAGAGATTAAACTATTTACACAGGTTACGCCCACATTTTTTTTTACAAAGGAATCTGATACGATCTGATTGATGACAACGGTGTAAGCCGAAGGTCGGAGGGACCACACTGGAGCAGAGCTGGGGAAGGCGATGTGGACCCTTACCCCAGTTGGCTCAATAGCGCAGCGACCTCACTTAACTTGACGGCTAGACCAAACAGACGAACCACGTAAGGTCAAAGCATTCGTGACCTAGCACGGGCAAACATCGAGATCTAGGGGTGCATGTCGCTTATCCCCCTTGTCGGAGAAGGTTACACCCACTATGTGCCACGGTCATCGAAGCCAAGACCTGCAGGGAGACTTTCTGGGAATGGCGGGAGAAATAGCTCACTCAGCGCCAGACTCGGGAACTATCCCTAGAGACGACCCCATTATGACTAGACTTCTAGTTAAATTTAAATTTAAGTAGGCACGGCTTCCATAGCGGGAAGCAAAACTCCTGTGCGTTGGAGAAGAATATTAATGCGAAAAGCATACCACGATTGCCGATACAGGCGAAGATTACTGCGAAAAGCAAACCACGATTGCCGATACAGGCGAAGATTATTGCGAAAAGCAAACCACGATTGCCGACAAAGGCGAAGAGATTCTATTACTGCGAAAAGCAGACTGCGATTGCCGACACAGGCGAAGATTATATTATGCCATTGGACGACAATGTCCAATGCCCACATAAATGGCGCCACAGCGGGCAGTCAATGGGCATTAAGAGAGGGGCATTGCGAGCGCCTCATAAGGGTCACGTGGGCGGCCCAATTACGACTACACACGCAGTGGCAACGATCAAAGAAATGGAAGATACAGCAGGCGAAACGGTTTGCTTAGTGGCACCGTAAGCCGCCTGTGATTAGATTAGTACTAGTAATAGACGTCGACACCTAGAATTAAGGGAACGGAATCTAGCGATCCTAGAGACAACCAGTGTTTCTAGGACTCGTGCGGGTGGTGTCCTGGGGAAGTAAATTGCCCCAGGCGATCGTTCTAGGCCAAATTTAGCTGTAAGACGGTTGCATTTGACACGCAACCTAGGATTAAGCAAATTTATTCACCGCTGTTGCCAGGTATGGCGCAGCACATTTCGGCAATAGATTAAGGCAACCCTCTCGGCTTAGAAATAGCATTTTTTTATTATTATTAGACCATAATTAAGATAGATAGCATTAAGTAACGCCGGTCGGCGCCTGATGGCCCAGAAACCCGGCATCAGGGTAAGTCCGACAACTCATGATAAAGCATGATAATTCGTTGTAAGGTAGCATAAGCCTACATTTAAGGAATTTTTTTATATATATATATAGATCACAATAGAATATCTCGGCACTTGGTGACTCAAAACCCGTTACCAAGATAAGCCCGACACCATTTAAGCTAGAATAGGTTAACAGAGGCTAACCTAGGGTAAGTTAGACTTCGGTGGCGCTACACTTAGTTTCCAAACTAAGCGCTACCGAGGAAGGTTATATATATACCTGTAATGAATTATAATGTATTGTACTCTCCTAACTTCATGACTAATCCACTTTTCACCCACACAGGAAGACCACGGAGCTACAAAGAGATAAACATCTTCATATGGATGCATTTTTTTTTGTTTTGATTTACAGGTAACCAAGAACGTGAATATGTCTGTGGTAAATATATTACCAAAATACACATATATGTCATACACAAATACACTCCTTATCAATTTTAGTTGCACCCTTAAAGGTGACAACGCCAGCGGTCAGCGGTGGACAGCATACGTGGGATGATGAACATTGCTGAACGCACACACATTTCAGAATACGCAAATGAAGCGTTACTTCAGGCTCAAAGGGCGACACAGAATTTGTAAGTGCCGGACCTTCGACCCTAAGGTGGGATTCCGACCCACGACGGAAAACCACGTGGCTATGTAATAAGACAGGGAGAGAATAGTGGACTAGCCACTAAACCGCACCGGGAACGGCCGATTAGAGAACGGTCGGCGAGGCATAATAGTACGGTGCGCGCCAAGTATAAGAGGCATGCAATAACTGGACAGGTAACAGAGCTCTATAAGGTTTATATATACATATATGATAGTGATAATTGTAAAGTGTAAATTATTTTGTATTTTCTCGCCATGTCATACAATTGCAAGGGTCCACAAGAGTGGCAAGAATACTTATACGTACAGGGTACCCACATGGCAACCATTATTTTTTCTATGTTCATCTTCATTACATGTTTACTATGTTCAATTATAACTTGTCAGGAATTTTACAAATGTAAGGACTACTATTATTATTATTATCGGGTCATATCTGTTACCATTATCAAGACCACCAATGTACATATTGTCTATGATTTGTTTTCTTTCATTTTTCCTTCTTCTAACTTCCCCATTTGTCAGGGTGTTCCGTTTCATCCCGAAACAATAAATACACTTTGATTATATCCCTTAAATTATACCCTGGAACACCCATTTTTTCTATTCTCTCCTATCTTTCTCTTCGCAGGGAGCACTTTTTCCCCAAAGTAAAGCCAGACGACACAATTCCTCGTCTAGCTGGGTTTTTCCTCCCTGCACAATTATGTAACGAATCACCATCAAAAACCAGGTTTTTTTTTTGAAAGTAGCAATATGCCAACAATGTCATTTTTTTTTTCAATGTCAATTTTTTATTTCAACGACCATTTCTATTGTCACAATGCCAATGTCAATGTATATATATATATATCTGTACACCCCATAACCCTCCCCTCTGAACACGGGCTGACCTCACACCCACACTTCGATACGACACCACCAGGAGATACGAGGGGGCTCCAAGAACCACTACGTCAACATCCCAACCTCCAGTTCCGTTCCCGTTCGCGAGGACGCGAACAAATGAAGGAAGACGCTTGTACAGCCTCCCAGGGGTATGCACCCCTTGGAGACCATTCCCCCATCATCTGCCCAAATCTCCTAACGGGCAACCCTTGGAAATCCGGGCCAACATCCATAAACGTAGCAAGGACAGCTTGCCACTCTAGAAGCAGCTCGGTCCTTGCACAATGGTTACACATAGCGACATACTATTAACTGGGACAGCAATGCCAAGACATTGCTGACAGCATAGCGCCGAAGAGTATAAGAAGGCGTCTTAATCAGGTCAAGGGATCTCTCCATTATCAGTGCTTCAACGTTACGGCCGGAGGCTACGCCAGTGTCATCTGAGGTAAGTCAGTCGTGTTCAGACATCCTGCTTTTGTAACCTTTAACCCACAACTTGTACTTTACATTGTGAACATAATTACATTCCCTGCAAGGGACTCATACTTCTGAATTACAGACCAATAAACACTTGGTCAACACATCACACTAGTCTTACTGTCCATACGCCTCTTTACATCCCAACGCCCTTCCTTACTCCCGTCACGGTTGGACGTGACAGACGGTAGTCTAATAGCGCTAGCTCAGATACCATTGTATTTCTCGAGCCGACCCGGCTGTTAGCAAGCCGCGCGTGCCACTCGGCTGATACGAGCAGATTCCGTTATATAATAAGCAGTCAGCTGAGCGACCAGCGCAGTGACCCTTGCATTGGGCCCCATCCCTTCAAACACTACTACATTATTTACAGGAACGCCCCCTAGTTCCTAGCACATCACAACACTCTACACTGGTCAGCTTACCTTGCCAAGGGAAGCTACCCTTTTTAGGCACAGCTTTATAAATTAATACAATAACTCTTCCTTTTAGATCCACCCCCAAATAAGGGATCTAAAACACTATTTTACTAAAAACATACCTAACTCCGATATTGTTGTATTCCTATAGAGGGATAAAGCCCCGCATTACACTGTCACCCCCATATTTCTACATCATTTATCATTATTCCAAATACACTACGATCTGCAATCTAACACACCTCAATGAACTCCTACGACTTCACACATGACCCCTCTTGAACTCATACGACCCCCAAGCCTGTAACAACAAGCCCTGAATGTTCTGATAATGCTTACCTTGCAGCTCCAGAATTATAAAATCATTTAGTCAGTGTCTGTGTCCAACCGAATCTCTGAAGGTCTACTTCGTGACGGCCGCCATCTAGCCTTGTTTGAACGCTAAGACCAGTAGCACTGAAGTCTGGCCTTTGGAATAATTACACCTCACTGTGCGGATAAGCTGCGGATAATATTCAGAGTAAATTTGCGGATAGTTTTTAGAATACAATGTTGACCTGGGTTTTTAGAAAATAATTTTAGTGTATGCTAATATCTGAGTCTTTCACTATCTTGTTATTTCTCTATTTGCTTTCGCTTGGACTGTATGAGAAATAATAGAGAAGTGAGAGAAGCCAGCCATGGAAATACCCTCAATTATGATTGACTTTTCTTAAAAAGTCCTTTATACATCCGCTTGCCTGCGTGAGTATATCCGAAGATTAAGTAAGTGCTATAAATAACCACCCGCTGTTTCACATGGCGTTAGTCGGAGGGACAAAACTCAGCCTTGTCTTCTATTCACACACAGCCTAGGGGAACGAATTTCTCCTCAAATTTCTGAATTTGTTTCTTTAATACTTTCATCATCATTTATTGCACGGGCCTTTAATGCCTACATCAAAAGAACAAAAGAAGAGAGAAAGTTATAACAAAGAAATCAGTCACAAAGGAGCAGGTATCTACTGTTGATAGAATTCCAACACTGCCGCCGGTCTATTGCTTCATCTTCCACCGCATTCGGCTCCGCTTGCTGAAGTATTGTCAATACTCGATCCTTCCTTCGCGTCGTGGGACGTCTCCTTGGGTGACTTCCAGCAGGTTGTAAATCAAGGACTCGGTTTTGGATGGATTCATCAGCTCAAAAGATGTGGCCAAACCACTGTAACTTCTTCTGTCCTAGAACTCGGCAAATTTGTGGTTTTCCAACCCGCTGATACAGGTCATCCTTAGTTCTTCGTTCCCATTTACTTTCCATGGCATTGAAAACGGGTCCATAAATCTCTCGAAGGCAGAGATGGCTTCTTCGGTTGTTGCTGACGTCGCCCAGGTTTCACAACCATAGAACAGTACCGGCCGTACCTGTGTCATGTAGGCCAATAGCTGAAACTTATTCTTCTGCCTTAATACTTGACATAATGAATTAAACATAATATTGTAATGTCAGTGGATTTGGATAGTAAAAGTGCGCATATGGATAAAAGTCGTGCGGATAAGGTTTTGTCTATCCGCGAAGGGCGCTAACTACAAGTAGGTATGGAACAATTCTCTTCTTTCTTCGTTTTGCCCACTTAGGGAGCGCGTTTGAACTTGTTTACTCGGGTTGATGGTGTTTTCCTCTTTTCCTCCTCCCTAAATATCCTCATGAACTCCCTATGCCCATTCTTACCTTCCTACGTCGATTTCTTTTCCGTTGGTCTTTTTAGCTTTTTCGGTGAAAGAGTGATTTGTAACTAGACTTCCAAAAGTCTTGCGATTCAGGATGATATCTTCTGTAATGTTTATTTATTTTAAGTGCTGTTTGATTTCTTCTAACCAACTGATTTTGACCTTCTTTGAATTATATCAAGCAGTTTTTTTTTTCATATCTGGTGTTTTTCATTCTGCAGATGTGACCATAAAATTTCAATCGTCTCTTACACACGGTATCAGTGAACACCATTATTATCTTATTATTATGATTATATAATCTCCAAAGTGCATTGAGCCCTTTTTTACCATAGGGTATGTTAGGGTAGTAGTTTATACAAAATATACAATTTCACGGATAAAATCCAATACATAAACAACAAAATAGACAAGAACAGGAATGAAAAAATAAAAGGATGATATGTACAATCCTTAATACTAGAGTACTAATTATAATACCAGATCATAATATCTACAACACACGTGTTAAACAGCTATTAACCAGACATTATCAAGTTATATGTGTTTAAATACATAGAAAGCCTCCGTGGCTTAGGCGGCAGCACGCCGGCCTCTCACCGCTGGGTCCGTGGTTCAAATCCCGGTCACTCCATGTGAGATCTGTGCTGGACAAAACGGAGGCAGACAGGTTTTTCTCCGGGTACTCCGGTTTTCCCTGTCAAAAATTCATTCCAGCAACACTCTCCACTATCATTTCATTTCATCTGTCATTCATTTAATCATTGCCCCAGAGGAGTGCGTCAGGCCTCGGCAGCCGGCACAGTTGATATCCTCGCCGCTAGATAGGGGCTTCATTCATTCCATTCCTGACCCGGTCGGAGACTGGAAGCAGGCTGTGGATTTTCATTTTCATGTATTTAAATACATAATCAATAAATTCTGAAAATTGAAAAGAGCCCTTAAGATTTAGTTTATTAGATGGCTTTGGTTACAGTCCTAACGTCACACGTGTCCCAATCAATAGTTCCTGGTCTAGTCATCAGAAGGTTCTACTTAGGCTAAGTTGTTACGTCTTTTTTTGTATCTTGCGTTGTTAAAGCAACTTATCGTCTTGAGCGTTAGGGTTACATTGCCTGTTCTTACACAGAAGCAAGATATCCGTAAGACATGTATAACTGTCGAGAATTAGAAAAGTAATCAATTTAGACAGTTAATAATAAGTTGGGAGAAGCCATTGGTGAAGTCTACAATTTACAATGATGGAATGTGTACCAGTAATACTAATAACAATAACTTAATTATAATAGTACTAGAAATTCAAATTACTATTCACTCATGGGCCCACGACTAGTGGGGCGTGGGTTGGTGTCCACGGGCCCGCAGCTGAGTCTGGCATTGCTTCCACCTACTTGTGTCGGGATCCTCTCTGTTATATCTCATGTCAACCTCCGTTGGTCAACTCGTGTTCTGTTCCGACTCCAACGGTTTTAGGACATCCGAGGCCTAGGGAGTCTTTCAATTTCCCGTTTTAATTCGCCGTTGTCTCATCTTTCCTGATACCTCATTTTTCGAGGGGTTTGAGCTCGTTTTTTCGTTTCAACAAGTTTCGGAGTGATACTAACAAAAATTAAATTAAAACGGGATACCATTGGCTGCGTCACATAACTTACCGTCCTTGGATTTGAAGTCATACAGTACACATTAAGGAAGTAGACTGATGATTGCTGTCAAAGACTGATGTTCACAGATTTACGTAAGCTACCCAACCTGCTAATAGCACTTATTGCAGTAACGTACACTACCGTACGCCGTTGTGGCATACGAATTGGGCTTTAAATAAATACGCTGATTTTTAGAATTTTTAATTTAAATGTCAACATACAGTTAAAAAAAGGAATTTCACGCGATCTGTATATAGGTAGGTTTGTAAGTCTTCTGTTCTGCTCATAAATTAATTATCCTCTTCTTCGCCTGAAAATTTAAACATAGTTGTATAAGTTCCCTTGAGCTTCTAGACTGGATGAGGTAACCATACTTGTGTTGCACTGATTCATTCTAATAATAATGTAACTTAATTCCAGACAATTGTCAGAGGAGGAGGAGGAATATAAATGTTTAGCACTCCCACGAGGTGGTGAGAAAAGAATCACCCTATTACGGAGTACTACTGGAATAAAATATGATACAGGAGACTGGAAATTGCCCAGCTTAAATTTCATATAGGCTACACCGACAAAGATTTGAACTAGGTTATGTTGTTTCTGGGGCTTGGGAAATACCATTTTATGCATTATACCGCTTACTCCTGTCCTTGAGAAGATGATGTGTGAATACTAAGCCAGTTATTTAATGCTACTGATGTTTCACCAAAGGTTGGTTGACATTTGCCTACTGATGAACCACTTTTGATTTGTGTGCCGCTTAGGTCTACACGTTTCCAAAATTTAGCATTTCTTTTAAACATAAATTTCATTCTATACAAATAAGTAATTTTATTGATGTGAATGAATGATCGAATTTGCATTTAGATTACTTATCAAGAGAAATGCACAATTTGTTATGAAACAGTGCGACTTCATGTTTCAAACTCAGAAAATATGTCGCATTATCGTAATGGCTTTTTAAACTTTAAACACTTAATCATTCATAATTTTTACGCCATATGAACAAAAATGTGAGGCAATTCATCGCCATCTAACTTGTAATTGACAGACAGTTGGGTTTATACTGACTA
Organism: Meconema thalassinum; assembly: GCA_946902985.2. Classification (NCBI taxonomy): domain Eukaryota; kingdom Metazoa; phylum Arthropoda; class Insecta; order Orthoptera; family Tettigoniidae; genus Meconema; species Meconema thalassinum. The sequence continues at coordinate 516,677,543 of OX336392.1, forward strand.
GTCGAGCCTTAGTTTTAACATTCCAGCCATAATAACGGGACGAATATAAATAGCCTATTTGTATTTTCTAAAACAAGGGAAGGAAGTTCACCAAGGGGAGAGAATCGTTTCTCTATGACATAAGAGTAAATACCTCAAACAATGCGCCTTGAGACTAGAGATATTTGGGAAATAATTCAAATGTTTTTTTTTTTTCTTGAATTGTCGAAATTGACGAAAACAGTAAAATAGAGGTTTATCACCCGAAAGAGGAAAAAAATGAAATTATCCAACCAGACAATGGTGGGTTAATACGAGAACATAAGAAGTAATTTAATTTACTGGAAAAATGTCCTGAGACTTATGGAAAATTGCCCTAGAATAAACAAGCATTTTATTTTAAATAATAACAGTAGTCTAATCAACAACCTTGAAGTTATAGGCCTACTGCATTTGATTTGCCAGAAATCATGTTCAAATTTCGTTGCGCGGACGCGGATATAGTTTGCATGGCTGTGCGGATAGCGAATAAACTGCGGATAATATTCAGAGTAAATTGGGTATAGTCTTTAGAATACAATGTCGACGTGGATTTTGTTAAAATAATTTTAGTTTATCTGTGTCTTTCATATTTCTTGTTATTTCCCTATTTTCTTTCGTTTGGATTGTATTGGAATAATGGAGAAGTGAGAGAAGCCCGCCATGGAAATACCCTCAATTAGGTTTGACCTTTTTTTAAAAGTCCCCTTTTTCCTCTGACCTTTGATCGGGCCCTCTCCTCTTTCCCTTTCCTATGCGCCTTTCATGGCTCTCCTTCCTTCCAAGTCCCTCAATCCTCATTCTTTGAGGGTTGAGGGCATTTCTTTACTTCCTGTCCTTTGTTTGTTTAGCATTTCTTCTTCTAGTATGTAAGTTTGTAGTTAGTATTAGTTATAATTTTCATTCTCATCTCATCCTTCACTATCTCCCAAACCATTAGGGGCCGATAACCTAGATGTTACGCCCCTTAAAGCAACAATCATCATCATCATCAATAAGGTGTGAGCTGATGATCTTCATGTTCTCCGCCACTTCCTGGTATTGTAGCGTCTATAAAGCAGGAATGTTGATGACTGTCTAGCCGGCTCCTCTCAACAGGTTCATAGTGGAATGACCTTGAGAGTGCAGGCGTCTGTCACTGAACTCCAACACTAACAACATAAAAGGAAGTAATCGTTGTAATTCACGCTACGTCTTCCTATCAGCTGGATTTTGAAACGACCGTTTAAATTTTAATGGCAACCCAAGACCTTGTCGCGTGGGTGGAGTGTGCTTGCCTCGTGCTACGGACTTTCTCTACTGTTCCCCCCAGGGGCTCACAACTTGTGGCCGTGGGTTCGCAACCACGGGACCCCAGCTTAGTCCGGAATTGCTTCCACTTGCTGGTGCCGGGTTCCTTTCAGTTATCTTTCCTGTCGATTCCCTTGGTCAACTCTTGTTCTCTTCTGACCCTGACGGCATTAGGGTATCCGAGGCCTAGGGAGTGTTTTAATTTCCTGCATTAATTGGCCCTTGTCTCATATTTCCTGATACCCTCATTTTTCGAGGGGTCAGCCTTCTTTTTCTTTTCATGTTATCTCCTGGCTTCTGCACAAGGCCCTCAAGGAGGCAGGGTGTAAGTAGCTCCACCACTTCTGGTGCACCCTGGTTAATGCTACACCCTCAGGGGCTGACGGCTGGTGAGTTCAGAAGTTGGGCGACTCCGAGGGATTCCTAAGCTGGGTCCGTTTTGTTCCCCTTTTTAGTCTGACCTTGGGGAGGGCCCGGTTCCTATTGCCTATCTGCCTTTCATGGCTCTCCTTCCTTCCAAGTCCCTCAAACGTTATTCTTTCAGGATTGAGGGCATTTCCTTTCTTCCTGTCCTTTATTTGTCTTATCGTTTGTTTACCATTTCTTCTAGTATGTAAGTCTTTTGTTAGTATTAGTTATAGTTTTCATTCTCATCTTTCACTATCACGCAAACCATTAGGGGCGGATAATCTAGATGTTAGGCCCCTTAAAGCAACAATTATCATCATCATATCTTTTTCTTTTCATGATATCTCCTGCCTTCTGCACATGGCGGGTTCAGATGCCCAGGATGGTCGAACTGCGCTAATTAGGTTAAACCCAAACAGTCACGTGGGTTGAGAGTGGGGGTAGGCATGCTCTCCTGAAATGTTGGTGAATCCATGAATTCACTGACAGCAACGTATACCTGGACATCGTGGAGTTTCTGTAGATAAAATCAGTGAAGCTAACATGTTATCCGTGTAAAGTTAAAGAAGTGGAGGATTGCGAGTTGTAGGAAACTATACATGTTGGTTTGAGTTGTCACAGCGGGGTCAAAAGTGGAGGTATTCCAACAAGGAAATCATTTACGAATGCACCTTATTTTGTAGCAGAATACATATAAGCGTTTTGATACCCACGATGTCTTTTAATGCTCATAGAGCAGGTGTGACTGTCGAAGTTCACCACGTACTGTTTCGATCAATTGATGGGTACCAGGATCCGATTGTAAGTGATTTAATGATCTGGATAACAACAACACGCAGAAAATAACATCTGCGTGCCGAGTGTCCGGCCGAAAGACACTGATTCGATGGATCGTTTTAACCCTGGATAGACTAACCTATTTCACCTCTTCATCTGCCCGAGATGAGTCCAATGGACACTGTTAATAAATATAGCTTTACCTACATTTCATATATTATTGATACACATTTGTTTATCACTACATCGTATTAAAATCATTTCAAAGTCAATCTGTACACATTTAAACATTCTCGTGCCAGCTTACAAGAAACAAAAGAGCACACGGCAGGTAATAACTCCATGAAATTACATATCACACTGTGTCACAGACTTATCTTTGCATTCGACCTTTCTTTACATCACATAAGTAGCACCTCTTTTTCTTGGGAGGCCAGGCACTCACATTTAGTGGGACATGGGCTGGCGACTACGGGGCCTCAGCTAAGTCCGGCATTGCTTCCACTTACTTGTGCCGCACTCCTCTCCGTCTTCTTTCCTGTCGACCTCACTTGGTCAACTCTTTTTCTCTTCCGACCTTGACGGTATAAGGGGATCCGAGGCCTAGGGAGTGCCTTCAATTCCCGCGTTAATTGGCCCTTGTCTCATCTTTTCTGATACCCCCCTTCTGCGTGGGGTCTGCCTTCTTTTTCTTTTCATGTTATCTCCTGCCTTCTACTCAACGCCCTCAAGGAAGCAGGGTGTATGTAGCCCCACCACTTCTGGTGCACCCTGGATAATGCTACACCTTCAGGGGCTCACGGCTGGTGAGTTCGGGAGTTGGCGACCCCGAGTGATTCCTCAGCTGGGTCCTTTTTTCTCCCTTTTATCCATTACCTCTGGGGCGAACCCTCTCCTCTATTACTTTCCTATCTGCCTTTCATGGCTCTCCTTCCTCCCAAGTGCCTCAGTCCTCATTTTCGAGGTTTGAGGGCATTTCCATTTCTTTACTTCGTGTCCTTTTTTTGGCCTTATCCTTTATTTGTTTACCATTATTCTTCTTCTAGTATGTATTTGATTCTCATCTCATCTTTCACTATCACCCTAACCATTAGGGGTTGATAACCTAGATGTTAGGCCACTTAAAACAACAATTATCATCATCATCATCATCACCCTTTCTTCTCCGCGAACCGTCCAACTACACTGCTCAACAAAAGTTTGGATTACCGTCATCAATTGTATGCTCCTCAGGGGCCCACAACTTGTGGGACGTTGGTTGGCGACCATGGGACCCCGCTGATACCGGCATTGCTTACACTTACTGGTGCAGGGCTCCTTTCAGTTCTCTTTCCTGTCGGCCTCCATTGGTCAAATCTTGTTCTCTTCTGACACCCACGGTATTAGGCTATTCGAGGCCTAGAGAGTCTTTCACTTTCCCGCCTCAATTGGTCTTTGTCTCATCTCTCCTGATACTTACATTCTTCCAGGGATCAGCCTTCTTTTTCTTTTCGTGATATCTCCGGCCTTCTTAACAAGGTCCTCAAGGAGGCAGGGTGTATGTAGCCCCACCACTACTGTTGCACCCTGGATTGTACTACACCCTCAAGGGCTCACGGTTGGTCAGTTCGGGAGTTGGCGACCCCGAGGGTTTCCTGAGCTGGGTCAAGTTTTCCCCCTTTTCCATTGCCTTTGGGGCGGACCCTCTCCTCTTTCCTTCAGCATCACTAATTTTGTTATGGTATTCATTGTCATTTTCGCTATTACCCAGACCATTAGGGGACGATAACCTAGATGTTATGCCCCTTAACACAGGAATCATTATCATCAGGGATGCTGACGCTACCATGCAGGAGTGGGACGTTGCTGGTCTCATTGCGAGCATGCCTCCTCCCTGTGCGGGAAGGACTACTAATTCCTGATACTGATTATCATGAGATTTGATTCTCAGTGGTTTTGTATTCAAAGGGGACACTTAAAAACGAGTTCGCTTGGTTTTTGTACCGTATCATTGTTATCTAATTACGATTGTTATTGTTTATAGCCCCGCAGCTGAGTCCTGACCTGACCTGACCTGACCCATGCATTCGAAGACGGCATTGTTTCTACTTACTTGTACCGGGCTCCTCTCGGTCTTATTTCCTGTCGACCTCACTTGGTCAACTCTTGTTCTCTTCCGACCCCGACGATATAAGGGTATCTGAGGCTTAGGGATTCTTTCACTTTCCCGCCTAAATTGGACCTTGTCTCATCTTTCCTGATACCCTCATTCTTCGAGGGGTCAGCCTTCTTTTTATTTTCATGTTTTCTCCTGCCTTCTGCACAAGGCCCTCAAGGAGGCAGGGTGTATGTAGCCCCACCACTTCTGGTGACCCTAGATAGTGCTACACCTCCAAAGGCTCACAGCTGGTGATTTAGGGTGTTAGCGACCCCGAGGGATTCCTGAGCTGGGTCCATTTTGTCCCCTTTGTCCTCTGACCTTGGGGAGGGCCCTGTCCTCTTTACCTTTCCTCTCTGCCTTTCATGGCTCTTTTTCCTTCCAAGTCTCTCAATCCTCTTTCTTCGAGGGTTGAGGGCATTCCATTTTTCTTGTCATTTATTTGCCTTATCCTATATTTGTTTTCCATTTTTTCTTCTAGGATGTAAGTTTGTCGTTATTATTAGTTATAGTTTACATTGTTATCTCTTCTTTTACTGTCACCCAAAACACAGGGACGGATAGCCTAGATGTTAGCCCCCTTAAAACAACAATTATCATCATCATATTTTTCTTTTCAATATATTTCCTTTTCTCTTTAAGATTCTCGCCCTGTTTTTCTGAAATGGTCCCCGTGGCTGCATATTACATTTTGTAAGTATTTTCGATCTACCTTGCATTGTGTATTTTCAATTTCAATTGCATTTTGTAAGTATTTCGAATCTACATTGCATTTTGTAAATATTTTTGATCTAAACTACATTTTGTGCGTAGCTTATTTATCAATCTAAATTCCCTTTGTGAGTGTTTTCCTTCTAAATTACATTTTGTAACTATTTCCACTCTACATTTTGTGAGTCATTTCAGACCAACTTAATTTTCGTTGTGGTTTCCATTTCATTGTCATTTTCGTTATCACCCAGACCATTAGGGGCCGATAACCTAGATGTTAGGCCCCTTAAAACAACAATTATCATTATCATCCTGTTATAACGTTATTCATACCTGCCAACTCTTCCGATTTAGTCGGGAGACTCCCGATTTTACACCTTTTCTCCCGCCCTCCCGCTTAACGCAATAAATCTCCTGATTTTTCAAAAATCTCGCGCGTAATTTCGGACTAGAAGTGCGAGATACCAAAACTTCAGTCATCCATCGAACTGGTCGAGTTTATGTGTGTTCAGTGTGTTTCGATACCGCAGTTTCGCTTCGTATCAATAATTTATAGATGCCATTATTCTCCATAAGTACGCGTCCCGCTTAGTTGGATTTAAATATATCTTCGTTTGAAATAGTCGATGGTTAATTCAGCGTGTTTTCCTAGAAGTTTTCATAATAGCCTGTGGATGAGAGGTAGTTGTAGGCTGCGGAATATTGTATCTGTTTAACACGTGCATAACTTATATGTTGGCATTAATATGCCGGTAAGCTATTGTGATTTTCTGATCCGAGCGATTTTGTTGGTTCCTCGGTGATAGGCTATGGTGAAGAAATATCATTAGACATCGATCGTCTTCAAAACCTCCCGATTTTTCGGTTTGGCAGGTATGGTTATTGTATAAACCACAATTTGATTACTATAAGAAGTCATTGTAGTAAAATCTATGATATTCCAAACTTTTGCTGAGCAGTGTATTAGATGGATATTCGTTCACTGCTCGAGAAGAGACGCGCGTGACAGTAGGTTCTCACAATCAGACACGGAAACGCTCAGCGTGCCAAATGTTCTGCGCTGCACTAGTATAACGGGCTGGGGAGGATAGGAAAGTGCAGAGCTAACTGCCGGTAACTGTGCAGACCCCAAGTGGGTTATTTTTAGGTGCGGAGACATTGAAACAGCAATGGTCCCACTAGTTATTGAATAGGGTAGGGTTGAAAACAAACCTTTTTCAAGAAGTCCCACAGGGGCTCACATCTAGTGGGACGTGGGTTGGCGACCACGGGGCCCCAGCTGCGTCCGGCATTGCTTCCACTTACGTCTTTCCTGTCGACCTCACTTGGTCAACTCATGTTCTCTTCAGACCCCGACGGTATTAGGGTATCCGCGGCCTAGGAAGTCCATTCCTTTCCCGCCTATATAGTTCCTTGTCTCATCTATTGTGATACCCTCCTTCTGCGAGGGGTCAGCCTTCTTTTAGGTAGATTTCATTAGAAAGCTAACTATTGCAATGGGTCCCATGTTTCGACTTCCGGAAAATTTCGACATATCTTCGCGTTTCACATCCCCCAGACCCCAAAACCACCGCCAGTTCAAAAGTTTATATATAATTTATGTATATATGTATCTATCTATCTATATATATATCAGTTTCTTGTGGACACGATAACTGCCGTAATTTTGCACCAATCACTTTGGATTTTTTACATAATATGTATCCCTATAAAATCTCGGTCGAGTTCGTTAATGGGCAAAATCGGTCAAAGGGGGTGAAAATGGGGGGCTTTTTTCGAAAAAGTGAAATATCGCTATAACTCTCTTAATACATGAATATCAAATCCCTTCAAAGTTCATAATATGTGTCGGATAAGTGCCAAAAAATTATGTCAAATAAGTTTTTTTATAGCACCAACCATTGACCAAAGGGGTGGGAAAAAGTGGGGTTTTCGGGAAACATTAATCATATCTCTGTTAATAGGAACAATATCAAAACCGCACAAAATGGACAATATTCCTCCAATAATTACCTAAAACTTTTGTCTGAAAGAATTTTTGATATGACCCACCATTACGCCACGGGGTGAACAAAATGATTTAAATTATAAGAAAATGCCAAGTGCCAAGCGAGGTTGCCATGACAACTTTACTTTTAATTGATAAGGGATGAGCCATCAGCAGTTGCTATGACAACGCCACTGCACGAGATCACATTCAGTTTGCATATGTCTGTGGGAAGCGACTTCGGTATCGGAACTGGTAGCATGCTGAACTTCTATGCCCAAGGTCGCGGGTTCAAACCCGGCTGAAGTCGTCGGATTTACTAAGAGCGCTAAAAAACCTGAGTTTGCTTTCCTTCGGAGGGAAAGTTCCAACGTTCGTTGCGAGTTGCTGATTGAGGTGGCATCTAGTAGCCAAGTTCACAGCTAGGTGTCGTTGACGGTAGTATTTTAGGTAGATTTCATTAGAAAGCTAACTATTGCAATGGGTACCATGTTTCGATTTCCGGAAAATTTCGACATATCTTCGCGTTTCACATCCCCCAGACCCCAAAACCACCGTCAGTTCAAAAGTTTATATATAATTTATGTAATATATGTATATATGTATATCAGTTTCTTGTGGACACGATAACTGCCGTAATTTTGCACCAATCACTTTGAATTTTTTACCGAATATGTATACCCATAAAATCTCGGACGAGTTCGTTACTGGGCTAAATCGGTCGAAGGGGATGAAAATGGGGGACTTTTTTTTTCGAAAAAATGAAATATTGCTATAACTCTCTTAATATGTGAAATATCGAATCCGTTTAAAGTTCATACTATGTGTCGGATAAAGCTCAGAAATTTATGTTTGAAACGTTTTTTGATAGCACCAACCATTGACCAAAGGGGTGGGAAAAAGTGTTTTTTTCGGGAAACATTAATCATATCTCTGTTAATAGGCACAATATCAAAACCGTACAAAATGGACAATATTCCCCTAATAATTACCTAAAACGTTTGTCTGAAAGAATTTTTGATATGAGCCACCATTGCGCCAAGGGATGAGAAAAATGATTTCGGAATTATAAGAAAATGCCAAGAGCTATCAGTGGTTGACATGGCAACACTACTAAATTGATGAGGGATGAGCCATCAGACGTTGCCATGACAACGCACTTGCGCGAGATCAGATTCAGATTTCCATCTGACTAAGTGTGAAGCGGCTTCGGTGACGTAACTGGTAGCATGCTGAACTTCTATGCCCACGGTCGCAGGTTCAAAGCCGGCCAAAGTCGTCATTTTCTAAGAGCGCTAAAAATCCCCCAGTAAGCTTTCCTTCGGAGGGGAAGTTCCAACGTTCGTTGCGAGTTGCTGATTGCGGTGGCATCTAGTAGCCAAGTTCACAGCTAGGTGGCGTTGACGTTAGTATCTGGTAGCAACATTAGGAACTACTGCTTGAAATTTAGCGTCTGCATTCCTTACCTGAATTACAGACTAATACAGCCATCACATTTCACGCCGTTTATCAGACAGATTCTACACTCACCCAAAGTACACGGTTTTATATGACCGCGTTGTCGCAGCCCCTAAACTGAGGAACCAACCAACATCTCTGCGGGAGATATAATTTTGCGTGAAGAAGTAACAGACCGTTACATAGTTACACATCAGTGTCGAAACCTAACATAAGGACAGTGTGACCACAAGTATAACAAGTAGTTCCGTGAAGAACTGTACAGCCTATTTTCATATATCCTGCTCATGTTAATTGCCTCTATCAACATACAAAATTTCAGTTTAATTGCTGTAACAGATTCGTAGATATTGAGAACCGTCTAAATATTTCAGATGGTCGCCAGGTTGAAGTTTTATTTTTGTACTATTATATTAAGATTATTGTGTACGTGTGGTATTCCAACTTCAATCGCATGATTAGAACACAAGAAGTAAAAACGAGATTACGCACAGCAGCCATCTTGTTATTATGCAAACAATTGAAATAAATTAGATGCCAGTGGATCAACATTTGTGTAAGCATTTAACGTGCAACGTTTCACGGCACTCGGATAGTTAATTCGCGAGAAACGTCCATTTAAATATTTATACTTCGCGTCGCCGCCATGTTGGATTCGTGCTCACCAGGTTACTGAAAGTCCTATAGGTGAACATATGTTCATAGTCTCTATGAACATAAAAATTTCAGTTTGGTTGCTGTAAAAGATTCATAGATATTGAGAATCGTCTAAATATTACGGAAGCTTGCCATTTAGGATTGTTATATGCATAGGCCATAGAGTTATGTACCATTCAAGGACACTTATTGCCTAGGTTCATTATTCAAACTTTCACTTCGATCGCATGATTACGACACAAGAAATAAAAAACTTAATTTTAAAATTTCGCACAGCCGCCATCTTGAGGTTATGTAAACAATTGAATTAAATTAGATGGCAGTACATTACAATCTGCAAAATCATTTACTGTACCACATTTCACTGCGCTCAGAGAGTTAACTCACGAGAAAAGTCTATTAAAATATTTCAAATTCGCTTGGTCGCCATGTTCGTTTTGTACTTTACAGGTTTATGAATTATACATAGGTAAACTTGTATCAGTACCCTTTATCACCGTACAAAATTGCAGGGTGATATCTGTAATAGTTTCGGGGATATAGAATGTCAGTGAAATATTTCGCACAGCCGCCATTTTGAGGTTATGTAAACAATTGAATTAAATTAGACTCCAGTGCATTGCAATGTGTATAAATATTTGCTGTACCAAGTTTCATTACGTTTGGATAGTTAAATCGCGAGAAAAGTCTATTTAAAAGTCTCCACTTCGCTTGGCCGCCATGTTGGTTATGTAGTAACCAGGTTTTTGAAAGTCTCATAGGAGAACTTCTAGTAGTACCCTTTATCACCGTACACAATTTCAGGGCGATATCCGTTATAGTTTCGGAGATACTGAATGCTAGTGAAATATTTCGCACAGCCGCCATGTTGGATTGGTGAGACGTAACAAAATTCGATGGGCATGGTCGAGGTCGCCGGGAGTAGTGCTATGAACTTACCGAGTTTCACTGAATTCGCTCCAGCCGTTTAGATTTTATTAGGGGGACACACACACACACACCTCACACACACACACACACACACACACACGCACACACACACGGACAAAAGGTGATCTCATAAGCCTATTTTTTTCAAAATTGAAAATAGGCTAAAAATGGACTCCAAATGACAAGAAGGTTACCGTCCCCATAAGACAATAGAATGTTTAAAATATGTTTAAAATGAAGAAAAACAAAGTTAATTAATCTCCAATTATAAAACACTTTCACGCGATAAATGAGGTCAGATCCTTCTACGAAAACCTGCATATTCTGCCTATTTTCGCCCATCTCCAAGTTTGTCCGGTGAAATCTACCTCCGCCTTCCGGCGTGCCGAGAGGACTTTTTTCTTTTCATGTTATACGTCACCGTCACGTGGTGTGTACGACACTTATCAAGTTGTTGTGACTGCAGCCTTCACGAGAAGAGTAATGCTCGTCGCCTGCAGCTAGGAGCTGAGATGTTAACGGGAATACAAAGTAGCAGCGGGTAGCGTAACCTGAGTTAATATAGCTACTGCTTCAGTAGCGCTCGGACGCCCACACTGTGATTGAGATCTCATTCAGCTGTACATAGCCCCCAGCTAGTTGGAGTGAAGAGGGCAAGGGTGGGACGTGAGTTGGTAACCACGGGGCCCCAGCTGAGTCCGGCATTGCTTCCACTTACTTGTGCTGGTCTTCCCAGAGGGTCACATCTAGTGGGACGTGGATTGGCGATCACGGTGCCTCTGCTGAGTCCGGCATTGCTTCCTTTTACTTGTGCCGGGCTCTTCTCGTCTTCTTTCCTGTTGACCTCACTTGGTCACCTCTTGTTCTCTTCGGACCCTGTCAGTATTAGGGTATCCTTGGCCTAGGGAGACTCTTCATTTCCCGCCTTAATTGGCCCTTGTTTCATCTTTCCTGATACCCTCCTTCTGCGAGGGGCAGCTTTCTTTTCCTGTTATCTCCTAACTTCTGCTCAAGACTGGGTGTATGTAGCCCCACCACTTCTGGTGCGCCCTGAATATTGCTGCACCCTCAGGGGCTCATGGCTGGTGAGTTCAGGAGTTGGAGACCTCGAAGGATTCCTGAGCCGGGTCCGGTTTCCCCCCTTTTATCCCTTACCTGTGGGGCGGACCCTCTCCTCTTTCACTTTCCTATCTGCCTATTATGCCTCTCCTTCCTTTCAAATCCCTCAATGCCCATTCTTCGAGGGTTGAAGGCATTTCTTTTCCTCCTGTCCTTTATTTGCCTTATTTTCATTTTGTTTTCCATTTCACCTTCTAGTATGTAAGTTAGTAGTTAGTTAAGTTATAGTTCATATTTTTATTTTCAACTTCACGATCACCCAAACAATTAGGGGCCGATAGCCTAGATGTTAGGCCCCTTATACCAACATTTGTCATCATCATCATCATCATCATCTTTCCTGACGTCACTCACAGGGTCATAATTCGACAGGTCGGATTGGAAAATTTCCGCGGGAACCTCGAGTGGGACATTAAATATACGCACTGGGGTAAAGTTTGAGTCCGCTGTGGAGAGCTTAACGTTAGTCACCTCAGCGGAGTCATACTGAAATGTAATGATGGCCTCAACCGGAAGGTATCACTAATCCAGCGCTGAAATTCCCCTGGTGTGGGGCGAGAGCTCTGCCGGTCCCATAGACAGCGTACTCTGTTTTTCCTCTGGTATGCGGACTTGATTTTTCAGCGAGGTTTTCTCGGTTTTTGTTTTGTTTTCCTATCTGGAACACTACTTGAAAAAGTAATGTCTGAGTGGCACACGGAAGATCAGTACACCCGTGGAACTATCGGAAGCACCGGTATTAGGAAACGTACACTCTTCCAATGCGATTACACAACTCGGCACTCACGCACCTCATTCGGTCACGACTAGTGACCAACTGTCTCATCCGCCGACAAGGCACATGCTCACGGAGGTTGGTTACATGTATTACGTACTGGTAAAGATATAAAGTGCTTATTTACACTCTCTGTAACCATAAGTGAAATTAATGAATTATATTATAACATATAACACACTACTATTCACGGCTTATTTCAGCCTATTCACCTATTTAATTCCTCTTTATGACCTGAAATAGGCGCCTTTTATGAGCAGCGCTTATAGTCTCGGCTATTTTTACCTACACGTTCTATCTGTTATTTATATTTTACATTGTATGACATGTAACATATTATGTAACATTTCACTAATTTCACACTCTGGTAAGAGCATATTTGCTGTGGTAATATTCCAGCTGTTATGGTCCGTCATTTTGGTTTGACTCTTTTATCAAAGATAGCATGATGCTCGTATATTTTATAAAACCACCTTTTATAAAAGATTTACCCATTGCACTGTCATATATTTTATAAAAGATCTTTTATCAAAGATCTTTGACAAATATCTTTGATAGTGTAATACCGGCCTTACAAATATTACGATCGTTAAACGAATTTAGATAACTATTTGAAATCATTGGTCAAACCGAAGTTTGAACTTATATATTACGTCATTCGAAATATTTGGTTTTACCTTAAAGGAAATTGTGCCAATGGTAGTCTGTGAATATGTCTCTTTGTGATCAATGCAACTCCACGGAATTGTGGTGTTCATTCTCAATGTTGACCATTTCATTACACGCACACACCGCCATTGTACCAGTAAATGCAGTGACAGAAGAATGTATTATCGATAACTGGGTATTCTGTGTTTCAATACTATTGGATCTCTGTTTTCTTTTCATGGTATTGTAATTATTTTGAATTTCAATTCTACCTAAATTGCATTTTGTAAATGTTCTCAATATAAATTGCATTGGGTAAATATTTTGAATCTAAATTGCATTTTGTGAGTATTTTGAATCTAACTTTCCTTTTTGTGAGTATTTTGAATCTTAATTCCATTTTTTGCGTATTTTCACTCTAAATTCCATGTTGTAAGTCTAAATTTACCTGTTGGAGTATTTTCAATTAAATTGCATTTTCGATCACACCCAGGGGCTCACATCTACCGGGACGTGGGTTGGCGACCACGGGGTCCCAGCTGATTCCGGCATTGGTTCCACTTACTTGTGCCGGGCTCCTCTCCGTCTTCTTTCCTGTCGACTTCACTTGGTCAACTCTTGTTCTCTCCCGACCCCGACGGTATTAGGGTATCCGAGGCCTAGAGTGTCTCTTTCTTTACCGCCTTAATTGGCCCTTGTCTCATCTTTTCTGATCCCACCGAGAGATACGAGAATACCTCGGTAAATACATCATACGGCAGATCTCCAACGGAGAGCATTCTCCTGCCTTAAATGAAAGGAAGTCACAATTAGGGTACAAATTCCATGTGCCACCCAGCTCATAGCTAGCGTATTATGAGGGATCCTCTGCCGCATTATCTGGATTTTAGGGTTGCTTCTAAGAAGGCTGCGTGCACCCCGTTACATTCCAGGAATTGAACTGGGGGCCTCCTAGGACTAAGGCACTACAAAACATAGGGAGCTTTTTGTAACACACGGCCATTGGTTCCTCATCGACTACCTGCATATTTAAAAATGGAAAATTCTATTAACAAAATCACAATTGATTCCCCTTGTGATAGCTTATTATTTAACAAGGAGAAATATGTCTTAGGGTGTTATTCGGCCAATGTGATACAGTCCGTGTTTCTGGGGAAAACAGGTAATCCCACCGCATGTTACCAAAAGTGGCGCCAGAGCCCTGCGCTCACGTTTTCGCCGCCATCTACCTCCAAACACCCCCAATCCTTGTTGTGACCTGCCGGAAGATGTTCTTACGGTGCCATCCGATCTTGTACCGATTTCCATCGAAGAGGTCTTGCCTTGCTGGAAGGTCTTTCAATGATGATGATGATGATAATTGTTGTTTTAAGGGGCCTAACATCTAGGTTATCGGCCCCTGATGGTTTTGGTGATCGTGAAAATGAAAATGAAAAGCGAACTTAAAACTAAAACTAACTACTAACCTACATACTAGAAGAAGAAATGGAAAACTGGAAGGTCTTTCAAAGGTGTTTCTATTCGAAGAAAACCTTCCCCAGCCTAGGGGCTCACAACATGTGGGTTGGTAACCATGGGACCCCAGCTGAGTCCGGTAATGCTTCAACTTACTTGTACCGGGCTCCTATCTGTTGTCTCTCCTATCGACCTCCCTTGGTCAACTCTTATTCGTTTGCGGCCCCGACAATATTAGGGTATCCGAGGCCTAGGGAGTCGTTCACTTTCCCGCCTTAATTGGCCCTTGCCTCATCTTTTCTGATCCCTCATTATTCGAGGGGTCAGAACTCTTGTTTTCTTTTCATTGTATCTCCTGCCTTCTGCTCAAGGCCCTCAAGGAGGAAGGGTGTGCGTAGCCCCACCACTTCTGGTGCACCCTGGATAGCGCTACACCCTCAAGGGCTCACGTCTCTTGAGATAGAGAGTTGGCGACCCCGAGGGCTTCCTAAGCTGGGTACGTTTTGTCCCCTTTTTCCTCTGACTTTGGGGTGGACCCTCTCCTCTTTCACTTTCCTATCTGCCGTTCATGGCTCTCCTTCCTTCCAAGTCCATCAATCCTCATTCTTCCAGGGTTGAGGGCATTTCTTTTCTTCCTGTCCTTTATTATTTGCCTTATCCTTTACTTGTGAACTATTTCTTCTTCTAATATGTAAGTCTGTAGATAGTATTAGTTATAGTTTTCATTCTCATCTAATATTTCACCATCACCCAAACCATGCGCTCCCATCACTTCCAACTCCGGCTTCTGGACCTCTAGCTCTAGCTATGTTTTCTTTAAAAGCTGAATCATTGGTTTCCTCCCGGCTCTTCACAACCACTCTCCTTTGTAGTGGGCCTGAAAGAGGAAAGACACAGTAATTTATAACATATGAAGCGCCTCATCTAATGTGAACCAAGAATCATGCGTATAGAGCCTATGGGTGGAATACAGGGAATGTTCAGGATTTCACAACATAACTCACTCTACAGTCACAGACTGAGACGAAACCATGTTTCTCCAACTCAATGGTAAAACGTTGGCTCCAAAAGACACATTAAGACTGTTTTTTTTCAATCGACGCAAATAAGTCACAGAATTGAATCAATTTTTCAAGAGGAATAATCGGATGCATACCTCTAGGCTTGGGTTGTTCCTGCTTTTCTGGCACTGGATGCTCTACTACAACCTCAGTTTGGTTTCAAGGAACCAGCTCCACCAAACTGCCAATATCACAGATTGGAGTTTCCTCCCATCGAGTCTCGAACTCAACATCCCTGGAAATCAGACCACTTCTTCTCTATAATTTCAAGGACTAGGTTGTCGATTTCTTCCAGCTTTTCCCCCAGGGGCTCACATCAAGTGGGACGTTGGTTGGCGACCATGGGGGCCCCTGCTGAGTCCGGCATTGCTTCCACTTACTTTTGCCGGGCTCCTGTCTGTCTTCTTTCCTGTCGACCTAACTTGGTCAACTCTTGTTCTCTACCGACCCCGACGGTATAAGAGTATCCGAGGCCTAGAGAGTCTCTTCCTTTCCCGCCTTATTTGACCCTTGTCTCATCTTTTCTGATTCCCTCCTTCTGCGAGGGGTCAGCATTCTTTTTCTTTTCATGTTATCTCCTGCCTTCTGCTCAAGGCCCTTAAGGAGGCACGGTGTGTGTAGCCCCACCACTTTTGGTGCACCCTAGATAATGCTACACCGTCAGGAGCTCACGGCTGGTGAGTTCGGGAGTTGGCAACCCCGAGGGATTCCTGAGCTGGGTCCGTTTTCCCCTTTTGTCCCTTACGTTTGGGGCGGACCCTCTCCTCTTTCGCTTTCCTATCTGCCTTTCATGGCTCTCCTGCCTTCCAAGTCCCTTAATCCGCATTCTTCGAGGGTTGAGGGCATTTCTTTTCCTTCTGTCCTTTATTTGCTTTATTCTCCTTTAGTTTTCCATTTCTTCTTCTTCTAGTAGTTAGTTTTAAGTTTCATTTCATTTTCATCTTCACGATCATCCAAACAATCAGGGGCCGATAACCTAGATGTTAGGCCCCTTAAAACAACAATTATCATCATCATCATCATCCTTCCCTATAATTTCAAGGACTAGGTGGTCGATTTCATCCAGCTTCATCACTGGACCTCTTCCAGTACCTGCTGTGCCGACAGTTTCTCGAGGCCGAAGACCAGGGTAGGGCCGACCACGAGAGGACCATTATTTGGCTGTAAGGCAACTGTCGTCTGACCTCGCATAATCCACTGGAACAGTTGTATCGAGACAAACAGTGTACAGAATGCTTTCGCAGAGTAACCTTTACTGTCTGAGACCTGCTGTATTAGCCCCCTCAGAGGCTCACATATAGTGGGACGTGCGTTGGTGACCACGGGACCGCAACTGTGTCCGGCATTGCTTCCAAATACTTGTACCGGACTCCTCTCCGTCTTCTTTCATGTCGACCTCTCTTGGTCTCTTCCGTACCCGATGATATTAGGGTATCCGAGGCCTATGGAGCCTTTCACTTTCCTGCCTAAATTGTTCCTTGTCGTGTCTTTCCTGATCCCTCATTCTTAAGAGTGGTCAGACCTCTTCTGTTCTTTTCTATCTCCTGCTTTCTATACAAGGCCCTAAAGGTGGCAGGGTGTATGTAGTCCCACCACGTCTGGTGCTCTCTAGATGGTGCTACACCCTCAAGGGCTCACGGCTGGTTAGTTGGGGAGGTGGTGACCCCGAGGAATTCCTGAGCCGGGTTCGGTTCTTTCGCCTTTTTCATTGCCTCTGGGGTGGAACCTCTCCTCTTTCCCTTTTCCAGCCGCCTTTCATGGCTCTCTCCTTTCTTCCAAGTCCCTCAATCTTCATTCTTCGAGGGTTGAGGGCATTTCTTTTCCTCTGTCCTTTATTTGTCCTATTCTTCTTTAGTTTACCATTTCTTCTTCTATTATTTAAGTCTGCAGTTAGTATTAGTTATAATTTTCATGCTCAACTCATGTTTCACTATCACCCAAACCATTAGGGGCCTATAACTTCGATGTTAGGCCCCTTAAAACAAGAATTAGTATATCATCTCCCATCGAGTCTCGAACTCCACATGTCTCGAAAGCAGGCGACCCCTTCTCTATAATTACAAGGACTGGGTGATCGATTTCATCCAGCTTCATCGCTGGACCTTCCCCAGTTCCTGTCCTCCCAGCATTGCCAACCCTAGTCTGTAAAAGGAAAAGCATGTACTGTAATAATAATGGCATAATCCAGTATGTCCTAGGAATCAAGTTTGATATTAAGTGTGATCAAGATCTATACATTAAATTGAACTTAATTTTCATTCCAGTAGGTTATACTGCAAAATAATCTAGAGAGAGAGAGAGAGGAAGACTACCATATGATTTTCATTTACAGTGTCACACTGATATTGAAACATTCTCTAAAGGGTATTGCAATATGAGCTAGGCCTAATTCCTGTAAAATATCAATAGGTATAAATCATAAGTTGAAGGAAGAAAGAATGAAACATATCACTGCACTGTTCCTTAAATTAGGCCATGTTGCGTCACGCACGAAGGTGAAGTATTGGCTATAGTTAATAGACCAATGGACACAGCATGATCCTTTACCTGCGTCCATGCAAGTTTCTTCGTAATTGTGGGCAAAAAGAACCCGAACAATTCACCCTTTAATTATAAGACTTTGGGTAAAAAAACATATTTTTGGTGATGTTCTCTTGCCTCCTGCTGCTCGATACAACACTTCTAAGCAAACACGGACAAGCAACGGGATACTTTCACACGAGGTACGCAAGTAAAGCTGATTCGGCAGGTATACCAGGCGAAGGTAATCTAGCTAATCCACTAATATCGACATTGGGCGGGAAATTGTTGATACACCGGTATTTTATAATATAATATTATTGGCACCAATTTTAATCTATTGTAAAAGGGAGTGTTTTACAGATATTGTAGTTTATAATACGGACCTTATTGTATTAGAGGTTTTGTAGCTTCCACCAGCAGTAGCCAACCTGCGGCCTCGATGTAATAAAGAATACGATATAGATCAACTAGATTAATAGACGCGACACCGCTCTTTACCTTAAATCCTTATACATAGGCCAACTTGCGAGTGAAGACAATGTGCACAGCAGTAGCTGATGAAATGTTTGCCCAGTTCCCGGACCTCTTGACTCACAGACCAACACGTATTTTCATGTGGATTCTGTTAAAAATGAGTCGTATTGATATGAAAAATATCACTGAAATCGATAATCTGGTAGCAAAAATATCTACCCCGACTGGGATTTGAACCCGAGACCCTGAGATCCACAGACGACCACGATATCCCCACGGCTATTTCGACCACTCAAATGTTGAGCATAATATGGTGACTTTTCTTGTACCAATAATACTGTATTTCTGAATTAAGCTCCATTAATATTTTGCCTTTTTCGATGATGTTACTGCGTGGGAGTGAGTTTTAAATGCCTTATGTATGAATCGGCCTACTTGCGAGTAAAGGGAATGTGTACAACAGTAGTTCATGAAGGCTTGCCCAGTTCCCGTATAAACACATCGATATATAATATATTGATACCTGCATTACCGCAATTTGGTTTATTATCTGAATAGCCATTGTGCAGAAACATAATACTGGTATTGTCGACTAGTTACGATGTATAATATTGTTAAGGCCCAAGGGACCCTACACCCTGAGGAAGGAGATAGCCCCACGGCACGTTTTTGTGTCAGTGTTGAGCGCTGAGCGCTTTCTATTTCCTCTTTTATTAATTTCCTTAAGTTTCCTGTAAGGGTGTCAATCAAATATGTTAGTTTTTGTGTGACATTATTGGTTATACAATAGTAGATGTCCCATTTCCCTTCTTTCAAGGTTCCTTCTAGCATAGCGCGAGCCATGATAGATAAAGACACTCCCTGTTTCCCCAGGAATTTTGCAAGGTGGTCATTTTTCCACTTGTAATCACCTTTCTTTACTCTCTCTTTTACTTGAGCATTTTCAGTCACAAAGAATTGGACTCTGTTCTTCATGGTGTCCTTTAGGTTGAAGTGATTAACCATTAGCGGGCTTGGGCACTCAACTGCATGGGATAGAGGGCGGAGGTCTCTTATTCTGATGTTGTACTCAACCACCTGATTCCTACCTTCAATTGTAACATTGTAGTTGTCGTCAAGATAGGAGTTTCCTCTGCCAGTTTGGATGTATTCTGTGTTGTTTCTTAGAACTAGGATTCCTGATTTTACTTCTTCCTCTTTGAATGTCCTAACTCTATCAAAATCTTCTTTCTTACATCTCAAGAATTTGTGTGGGGTCTTGAAAACCTCTGATTTGCAGTTGTTCTGTAAAGCATTGATTTCCTTGTCCGGAGAAGTTTGGAATTTCCAATGTAGGTGGCAAGCTATTTCTCCCAGCAACTCCTTTAAGGTTCGGGTGTCTGTGAAGTTGGATATTATCATAGTAGGAGTCTCTGAGTAGTGGGAGAAAGTGCCCTTTAACTCCCTGTACTTAAAGTTTACGTCTTCTTGCCCAGACACCTTTTTGTATCTGACCCCGCCATCTGTGACCTTGGTCTCTATTGTTACCTCTGATGGTCTAGGACATGTAACAAAGGCTCCACTAACCTTTTCTAGATTGTTTGGGAGCTTCAATGCTGCCCTGGCCCATTTCATGTAGTGTATTTGTTCCGAGGATGCGTCTTCAGTTATGTTGATTAGACTCCTATGAGATATCTTGGTGCATCTCTTTATCTTTAAGATGGAGTCTAAGTTGAACTTAGAGAGCATGGACTCGAAAATAAGACATTGGAGGAAATTGCTTGTGGATTTCTCATCGATCCCAAATCTTTTTGTGTCTTTCAACTCCATTCCTTTTATCACATAGTTAGTATGGGAAGTGGCATGCTTTATGCTGGCTAGTTGTCCTGACATGCCAGGCAGTACAGGGAGGTATCTTACTCTTTCATCTAGCTGGTTCAAGAAAACTCGGATTTGTCGGGACAACATAATACTATCGTGAGAAAACACCTCTATTTGTTTTTTGAACTCAGCAACCATATGTGTAGTTATCCTCGAGTCAGGCAGAGTTATGTCCGTGAACAAAACTTCTTTCACCAAGCTCTCTTTCAAATGTTGGTCTACACTTATCGAGGTGAATCTTGTTTTCACAAGTCTCCTTTCTAAGATGGTATGACCAAATTGAATGCTAGACCCTACCCAATTGATGTTGTTGAAGAAAGCAACTTCCTGTCTGGGATTTGAGTACAAGATGTTTATTACTTCAAGGACTTCAGGGGTCGGAAGCGGAGCATTGGATACCCACCAGTCTACTGCCTCTTTCTTGCAGAGCTGCCTGTTGTGGTAATGAGTATCTCTTCTCTTACTTTTAGGTGCTAGAAAAGCCTCAGGAACGTTGTAACGTGTTGCTCTTTTTCTATCAAGGGTTATGGGGTATTTGGTAGGCATGTTACTCATCGTGCTGGCTAGAGGGTTCGGATCTTTCTTGCATCGGGCAGCTCTTTCCAGTAGTCTTAGATTCATCATTCTCTGTTTCCTAAGTACTGCCATGGTTTCTTTCTTGGCATCCAAGATCATCATTATTTTCATCATGAAAACTTCTTTCTTATTGTTGTCCTTGCTTTGTGGTATTGTCTCCTCCATAATTTTTTCTTGTAAGGATCCGTTGATACATAAATGTATAGCGCACGGTTTCAAGAGACTGAACGGCTATGACGCCTTAGTACAGCGGAAGGGGTAAGCCAACTAGCCCGCTCGACAGCCCTGTGTGTCATTCCCACGGTTGCGTCAGGATGTTTGACCTTACAAGACTGATGATTCGGCAGTTCTCACCAATAATGTTGAGCTATCGAGAATGTTCTTCAGAATGAATCATAACTTCCTGGAGAGCGACATGAGTGTGAAGTCAGCCACACTTCTCTGCACAGATCTGCCGAATGCTTAAAACTAGCAGGGCTTCCTTCCTCTCAATTGTCCCAGGGCCTCACAGTCAGTGAGATGTGGGTTGGTGACCACGGAACCCCAGCTGAGTCCGGCATTGTTTCCACTTACTAGTGCCGGGCTTCTCTCCGTCTTCTTTTATGTCGACCTCTCTTGGTAAACTCTTATTCTCTTCCGACCCCCCCCCCCCCCGCCCCACCAGCTGAGTCCGGGATTGCTTCTACTTACTTGTGCCGGGCTTCTCTCCGTCTTCTTTTATGTTGACCTCTCTTGGTAAACTGTTGTTCTCTTCCGACCCCGACGGTATTAGGGTATCCGAGGCCTAGGGTGTCTCTTCCTTTCCCGCCTTAATTGGCCCTTGTCTCATCTTTTCTGATACCCTCCTTCTGCGAGGGGTCAGCCTTCTTTTTCTCTTCCTTTTACCTCCTGCCTTGTGATCTAGGCCCTTAAGGAGGCAAGGTGTATGTAGCCCCACCACTTCTGGTGCACCCTAGATAATGCTACACCCTCAGGGGCTCACGGCTGGTGAGTTCGGGAGTTGGCGACCCCGAGGGATTCCTAAGCTGGGTCCGTTTTCCCCCTTTTGTCCCTTACCTTTGGGGCGGACCCTCTCCTCTTTCACTTTCCTATCTGCCTTTCATGGCTCTCCTTCCTTCCAAGTCCCTCAATCCGCCTTCTTCCAGGGTTGAGGGCATTTCTTTTCCTCCTGTCCTTTATTTGCCTTTTTTTTCTCCTTTAGTTTTCCATTTCTTCTTCTAGTATATAAGTTAGTAGTTAGTTTTAGTTATACGTTTACATTTCATTTTCATCTTCACTATCACCCAAACCATAAGGGGCCGATAACCTAGATGTTAGGCCCCTTAAAACAACAATTATCATCATCATCATCATCTTCCGACCCCGACGGTATTAGGGTATCCGAGGCCTAGGGAGTCACTTCCTTTCCCGCCTTTATTGGCCCTTGTCTCATCTTTTCTGATACCCTCCTTCTGCGAGGGGTCAGCCTTCATTTTCTTTACCTTTTACCTCCTGCCTTGTGCTCAAGGCCCTTGAGGAGGCAGGGTGTATGTAGCCCCATCACTTCTGGTGCACCCTAGATATTGCTACACCCTCAGGGGCTCATGGCTGGTGAGTTCGGGAGTTGGTGACCCCGAGGGATTCCTTAGCTGGGTCCGGTTTTCCCCCTTTTATCCTTTACCTGTGGGGCGGACCCTCTCCTCTTTCACTTTCCTATCTGCCTTTTATGGCTCTCCTTCCTTCCAAGTGCCTCAATCCGCATTCTTCGAGGATTGAGGGCATTTCTTTTCCTCCTGTCCTTTGCCTTATTCTCCTTTTGTTTTCCTTTTTTCTACTTCTAGTATGTAAGTTAGTAGTTAGTTTTAGTTATTTTTCATTATATTTCCTTTTCCCTTTAAGATTCCCGCACTGTTATTTTTGCATCTCCACTCCATTTTGTGGGTGTTTTCAAACTGGATTGCATTTTGTAAGGATTGAAATCTAAATTGCTTTTTAGTAAGTCTTTCAATATCGGGGGCGGACTTTTGTGAGTATTTTGAATTTCAATTGCATTTTGTATTTTCAACCTAAACCGCTTTTTTGCAAGTACTTAATTCTCAATTGCATTTTTGTGGGTATTTTGAATCTAAATTACATTTTGTTAGTATTTTCAATCTAATGCTACACCGTCAGGGGCTCACGGCTGGTGAGTTCGGGAGTTGGCGACCCCAAGGGATTCCTTAGCTGGGTGCGGTTTTCCCCCTTTTATCCATTACCTGTGGGGCGGACCCTCTCCTCTTTCACTTTCCTATCTGTCTTTTGTGGCTCTCCTTCCTTCCAAGTCCCTCAATCCTCATTCTTCGAGGGTTGTGAGCATTTGTTTTCTTCCTGTCCTCTATTTGCCGTATCCTTTATTTGTTTACAATTTCTTCTTCTAGTCTGTAGTTAGTATTATACTTGTAGTTTTCGTTATCATTTCATCTTTCACTATCACCCACACCATTAGGGTCCGATAACCTCGATGTTAGGCCCCTTAAAACAACAATTACCATCATCATCATCTTTCCTGGTCCCTCATTCTTTGAGGGGTCAGACCTCTTCTGTTCTCTTCATATCTCCTACCTTCTGCTCAAGGCCCTCAAGGAGGCAGGGTGTGTGTAGCCCCACCACTTCTGGTGCACCCTGGATTGTGCTGCGAACCTGCGCCTCTTTACTGCGAGAACTAAAACTCAAGCAGTTATTCGGCCGGATAATGTCGAATCATTAGGATTTTATTAAATAAGTATAATAGAATATTTGTAGCTTTGTTTAATTTTTTGATTAGCGCATTTTGAACCCCGTCCTTGGCTGGGGCCTTATTAGTGTTGAGGTTGTTAATGTTAGCTTGGAGCTCGTGATAACTGGAATGTCGGTGGCTGCTGGTTGTTGTAAAACGTTTTATACTTGGTTTAATAATGTTTGGTCATGTATGTGTCATCCCGGTGGTCGATTGGTTTGAATTGCTCTTGTACTGCTCGAGTGTAAGCTGCGTGGACCTGAAAGGAATGTGCATCGCAGACTATGAGTAGCGGTGGTGACGAGTGATGCGGTTTCTCGGTCCTTGCGTAGTAACAGAAGCAAATACATTAGTCGGTGACTTAGTCACTCATTCCCAACGCCACACTGGTTTCAGAAAAGACCCTATGTTAGCAGTATTGGAATAGAAGAGAATGTCACGTAACACGGCGGGCTATCGACAGGCTTCTCAATTCTCGCCTGCTCCTACCCTGCCTCTGCTCTTCATCCCGCAAGTTCACAGAGCTTGGAACCGAGCAGTAGTGAGTCTGCCATTAATTCAGCTTTGGATTTTTTGTCGGTTAAGAGAGTATTGTTGCTGTCTTCTAGAGGAGGAACTAGTTTATTACTTTTTGTGAAAACGTTTGTGAATTTCCAAATTGTGCTAGGATCCTTGTTGTGTCTTATGTTTTTTAGTTTGTCTTCCCATGTGGTGTTTCTATGGTATTATAAGTTGTCGTACTTTTGCGTTTAGTCTGTTGTAGAGTATTCTATTTTGTTGTGTTTCATTTCGTTGGTTTGTCTTTCTCGCTTTGTCTTTGATAAGCTGGCAGATTTCTGCTGGTAGTGACGTGTCTTTTGGTGCGGTTTTGGGTTTTGTGCTGGCTTTTGCGGCTGTGATTAATAAATTATTGGAGTTAATGATTTCTGCTTCGAGTCGTTATGTGTTAGTAATTTTTGGATGTGCTGACGGGACCAGTAGGTCCTGTTACAGCTTAAATTGCTCCCAGTCAATTCTCTTGGTGTTAATTAATTTACGTGGGTTTATGTAGTTAACATTTGCGCCGTCATCTATTATAACGGACAGGTGGTCGTAGTCTAGCTTTGTATCAGTTTCTGTCGTTATGTTGTATGGGATGTTTCGTGCAAGTATAATGTCGTTCGTGTCTGGGTATGAAATACCGTTTCTTTTATAATAAAAAGTGGGTGTGTCTGAAGCGTGAATGGAATAGTTCGTATTGTGTTTAAAATGTATTTTTCCGTTTTTATTATCAGTTATTGACCCCAACTATGATGCTTGCTATTTAAGTCTCCTGCCAATATGACATGCTCATAATTTACCAGGAAATTTATGTCTTGGGGTAATATGAGTTTTCTGTGCTGATTATTGGCTGAAATTATTGTAAATGTAGTGTTTTGAATGTGAATTTGTATGGCGTTAGCTTCCATGTTAGTGGTGTCGGGTAGATGAATTTCGTGGTGTGAAATATGTCTCCTAATGGAAATTAGTGTTCCTTCTCCTTGTGTTGGTCTGACTTTTCTGTATGTAATGTAGCCAAGGAGTGAAAATTTGTGTTTGTCACCTAGTCTAGTCTCTTGGAGCAGCAGAATGTCCATGTCGTGGTATCGTAGTAACTGTAATAACTCTAGTTTTTTCGGGGCGTTCGCTATGCTATTGCTGTTTCAAGTTACTATTCGTAGCGTCACTATTCGTAGCGTCTTGTTAGCCATTATTTTATTTCTCGTCGATGGTTACCATGAGCTGTGGTAATCTAGGTTAGTGATGGCATCGACTAAGGTGCGTGTAATATTCGCTGATTATGGCCTGTAACTTTTGAAGGACGATTCCTAAGCCCACTGGGAGGTCGGCAGGAACTGGGTGTTTCACCTTTAATGAGGTACTGTCCGCGCGTTATATATCTGCCTCTGACGACCGTTGTATTTCTAAGAAAATGAAGTGTCATCGACTTGTCAATTTCTCCACTCCTATGTACGTGTCATTTCCCCTCATGTTGGGGCTCAGGAGTTTTGACGATACGGTATACTAGGCCGACTTAGCCTGATGAATTCACCACCTGTCAGCACATTTCATATTATATTATATTAAATAAAGACCAAATATGCCAAGTTCAATCTTTATTACTACTTTAAAAATATCATCATAAGATATTTGGCACCACAGTTATAAAAATAAATACCTTACTGATTTACAATCCCAAAGTCTTAATATTTTGGATTCGTACTGCATGTACATTTTTAAGCTCAATTCTTCATTACTGCCAGACAATTATTTACTTCATCTAGGAGCTTCCATATCCGTTCCTGCACTTCATCCAAAGAAGTATTCATTTCGCACACTCCCAACACCACACAGAAGCGACAGCTCAAATTGTTGTTGTTGTTTGAGTCTTCAGTCTTTTGACTGGTTTGATGCAGCTCTCCACGCCTCCCTGTCCTGAGCTAATCGTTTCATCTCTACATAGCTACCACACCCTACATCCGAGGCTATCTGTTTAACATACTCTAACCTTGGTCTATCCCTACAGTTCTTGTCCTCGACCCTTCCTTCCATAACTAAGCTTGCTATTCCTGGGTGTCTTAGTATGTGTCCTACCAACCTATCTCTTCTCTTCATTAGCAGTCGCCAGAAACATCTCTCCTCTCCCACTCGTCTTAATACCTCTTTGTTTGTAACCCTATCTACCCATCTGATCTTCATCATTCTCCTATAACACCACATTTCAAATGCTTCAATTCTCCTCTTTTCTGCTACACCAATAATCCAAGTTTCACTTCCATAGAGCGCCACGCTCCAGACAAAGGCTTTCAAAAATGACTTCCTAATACCTAAATCTATATTCGATGTCAGCAGATTCCTTTTTTGTAGAAATGCTTTCTTTGCCTGAGCCAACCTACTTTTTATATCCTCTTTGCTTCGTCCATCACTGGTTATTCTGCTTCCTAAGTAACAGAAGTCTCCTACTTCCTTCAGCTTTTCACCTGCCAATTTGATCTCCATAGAGGTTTCTGATTTATTTCGGCTGCATTCCAGTATTTTTGTTTTACATTTATTAATTTTCATCATGAATTCTTTCCGTAAGATGGAGTCCATACCATTCAAAAACTCATTCAAATCCTCAGGCTTGTCGGCCAAGATGACTATGTCATCAGCAAATCTCAGAGTTGAAATTATTTCTCCTTGAATCTTCACTCCCACTTTACATTTTTCTCTAATTTCCTTCATTGCTTGTTCAATGTAAAGATTGAAAAGTATGGGTGATAAGTTGCAGCCTTGCCTTACACCTTTCTGAATACCAGCTTCTCTCTCATGTCCTTCAACTCGAATGACTGCTGTCTGGTTTCTGTATAGATTGTATATCACCCTCCTATCCCTGTACTTTATTCCAATCGATTTCAAAATGTCAAACAATTTAGTCCAATCAACGTTATCAAAAGCCTTTTCTAAGTCTACAAAAGCCATGAACGTTCTCTTATCTTTCATTATTCTACCTTCCAAAATCAGCCTAAGACTTAGTACAGCTTCCCTTGTTCCTACATTTCTCCTGAAACCAAACTGGTCTTCACCCAACTCCGTTTCTATCTGGCTTTCAATCCTCTTGTAAATTATTCTAGACAGGATCTTTGAAGCATGAGTAATCAAGCTGATTGTACGGTAATCTTCACATCTGTCAGCTCCCACTTTCTTTGGTATAGGGATGATTACATTCTTCTTGAAATCAGGGGGTACCTCACCTGTCTCATAAATCCTTCACACCAAGTGAAATAACCTGATCAGACCTTCATCTCCTATGCAGCGTAGCAACTCAATCGGTATATCATCTATGCCTGGTGCTTTGTTCCTGCTTAAGTCCTCTAATGCTCTATCAAATTCTGATCTCAATATTAAATCTCCTTTTGAATCCTCATCAATTTCCTCCTCCCTTTCCATTACATGATTCTCAATCTCCTTTCCCTGATACAAACACTCTATGTAAGCTTTCCATCTCTCAACCTTTTCTTCCCTATCTGTTAGAGGCTTTCCATTTGTGTCCTTAATATTACAGCACTTAGTCTTCTTTTCCCCAAAAGTATTCTTAATCCTTCGATAAGCTGTGTCTACTTTTCCTAATTTCAGACAATTTTCTATACCTGCACATTTCTCTTTCAACCATTCTTCTTTCGCTTCCTTGCACTTCTTGTTAACCTCATTTCTCAGACGTCTGTATTCTGCTTTCCCCTTTTCATCTCTTACATTCTTGTGTTTCCGCCTTTCATCCATCAATTCTAGTATATCCTGAGTGATCCACGCCTTTCTACCTATTCTTTCTTTCCTACCAATGTTTTCTTCTGCGGATTTTGTTATTTCATTCTTCAAAAGTGCCCATTCGTCAGCAATTGAAGTTTGTTTAGGGATTTTCATTAGTCCTTCCTCAAATTACGAAGTAGAAACCAACTAGACACGATGTGTATCGTAACTGGGTATGCGTGCTGCTGACGACACCCCAGCCTATAAATGCTATTGTTGGCAATAATGGACACAACTTTAAACAATGCAAATTACGTTATATTCAACTGCAGGCTTATTCAAGAAGGTACTGAGTTCCTCAACAGTGTAGCCAACTTCTGTCAGAAAAATACAAGCGAATATTACACGTGGGGTGTACTCAGCACCCCACATACCCAGTTAAAAGATAACAAATTGTATATTTAATTGGCCTGGAGTGTAATGGCGTGGGGTAGGCAACAGAGACCTGCGTGGTATCACTGTATTAGCTGCGGGGAGTGGGGGGAGGCTTGCGGCATTGTTATGCTTGGAGTTTGAATTTTTGTGTTGCTGGGTAGAACAATTTTAGCTCTGGTGGTTTTTGTTGAGCGTTTAGTAGTTGATTTTCAGGGGTGGGATTTTTGTTTTGGAGTTGCATTTGTCTCTGTGTTTTCAAGTTCTGTTTCAGACATTTCCTCTGAGCTGTCTGAACTTTCGAGTGCTTGATAGCGGTTGGATGTTGATGGGAGGGGGTTTGTGTCTAGCAGCGAGGGGAAGGCTGTCTTGTACTTTGAATTCCATGGATTGATTTCAGATGGTTGGGCTGGGGGGGGGGGGGGGGGTATCATCCTCTTCAAGTGCTTGTCGGATTGCTTTCGTCTCTTCTAGCTGACCTTTGGCTTTTTTTTTTTTTTTTTTGAAGGCTGGGCAACTAGAGAAAGAAGCCACATGCTCTCCCCGACAGTTAGCACATTTGGGTGGGTGGCTCATCTAGAGTCTTCTCGCAATCTTGGTGGCTGTGAGGACCTGCACGTTTAAGGAAACGGGGGGAGATAACAATTAGGTTCTGTGTGAACAAATGCCTGACAATTAGGACATAGTGCCACTCTTATGTTGCGTGGTCTGAAATCAGTGATGGATACTGTGTTATTTAAAAAGTGCGTGATTTGGGGCAGGTCCTTGTTCTGATCTGATGGCTCGAAGGCAATGATAAATAGTGGGAGAGAGGAGTGGGTGATGACATTTGTTGGGCATATTCTATCTTATGCCCTACGGTCTCAAATTCTGCTTTATTTTCTTCCGGTGTTGTGTCGTGTGCGAGGAGTTTGATTACCATTTGTTTCATGAGGGGGTGAGTAAAGTACGGGATCTTGTGTTCTTGAAGCTTCGTGGTGAGTCTTGCATGGTCGTCAGTGGTTGCCACATTAATTTCTAACCCTTCTGGTGCTGTCACTGGTGAATTTTGGTCCCCCACCGCGTTTTGTAGCAACAAGCGAATTTCCCTCCGTAGCTTGGTGGAGCGAATCTCAATAGGGGGGTGGGGATGACGACGAGGTGGTGTGGGCTACTTTAGGCATGGCTAGTTTGTGTTCCCTAGGATATGTATGTAGTTTATGTGTATGCGTTGTGTAATAGCAGCTTGTTGTTAAATTTAGTGCCGAATAGCAATCAACCAGTCGTCGCCAAATGTTAGCGTTGTTTTTATTGAGGTGCCTTCTCGACAGTCCGCGATCACCTGGCAGATTATCGATCTGGCTTTCCTAATGCAATAGTTTTAATTATTATTATTAATTGCCTCGCCCAAGACGAGCGCCTCTTTCAAACTTGCAGGCCACTAAATTTTATCATAATGTCAGATACAATCCCAACCACCTAATCTCCACGTTGGGTAATTACCAAGCTATCGTGGCCCGCCACAAACGGCCCCGAATTCTAATAGAATAAACTCTGCTTTCCCTTTCTCTATAAAACAAGCCGTCTGGCACTATTTCTTTTCTTTCCTTCTAAAGTCAAGTAGATTACAATGCCCTTGAGTAATGCTCGCACTCTGACCAGCCATGCAACACAGATAATCACCCAACCCCTAAACAAATGCTGAATAGTTCCTACTTTCGTCTAGATAGAGCTCTAAAGACCCCAGGGCTGATAGGCTACATTATGTGCAACTCAGCCGTCTAGGCCAGGTCAGGTGCCTCTGTTTGCTCCGTTGAAGGTCGTCGTTGAGAACTGGTCCAGACCAACAAAATTTGAAGTCTTGCCGGGGCAGCGCGGAGCGCCCCTATTTCCCACTCGCTTGGCCGCAGCAGCGTGGTCCGTTAATCACAATTTGAATGTGGCTTCCCCTTACGGGAGCGCCCCTATTTCCCACTCGTTTGGCTGCAGCAGCGTGGTCCGTTAATCTCAATTTGAATGTGGCATCCCCTTACGGGAGCGCCCCTATTTCCCACTCGCTTGGCCGCAGCAGCGTGGTTCGTTAATCGCAATTTGTATGTGGCTTCCCCTTACGGGAGCGCCCCTATTTCCCACTCGCTTGGCCGCAGCAGCGTGGTTCGTTAATCGCAATTTGTATGTGGCTTCCCCTTACGGGAGCGCCCCTATTTCCCACTCGCTTGGCCGCAGCAGCGTGGTCCGTTAATCACAATTTGTATGTGGCTTCCCCTTACGGGAGCGCCCCTATTTCCCACTCGTTTGGCCGCAGCAGCGTGGTTCGTTAATCGCAATTTGTATGTGGCTTCCACTTACGGGAGCGCCCCTATTTCCCACTCGCTTGGCCGCAGCAGCGTGGTTCGTTAATCGCAATTTGTATGTGGCTTCCACTTACGGGAGCGCCCCTATTTCCCACTCGCTTGGCCCAGCAGCGTGGTTCGTTAATCGCAATTTGTATGTGGCTTCCACTTATGGGAGCGCCCCTATTTCCCACTCGCTTGGACGCAGCAGCGTGGTTCGTTAATCACAATTTGTATGTGGCTTCCCCTTACGGGAGCGCCCCTATTTCCCACTCGCTTGGCCGCAGCAGCGTGGTTCGTTAATCGCAATTTGTATGTGGCTTCCACTTATGGGAGCGCCCCTATTTCCCACTCGTTTGGCCGCAGTAGCGTGGTCCGTTAATCACAATTTGTATGTGGCTTCCCCTTACGGGAGCGCCCCTATTTCCCACTCGCTTGGCCGCAGCAGCGTGGTTCGTTAATCGCAATTTGTATGTGGCTTCCACTTGTGGGAGCGCCCCTATTTCCCACTCGTTTGGCCGCAGTAGCGTGGTCCGTTAATCACAATTTGAATGTGGCTTCCCCTTACGGGAGCGCTCCTATTTCCCACTCGCTTGGCCGCAGCAGCGTGGTTCGTTAATCACAATTTGTATGTGGCTTCCCCTTACGGGAGCGCCCCTATTTCCCACTCGCTTGGCCGCAGCAGCGTGGTTCGTTAATCGCAATTTGAATGTGGCTTCCCCTTACGGGATGCACTCGGGAGCCAACTGCGACCAATGTAGCGGGGTCCAGCCCAAGTCCGAAGCAAATAACAGAAGGCCAAAGAGAAAGCCTGAGAGCTTAACTGCCTAATTTGAATCCGGGCCCGCTGCAACAATGCTGGCCGCCGCTTGCTCTTGGCGCCTTGTAGAGGTGGCTCTGGGAAGTCGCGCTTGTTCTTCTCTTATTTAGCCTAGTCTCCAAAGTATGCCCCCAGGGGCTCACATCTAATGGGACGTGGTTTGGCGACCACGGGGCCCCAGCTGAGTCCGGCATTGCTTCCACTTACTTGTGCCGGGCTCCTCTCCGTCTTCTTTCCTGTCGACCTCACTTGGTCAAATCTTGTTCTCTTCCGACCCCGACGGTATTAGGGTATCCGAGGCCTAGGGAGTCTCTTCCTTTCCCGCCTTAATTGGCCCTTGTCTCATCTTTTCTGATACCCTCCTTTTGCGAAGGGTGAGCCTTCTTTTTATTTTCATGTTCTCTCCTGCCTTCTGCTCAAGGCCCTCAAGGAGGCAGGGTGTATGTAGCCCCACCACTTCTGGTGCACCCTGGATATTGCTATACCCTCAGGGGCTTACGACTGGTGAGTTCGGGAGTTGGCGACCCCGAGGGATTCCTGAGCTGGGTCTGGTTTCCCCATTTTGTCCCTTACCTGTTGGTCTTTCATGGCTCTCCTTCCTTCCAAGTCCCTCAATCCGCATTCTTCGAAAATTGAGGGCATTTCTTTTCCTCCTGTCCTTTATTTGCCTTATTCTCCTTCTGTTTTCGATTTCTTCTTCTAGTATATAAGTTAGTAGTTTTAGTCATAAGTTTACATTTAATTTTCATCTTCACCATTACCCAACCCATTAGGGGCCGATAACCTAGATGTTAGGCCCCTTCAAACAACAATTATCATCATCATCATCATCATCATCTCCTAAGTATATTCAACACTACCGTTCCCAGCTAGCCAAGTGCACAAAAAACCTAAGCATCAATTAGGATCAGTTGTGGAGATGAGGACACTCTCACTTCTGTCCAGCTCGAACACCTACGGCGGAATCTTAACCCTCCCTCTGCACACGTCTATAACGATTACATACTCTGCACACCAGGGTCAGGGTGACCCTTTCATAATTACTCTAATTACCATGTATGCGTTGCAGTCTTTTCCTTTAGCACTCATTCTGTCATATTCTGGGATGAATGTTATACGATCTGCTACAACAAATAAACATTTCTAAAAATTACAAATGCGTTTTAATCACTGTTTTTATTGCATAGAACGTCTCTGAAAGTAATTTTTGAACAACTCACATCATAAAGTTAAAATGCATTCTACAGCCCTAATAACAGCCAACATGCAATGCCAAAACATTAATTAAAATACCGTA
Source organism: Meconema thalassinum (assembly GCA_946902985.2). Lineage (NCBI taxonomy): Eukaryota > Metazoa > Arthropoda > Insecta > Orthoptera > Tettigoniidae > Meconema > Meconema thalassinum. Next base: position 516,710,247 of record OX336392.1, read on the forward strand.
AAATATCCATATTTCCTGACATTTTTCGACAAAATTATAATTCCTGAAGGATTTGTAAGAGAAAAAAAATTATTTTCACTCTAAAATATATACCTGCAACATGTTCAGCACTCAATTGATCTCTTTACCAAGATCTTCTTCTTCTTTTTTGGTTTTCTTAAGTGGAGCAAAGTTACTCATAGGGAAGGGGAACTTTGCCCCACCAGAAATATCAATGATTTGTAATATGTTAAAAGAGCTGGTTCAAAGTAAACCACATATATTTAAGTAGTATAACTCATTTGAATTTGCTGAAACTGGCAGGGTTTCAAATAAATAGGTTTCTGGAAACACTACAAGAAAAAACACGAGTTATATAAAAATGTGTAATAAACAGCTTAATGTGTTATGGACAAATGCTTTTTAAACATCAATGCATAATGGGCAAAATTCAAATTCAAATTAATCATTTTCAGACTGGACCAGCTCTGGGACCAGAAACATCCCTCTTTCGTTAATTGTGTGTGGGGGATTAATACTACCTACAATGTCTTCCCAACAGTAATACAGTGTGTCCTTTTTTCAGGCCATTTCCAATTACCCTTTGGGGTTTTAATCATTGCACTGACTGTAGCACATTTCCGATTTAAATTTTCTATCACGCCAGGGTAATAGTCATTTTGATAACTCACAACAACAAAGCTTGCCACTTCCTTTTTTATGGATTAAATGCTTGGTTTGTCATCTTTCTTGTTTTCTTCTTCCATCATATCAAGTTGCTTTTTACGGAATGATTCCCAGTCATCATCCGAACTGTCGCTGAGATGTAATTCACTTTCGTCGAAAAACTCGCCATCACTGTCCTCATAACATCTGCGAGTTCTCTTCGTTTTTTGGGGGTGGAGTTTCATTTTCCTTTTGGTAGGATTGCTGGTACATGGCTGTGTCTAAGTTCGTTCCACTGTAAGAGGAAATCAGCGTTTTATCTAAAATCTCTTCATGTGACAAGCTTTTACCAGCAGGAAGGCTTATTTTCTTCCTTCTGGCAATGTTCACAGGCTTTAGGCATGCTGACCTTGTTGTTTCAACAAGCTCCAAAAATGCTGAACTTACAGCTGAAGGCTCAACTTCTTTTCTACCTACTCTGTCTAAGAGCGGTTGAACGTCACATGGATATATTCCAGTTTTCCTAAATCCGCTTTCAAGATTCTTTTTCGTATTCGGCTCCAAATCTTCAAGAACTTTTTTGAGTAACGGAGGGAAAGCTTGTTTCGGTAAAACCCCTGCGTTCATACCATTCGGAGTCCCTTTCCAATCACACAGGACCTTTTTCCAAGCGACCTTCATGGGTCTAAAAAAAAAGGCCACATCGAGCGGTTGCGTTGCATGTGTGCTGTTCGGAGGAAGACAGACAAAACTTATGTTGTTCGCTCGACACTTCTCCAATCTAGCGATATTTAAATGGCTGTACAAGTTATCTGCTATCACGACCGATTTTTCTGCTGCTTTCTTAAGTCGTGGAAGACACAAACTCTCAAACCACTCATTAAAAGCTGGTCCGTCAAACCATCCAGACTTAGTACTGTGCCCTTTCAGCAAGAAATATGCAAATCACAGTATGCCAGCATTGCTCAATTCGGGATATTCGGGGTTGTAGTATGTTCTCCCACTCTGTGACCTACACATTTTGGATTAAATAGAGGATACACTTGCAAAAATAACAACAAAATCAACTCCTATTTTAACACATTTAATTAACAAAAATTATGGCGCTACAAACAATAAAACAAATAAACTACTGACCAAAATCCTTCTACTTGTTCAAAGTGAACAAGGAATAACATAAGAATTACACAAATATTATATTGAAACCCATGGTTTCCTTTAAAACCAACAACTCATAATTATTTCTACTTCCATAAAGTATCTATCTTAAAGTTCCATCTAACCATGAGCTCCTTTGGCTCGATACTTTCCAATAATAACGGTGTCATTCTTTTGTACACCTCAATAACTATTTTTATATTTTCTTATCATCAAAACAAATATATGATTACATTTAAAATACGTGTTAATTCTCTACTTAGATGTTTGGGCATTTCACATGTTCTGCAACATTACCATCCCTCTCAAGTTTTACAAATTCACCATGGTGATCGGGAAAATACTTGTGTACTCCAGAGTTATAAAGATTACTTGACAAAGTCAAAAACTATGATTACTCCCGGAATCTAGTTATCTTCATTAAACTCATGGATTCCTACGTCCATACAACATTACAATAGGTATTTTTATTTATTTATTATTCTTATAAGACCATCATCACATAAGAAAACTACGATCTGAACTGGCAAGCGATAATTTCATCTACATGAACCTCGGTTCAAATCCCGGGTCATTAACAACTTTTAAACACTCACGGTGTATTTATTACTTCTGGCAGACGGCCTTCACCGAACCTCCTCCTACTAGGGTCTGACCGCCCTTGAGCGAGATTTATGGCTGAGGGTAACGTCCCATCTAGCCTACGTGTGGAAGCGATCCTCAATGCTTTTAAAACAAATCTTTCTTTCTTTTCAGTTCTCTGGGGAGACCTGGCATTTTACTTCTCGTATTTACTTTCAACAACTTTATTAGGTTCATAAACCACTTTCGTAACCTTGGCGTTTATTAATTATGAAGGGTCCTCATTGATTGGGAAGAGTAATACACATTCTACGACGAATACTTAGGGGCTTCAACAACAAAATGAGTCTGAGTTCGACTCTCTTTATATGCCTCGGGAACCATTTCCACATTGGAGGACTTATACAAAAATGCGATTTAGGGTCGGCCGTGGCCTACATGACCTACGCTCATAATACCATACATTTGCTCTCTATTACAATATAATAACACACACATGGCCTCGTGATCTACGTCACTATTGGAGGACTTACAACATAGCTCAATTCACTGCAATCAACTACCCCTCATAAGTAATTTACCAAGTACATTTGAATTCTACGCATTCCTAGCGTGACCTTTTATTTTAATTGCGCTCCATTGCGCCATACATTATTTTAAGGCCTAGCGTCTTCCAAAGAACTGATAAATTCCATATTAACAATTGATACATATCTCAATTTTTATATTAATCTATTCCTTTGACAATAATCGCTCTATTTTTAAGAACATGCATTAACATCATGTCTTATACTTTTATTAAGGCTCCAACGCTCTTATTTTCATATCATTCAATTTAATCTTTATTTATATTTCCTTTATATTATTATTATTATTATTAATACGCTTGCTTTTATAACATTCGTCAAATACACTGACATTTTATTCCATACATTTCCTCTACAGGATTTATTCTTTCACATAATTATTTATTATTTCTCAAATTTTATTAGTTCAGACCGCATTCTTATTCTGTTATTAGTTATTTAGAAAAACATCCCTTTACCCAAAACTCCGGTGGATTTGTACACAAACACTCCCCCGACACCAAAACACAATGAAAATCTTTACTCACATGTTTTAGGTCGTTCCCTGACCTTCCTTCTCGTGCGATGCGTCATTTTGCCCACTCTTTTAAATTACTCCATCTTGTACAAATTCATTGCATGTACAGACATATCTTGACACATATTTAACACGTATACATTTAACACTGATAACATTTTAAATACACTGGTGTATCCGTTTAGAACACACAATAAAAACACTGAAAATATATTACTTTTAACACAAAAACTTGATATATTTACACTTCACAAATTCTGATCACTAAGCCGCTATTAAGCCTATCACACGTGACTTCTTAACCTCCCGTCTCCAAGGGTGAAATCTATTCAATGTCGGCTTCCTATCCTGCAGAATATGAAAGTCTCGAATCATCTACTTCTTCCCTGGAATAATTCTCCTTCGAATCCCGTTCCTGACGATCTGCTATTCTTATTAACTCGAATGGCTCCCTTTAGATCCTATGGATTGATCTTAGCGAAAGTCTGACCTGTTCACGGTCCCCTCGATAATCTATCAGTGACCTATGGATTTTAGCAACTAATACTTCTCGTAACTTAGCGCCTTTTAATAGTTCATCTGCTTCCTTGAAACAATGTCTATAGTTTCCTTCTCTTCTTCGCTTATTTGGTTCTCGAACTTCTAATTTTCTAGAATACTTTGCGAACCTTATTCTGTCTGTCCCTGCTCGGGTTCTTGAAATTTGATAAAATGTTTATCTCGCTGTTACGGTACTTCCGTACGTTATGATACTTTTGATCGTTTACTTTAAGACCTATCGCCTTGGTTCTAAGTTCGCAGCCTGCTTCGACTGTAATTTATGAACTTTCACGGTAAACTTTATACTGTCGGACCTAAATCCTGTAACTAGGATTTTCCTAATTTTCAACACGGCGATACTGTAATATTTCTTCTTTGCAACTCCTTATGGATGCACGTAAATTATTGATACCGCGACGCCCTTGGCTGTCGGATATTGTCTATGCAATGTGATACAGCGTTCTCCCCTCAAGGAGTACTGGTAAACTGCCTTCGATGTGTTACAGCGTGACGCCCCCTCACGGACTGTCGGAATACTGCATTCGATGTATCTGACACAGTGTCACGCCCGCAGGCTGACAATAACTGCATGATTGGTCTGGCTTGGCCTGGACTTTTATACTATTCAGTCAAAAATAAATAAAATCCTAGTCCTTTTCGTGACTAACTTTTGAAATAATTGTCGTACAATTATAAAAATTATATCTCCAGAAAGCTCGTCTGCCAAACGTAAAATGATCTCACTGTGCATAAGAATCGATCGTGCATTTCTGAGATATTAATTAATTTTTAGTCTTCAGCTGCGTGGGTGTTGCTGTTTATTTTTAAATTCCCCACTCCTTGGGTCTCAGTAATTCCCCGATGACGTATGCTGCATGTGCACTTTTCTCCTGTGCAATTATTAAAAGCTTTTTCTTTACACAAAAATCTCTAATCCAAAATGATTCACAGTAGTGTATTTATTTACTTACTTTTATTCTTGCAAATGGGTTAAATTGAATTATTCTTCTTCTGGCACAGTTGCGCTGTTGCCGTTTTAATGCAACGTAAGAGCGATTTCCGAGTCATGCTTCTCTCTCTTACAGCCGAAACTTTCCACTCAGTCTATAAATATCCATGACCGGCTCCTTATCAATGAGTCAGGAGGCATGATCTCATTTTCTGAACACCTGGGTCCAGCTGCTTGCGCAACGTTATGCTAGAATCCTTGCTTGAAATCTCTCTCCGTTCCCTTAGAGACTGTATGTTTCTTTCATTCCTTTCACAACTACATGGATTCGACCCCCTTTGAGCCAATGGTACATGGGTTCAGTACTGTAGTAACGAGTGTTTTTTGGCCCACCTTCAGCCCAAACCTTCCTCATCTGAGTACCTTTATACACTACAAAGGGTGGCAAAAGCTCACCAGCTGCATTGCCACAAATCATTACAGAGGTACTTGATTTGGAAAAATTACATAGTTTTTCAGGATACTTTGTACCTCGGCGACAAATAACTTTCTTCTTTAACGGATCATCAGTTAAGTTAGTCTTATCAAGATTCCATATATTTTCAGGAAAGACATCTTTGACGACTTCTTTCAAGTTATTTATGTATTCCCGTAACGTATTTTCGCTTAGTGGAGCTCGGCTTCTCTTTATGTTGGATGCAATACGCTCTTTAAGCCTTGGGTATCGTTTCAGGAAAGACTTCATCCAGTCAATACCTGGTTTGTTTTCATGAAACTCTTTTATTTCACAATCAATTCTCTCCAAGTATGTTTCGATGACCTGCCTGAGGTCTTCCGTACTTATTGGGAAACCTAAATCACTCATTGTTTCTATGTAGGACACAAACGATTCCTCTTCAGCTCTAGAAAAACAGGAGATTTCCCTACTTGGTTTCCATGCTTGTTCTTCAGTTTGTTTTGAATAGTTCGTCTTGGTATTCCAAAGTGATCTGCTGCTTGACGATGGCTGTAAGTACCATTTCTAATGGTTTCCAAACATTCCTGCAACTTTTCTGGTGTGTAGTCAACATAGCGCTGGGAACCAAGATTTCACTTGTATGCTCAAACCATCTAAAATAATGAAAAGTGAATAGAATTCCAATGTAGGTGGATACCCAACGGTAAATGATTTTTAAGATGTTATGCACACACTTTACACACACATGGACACACATACACAGATAAATATGTACGCACAATCCACAAAAAGCAGTGTTCATTGCCGAACTTTGGGGCAACTTTGCTCCACTTTTTTGCTGGTGCAAAGATTCCCCCTTTTTACAAGAAACATAACCTACTAAAGAAAAATATTTTTCAATCGCTTAAATGGAAGTAAACCAATTGTCCTTAGTCAAAATCCTGTTGTATTTTACGACATAATTTTGTTAAGAAGTATGTGCTGAATGTTAATAATCATCTTTACTCACCTTTAAATCACGGCCAATGGGCGAGAAACACCACTTTTTTCGCTGTTAAAATCTGCCAAGTCGCGCCAATTCACAATCACATACGGTAACTCATTTCCAATGTGGCGGAATGGTCTGAAACTCCTGTATAAGGTGACTAGTGGAGAAACTAGGAACTACGCTCTTGCAGTTCCATTACGCTCCACCGGACAGAGTTGCATCTTATTCCATCTTCAGAGCAAAGTTACCCCTAGAGGGGCAAAGTAGCCCCGGTTCACGGTACCTTGAATCCAACAATCCATGTTATCAACACTAAACGACAATGAAAACACACAAAGTCTCTGTTGACTGCTTATGTTTCACAGTTTTCACAAAGTTTTGCTTCATGATCGGGACAGTAAAACTTACTGCAACAATTACACACTAAGCGTGTCTTCCGGTCTTTTGAATAGGGACGAACAGCTCATCTTTTCCTCTTTGAAACAAGAGGGTTTGTTCTTGCGCCCATTGGTAGGGGTGTCAAATCAGTTCCAAGTACATCAGCAATGCGACACTTCAAGTTTCTCTGGATGTCTGGATTGCTCAGTCGGCTTTCCATAAATGGTTTGCACAGCAATCTGGACAAATCTTTCAGAAATTGCCTCCGGGGAAACTTCTCTCTCGGGTTTACAAAAATGAACAGTACAATGTCATTGATCTTGAGAAAGCAAACTTCGCCGTACCGACTGGATTTTTCCCCAATAAATCTAGGCGGTATCTCTGCCTTGTTTTTCCTAAGAGTTCCCAAAACAGTTAGCTTGTGTGAGGTTCTGTGACAGGTATGGAAGTAAACCAATTGTCCATAGTCAAATTCCTGTTCGTACCATGCACAGGTTCTGACAGCTTCCTTACATAGTACTCTGGTACTGATTCACCTCGTTCTTTAGGAACAGTTCCAACATATGGTAGGGCATTTAGCATGCAGAACGTCTTGACATCATTCAGCGTAACGATCTTCATGCCATATTTATCTGGTTTCTGAGGGAAATACACCTTGAAAGGACATCTTCCCCTGAATCCAACCAACTGCTCATCAATTGTCATCTATTCATGAGGTGTATAATACGATGTGCAGTTTTTAATGAATATATCCCATACTTCTCTTATAGCGGACAACTTGTCAGTTTCCTTTCTAAGTGGCCTTGTTGTTTGTCGTCAAATCTTAGGCATGATGATAGAAACTCAAATCGTCTGAGACTCATACTTGCTCTGAAAATATCAACCCCGTAGTCAGAAAGATTGACATGGTTGCTTTTAAGGACACCTGCTGCAAAATACAATCCTAACAGAGCACGCAATTCAGTCATCAATGAAACCAGTGTAGCTATAACCAGAGTCAATAACAGCCCTTCAGTTAATTTCTTCGTTTGTGCATTGCACTATAATGTTTCTTATGTCAGCAGAGATAAGTAGATCCCACTGTTTTGACGCGTTTTGTCTCCCTTTTAACTCCGGGTAAATGAGTAACGATATTATCACGCACTGGTCGTTCCTGTCGGCTTGGTGGTATTGAGCTCCATCGATACCCATTCTTCCCTCTTAGTGTGATGGATTGAAGATCATTGTCGTCTTCTATATTGTTTTCGGCACTTCCTTCAGAATCCGTCTCGTATACTTGTTCTTCGGTAGCATCATCAGTGTCTGTCAGCTCTTCCTCTTGAAAGTCTACCTTAAGTTATCTGATATATCAAGTTGTTGTAGTATAGCAGCCACATCATTCGCAATATTTCCATTGTGTGTCATTTGTTAATCATGGAACTGAAAACATATACCAATGAAAACATACTATTAGATTACGATGTATAAAATATAACCTTCTTGGATGTACTTTCCCTGGTAACAAGGTGGCCAATTCAACCAGTCGGATGGAACTAAAAATCGAGAACAGTAAGAGAAAGATACTTACTTTGCACTCGAAGGTCAGTGTGACCCTTCCAGGAATTAAGTATTGTTCTGTACGGTTGTTAACTTAATTTAGAAACATTCGTTGGAGCATGAACAACAACTCTCCAAAGTTTCATCGCAAACGGATAAATGGCCTTTAACGCATACGGGATTTGGTTTAAATGATTCGTGCGCTGTCACTCATTTGTTGAATCTACTCGTGCTCTACCAACTGTGAAATGGATTTACTAAGTTAGAAAGCTTCACGTAAGTGTACACAACAACTCATCAAAGTTTCATCGCAATCGATGAATAGTATATGAAAGCATACAGGATTTTGTTGGAACGCTTCGCGCGTCGTCACTCATTTGTTACATCTACTCGTGCGCTACCAATATTATAAAATGGATTTACCAAGTTGAACACCTTCCCTGGCGTGTACACAACAACTCATCAAAGTTTCATCGGAATCGGATGAATGACATATGAACGCATAAGTGATTTTCTTTAAACGATTCGCGTGTCGTCACTCATTTGTTGAATCTGCTCATGCGCTACCTATTGTAAAATAGATTTACTAAGCCTGAAACCTTCTCTGGCGTGTACTCAATGTTTCACCAAGGTTTGATCGCAATCGGATGAATGATATATGACCGCATACGGGACATTGTGGAAACGATTCGCGCCCCATCGCTCATTTGTTGAATCTACTCGTGCGCTACTTATTAAAAACTGGATTTACTAAGACAGAAACATTTCCTGGAGTGTACACAACAATTCACCAAAGTTTCATCGCATTCGGACGAATGGTATTTGAACGCATACGGGAGCTTATTGAAACGCTTCGTGCGTCGTCGCTCATTTGTTGAATCTACTCGTGCGAAACCTCCTGTGAAATGTATTTACTAAGTTTGAAACCCTCACGTAAGTGTACACAACATCTCACCCAAGTTTCATTGCAATCGGATGAATGGTATATGAACGCATACGTGACTTTGATTAAAAGTTCGCGCATCGTTGCTCATTTGTTGAATCTACTCGTGAGCTACCTGTTGTAAAATGGATTTACTAAGTTAGAAACCCTCATGTAAGTGTACACAACATCTCACCCAAGTTTCATCGCTATCGGACGAATGGTATTTCAACGCATACGGGACTGTGTTGAAATGCTTCGCACGTCGCCACTCATTTGTTGAATCTACTCGTGCGCAACCTCCTGTGAAATGGATTACTAAGTTAGAAGCCTTCACTTAAGTGTACACAACAACACATCAAAGTTTCATTTCAATCTATGAATGGAATATAAACTTATACGGGATTTTGTTGAAACGCTTCGCGCGTCATCACTCATTTGTTGAATCTACTCGTGAGCTACCTGTTGTAAAATGGATTTACTAAGTTAGAAACCCTCACGTAAGTGTACACAACATCCCACCCAAGTTTCATCGCTATCGGACGAATGGTATTTGAACGCATACGGGACTTTGTTGAAACGCTTCGCACGTCGCCGCTCATTTGTTGAATCTACTCGTGCGCAACCTACTGTGAAATGGATTACTAAGTTAGAAGCCTTTACTTAAGTGTACACAACAACTCATCAAAGTTTCATCAATCTATGAATGGAATATAAACTTATACGGGATTTTGTTGAAACGCTTCGCTCGTCGTCACTCATTTGTTGAATCTAGTCGTGCGCTACCTAATGTGAAATTGATTTACTAAGCCAGAAGCCTTCCCTGGAGTGTACACAACATCTCACCCAAGTTTCATCGCTATCGGACGAATTGTATTTGAACGCATACGGGACCTTTTTGAAACGCTTCGCGCGTCGTCGCTCATTTGTTGAATCTATTCGTGCGCTATCTATTGTAAAATGGATTTACTAAGCCAAACACCTTCCCTGGAGCTCACTCAACATATCACCCAAGTTTCATGGCAATCGGATGAATGGTATATGAACGCATACGGGACTTTGAAACGCTCTAACGTGCAGAGACAAACAGTAGAATTCGACATCACTGCCACCTTTGGTATAAAACACAACTTTTCGCCACGGGCGGAGTGAAGGCTATGTAATGGCGGTAGTTGCACAGGTTGCGACCAGGTGGCTCTAACGTGAAGAGACAAACCGTCCAAAGACATCAGCTTTCACGAAGGCCAAGGCTAGTGGTTTCCATGACGACTGTTTTTTACTGTATATTGTGGTTCTAAAATTGTGGTTCTAAAATTGTGTTCATTCCATCTACCGGGTCAGATTGTGAATCTAAACCATACATGGACCCACCCTAATATACATGCCAAATTCCATCAAAATCGGTTCAGTCGTTTAGGAGGAGTTCAGTCATATACACACGTGTCGAAGAATTATATATATAAAGAATATATATATATATTTTAACAGCAACTCTCAAACTTATGCTAGATTCCCTTGATTTCATCTCCATTTGAGCAGTGCCATAAGTTCTTCAGTTACATCAGGATGTTCCAATGTGCTTCTATATGTTTATGAACACTTATTTGACTGCTAGTCCTGTTTCTATCAACATTAGTAGTACTTAATAGCTCATAAGCCTTGATAACAGGTAGATCTATGATAACAGAAACTCTTCCTTAGTTCCTCATGTTGAATCATTTGAAACTTTGAGTGGACTTATGTGGTCCTTAGAATCTGGAACAAAGCTAACCACCATTCGCTGGTTCTTAATACAAACCATCAAAGTTCTGATTTAAGTGCTGTATTAGGATTGTGATTTCCAATTCAGTATTTTGAAGGAGAAATCCTAATGTAGAGCAGTTCATACTGAAATAACGTGCATATGCTGCATAGCGAAAATGTGCTAGATATATCCACCATAACATTTTCACACATATTTTCTGCGTCCTTCTGTAGCTCTAGTGCCAGCGTCACAAGTCTCCCTCTAACTTCTATTCTGACAAATTAAATTTAACACACAAAACTACTGAAATTCATAGTGCAATGTCTTTACATGCCAACCACTATGTGATGAAGGAGCAATATGAACTGACTCAAGCCCACTATGTGACCTAATCATCACATACTGGATTTTGGAGGCTCCTTATTTTTCAGCAGTAGGCACATAGCTGAATTTCTTTTTTTTTTAATAACACCACACCCATTTGATAGGCACATAGCAGCTTTTAGGGGACTATTCCGGTGGTGAAAAATTATGGGTGTACACTCTTTTAAAAGGCAGTAAAATTTGATATACCCGAATGTATACCAAAGCATTCAAAGGAACAGCTTCTAAAGTAATTATGTGTGGTTGAACATTGTGAATTAAAACACACATGAAAGAAACAATATTTACAACGAAGAACACTCTCGGGAAATACATACCATACATAACAGCAACCTAATGAAGATAAACCCACATTTGAAGTCAGGTGTATATTATTTGTTCACATGCCTAGAAGAAGGCTGTAAGGCCAACTATGCTGGTCAGAGTGGAAGACAGTTTGCAACACAATATAAGGAACATAAAAATGCATTAAAACACAATAAACACTCAGCTATTTGTGAACATAAGTACGATTACAACCATTGTTTCACCATTATAGAAACACAACTAAAGATTTTTGTTTTATCTTGTTTAATATAGAAATGTATTGAAAGATTTATTATGAGAAAAACATACATACACACTACATTTCGTCATATTACAATCGACTGTCACCCACTTTACTGAGGACAGCAAGATGTCTTAGTAACACTTCATTGCCATGGAGATTCATTCACATGTTCAAACACAATATTTCTTCCCCTCTTTAGAGAGTTTGGGAAGAACACTGTAGCTTGGCGAATCGTGTTGTGGTGCGCGGCAAGTCCGTGATGATTGCCGTGGTGTGGATGGAGGTGTTGCAACAAGATTTGGTGGTGCACCTCTTGCTGGACTTTAAGGAGGATGGGGTACCTCAGACTGCCTTGGAGATCTCCATGAAAATGAACATGTCGAGGTGGCATAAGCATGTTGGTGGCTGGGGGACTGTGTCTGGCAGTGACGTACTTTCATCCTGGCTTGCTCTGATTTTGTCCACATGTAGTTTGAATTGTCGACCAAAATAATTTATGTCAAAATGGAGATCACCTACTGTAGACGAGTTATGATGGTTCCATGCACCCATTTTCCATGCGTGGGTTTCCTGAGGAAATATACCGACTGTCCATCTTTGAATACCATAATTGAGCAGCAAACAGAGTGATGCTGTTGTTCACAAACAGACTTATACTACCGTAAGGGTTTATTCTTCTTCGCAACCAGATGCTTATGCACATGTTCATGGCAATGGGGTCTGGAACACTCAAATGCCTTAGTTTTCTAGTAAGCCTTTGAGGACTGGAGAGCACCTCGGCGGTAAGACTCATCTCTACCATTATTAGGCCTGGATTGGTTTCGTGACTATTTCTCTATTGGAGTTTGTTTTCAATGGCACAAGAGTTTTTGGTACCTTGAGGAGTAGTATATTTTCTTTTATTGAAGGCCTGTATCTACTCCATCTTTGAATACACGGAAAGAATATTCAAAGTAAATGCGTTGCTCCTCCGTCATCTTGTATGTATCTTGAGAGCGAACAAGATCGAGGTGGGTACGTCGATTGTGTCCCAAGAAGAGCTGTGCAGAAGGCAGTACAGTAGTGGCATGAGAAGCTTTGCGGTACTGTTGTAGGAATTTATTCAGGTTGCTGCAATGTGCCCAGGGTGGTTGACATTGCCTTCAGGACATCTTTGGTTGTTTGGACGCACCGTTCAGCTCGCCCATTTGTTGTTGGGTGATATGGGGCTGTTAGCTTGTGATACTCCACACTGCTCATTTGTAGAAATGTCCTGAACTCTGTTGGCGTAATCTGTGATCCGTTATCTGAAACTAGAGTTATCAGGGTTCCATATACTGCAAACAATTCATCGAGTATTTGATAGTGGAAGCAATAATCAGTGTGGAATTAACTTCATCCCTTGTAGAATGTGCTAGTTATTGTGGGCAGAGCACCCTTATTGTATGCTTCCTGCTCCACTCCTAATTAATTTCTGCACTATGAACAGCAGTAGGAAGTGAGCACTGCAAAACAAAATATAATTATGTTTTATGAAATATATTTCCAAGTCAGTTGTTGCTTCATCATTGTCATTATCACTGTCCACTAACTATTCTAAAATATCCAGTTCCGTAAGCGAAGATGAAGGAGACGCCATGTTTACATTCAATCTATATAATCAGTAAAACTGTCATAAACATTCGAGAATAACGAAGGTTAAAAATTCATTACAATTCCCGCAAACTCCCCCCAGCTGCAAATCCTAGTTACGCCACAGCATGATTGGATGGTTTATGCCCCACCAGATTTTGAAGTGCCTGGATTTGATCTTCCGGGTAGGATATGGTCGGGGCCAACTCTGAGGTCTATGCAGACTCTCTGTTGAAATGGTGAGAGCTTTCATCTCCAAAGTGTGATTGCAGTGCCAATAGACAGACAGTGGTGCACATTGTCAAAGGATTGTCACATTCGACTCTATAGACACGTGATGGACATCACCTTCATGACTCCCGCATCAGTGGACTACATTTTAATGCTGGACTGGATTATAGAGATTTGTATTTTATCTCGTCTCTTGTCTCTGTCATCTTTCCTGTCAATCTCCCTTGGTCAACTCTTGTTCTTTTCCGATCCCGACGGTGTTAGGGTATCCGAGGCCTAGGGAGTCTTTTACTTTCCCACCTTAATTGGCCCTTGTCTCATCTTTCCTGATCCCTCATTCCGTAGGGGTCAGACCTCTTCTGTTCTCTTCATGATATCTCCTGCCTTCTGCTCAAAACTCTTAAGGAGGCAGGGTGTGTGTAGCCCCACCACATCTGGTGCACCCTCGGTAGTGCTACACCCTCAAGGGCTCACGGCTGGTGAGAGCTGGCAACCCCGAGGGATTCCTGAGCTGGGTCCGGTTTGTTCCCCTCTTTCCATTGCTTCTGGGGTGGACCCTCTCCTCTTTCCCATCCCTATCTGCCATTCAAGGCTCTCCTTCCTTCCAAGTCTCTCAATCCTTACTTTTCGAGGGTTGAGGGCTTCTTTTCCTTCTGTCCTTTATTTGCCTTTATTTGTTTATCATTTCTTGTTCTAGTATATAATTCAGTAGTTAGAATTAGTTGCATTCTCATCAGCTCATCTTTCACTATGACCCAAACCATAAGGGGCTGATAACCTAGATGTTAGGCCCCTTAAAACAGCAATAAATCATCATCATTTCCATTTGTGACTTAGGGTAGACCCTCTACTTTATTTCCCTTCCTTGTCTGCCCGCATTGGCACTACTACCTTGCAAGTCCTAGACCCCATTTCTTTGAGAGTTTAGGGCATATCTTGTTCACTGGGGACGATAACCTAGATGTTGAGCACGTAAACAACAATTATCATCATTATCATCATCATCATCATCTCTTTCACTATCCTCTTAGCTGTTATTTGCAGAGGAGTAGTCTCTTAGATGGCCCATTGAAGTATCGGTTATTACCTATATTACGAATGGCTAGATAAATTAAGGAAGAAAAATTTCAGGGTCAAATTGTGTTTGAACAGAAAGGAAGATCGACCATTGCTGAGTGGAATCCTGATAACAAATATTGTTGGTATACAGTACGGTACTGTATAATGATATTTTCTACAAACAAATAGAAATTCAGCATAGGCTACCATAACACAATCATGTTATCATGAAAAGTAATCGACGTTTTAATCGGCATGAACTATTTACGGCAGAGCTACCACCGATAAGAATTATAATTCCTTGCCAAGTACTTAACAATCGGTGAAAATCTGCACAAATAATGAACACACTGACATGAACATTAATGAAAGAAAAAACAAATAATTAATATTAATAAATGTATTGCAGTCAAATTGTCATAAAGATGTTACCCATGACATAGCAGTTATTATTAATCTGTGCAGATTTTAGTTCAATATGTGATTCTCTTTTTACAGTTTTCCACATGGTATCGGCCGCAGGACTTGTTGCACAATTCGCATTTGCTGTCCTCGTTTGGGTTATGTAAGCGCTTGATAGTATAAACCTTGAAATGAATCCCGTGCACTGCAAAGCACGTCATTATGTGTCGGAGTTTGTAATTAGCTTGTGTCCACTCATTCGTTATCATGGCATCCATAGACTAAAAGTCTCCCCAAATAGAGCCTTTCTTTTCACGCTCAGGTTAGCTCATGCAAGGAAAGCATTTCTACAGAAAAGGAACCTGTTGACATCGAATATAGATTTAGGTGTTAGGAGGTCATTTTTAAAGGCCTTTGTCTGGAGCGTGTCACTCCATGGAAGTGAAACTTGGATTATTGGTGTAGCAGAAGAGAGGAGAATTGAAGCGTTTGAAATGTGGTGTTACAGGAGAATGATGAAGATCAGATGGGTAGATAGGGTTACAAACGAAGAGGTATTAAGACGAGTGGGAGAGGAGAGATGTTTCTGGCGACTGCTAATGAAGAGAAGAGATAGGTTGGTAGGACACATACTAGGACACCCAGGAATAGCAAGCTTAGTTATGGAAGGAAGGGTCGAGGACAAGAACTGTAGGGGTAGACCAAGGTTAGAATATGTTAAACAGATTGCCTCGTACGTAGGGTGTGGTAAATATGTAGAGATGAAACGATTAGCTCAGGACAGGGAGGGATGGAAAGCTGCATCAAACCAGTCAAAAGACTGAAGACTCAAACACAACCCTTCTCACGCAGAATTTGGAGAGTCCATTCGTAGGCTATGATGTCTGCCTGCAGGAACCGTGCTTTGATGTTGGCAATGAACGAACTGTATCTGGCCAGTCGGATGGAAAAGTTTACCCCACTCCTAATACTCGCTTCATAAATACCAGCTACCGACTGCAACTGCCTTTACTCGTTCGATCTTGCTCCAAATTATTGAGTATCTGTTAGCAGATTGTTGAATTTCTAAACATATTGTTTTTTAAACAGGCTATTAATGTTTCATTTTCATTCTCCCAGGGTCCATGACTAGTGGGACATGGTTTGGTGACCACGAGACCCCAGCTGCGTCCAGCATTGCTTCCACTTACTCTTCTCCATCACCTTTCCTGTCAACCTACCTTGGTCAACTCTTGTTCTTTTCCGGTCCCGATGGTATTAGAGTATCCGATACCAAGGGGGTCTTTCATTTACCCGCGTTAATTGGCCCTTGATATTTCTTTCCGAATACCTTCATTCTTCAAGGGGTAGGACCTCTTCTCTTCTTTAGTTTTCATCATATCTCCCACCTTCTGCGCAAGGCCTTAATGGAGGCACGGTGTGTATAGTCCCACCATTTATGGTGGACCCTGGATAGTGCTAAACTATCTAGAGCTCACGGCTGTTGAGTCTGGGAGTTGGCAACCCCAAGGTATTCTTAAGTTGGGTCAGTCTTCCCTTATTTTCCATTGCCTTTGGGCTGGATCCTTTCCTACCTGCCCTTCATAGCTCTACTTCCCTCCGAGTCCCTCAGTCCCCATTCTTTCTTCATTTCTCTTCCCTGTCTTTAATTTACCTTATTCCTTTGTTTTATCTCGTTCTTCTAGTGCTGTGTTGCCCAGGCTCTGGAAGCTAATACAGTTTTGGGCACGGAGCAAAAACGTATGAGTGACACGTGGTGAGCGCAATGTAACATAGCGGCGTATGGCTGACCATCCACGAGTATGTGGCGTGTTCACGCCATAGGAATGGTGGTGTTTATTTTGGAACACACTAAACCGCGAGATCCAATAGTAGTATAATTCTATTATGTACAAATGGAATGAGTAAATTTTCAACCGAGATTTTGCCTTGTCTCAATGATTTGTTCAATTAGTCGATAGGACTAACATTGATAACTTTTTAGCACAACAGTACTGTGCCCGTTTCCCTGATGAGAAGCGATGACCTCGCTAAAACACCGCAATAATTCACCAAGGAAGGAGCACTCTAAATTTAATAAGGAAATATTTTGTGAGCAACTTAGTTTGGAACAAAACAATACATAGCTTGTAGGACTTGAGACTTATCTCTCTACCCACATAACCTATGGTTGTCCGTCCAGCCTCCGGGATGACTACCCAACAGATTGTCTGCAGGAGATACAAGAATAATGTATGCTAATTTAAAAATACATTCAATTTAAATTATCACCATAAGATGTCACAACAATTAAATTCATTATTATCACAGTGACTTGATGATCTCGTTTGCCTCCTGTTTCTAATCTATTCAACATAAAATATTACGCTGATTTTCTTGAATGGGCATTGAACACTAGACAATTCATAAAAATAACCTCCTTCACTTACAGGTCTCTGTTTCAATTCAGTATAATTGTTTTACCAAAACCGAAAAAATCATCCACATTTTTCCTATCAGATTGTGGAATTCGAAGTCCAATTTGGGTAAACATCAATTTGCATTCCTTAACTTTGAAAACTGAAAAAATATTATCTTTACCAGAAACATGAAAAAACAAGTCCTTGTTCCTCACCTTGCTGTATCCAGTTTCTGACGTCTCCAGTTCATAAACCAGGCAATGGCTGAGTGACCAAGTAAGTGGTCCTGACAGACGGGATTCCAATTACTATGGAACAGGACTGGGCATCTTGGACATATTCTGAGTCCTGACCCTCCTTGTGCTCAGGCGGCTAGGACTACCCAACTCATTTGTTTGTTCCCTGAGGTGAAATTCATGGTTCCCTGTGTATGTAAGGCTAGCAACATGCTTCACTTGTACTTTCTAAAACTGCTAAAATTGGATATATGGAGTCCCACTGCCATCTGACAGATCAGGAATAAAGAATTGCAGAGTATTCAGGGGCATTTTCATGTAACAGACCACAAACTGATTTGCTGTGAATTAAGCACAGTAAGACCAAAAGAGAAGAAAATGAGAGCTGTTTGCAGACGGATTAGGGTTGAAAATCTCCAGGGCAAGGAACTTAGGCAGAAATACATGGATATGATTGACGAGAAATTCTGAAGAGTAGATGGTAAAGAATTGCAGGACATGGAATGGTCAGAATACAGTGATGCAGTATTAGAAATAACAAAGGCACGTCTTGGGACAGCAGTGTGTAAAGACAGGAAAAAACGCACATCCTGGTGGAATAACATAGTGAAGTCTGCTTGTAAAAAATAAAAAGAAGGCTTACAAAAATGGCTGCAAACGAGGATTGGAAAGGAACAGAACCAAATAACACTAGGGTCCAAAAGAAAATCATGGGAGGAATTTGGGTATAAATAAGAAACATAAGGTCAAGTGGCATGGAAGTCTTTCTGGAGTGCTATAAATAATCTTAAAAAATATGGAAGATAAAGCGAAATAAGCAGTGTTCTAGATAATTCAGTGATACTCATTGTAGATATCAGGGTATCACTGGGAAGATTGCAATAATCGTTTTGATGTCACTCCCATATAATGAAAATATTAATTCCCAAATATATATCTGGGCAGATGATCTAGATATTACATGCCTTAATATCATCTTGTTTTCTTCAGCCCGGGTGTTACGAGGTTTCTCACATGAGCCTTCAAAATCATTTGTACTTTGCCTTCTCATTGTTCGGAGGATCACGGTCTTTCCTTATTTTTATTAAGGGACACTGGAACTATGTAATTTATCCTCCAGGGGCTCACAACTAGTGGCACGTGGGTAGGCAACCACGTGACCCCAGTTGAGGCCGGCATTGCTTCCACTTACCTGTGCTGGCTGGGCTCTTCTCTGTCGACTTCTCTTGATAAACTCCTGTTCTCTTCCGACCCCGACGGTATTAAGATATCCGAGGTCCATGGGATCTTTCACTTTCCCACCTTAATTGGTCCTTGTTCCATCTTTTCTAATACTCTCATTCTACAAGGGGTCAGACCTCCTCTTTTCTTTTCATGGTATCTCTTGCCTTCCGCTCAAGGCTGTAAAGGAAGCAGGGTGTGTGTAGCCCCACCACGTATTGTTTTAGATCCCTTAGTTGGGGGGGTTGGTTAGGGCTAAAATATATATGTTATTGTATTAATTTGGAAGGTGATTCCTAGAGAGGGCAGCTTCCCGTAGCTGGGTAAGCTTACCAGTGTAGAGTGTTGTTTAGTGTTAAAATACTAGGGGGTGCTCCTATAAAGACGTAAGTGTCGCTTAGGGGATGAGCCTCTGGGCGCGGGTTAACGTACCTGCCTCCCAGCTGGTTGGAATAAGTTATATAACAGACGTGCTGATGTCAGCTATGCCGGCGGCTCGCTGCCTACGCAGTCGAGTCGCTGCGGGAAACACAATGGAACCTGAGCAGGCGATTACTGGCTACTAGTCACGGTCAATCGTGACGAGAGTCAGGAAGGGTATTAGGATGTGAAGAGGCGTGTAATTATGAGTACAACGTGTAGTTTACTGACCAAGTGTTTATTTGGTCAGTGAGTATGAAATTGTAAGTCCCTCTTAGGGGAATGTAAATAATGTAAATAATGGTACAAGTTAGGTGTACAATTTTGTGGATGAGTGACACAAAGTAAAGGATTGTCTGAACACTTGCTGATGCTCACCTGATGATAGCAGCTGTAGCAGAGCCTTCGGCGACACACACTGTATGACAGATACAGATCCCAAAAGGCCTTACTTCTTATAGGTCTTGCCGTTACACTGTCAGCATTCCATTGACATAGCTGCCCCAGTTAGTTATAGTGTAGATGTTGTGAATGTGTTGCAAGTGATTGGCTAACCTCCCGAGCTGGTCGGCCGCCCTTGCTGTGTGAAAAGTACTGTTCTGGACTTATGATGTTTGCCAGTTAGGGGTGGTTTTAATAGATGATGGGGGGTGGCTTTCAGGGGGTGCAGCCCCCCCGGGGCCTGTACAAGTCTCCTCCTTTGATTAGTTCGCGTCCCCGCGAACGGGAACGGAACGTGGAGTGGGGGTGTTGATGTAGTAGGTCGTTGTTGAATCCTCCTTGTATCTCTTCGTCGTTTCTTCTGGGTTGATGTCGTGTAGAGGTAGTGATGTCGTGTTGATGTAGCGATGTCGTGTAGATGTGAGATCAGCTTGTGTTCAGAGGGGTAGGTTTTGGGATATATGCATATACATGTGATAATTTGAAACAGTTCATAAGAAAAAGCTGACATTGAAATATTGAAAAGTACAACAACAAAACAAAATATGTGGTTTAGCCATGATGTATATATTGGTATTGTGCAGGGAGGAAAAAACCCAGGGCTGGACGGGTTATTGTGCCGTCCGGCGCTGTATTGGGGAAAAAATTGCTCCCTGCAATGTGAAAGATGGAAGAAATAGAAAAAATAGGTGTCCCAAGGTATAAGTTAAAGGAAATATTTAAAATATAGTTGATTGTGTTGGGGTAAAACGGGACACCTTCACAAATTTGGACGTTAGAAGGAAGAAAGATGAAAGAAACAAAAGCATGATCAGTGTGCGTGTATACATTGGAAAAAAATATAACAATATTCGCCGTGGCGATGAAGGCAATAATGGTGCCGTATACAGGCTGGTGATAGTCCTGTGGTAATTATGGTAGCATTGCATAATGACATTGGTAATCATGATGATGATGACAGGCATGACTTGATAATAATAATGATCATGACATTTATAATATTATTATAATTTATAAATAAACATACTAAACATAATTATAATAATGGCCATAGTAGTAATGATGGTTGCCATGTTGGTATTCTATGTATGGGTATATTATCCAACCATGTGGAACATGTACGTGTATAACCTTGTCATGATATAACTATAAAATACAAAATAATTTACGCTATTATATGTTACCTTATAGAGCTCTTATAAGTGGCCAGTTATTTTATACCTCTTGCGCTGTTAATTCTTTACCTTGCTTCTGAAGCGTCCTTAAGTGGCCGTTCCTGCTAAGGTTTAGTGGTCAATCCGCTGTCTCATTTTGTTTTCTCTTATACCCTAGTGGTATTCCCACCATGCTTAGGAATTCCACCTTAGCGTCGAAGGCGCGGTGCTTACAAGCGCTGTGCCGCCCTTAGACACTGAATCCACGCTTCATTTGCGTGCATAATGTGTTTTTGTGTTCATTGATACTCAGTATTCCACGGTTACTGTGCATCGTTGACCACTGTGTTGTCACCATTAAGGGGTGCAACTGAAAGTCTTGGAGAGTGTATATGTTTGTGACATAGGAGAGTGTGTACAAGTTGGTGTTGGAAATATATTTTCAAAAGACATGTTTATTGCGTTGTGGACCTGTGGACAAAGTATATTAGTGGATTGCCGCTCGGGTGATCTGTAATAGAGCATAGGAATATTATATAAGTCATATATACCATTTATAGGCGCATGCCAATATCGCTTGCCTTTGGCACTCTATATTACTGTATCTTAACCTATGCCGGCTAGAGTCCTATCTTAGCCTACTTACTCTACTCTTTTGTGTGTTATATCCTATTGTGTTATATTATCGGGCTTACCCTGGTACCGGTTTTTGGTGACCAAGTGCCGAGATATTTTACCTTAATGTAAGTTATCCTAGTATAATCTAACTTAATGTATTATCGGGCTTACCCTGATGACGGGTTTGTTGGTCATCAGGTGCCGAATATTCTACCTTAGTCATACTTATCTTAATGTATTATCGGGCTTACCCTGATGACGGGGTTGTTGGTCATCAGGTGCCGAATATTCTACCTTAATTATGATAAGTTAAAAAAAGCCGATGGTTGAACTTAGTCTATTGCCGAAATATGCTGTGCTATTATTTAGCAACAGCGGTTAGTAAATTTGCTTAATTCTAAGTTGCGTGTCAAATGCAACTGTCTTACATGCTAAAATTTTGACCAGGGCGATCGCCTGAGGCAATTTACTTCCTCAGGGCACCACCCGCACGTATTCTAGAAACACCGGTTGTTTCAAGAACCGCCGGATTCCGCCCCCTTAATACTAGTTGTCGACATTTATGCTAGTGCTTACTAACTAGTATTAATAAAGTCGCAGGCGCCTACGGTGCCACAAAGCAAACCGCATCGCCCGTTGTACTTGCCTGTTCATTGCCGTTGTATTTGCATGTTGTCATCGACGGATTCATTATTGTTGGGTCTGCCCACTGTAACCCCTTTGAGTGCTCGCAATGCTCCTCATTTAATATCTTTGGCTGCCCGATGCGTCACCATTTAAGCTCTGGCGACCGGTTGTCAGCCATTTATGTGGGCGTTGGA
This sequence comes from Meconema thalassinum, assembly GCA_946902985.2. Lineage (NCBI taxonomy): Eukaryota > Metazoa > Arthropoda > Insecta > Orthoptera > Tettigoniidae > Meconema > Meconema thalassinum. The sequence continues at coordinate 516,732,797 of OX336392.1, forward strand.
TATCGTCCGATAAAATAATATCCTCCGGGAATGGCGGCGTCCGGGGTCCTCTTCACCCATATTGGCAGTAATAATATCCTCCGGGAATGGCGGCGTCCGGGGTCCTCTTCGCCCATATTGGCAGTAATAATATCCTCCGGGAATGGCGGCGTCCGGGGTCCTCTTCGCCCATATTGGCATTGGGTTGGTCCACATGAACCCTAAGGTCCTGCTTCACTCCTTCGCGTAGGAGTCTAACTTCCCGCCCTGGAAGTTCTACTTACTTACATGCTAACTAAGAGTCTAGTCGTGATTTGGTCGTCCCTAGGGTCATCTCCTGAGTCCGGTGTGGATCTGGCTATTTCTCCCACCTACCTTAGAAAGTCTTCCCTGCAGGTCTGGCTTCGATGTCCGTAGCACATAGTGGGTGTAACTTTTCTTTGTCCCGGGGGCAGGCTAGGCCTTCCGGGACTCCGACGTTTGCCCGTGCTAGGTCATCGGCGCTTCGACCTTACGTAGTTCGTCTCTTTGGTCTGGGTCAGTGAGTTAACTAGGGTAAGGCCCATCATCGCCTTACCCAGCTCTGCTCCTGCGTGGTGCCTCTGGCCTTACGCTTACGCTGTCATCATCATTCAGCGTGTCACAGATTCCTTTTTTATATAAAAAAATGAGTGTACTGTATAGAAAATGTAATTTTTTTAAAGTGTTCTGGGGTTGTAGAATCTTCTAAGTGCATAGACTACTTCAGGTCTACTGTGCTATGTCGGACTTCCAGCTGTAATGCCTTGTTAATTTTCATGGAGGCGTTAATAGGGTTTTATGGCGTTGGGTTCCCTGTTATTGGGCTCCGGGAGTTGTTATCTCTTGAATAGGCTTAAAGCATGGTAGGAGGGGGTTGCGCATCTTTGGGCTCCCTGTTAATGCTGGCCTGGGGCCGGTGATGCTATCAGGATAAACATCCACTAACACAACAACATTCTCCCCACCCAATTTCCATTCTTCACTGTTGGCTTTAACATAGTTACTAGCAACATGTGAGCAGCTGTCATAAATACGAAAGGTAAGGGGAAGCTTTAAACCTAATTGTTTGGCAGCAGTGTTGCAATGCGGTGGAATCTGCAAGTCAGTATTTTTGTTTGTGTAATGGCAGGCTCTGACGTTACGTATGTCGGCTGCCGGAACGTGATTTTTGCGAATGTCGGCATGTTGTCATTGTTTGGGATTCCGGGAGTGCCAGTGTGCTAATCTGTCCCGTTTTTGCCTACCGATGTTGTGTATACCCTGTTTTCAGCAAGACCTCTGTCTTGTGTAACTATGTGTAATCCATGTCTAGGAAGTCTATTGTGATCCCCTTGGAGGCCTAGAATTTTCGGTGCGCCCTCTTGTTGGGAATTCCTGGGTTGCCAATGCCGAGGTAGGCTGTTGCAGCGAGTACCCTGGGGCGAATCTATGCTCCAATATGTATGGGAAAAGAACCTTCCTGTCACTTTAGACATGTATCTGACCCACTTATGTGCTTGTCTGGGGCCAATTTCGGTGTAATTGGGATTCTGGATTTTTGTTTTCCATGGCGTCCGATTTTTGCTGGGCATTCGGACCCGCAATCCCATATAATTCTCCGTGTTCTATGTCTGCGTTTTCTGTTGGGATTTTATTGTCCCCAGTGTGGCTTTTGATTGTGTTTTTCGCGCCAAAAATACCGTTGGTTAGTTTGTTTTTGGCACGACTGTGTTGTGTGGTCGTGAGTTCGCACCCGCCTTGGTTTAAGGTGCTGGTGTTATGATTTTTCGTGCTGTATGTCCCATGGCACGTGTATCGTGAGTTTGAGGCGCGCAGATGAAAATACGCTTTGGTGTTAAAAATTTGGGTCTTTTGGAATTCTCCTCGTAGTGTAATTTTGGGAGTTATTGGGCTTTGAAACTCCCGTAAATGATGGTGTCTTCTACCTTCAGAGCTGCGTGCATGTTGACTGTCCGTAGCTAGCGAAGGCCGCCCAGTCACGGGTGTTTTATCGCTGACGGCGATAGTATCTAATTACATTGACGTGTGTACTATCTATTACTTGTCTGACAATGTTCCTGTGTCCAGCACGTGTGTATGTGGGAGCCTGTTTGCTCGCTCCGCTGTTGTGAGCATGGCTTTCCGTGATGGAAAAGAACCTTCCATTAAATACATTCGTGTCCCCAAGTTTTGTGTTAATGTAAGCGTGGGACGAATATATCCCTGTTAGTGGTACTTGGCTGTGTATATACACGAGTGTCTCCGGGCCGCTAGTCGCGTGTTTGGTGACTAGGTGTCGGAGGTGATTTGATTGTTTTGTACGTACGTATATGTGTTAGTGGAACTGTCCTTTATTATTATATCCTCCCATTGGATAATTACTCGACCTTGCACTCCTGGTATCCAGGAGGTTGCGGGTTCGAGACCGTCTTTAACCAGGGTAATTATTCCTGGTGCCATTCAGGCTTGTGTCTTCGGGACAGTTCTGCCAAGTGTTAGGGTCGTATCCCGGTGCGGTCAGCGGGGTCCGAAGGCTATTTCTTGGCCTTCTTTTCACGTCTGCCAGTGGGATCATTTCCCTTCCTTTTGACAGCGTTCCCGCCTTTACGTGTAGGTGTGGGAGCTTTGCGGGTGTGATATGCCTTCATACAGCGGGCGTGAATAGTGTCTTTAATGAGCTTGCGTCCATGGCGCACGTTGACGATATAGTTTAGGTCAGATACCTTCCTGCAGACTTTGAAGGGACCTGACCACCGTGGCAAGAGGAACTCAGACACATTTTTCTTACGGGCCGAATGGGAGACCATAACCAATTGCCCGGGTGTGTATTCCACGGTCTTTCTTTGCCGATCGTACCGTTCTTTTTGCTTTTTCTGCGCCGCGGCTATGTTCTTTCTAGCGTCCATGCGAGCTATCTGCAAGTCCTCTAGCCGGGCGGCATTGTCCGTGTGAGTGTCCTGTGGGATGCATATATTGTCTATGGGACTTCTGGGTGTGTACCCATGCAACAGGAAGTGTGGAGAGTGTTTTGTTGCCGTCGATATGGAGGTATTGTAACTATGTGATGGGCTGCAGATAGTCAACCCAGTCTGTCCCTGTGTCCCCTGTAAATTTAGCTAATGCAATTCCGATTATCTTGTTCATACTCTCTGTGAGCCCATTTGTTTGTGGGGAAAAACTCGTGGTCGTGTATGCCTTTATCCTGAGTATCTCCAAAAACTGTTGGAGCACTCTCGAGGTCAAAATAGTACCTCTGTCGGATAGTAAGGTTTGGAATAGGCCATATCGTGTAACTATGTCGAATAAGAATTCGACTATGCTGTTTGTGTCTGCTTTGGGAACAGCCTTCGTAATCATGTATCGGGTGAGTTACTCGGTGGCAACCAGTATATATTTATTGCCTTTCTGAGATGTCGTAATAGGGCCTTTAACATCTATCCCGACTCTATGAAATAGCTCTCCTACGGGAATAGGGTTGAGTAGTCCATGAGGCTTGCCAGGCCTTGTTTTAAATCGCTGGCAAGTATGACATGTCTTTACGAAGGTGTATATGTCAGCCTTCATGTTTACCCAATAATACTTGTCCCGGATTCTAAGGTATGTTTTATGCGTGCCCAAATGTGCCCCTGCCAGTGGGCTATTGTGGTGTCCGATCATTATATTCTCTTTCAATGGCTCCGGAACCGCTATTGGTGCATTATCGTGCATGGCTGTGGGCTTAAATTTCAGTACCCCGTCTTTGTCTAGGAAAAATCGCCTAGACCGCCGTGCTGTCTTGGAGTCCACCTTATCCAAGTTTTCTAGTGCCATTAGAATCTGTTTCAAGTACGGATCACGTTCTTGCTCCTGCTTGATGTTAATCACCGTCAGGGCAAAAGTGGGCATGTCGTCCCATTCGTGGTCCTTACTGTCATCCGGGGGGTCGGCTACTGGCAGCCTAGACAACCCATCTGCGTCTAGGTGTGTAGCGCCTTTCTTGTGTTTGACCGCGAAGTTATATTCATATAATCGGAATATAAACCTATTGAGCCGTGAATTTGGGTTTTTAAATTTGTCCCAAAAAAGCAAGCTCGCGTGGTCAGTCACTACCGTGAACTGGATACCATAGAGGTATACCCTGAAATAGTTCACTCCCCACGAAAATGCCAGCATTTCCCGCTCTGTGGCAGAGTATCTAGTCTCAACGGCCGTTAGTTTCCTGCTAGCATAAGCTACGGGCCGTATGCGCCCTTCTGCATCCTCCTACAATAGGGCCGCCCCCAGCCCGTACTGGCTGGCATCCACGTGTAAAAAGGTGGGCCTATCACTATGGAAGTGTTGCAGTAATGGTGGTGAGGTCAATAGTTGCTTCAGTGCGTTGAAGGCATCTATGTGTTCCTGTTTAATGCTGAAGGGCGTCTTTTCACGTGTGAGTTCAGTTAGAGGGTGGGCGATGTGCGCAAACCTGTGGATATACTTGCGATAGTAAGAGGCCAGCCCAATAAAACTGCGCAATTGTTTCAAATTTGTGGGCATTGGGATGCCCGTTATTGCGTCAGTTTTCGCTGGGTCGGGAATAATGCCCTCTCTGTTTACAATATGGCCCAATATGTTAATCTGCTGTCTGGCAAATTGACATTTCGCAGGTTTAAGCCTTAGTTTGGCTTCTCTAATCCTTGCGAAAGCTTCCTCCAAATGTACGATATGCTCGTCAAAGGTGTTGGAGAAGACCGTTATGTCGTCCACGTAGACTAATACGGAACGCCATTTTAGACCTGAAAATGTCTTATCCACTAGCTTTTGGAAGGTTTGGCTGGCGTTACGGAGGCCCATTGGTAACCTTGTGTAGGTGTATAGCCCGTTCTCTGTAACGAACGCCAGCTTGTGCCTATCTGGTTCATAGACGGGGATTGAATACAATCCACTATAACAATCCATCGAACTGAACCAGCTAGCCCCGCCAAGGGCATCCAAATAAGTGTCCGCCCTTGGTAGTGGATAACTGTCATTTTCGACTAACTTATTGAGCCTACGGTAATCAGTACAAAACCTGTGGGATCCGTCCCGTTTATTGGTCAGCAAAACTGGAGCGCTGTAATTTGAAATGACGGGGACAATGACCCCTGCCTCGAGCATCTCTGTGATCTGAGCGTCGATGGCGTGTCTCTCCTTCTGGCTCACCCTGAAGGGAGGCTGGTGTACTGGCCGGTCACTGGTGAGTGTGACGTGGTGTTCGATGAGGTCTGTCACTGCGAGATCCTTCATCGAATGGGCAAAGATATCCCTGTTGGCCTCCAGGAGCTCCGTGAGCCTTTTATTTTGCTCCGGTGTTAGGTCCTGTCTGTGGGTCTGCTTGGCCGCCTTATCTGTGTGTGTGTCTGTGTGTTGGCTGATAGTGTGCAGTGCAGAGGCCTGGTGCTCGTGAATTTCTCGCACCGCTCGAATCCCATCTGTGTTCCTGGTGTATATCATGGGATGTGTGGTGAGCCTCTGGTCGTGCTTTAAAAGCATCTTTCCGCTGGCGAAATTTATGCTAGCCTCATACTTAGCGAGGAAATCCATGCCAATTATGGCTGACGCAGAAAGATGTTCTATAACGAACATGGGGTGTGTTGTGGCAAAATGGTCTAGCCTAAGATGTATGTTTGCCACCCCGCGTTTTCTAGCGTCTGAGCATTGGCCGCTACCAGCCGGATGTCCCCCGTGACACCGTGTATTTGCCCTTCGGTCACGTGTTTTCTATTTACACAACTTACCGCTGCCCCAGTGTCAATTAGGGCCTGCACCCTGTGGCCATTTATGTTGGCGTGTATCGTGAGGGCCGATACCTGGAATCCATTGCCCTGCACAGATGTGTTGTGTAGGGTGTATGTTGTTGTTGTTGCTACTGGCTTAACATCTGTGCTGGGAAGGCATGGAGCTGTCCGCTTATCGTACCTGGCACGCTTCGCCTCTCGGCTTACTTCCTGTCCCGAGTACTTTAGTTCGGTCAGCAAAGTGCGCTCACCAAGTACATTGCCTGTTCTCTTAACCGCCCGCGCTGTGAAAAGAGAAGTCTTCTGGCGAACGCTTAATGTATTTACCGTTCCCAGCTTTTGTGTAGGTGTGTTGTTCTTTTCTCTCTCCTGGGGGGGGGGTGTCTGCAAATGTGACCCTGCGCTTGCCTTTGTTACCCCGTTTTTTGTTCCAGGCGGTCGCGAGTTCGACTCCTATTGCTGGCTTCCCAATGCCAAACGAGCTCGCGTCCTGCGCCTGTGTGGGGTCACTTCCCGCCCTGTGTTGTGGTGTAGAGGGTATGGTTTCCTGTTCGGAGGGTGTGGGTTTGTCTCCGTCCTGTTTGTGCGTAATTGTGAGGGGCGTATAATGTCCCGCCTTAGGGTTCGCTGTAAAGAGTATGTGTAGGTCCCTGTCAAATCCCGCAGTTGAAAATAGCGGTGGCGAGTGCACATCAGTGTATACATGTATGTTTGCTTGGAGTACCTTGCCGAGAGCGGTCACCTCTACGGCGCTGGCATAGGTACCGTCCTTGCCCATGTATTTTTTATAGTCCGCCCCGGTCTGGAATGGGTTTTCCCGCTCGTCCGCTACAAAATCTCGGTACTCTTTCCAATTGGCCAGGATGTGTTGGACCGTTTTCTGCCTGTATTCCTTATGATGGTCCTCGTTATGCCGGACTAGGAAGCTAATAGTCCTAAACAGGCAGTTGCCGTCTCCTTGTACGGGGTGTGTCTGGAAACGGCCCGGGGGCGGATCGTCAGCCTTGGCTTTAGCTGGCTGCTTTTTCCCCTTACTCTTACGAGTTTGTTTGGGGGAGGGGCCTTTCTGGTGTTGTGTTGGGGGAGGAACCTCAGCCGCTTTATCAGCTGGCCGAACCTCCCCGTCTTAGCGTTTTTTTTTTTTTGACACGTAGGTGTGCGTCTCCCAGTACTGTATGTGCGCCCCCCCCCCCCTCGGGGTGGCTGCGCCAACTCCCCGCCTGCGGTGTGTAGCTGGGTGTGGGGAGTATTGCCCCCCTGTTTGTCCGGCGGGGTGCCTCATCCCTGAACTCCCTCGGGTGTTCGTCGGGGAGGGGGTAGTGTTCCGGGCCCTTTGTGTATGTATCTGTATTGTCCCGACCTCTTGTGGGTTTTCTTGCCTGTCGGTTATTGCCCGGTGGTCCGTTTTCCTGTCTCCGCCAGGGTGGGGTGTATGTCTGCTGCTGCGGGGGCGGGTTTTCCCGTCGATTCTCCTTTTCCCTGTATTGGGAGGCTGCATACCCCTGTCTGGTTGGGGGCGGGTTTCCTCGACGGTCCCCATTTCCCCTGTACTGTGGGGATGCACAGCTTTGCCTGCGTGGGGGCGGGTTCTCCCGATACTCCCCATTTCCCCCAAATTGCGGGGCTGCATAACCTTGCCTGCTTGGGGGCGAGTTTTCCCGGTACTCCCTGTCTGCCCTGTATTGTGGGGCTGCATAGCCCTGTCTGCTTGGTGGCGGGCTGCTTCGCCGGCGGAAGGTGTGCTCGTACTCCTCAGGGTAGTATTCCTGTGTGTACGGGGATGGTGGTCGCCGTGAGGGGTATGTCGCTTCTGTGTCCGCGTATGATACCGGTGAGTATCGTGGAGGGTAGTGTGGCCTATCCTGTGCGTGAGGTGTTGTTGGCCGCTGTGGAGGGTAGTAATTTTCCTCCCTCCCGTAGCGTCTCCTCTCTGTGTACCCCCTGTCCCTCTCAGGATAATAGCGCTCCTCCGTGTCTGCGTGTTCATCCCTTAGCGGTCTCCCGCCTGCTTGGATGGCAGCTATTGTTAACTTTTTCATCCGGTCCACTAATTCATCCATCTTTTGACTATTGACGTCCTTCTGTGGATGAAAGTGTTGATCCACGGCTTTCTCCGTAGCTTTTTCCGTGATCTTCTTCCCCGCCTCTATTGTCTTTATGTTTTCCAGCATGTGTTGGACCGTGGGGTTGTTCATAATGCACAACTTGTCCACGATGGATAGTCTGAGGCCCTGCATTAACAGCTTGACTTTCTGCTTATTCGTCATAGCTGCGTTATATTTATCGCACATTATCAACTTTACGTTGATGTACGCCTGGGCACTTTCTTTAGGCCCCTGTGACCTCTGTCTAATTTGGTCATACAGGTCATCATCTGGTATGAGCTGGAATTCACTTTTCAACAATAAAGTGATTTCCTCCCATGTGGCATTTTCTAGGTTGTCCTCATGAAGCTCATACCATGTCATGGCCGCCTTTGTGAGGTATGCCGGAAGGAGCCGTTTTCTAACTTCCTCGCTCCAACCATTGATCCGAGCCGTTCTATTGAAGGCCTTGAGGTATTCCTCGGGATCCTGGCCTTCCCCCGTGAACTTTGTGGGGTGGATCATGGGGTATTCTGTGTGTCTGTTCATCTCGTGTTCAGCTGTCTCTTGTTGGCTGTTTAGTGATTGTGATCTGTCTATGCTGTTCGCACTGCTATCGTGTGCCGAGGTGTTTGGGTTATTCAGAGGGGAATTAGCCTCGCTTCCCGTGTACGACACTTGTGTTACGTTACCAGGTGGCTCGTCACCTGATATATCGGTACTGATTGACGGTGTGTTGTCGTACTGTGTGGATTTGACTACGTGTACAGTCCTGTCTAAATCCTGTTTCACCGTTTCCAGAATAGTGTGGATGTCTAGAACTGCCTCTGTCGTGTAATTGCCTGCTTTAACAGTGTCTGTATCTAGTAACTGTGTGATGCGCTGGAGCAGATTATCAGTCTTCTGCTCTGTGATTTGCAGTTGCTGCAACAATAGGGGGTGGAGTGTTGGCAGGCAATCTACTTCACTAGCGCTGGATATTGGTGACTCTTGTCTGTGTTCACTGGCCTGGGATCGTGTAAATAGTATAACTTGTGCTGCCGCTGCAGGGTGTTGAGCGCGGATCTCTGATGTCTTCAATTCGAGGTCCCTAAGAAGTTGTACTGCAGTCTGGTCAGTTATCAAGTCACTGTTCTTAATTTTTAACTTCGGCAGGAGAGGAGTTGTACTAGCCGACAAATGGTCCGCAAAGTCTCTTAGTGTGGTTCTAAATGTGGTCATTTAATATCCACTGATTTTTCACTATGGGGAGGGTGGGGGTGGGTGTAATAATACAAATCCCTGTGTAATAAAGAAAAATTGTGGGACGTAATGTAGGTTTAAAAAAATTCTAGTCTCGCTTGGCTGTATGCGGTACGGGCCGTTTCTACCACGAGAAATCGTTGTATGAGCCCTTTTTTACTGTGCGTGGCACCCGGCCTCCACCAATTTGTTTTAGATCCCTTAGTTGGGGGGGTTGGTTAGGGCTAAAACATATATGTTATTGTATTAATTTGGAAGGTGATTCCTAGAGAGGGCAGCTTCCCGTAGCTGGGTAAGCTTACCAGTGTAGAGTGTTGTTTAGTGTTAAAATACTAGGGGGTGCTCCTATAAAGACGTAAGTTTCGCTTAGGGGTTGAGCCTCTGGGCGCAGGTTAACGTACCTGCCTCCCAGCTGGTTGGAATAAGTTATATAACAGACGTGCTGATGTCAGCTATGCCGGCGGCTCGCTGCCTACGCAGTCGAGTCGCTGCGGGAAACACAATGGAACCTGAGCAGGCGATTACTGGCTACTAGTCACGGTCAATCGTGACGAGAGTCAGGAAGGGTATTAGGATGTGAAGAGGCGTGTAATTATGAGTACAACGTGTAGTTTACTGACCAAGTGTTTATTTGGTCAGTGAGTATGAAATTGTAAGTCCCTCTTAGGGGAATGTAAATAATGTAAATAATGGTACAAGTTAGGTGTACAATTTTGTGGATGAGTGACACAAAGTAAAGGATTGTCTGAACACTTGCTGATGCTCACCTGATGATGGCAGCTGTAGCAGAGCCTTCGGCGACACACACTGTATGACAGATACAGATCCCAAAAGGCCTTACTTCTTATAGGTCTTGCCGTTACACTGTCAGCATTTCACTGACATAGCTGCCCCAGTTAGTTATAGTGTAGATGTTGTGGATGTGTTGCAAGTGATTGGCTAACCTCCCGAGCTGGTCGGCCGCCCTTGCTGTGTAAAAAGTACTGTTCTGGACTTATGATGTTTGCCAGTTAGGGGTGGTTTTAATAGATGATGGGGGGTGGCTTTCAGGGGGTGCAGCCCCCCGGGGCCTGTACAGTATTATGCTCCATGGATAATGCTACACCCTAGAGGGCTCACGGCTGGTTAGTTTCGGGGTTGTAAATCCCGGGAGACTCCTGAGTTGAGATCAGTTTTCCCCTTTTTGCAAGGACTCTGGGGCGGATACTCTCCTCTTACCCTTTCCTGTCTGCCTTTCATAGCTCTACTTTTTTCCTCATTCTTAGAGGGTGAGGGCATTTCTTTTCCCTGTTTTTAGCCTATTTTCAATTTTGAAAAAATAAGCTTATGAGATCACCTTTTGTCCGTGTGTGTGTGCGTTTGTGTGTGTGATTCGTGTGTGTGTCCCCCCCTAATAAAATCTAAACGGCTGTAGCGATTTCAATGAAACTCGGAAAGTTCATAGCACTATTCCCGGCGACCTCGACCGTGCCCTTCAAATTTTGTTACGACTCACCAATCCAACATGGCGGCTGTGCGAAATATTTCACCAGCATTCAATATCTCCGAAACTATTACCGATATTACCCTGACATTTTCTATGGTGATAGAGGGAACTACTATAAGTTCACTTATGTGACCTTTGAAAACCTGGTAACAACAAAACCAACATGGCGGCCAAGCGAATTTGCGACTTTTAAGTAGACGTTTCTCGCGATTTGACCAACCAAACGCAATGAAACTTGGTACCGGTACAGTATATGTTTATATACATTGTAATGCACCGACATCTAACTTCGTTCAATTGTTTAAATAATCACAAGATGGCGGATGTGCGAAATATTTCACCGGCATTCTGTATCTCTGAAACTATTAGCGGTAAACCCCTGAAATTTTGTACGGAGATAAAGGGCACTACTGGAATTCCATCTATAAGACTTTCAAAAACCGGTTAACTACAAAACGAACATGGCGGCCAAGCGAATTTGAAAATTTTAAAGAGACCTTTCTCGCGATTTAATGTTCCAAGCGCACTGAAACCTGGCACAGGAAATATTTATACACATTGTAATCCACTGGTATCTAATTTAGTTCAATTGTTTACATAACCTCAAGATGGCGGCAGTGCGAATTTTAAAATTAAGATTTTATTTATTGTGATGTAGTCATGCGATCGAAGTGAAAGTTTGAATAATGAACCTACGCAATAATTTTCCTTTAATGGTACATGACTCTGTGGCCTATACATTTAACAATCCAACATGGCGACCATCCGAAATATTTAGACGATACTGAATATCTACGAATCTATTTTAGCAATCAAACTGCATTTTTTAATGTTCATAGGGGCTATGAACTTAAGTTCACCTTTAGGACTTTAAATAACCTGGTGATCACAAATCCAACATGGCGGTGACGCGAATTATAAATATTCACATGGCCGTTTCTCGCAATTTAACCATCCGCGTGCAGTGAAACTTGGTACAGTAAATCCTTATACGAATGTTAATCCACTGGCATCTAATTTATTTCAATTGTTTCCATAACCTCAAGATGGCAGCTGTGAAAAATTTTAAACTCTCCTTGTTTTTTCTTGTGTCCTAACTATGCGATTGAAGTTTGAATACTACACGTTCACAATAATCTTCATGTAACAGTATATAACTCTAGGACCTACATATGTAAAATCCAACATGGCGACTATCCGAAATATTTAGTCGGTTCTCAATATCTACGAATCTATTACATCAATCAAACTGAAATTGTGTATGTTCATAGTGGCAATTAACATAAGTAGGATATATGAAAATAGGCTGTATAGTTCTTCACGGAACTACTTGTTTATTTCTCTCATGTTATTCACCCATTGTTTTCCATTCTTTTTCTAGTATTTAAGTCAGTAGTTAGTTTTAGTTGTAAGTTTGCAGTTAGTTTTACTTATAGGCAGTAGCATTAGTTTCATTTCATTCCCATTTCTCTCTGGCATCCATCTCATTAGGGGCCGTTGACCTAGTTATTAGGCCCCTTAAAACAACAATTATCATCATCATCATATTATTATTATTACCGTACTACTACCTTACACAATCTCAATAAGTTTCTGCACTGGTATTGTTTTTACAGACCAACTACTGTAGCTATGGGTTTATATGGTTTACTCCTTTGACTTCAATAGAATACTTCCACGATTGGCATTAATAGGCAAGCCGTGGTCAGACTGTTGGATTCAGTTGACCCTTGTTCGGCTATCACCACTGTGAATTATTAATTCCTACCCTGCATCTACTTTTGCTAGAATAAATGGTAACTTACTGATTAAAAGTATTTCGAGCATGATCCCTTAGACTTGCTGCGTAATAACTCCGATCATTTAGAACAGGCGTTCTTAACCTGGTGCTCGTGAGGACCACCGTGCACTTGAAATGAAATTTTGGGCTCTCGTCATACAAGCCAAAAAGTGTTCACGAGCAGAGGCTCCCCTGAAATCCTTTCATCAATTCAAATGCTGTTGCATGAACCAGAATAATAGTGTTTTCATTGCAATATTTGACTGTCAGAAATTGTATTTATTTGTGAAATAGTACTTTTACTCTACAGTAAAAATAATTGGACATCCCTGTTTTATGAGTAACATGAAAGATACGGATTCTACTCGACTGTCCAAATGTAAATGTAGGGTAAACCTGGGTAATTTCGTGATAATTTTAGGAATATTTCATTTAAAGGGGTAAGAAAATAATTTCAAAATTTTATGAGTTACTTTTCATGAAGCTACAATGTTGGTGCTCAAAGCATCAAGGATAAAGTTGAAATTAAATACACATGACTTCGATTTAAAATCAGTTGAGTCTTGAAAGGAATATGTTGGTTATTTCGTGATATCATTGGCAATATCGTGACAAAACCTTGATAATTTCGTGATAGTTAAACAAATATATTAAGGAATGCAACGAAAACTTATAATACACATTTATTGAAATAGGTCATAAATCCAATATTTAAATATATTTAAAAAAACAGTAATGATAAAAACAAAACTAGTTTGAGAGATAATTATACCCTTTTAAAAACAACATAGTTCTGGACTAAATACTGTTTATTCAGTCTTCATCAGAACTGATCTGACATCCATCACACATGAATACATCGTCATTCTCTTCAAATGTGTGCTGGCATTTCGAATGATACCAGATCAAACAGAAACTGCACTGAATCCACTGAGCCCCAGATTTATTATTTACATCCTCAGAATAACTGCAACCACAAGATCCACAATCCCAGTCATCAACCTTCTTCTTCTTTTTTGTCACGCCAGAGGTGCTTGGTAGTGAAACATATTCCTTGCCATCCTTTTTTGGCCGGCCTGTAAAATTAATATTTCAATCAAAATACAGATTTAATAATAAAGTGTGTAAATGAGCATTAAAATTAAGAAAAATGCTTACCTCTGGCTCCTTTTGGTGCTAGTTTCTAAATTGGAGTTAGACATTTCGCCCTGCCATCTCTCTTCCTGCTCTGCTTGCTTTTGTTCTCCTCGTGGACTGGCAAAGCAAGCAATTCCTCTTCTGCTGGATGTTTGTCTCGCTGCTGATCTGCTGTTACAGCATTTTCATTCGGCTGATCAGTCAATTTCCAGGTTGATATTGCCCTATCAGTCACTGCGCTAGGATTGAAGGGATAGATCCCTGTCTTCCTGAAGCTCGATATTATTGTCTCTCGGCTGAATGCACTGTAAAAAGCAGGCTTCATCAACCTGTGAAAGTCCGATCTTCGAGGCTTATGACCTGGATTTTTAGCCATGTGGCTATTCAGAGATTTGCCCCATGCCTGTTTGAATGGTCGGTAGACACCAACATCTAGAGGTTGCAGAAGGTGGGTAGTGTGTGAAGGAAATGTCAGGAGGAGCACCTTGTTCTTCTTTGCTAGGTTAATTACATCTTCTGAAACATGGGATCCATGTGAATCCATCACCAGGATTACAGGTCTCAAAGGTGGTATTGAGGATATGAAGTGATGGAACCATTCCAGAAAGAGTTCACTGTTTATCCATCCCTTCGGAGGAAGCTTCACGAGACTTCCTGGAATAATATCGTTGAGGAGATCTTCTGTCATTCTAACCCCCTTAAAAATCACCATAGGTGGTATCCAGTGACCACTAGCATTGGCACAGGCTAACATGGTGTGGTTTTCACCACGATCAGGGTAGGTTCTTCTGTAGATGTATTTTCTACCAATTGCTGTAACAATCTTGGCCGGTTTAACAACATACGAGAGCCCTGTCTCATCACAGTTCCAAATCAGATCTGGTTTATTTTCTATTTTCAGTAAAGTTCCCAGTCTGTCATAGAAATCATTAAGAATCAACCTATTCGACATCGATGACCTATAGGCTGCAATATTTTCTGGCACCCTTAGTGTCAGTCCATACCGAGTTCTAAAATCCTTCCACCACCATTCACCAGCAGCCTGTTCTAACTCATTAAACGGGTGCTTCCTACCCACTGATACAGCTAATTTATATGCCAACTTCCGAATCTGTATGACCGTCAGACCGAATCCCAATTCTTGCATGGAGAGGATGTATTTATAAATTTTTTGTTCCATTTCTACGGGCAAAGCAAATGGATTCCCCAATTTTGGCATGCATTATGTTACGTCATCTTCTCCTTCAGTCCTTTTAATAAAATCCTTTAGGGTGGACCATGGCACATTACATTCCTTAGATACCCTCTACAAAGATAGGTTTTCCTCTCTTACCCGCTTTGCCGTTTTAAACAAATTCTCCTTTTCGTACTGTCGATATTTAGGGGGCATCTGATGAAAAGAAGAAAACATGGTATGGTAACTTCGTGATACATTGGTTAATTCGTGATATGTTAATTTACTGTAGTATATATTGCAAAATGAAGTCTTTTAAATTTACTACTCTATTTGATTACTGAATGATTAATTTTCTAATTTCAAGGACACTTAACGGCTAACATATTGGAACGGTGCGGTGCGCGGTAAAAACTAGTTATAAAATGCTAAGAATTCTGCCGGAAAAGCTAAGGTGGTACTGTGGAAAAAAATAATGTAAAAAATATCTAACTATGTCAAAAAAATCCAGTAATGTACAATTGTTTGTTATACGAAATCAGAGACTCTTACCTTTCATATATCACCGATTCCGCTGCGATGAATGCACTGCAGATATCCGCTCAACAAGTACAAAGACTCACTCAGTGAACCAGCACTCAAGGACAAAGCCTAGCGTGGTGAATTTAGAAACAAGGCATTTCATGCCATCTATGAGAGAAATTTGGCACTGCTAGTACGGTTGGTTACTGCGTGAGGAAAAGGTTAAAAAATACCACGAAATAATCAATGTAACGAAATAACCATCGTTATAAATATGAATTATATTTGAGGTCATTGAAATAACACTGCCGCTAATAATTTCTACTACTCTATACAGGGTTATTTACCTCAGTTATCAATATTCTGTTTCCACTTTTGGGAATGGTGCTAAGGGGCTCATACATTACCTTATACATGTTTTTCCTTTCTTTCTGAATAACTGAGATATAGGTACTGCACCCTTATATCTGAATGCTCCACCAAAATCCCAGGCTGGAAATAATAATTGATTGTAGCATCTTGTAGTTTCGGCTAAAAACAACATGGTGCTACTTGGCGAAAACACTCAGAATAAGGAACAGGATTTTTTTCAAAACGGAATGTACTATAGTAACTAACTACAAAACAGTAGGGTTCTCTATCTACTCAGGAACAACGAGAATGTATAAAAATCTCAGGCGTAAAGATGCGGATCAGGTCCCTCGGTAACTTCCACCTTACAGCACATTCCTCTACCATTTAACTACAAAGATAATGCCAATTTCCTATAAAAGATCAGGGAATCGTAACAACGTGCCTGTTGTATTTATTCTCAAAACAATTACAGGTTTCCTAACTCTGGCATTTGTACACATTAACTATCGTCAGCTTTTCAACTTGAACTGTGGTTGTATATATGCCATTTCCCGAGTTTTCTGGCAAAGATGTATAGTTCGTTATGCGATCCCTGACGTATTGTAACGGTATTTACTTCGCTCCTCGTTGAGCGTACAAGTGAAACGGTTTCTTTTGCCCTCACTTTTGCGTGACAAATGTAATGGTTTCTTACTAGCTCTGCCTTGCACTTTGAAATATTTACTCTGACTAAGATATGTTGTTTTAATGGCCGCCAAGACCTCAACGCTATGTTGAAATCTAAATTTATATTTAACAACACCTTGCTCTGGTAGAACACCTTCAAGAATCTTTTCACTCAGATCGTGGTATGATTTGATCATTAACCTAACAAACAATTGTATCAGGAGAAGGAATTGGTCTATATCTAATGCTACCTACTGAAAGCAAAGATCGCATGGTTAAAAGAAATGAATTTATTATATAAAACAAGTATTGCAAAATTAATAATAAGCATAATAATAAGTTTAAATTTAAATTGGAGCGTTGCGATTTGAATGTTGCCGCTAGAAAATTACGTGAAAACGGAGTCGGATAAATTACTGATTTTACTCTTATTCCCAAGCTATGAAGTTACTGAAATACTGAATATTAAACAAAGAGACGAGAGATTGCGTAGTTCTGAGTCATTCGCGCTTACAACTGGAAATTGCCGAAACATTTCCCTCGTACTGGATGTTGAAGAGAGCTTCCCACAGCCTCCTGGACGTCGTCATCTTCTTCGTTAGTTGATGATATACTTGTAGATATGATAACTTTATGGTCCGAACATCGGAGCCAATCACACGTACAACCACACTGGTTAAGTTTTACAAGGATAGTCGCCCTGTCTCCACGGCGTGCAAACAATATATCTACTCGTCGCATCCCCTCTATGGAGCCGTCTCCAAGTCGCCCGCTCTCCACTGATTGCCTGAGCCCCCACGCGCTACTCCCCTCCTCCGGGTCATTACACTCGGCGCGAGGAAGATGTCGATTACCGTTCCAGACTATTTCGCCTTTCCTTGAACCAACAACCCAGCTTGCGTCATGTTACTCGACAAGATTAAGCCTGTAGCCGAATTCCCCGTGACTCACCTCTCTCAAAATACCCTAACTGTCAAAACTCCGTAAAATTCCGTAATCATATAATTTTCTTACGATAATGTTGTTCGTAATAATTTGCTTGATAGTGTTTTCTATAACATAGAAAACCTATCTGATTACTTATAATTTTATAAAAAATGCTCCAAAAAATACCTTAATAATAATAATAATAAGTTAATAATAATAATAAATTTACACGAAAACTTCTCTTGGCTGAACAATTTGCCGCGTAAATAAATATAGAATGGCTTCCTACTGAATTATGCCAGTGGAGTAAAATCCCCTCGAAAAACACGTTACAGTATGTTGCAAGACAATAAATTTGATGGTTGTTAGAGGCTACCAATTTAAAGCCTGGTATTTTCCACCTGCACTGAAGCTGAAGTTCGTATGCTGTGTGTGTTTCTTGGAGCACAATGATATCGACTGAATATTTATTTACGAGGCTGAGAAGATCTTCACGTTTCGCTCGACTAATCCCTTCTATATTAAATTGACCACCCCTCCCCCTGGGGCTCACATCTAGTGCGACGTGGGTTGGCGACCACGAGGCCCCAGCTGAGTCCGTCATTGCTTCCACTTACTTGTACCGGGCTCCTCTCAGTCTTCTTACTTGTCGACCTCACTTGGTCAATTCTTGTTCTCTTCTGACCCCGACAGTATTAGGGTATCCGAGGCCAAGGGAGTCTGTTCCTTTCCCGCCTTAATTAGCCCTTGTCTCATCTTTTCTGATACCCTCCTTCTGCGAGGGGTCAGCCCTCTTTTTCTTTCCCTTTTACCTCCTGCTTTGTGCTCAAGGCCCTTAAGGAGGCAGGGTGTATGTAGCCCCACCACTTCTGGTGCACCCTAGATATTGCTACACCCTCAGGGAATCATGGCTGGTGAGTTAGGGAGTTGGCGATCCCGAGGTTTCCTGACTTGGGTCCGGTTTTCCCCCTTTTATCCATTACCTGTGGGGTAGACCCTCTCCTCTTTCACCTTCCTATCTGCCTTTCATGGCTCTCCTTCCTTCCCAGTCCCTCAATCCTCATTCTTCGAGGGTTGAGGTCATTTCTTTTCCTCCTGTCCTTTATTTGCCTTATTCTTCTTTTGTTTTCCATTTCTTCTTCTAGTATATAAGTTAATAGTTTTAGTTAGAGTTTACATATAATTTTCATTATAATTTTCACGAACACCCAAACCATTAGGGGCCGATAACCCAAATGTTAGGCCCCTTAAAACAACAACTATCATGATCAATTAAATTGACAAATGCGCAGAGATGGTCCAATTCTACGAACATGAAGGTCCTTAAAAGAACCGCACATTTCTTTCTTTTTCTTTCTTTGACCGAGAGGTCGTTTCCGACAGTTCGGTCTCATCTTCGGTGTTGCTTTCTTAGCACCACCCGGGGGACATGTGTAGGGTTATTCAAGGTTATATCTACGGACGTGGAGCATCGTTGTATCCCATACCGAGGTTAGAGTGATTTGACTTGGCACAGCGTAAGAATGAGGAAAGGTTTACAACCTTGTGTTGCAGAGGGCTTTTACTTGACACGTGCGGCAAACACCCCATAAGTTGTTAGTTACTGTACGGTGCCTGACTGAAACTAGCTTGTGCTGGAATACTGCCCCCACTGCTACTGAGAGCCGTGGAGTATTGCTGGCAGGTATTCGTAGACACTTCCTGTTCAAACGTAGGGTGGCGTTATTTGGAGCTGTGATCGTTATAATTATGAATTATATTTGAGGTCATTGAAATAACACTGCCGCTAATAATTTCTACTACTCTATACAGGGTTATTTCCTAAGATATCAATATTCTGTTTCCACTTTTGGGAATGGTGCTAAGGGGCTCATACATTACCTTATACATGTTTTTCCTTTCTTTCTGAATAACTGAGATATTGGTACTGCACCTTTATATCTGAATGGTCCACCAAAATCCCAGGCTGGAAATAATAATTGATTGTAGCATCTTGTAGTTTCGGCTAAAAACAACATGGTGCTACTTGGCGAAAACACGTAGAATAAGGAACAGGATTTTTTCAAAACGGAATGTACTATAGTAACTAACTACAGAACAGTAGGGTTCTCTATCTACTCAGGAACAACGGGAATCTATAAAAATCTCGGGCGTAAGGATGCGGATCAGGTCCCTCGGGAACTTCCACCCTACAGCACATTCCTCTACCATTTAACTACAAAGATAATGCCAATTTCCCATAAAAGATCAGGGATTCGTTACAACGTGCCTGTCGTATTTATTCTCAAAACAATTAAGTTACACGTTTCCTAACACTGGCATTTGTACACATTAAATATCGTCAGGTTTTCAACTTGAATTGTGGTAGTATATATGCCATTTCCCGAGTTTTCTGGCAGCGATTTATAGTTCGTTATGCGATCCCTGACGTATGTTGCAAGACAATAATTTTGATGGCTGTTGTTGTTTGAGTCTTCAGTCTTTTGACTGGTTTGATGCAGCGCTCCACGCCTCCCTGTCCTGAGCTATTCGTTTCATCTCTACATAGCTACCACACCCTACATCCGAGGCAATCTGTTTAACATATTCTAACCTTGGTCTACCCCTACAGTTCTTGTCCTCGACCCTTCCTTCCATAACTAAGCTTGCTATTCCTGGGTGTCTTAGTATGTGTCCTACCAACCTATCTCTTCTCTTCATTAGCAGTCGCCAGAAACATCTCTCCTCTCCCACTCGTCTTAATACCTCTTTGTTTGTAACCCTATCTACCCATCTGATCTTCATCATTCTCCTGTAACACCACATTTCAAATGCTTCAATTCTCCTCTTTTCTGCTGCACCAATAGTCCAAGTTTCACTTCCATAGAGCGCCACGCTCCAGACAAAGGCTTTCAAAAATGACTTCCTAATACCTAAATCTATATTCGATGTCAGCAGATTCCTTTTTTGTAGAAATGCTTTCTTTGCCTGAGCCAACCTACTTTTTATATCCTCTTTGCTTCGTCCATCACTGGTTATTCTGCTTCCTAAGTAACAGAAATCTCCTACTTCCTTCAGCTTTTCACCTGCCAATTTGATCTCCATAGAGGTTTCTGATTTATTTCGGCTGCATTCCAGTATTTAGCCTACTTTCGATTTTTACAAAAAATGAAAGTAGACTTATGAGATCAACACAGGGCGAAAAAAGTGTGTCTGTCTGTGTGTGTGTATGTGTGTGTGTGAGTCTCTGTGTGTGTGTATGTGTGTGTGTGTGTGTGTGTGTGTCTGTGTGTGTGAGTGTGTGTACTCTGAATGTCTGTCTCCCCCCCCCCCCTATCAATTCGAACACGGTGAATGCGAATTGAACGAAATTTGGTACAAAGGTAGCACTAGCAAAGGGCACCTCAGTGTCATGTTTTATATCGCCGCCATCTTTACTAAAACTGAATGGCGGCCACTCAAACGTTCAAAACGTAAAATCAAATAACGACTAACCAAATCATCCGATCTCTACCAAGTTTGGTAACAACATACCTTCGTATAGGATGCGTCTTGTGACCAAACTACATGGTCGTCTGCCATACCATTTCAGGATGGCGGCCGTGCGAATTATGCAAACTTTATAATCCATATCATGGGACCCACCAGTTCTGATTATCGAGCCGAGAATCGTTTTAACTGTTCTAAAGGAAGAGGCACGTTCGAAATTAAAAGTTTATTTTGTAATACTATAGTGCAGACTTGATTTTAAAAAGCTGAGCCGATTCAGTAATAAGACAAGATGGCAGCGGATATCTTGTGCCTGACTTATATTTCACTAATTTGAGTATTGCATGCAATATAGCGTACTGATACAAAATAAATAAACTTTGTATGAAATGCTTTATATATAAATAATATACTCCAGTGATGAAATCGTTTAGTATAAATCATTATTTGCTAACAAGTTCTATGTAAGTCATTTTATATAGAACGATGTTCGTTGACACAACTAGGTCAGTGGTAGAGCGTTAGCCTATCGCTCAAATGCCTATGGTTCAAACCCGATCAGAGCTAGGTTTTTTGCTTGAAATGTTATATGTTTATTGTTTTGTAATGACTCAGATGTTTTAAAATTAAGCGTTATATTGTGTATATTATGGTGTAAAATATATATTTAATTAAAACATAATTCGCCAGCAGATTTACTCGAGACATCTGGCTGCCAAGAAGGTAACTACACGCCGACCTACTTATTAACTTCCAGATTTTATTGAAAAATTTCTTCTTCTGGCCGCTACAATGCACTCGCTCTGTTAGGATTATGTTGTTCGATATTTCACCACTAGATGTCACGACTAGTCTACGTGGGGCTCCATTGATTTCTATACCATTGGCATTCTATGCGCATCGAATTTGAAGAATGACAAGATGATACTACGATACATTTTTACTTTTTATTTTAAAGGGTTTGTAACAGCCTATTTTGCGTTACTTGAAAATGTTATTTGAAGTAAAGAACAAAACGATTTCACATAGTAACTGAATTCAAGCCGTTGGTGTTAGTTCAGGTTATTAATTACTACTTTTATTTCAGGCAAATAGCAATCGAAAATATCCACATAGTTTGTATACACACGTCTCTGTAGGGTCATGGAAAGATTTGTTAATTCAATTAGGGTTGTGAAAGCCATGCACAACCAGACGTGTAAAGACATGCCTCAACTCAAAGTTGGATGTTGCCCACGGAAGGTCGTATATGTAATAATAATAATAATAATAATAATAATGTTATTGGTTTTACATCCTTTTTAACTACTGCTGCTTTTAGAGACACCGGGGTGCCGGAATTTTGGCCCGAAGGGGATCTCTAACGTGCCAGTAAATGTACTGACACGGCCCCTTCGCATTTGTGCACCCTCAAATGCCAGCTGACTGCGCCAGGATACGAACCTGCAACCTAGGGCCCAGAAAGCGAGAACGTTACCGCTGAGCCACGCAGCCAGTCCGGTCGATTATGTCTCCAGATCCATAACATTCTTGATATACTTCTTATCTTTCTTTCTTTCTTTCTTCAATGATCGAAGCAGTTTTTATCTAGGTTGTGGCGTTTGGTAGAGGTAAATCGTTTCTAAGGTCTTCAACAAAGAATAGTTCTATTATACTCTTTGATAATAACAACGAGTTATAACTATACTCATACATTTAGGAGAAAGTAGGCTATATGTTCTTTACTGAACATCTTGTTTTGTTTTACATTTATTAATTTTCATCATGAATTCTTTCCGTAAGACGAAGTTCATACCATTCAAAAACTCATTCAAATCCTCAGGCTTGTCGGAAAAGATGACGATGTCATTAGCAAATCTCAGAGTTGAAATTATTTCTCCTTGCATCTTCACTCCCACTTTACATTTTTCTCTAATTTCCTTCATTGCTTGTTCAATGTAAAGATTGAAAAGTATGGTGATAAGTGCAGCCTTGCCTTACACCTTTCTGAATACCAGCTTCTCTCTCATGTCCTTCAACTCGAATGACTGTTGTCTGGTTTCTGTATAGATTGTATATCACCCTCCTATCCCTGTACTTTATTCCAATCGATTTCAAAATGTCAAACAATTTAGTCCAATCAACGTTATCAAAAGCCTTTTCTAAGTCTACAAAAGCCATGAACGTTCTCTTATCTTTCCTTATTCTACCTTCCAAAATCAGTCTAAGACTTAGTACAGCTTCCCTTGTTCCTACATTTCTCCTGAAACCAAACTGGTCTTCACCCAACTCCGTTTCTATCTGGCTTTCAATCCTCTTGTAAATTATTCTAGACAGGATCTTTGAAGCATGAGTAATCAAGCTGATTGTACGGTAATCTTCACATCTGTCAGCTCCCACTTTCTTTGGTATAGGGATGATTGCATTCTTCTTGAAATCAGGGGGTACCTCACCTGTCTCATAAATCCTACACACCAAGTGAAATAACCTGATCAGACCTTCATCTTCTATGCAGCGTAGCAACTCAATCGGTATATCATCTATGCCTGGTGCTTTGTTCCTGCTTAAGTCTTCCAAAGCTCTATCAAATTCTGATCTCAATATTAAATCTCCTTTCTCATCCTCATCAATTTCCTCCTCCCTTTCCATTACATGATTCTCAATATCCTTTCCCTTATACAAACTCCCTATGTAAGCTTACCATCTCTCAACCTTTTCTTCCCTATCTGTTAGGGGCTTTCCATTTGTGTCCTTAATATTACAGCACTTAGTCTTCTTTTCCCCAAAAGTATTCTTAATCCTTCGATAAGCTGTGTCTACTTTTCCTAATTTCAGACAATTTTCTATACCTGCACATTTCTCTTTCATCCATTCTTCTTTCGCTTCCTTGCACTTCTTATTAACCTCATTTCTCAGACGTCTGTATTCTGCTTTTCCCCTTTTCATCTCTTACATTCTTGTGTTTCCGCCTTTCATCCATCAATTCTAGTATATCCTGAGTGATCCACGGTTTTCTACCTATTCCTTCTTTCCGTCAATGTTTTCCTCTGCGGATGTTGTTATTTCATTCTTCAAAAGTGCCCATTCGTCTGCAATTGAAGTTTGTTTAGGGTTTTTCACTAGTCCTTCCTTTATACTCTTCTTGAATCTTTCTTTTACATCCTTCTCTTTCAGTCTGTCTATTGCCCACCTTTTTGGCTTTTGACTTTTCTTCAGTTTCTTCAACTTTAATCTGCACTTCATTACAACCAGATTGTGGTCAGAGTTTATGTCAGCACCAGGATATGTTTTACAATCCAAAATCTGGTTTCGAAACCTCTGCTTGACCATAATGAAGTCGATTTGGTAACGCCCTGTATCTCCTGGTCTCATCCATGTGTATATTCTTCTATTGTGGTTATTGGATAAGGTGTTAGCTATGACCAACTCATGCTCTGTGCAGAATTCTACCAGCCTGCTTCCTCGATCATTCCTTTTCACCTAATCCGAAATCTCCTACTATCTTCCCTTCTCTCCCTTTTCCTACCACAGCATTCCAATCTCCCATTACTATAACATTTTCATCACCCTTGATATACCTCAGAATTTCGTCTATTTCTTCGTAGACCTTTTCAACATCCTCATCATCAGCTTGACTGGTAGGCATATAGACTTGTACCACTGTGGTGCAGGTAGGTTTAGTATTAATTTTTGCTACAATAATCCGTTCTCTATATTGCTCATAATATTCCACCCGCTGTCCAAGTTTTCTACTCAATATGAGGCCAACCCCTGCTTGGCCATTGTTCGATTTAGTGCTAATGACCCTATAGTCTCCTGACCAAAAGTCCTGTTCTTCCTGCCAGCGTATTTCACTAATCCCAACCAAATCCAACCTCAACCTATCCATTTCCCTTTCTAAGTTTTCTAACCTTCCACTTCCTAGCAGACTTCTAACATTCCACGCTCCTATCCGTAGAATATCAGATTTCCTCTTTGTCACTTCTGTGATGTTAACCCCCTCTCGAGTAGTCCCCACCCGGAGATCCGAACGGGGGACTAGTTTACCTCCGGATTGAAATTTTACAAGGGAGGAGGCCAACATCACATGTAATTATGCATAGAGAGGTGCATATCCTCGGGAATAGCATACGGCTGTAGTTTCCCGTTGCTTTCAGCCGTGCAGCAGGACGCAGCGTAGCCATTATTTGGCTTATGTTATCAATATCTTAACCGTCTATAAGACTAGTAAAGAATTGATTTATTCTGAAAGGCTGCTACTCCCTTTCAGAATAAGTCAAGAGCAATTCTACTAACAAAAATACTAACCTTCTACCGTACTAACAATTAAATATCAAAATTCTGCTAACGAAAAAAATACTAAAGTTCCACCAACAACAAATACTACCACTAAATCAGTCTGTCACCAGGCACACTCACATGCACCCTCACACATCACAGTCTACTGAAACAATGAACTATAACTAATAAACATGCAACTGCTACCAGGCACACTCACACACCACAGTCTAATAGAACAATGACATATATCTAATAGACAAACTAACTACCTACTTCTTTCCACCTCTAGCCCGGGAAGACTCCTTGGTCATACATACAGTTTGTATACAGTATGCAAACAATCTGCATACAGTATGCCAACAATCCACATACAGTCTGCAAACAAATCTGCCGGTGTGGACTAGGCATAACACGGAAAATGTCTGAAATATTATATCAACACTTTTCAATATGACAATTCTTTATTCTCAACAGTAGATGAAGAGTGACATCTTCACGCTAGGATGGGAAAAAAATGCATACAAAATAGTACATTATGCAACGAGCCTATAATGGCTATAATTAAGACTCGAGTATATTTATAAAGCGAGCGTATGCGAGTATTATAATTTCCATACGAGTGTCTTAATCACCATTATACGAATGTTTATATTTGACTATAATTATTACAGTATAACTATTTTATGTTCGAAGATAAATATTCGTAAATATCTGTCGAGATTTCGCCAGTTTTATGTACTGAACAGAGCGCATGAGACGCAGAGAATGCCTTGTACTTGACCATGCCCTTCTCGATTACCCCACTATGGCACTAGGCAACGCAGTTTAGAAGGCCTTGGAACTCCACGCAGGTGCGATGCTAACCTTATCTAATTGGTCAAACAACTGTTTCTTGAGCTGTGATTGGTGGGAGAAACTGATTCATAATGAAAAATAGTGTTATAATGACCATCATTATGATACAGTTTACTGACACATAATAGTCAGGGTCAAACATAAATGGATAAAATAATATGACCATTCATTTAATTTGAATAGTTGATTTCCAAAATGCTGTTGTTGTTTTTCTTGTTGTTTTTTGTGTCTTCAGTCTTTTGACTGGTTTGATGCAGCCCTCCATTCCTCATGTCCTGAGCTAAACGTTTCATCTCTACAATACATAGCCACCACACCTCCTCCGAGGCAATCTG
Source organism: Meconema thalassinum (assembly GCA_946902985.2). Taxonomy (NCBI): domain Eukaryota; kingdom Metazoa; phylum Arthropoda; class Insecta; order Orthoptera; family Tettigoniidae; genus Meconema; species Meconema thalassinum. Next base: position 516,758,801 of record OX336392.1, read on the forward strand.
TTCTACATATTCTAACCTTGGTCTACTCCATTTGTTTTCCTCGACCCTTCCTTCCGTAAGTAGGTTTGCTATTCGTGGGTGTCTTAGAATGTGCCTCACCAAACCTATCTCTTCTCTTCATTAGCAGTCACTCCTCTATCACTTGTCTTAATACCTTTTCATTTGTAACCTTATCTACCCATCTGATCTTCATTATTCTCCTGTAACACCACATTTCTAATACTCCTATTCTCCTCTTTTCTTCTGCGCCATCAGTCCATGTTTTACTTCCATAGATTGACACGCTCCGGACAAAAGCTTTCAAAAAATACTTCCTAATACCTAAATCTATATTATTGATGTCAACAGATTTCTATTCTGTGGAAATGCATTCATTGCCTGACAATAAATAAATAAATAAATAAATGTACAAAATATATTGATCTTGATAGGTACTGTACTTACGTTTTACTCACCTAAATATATAATATGGAAGTGGATTTTTTACAGTCATACAAAACATTTAATAAAAATTGATTTAGGCCTAAAATCCCTGGGTTTATGGACATCAGAGGTAGAGAAATGGCTGGGACCCGGATGCAATTTATTTCAGAGATGAGGAGACAGGAAGAAGATGGTTATCAAAGTTTAAAGCAGTAAAAATATTTAACAATTTATATCAGACCTTTATAAATTTCTATATAGATCACAAAGGCAACTAAGGAAGCGTACACAGGTGCAAGAATCAACATAATCCTATTTGCTGATGATCTGATTTCGGGAGTGAATGAGAATGTGGTCCAAGAACAGCTGGATGTACTGAAGGAAAATATAGAGAAATGGGAAATGAAAATTAGTTTAGTGAAAAGTAAGACAATGATAATGACAAGAAGAAAAGAAAGAGGAAAAAGGGATGGTTAAAATTGGAGATGTAGATGTGGAAGTAGCAGAGCACATCAAATATTTAGGAAGTGAATTGATGGAAAATGCAATATTGGATATGGAGATCAACAAGAGAATAAAATGTGGGAGCGTTTTCGATCATCATGTTTGGAGTTTAATTTGGGATAAAGACATACCTGGAAGGCTAAAGAAGTAATGTACAAGACCTATTACTTACCAATAATGACGTATGGAGCAGAAACTTGGCCGATGACGAGGAGAGATGAAAGAAGAATGCAGGCAGACAAAATGAAATCCCTGAGAGAATGGTACAGAAGACTAGGAGAGAGAGAGTGAGAAATTAAGACATTCAAAAGGAAGTGAATGTACAGAAGCTGAATGATAAACTGGAGTAGAACAGATTGAGATGGTATGGACATGTGAAAAGGATGAATGATGAAAGAATGCCAAAACAAGTGATGGAGAGACGGATGACTGGAAAGAGAACGAGGAAAACCTAGGGTATGGTGGATAGATTTGGTTAAGGACAGTGTGAGAGAACGGAACCTGGAGTGGAGTTCAGTGATTGAGGAAGGATGGTGGACACACAGAGTAAAGTGGGAAATAGATATTTGTATATTTGATACGACCTGACCAAAGCTGGAAAATGGAAATCGATGAAGATGATAGTTCACAAAGAAAATTATGCACGGCTTTGTTTTGTAAGTTAAAAGCATATCTGCAGATAAAAATATGGTGAAATTTGTTGGATTAGCATACGTATGATTTTGACTGACCCAGGTGGTGTAGGCTGTCCAAACTCAAGGAGTGCCAGTGCAACCCTTTTTCCACCGGCATCCTTGACACCATTCATCACGGCGATGTTTACCCAACTTCGTTATGCAAGTTTCTTTTTTCTTGAGAGTTTCCTGGTTTATAGCAGTATCACGCCTTGGTGGTCTCCCGTGCATTCCCGGGCCTGGCAATGGCATGGCATGAACCGGTGCAGGACCTTCTGGTTGTTAGAGGCTACCAATTTAAAGCCTGGTATTTTCCACCTGCACTGAAGCTGAAGTTCGTCTGCTGTGTGTGTTTCTTGGAGCACAATGATATCGACTGAATATTTATTTACGAGGCTGAGAAGATCTTCACATTTCGCTCGACTAATCCCTTCTATATTAAATTGACCCCCCCCCCCAGGGGCTCACATCTAGTGGGACGTGGGTTGGCGACCATGGGGCCCCAGCTGAGTCCGGCATTGCTAACCATTTGTTTGTACCGGGCTCCTCTTAGTCTTCTTTCCTGTCGACTTCACTTGGTCAACTCTTGTTCTCTTCCGACCCCGACGGTATTAGGGTATCCGAGGCCTAGGGAGTCTCTTCCTTTCCCGCCTTAATTAGCCCTTGTCTCATCTTTTCTGATACCCTCCTTCTGCGAGGGGTCAGCCCTCTTTTTCTTTCCCTTTTACCTCCTACCTTGTGCTCAAGGCCCTTAAGGAGGCAGGGTGTATGTAGCCCCACCACTTCTGGTGCACCCTAGATATTGCCACACCCTCAGGGGATCACGGCTAGTGAGTTAGGGAGTTGGCGACCCCGAGGTTTCCTGACCTGGGTCCGGGTTTCCCCCATTTATCCATTACCTGTGGGGAGGACCCTCTCCTCTTTCTCCTTCCTATCTGCCTTTCATGGCTCTCCTTCCTTCCCAGTCCCTCAATCCGCAATTCTTCGAGGGTTGAGGTCATTTCTTTTCTTTTCCTCCTTTCCTTTATTTGCCTTATTCTTCTTTTGTTTTCCATTTCTTCTTCTAGTATATAAGTTAATAGTTTTAGTTATAGTTTACATATAATTTTCATTATAATTTTCACGAACACCCAAACCATATGGGGCCGATAACCCAAATGTTAGGCCCCTTAAAACAACAATTATCATGATCAATTAAATTGACAAATGCGCAGAGATGGTCCAATTCTACAAACGTAAGGTCCTTAAAAGAACCGCACATTTCTTTCTTTTTCTTTCTTTCACCGAGAGGTCGTTTCCGACAGTTTGGTCTCAACTTCGCTGTTGCCTTCTTAGCACCACCCGGGGGACATGTGTAGGGTTATTCAAGGTTATACCTACGGACGTACCGACAGTAGTGGCTACGCGGGCTAAAGCGCTGCGTTAGGTCAAGGGGCCAAGCTCTCTGCTGACTCAGTAGACGCGTGGGTTCGAGCCCCACCGTCGGCTGTACTTGAAATCGTTTTCCGTGATTTCCCATTTTCAACACCAGGCAAATGCTGGGACAGTACCTTCTGACAGGCCACGGCCGCTTCCTTCCACATCCTTGCCCAGTTTCATTCATCTTCATCCATTCTATCTCTCATCCCGACGTGCAGGTCGCCCACGGGCGTCGACTTGTAAGACCTGCACTCGGCCTCTCAGGAGGCTACACGACAAAAAAAAAACCTACGGACGTGGAGCATCGTTGTATCCCATACCGTGGTTAGAGTGATTTGACTTGGCACAGCGTAAGAATGAGGAAAGGTTTACAACCTTGTGTTGCAGAGGGCTTTTACTTGACACGTGCGGCAAACACCCCATAAGTTGTTAGTTACTGTACGGTGCCTGACTGAAACTAGCTTGTGCTGGAATACTGCCCCCGCTGCTACTGAGAGCCGTGGAGTATTGCTGGCAGGTATTCGTAGACACTTCCTGTTCAAACGTAGGGTGGCATTATTTGGAGCTGTGGTCGTTTTAATTATGAATTATATTTGAGGTCATTGAAATAACACTGCCGCTAATAATTTCTACTACTCTATACAGGGTTATTTCCTAAGATATCAATATTCTGTTTCCACTTTTGGGAATGGTGCTAAGGGGCTCATACATTACCTTATACATGTTTTTCCTTTCTTCCCCCCAGGGGCTCACATCTTGTGGGCGTGGGTTGGCGACCACGGGGCCCCAGCTGAGTCCGGCATTGCTTCCACTTACTTGTGCCGGCCTCCTCTCTGTCTTCTTTCCTGTCGACCTCACTTGGTCCACTCTTGTTCTCTTCCGACCCCGACGGTATTAGGGTATCCGAGGCCTAGGGAGTCTCTTCCTTTCCCGCCTTAATTGGCCCTTGTCTCATCTTTTCTGATACCCTCCTTCTGCGAGGGGTCAGCCTTCTTTTTCTCTTCCTTTTACCTCCTGCCTTGTGCTCTAGGCCCTTAAGGAGGCAGGGTGTATGTAGCCCCACCACTTCTGGTGCACCCTAGATAATGCTACACCCTCAGGGGCTCACGGCTGGTGAGTTCGGGAGTTGGCGACCCCGAGGGATTCCTGAGCTGGGTCCGTTTTCCCCTTTTGTCCCTTACCTCCGGGGCGGACCCTCTCCTCTTTCACTTTCCTATCTGCCTTTCATGGCTCTCCTTCCTTCCAAGTCCCTCAATCCGCATTCTTCGAGGGTTGAGGGCATTTCTTTTCCTCCTGTCCTTTATTTGCCTTATTCTCCTTTAGTTGTCCATTTCTTCTTCTTCTAGTATGTAGGTTGGTAGTTAGTTTTAGTTCTAAGTTTGCATTTCATTTTTCATCTTCACGATCACCCAAACCATCAGGGGCCTATAGCCTAGATGTTAGGCCCCTTAAAACAACAATTATCATCATCATCATCATTTTCCTTTCTTTCTGAATAACTGAGATATTGGTACTGCACCTTTATATCTGAATGGTCCACCAAAATCCCAGGCTGGAAATAATAATTGATTGTAGCATCTTGTAGTTTCGGCTAAAAACAACATGGTGCTACTTGGCGAAAACACTCAGAATAAGGAACAGGATTTTTTTTTTCAAAACGCAATGTACTAAAGTTACTAACTACAGAACAGTAGGGTTATCTATCTACCCAGGAACAACGAGAATCTATAAAAATCTCCGGCGAAAGGATGCGGATCAGGTCCCTAGGGAACTTCCCCCCTACAGCACATTCCTCTACCATTTAACTACAAAGATAATGCCAATTTCCTATAAAAGATCAGGGAATCGTAACAACGTGCCTGTCGTATTTATTCTCAAAACAATTAAACGTTTCCTAACACTGGAATTTGTACACATTAACTATCGTCAGGTTATCAACTTGAACTGTGGTAGTATATATGCCATTTCCCGAGTTTTCTGGCACCGATTTATAGTTCGTTATGCGATCCCTGACGTATGTTGGAAGACCATAATTTTGATGGTTGTTAGAGGCTACCAATTTAAAGCCTGGTATTTTCCCCCATTTATCCATTACCTGTGGGGAGGACCCTGTCCTCTTTCTCCTTCCTATCTGCCTTTCATGGCTCTCCTTCCTTCCCAGTCCCTCAATCCGCATTCTTCGAGGGTTGAGGTCATTTCTTTTCCTCCTGTCCTTTATTTGCCTTATTCTTCTTTTGTTTTCCATTTCTTCTTCTAGTATATAAGTTAATAGTTTTAGTTAGAGTTTACATATAATTTTCATTATCATAATTTTCATTATCATCTTCACGAACACCCAAACCATTAGGGGCCGATAACACAAATGTTAGGCCCCTTAAAACAACAATTAGCATGATCAATTATATTGACAAATGCGCAGAGATGGTCCAATTCTACAAACATGAAGGTCCTTAAAAGAACCGCACATTTCTTTCTTTTTCTTTCTTTGACCGAGAGGTCGTTTCCGACAGTTTGGTCTCATCTTCGCTGTTGCTTTCTTAGCACCACCTGGGGGACATGTGTAGGGTTATTCAAGGTTATACCTACGGACATGGAGCATCGTTGTATCCCATACCGTGGTTAGAGTGATTTGACTTGGCACAGCGTAAGAATGAGGAAAAGTTTACAACCTGGTGTTGCAGAGGGCTTTTACTTGACACGTGCGGCGTCCTAAGTGAGTCTGAGGTTTCCTTTAAACATTTCGAACACTTGCTCCTCTGAATGAACAGAGTATCCTACATTCATTGTACAGATTTCTGTCATCATCCAACCTGGCTGCGTACCATCGGATAAAAACCGTCCTTCTCAGGACCAAATAAAATATCACCCGTTGACAGGTAAATGCGTCCAGAATACATACACTATAAACGATATTAAGCCAAAAAGTACGTACTAGCTTGGGGTTCGAACAAGTTATCAGGCAGCATGGCTGACGTCACTTCAGCAATGCTTGATTTAGCCACCTTAGCTACTTTTTTTTTATATGGATAAAGGTGAAAACTGGCTTTATGAGACAAAGGTCACATAGCTCGTCCAGGACTTGCTTAGGTGTTTTTCCAAGCCGATATGTTTCCATCTCGGCAAATACCCCATAAGTTGTTAGTTACTGTACGGTGCCTAGTTGAAACTAGCTTGTGCTGGAATACCACCCCCGCTGCTACTGAGAGCCGTGGAGTATTGCTGGCAGGTATACGTAGACACTTCCTGTTCAATCGTAGGGTGGCGTTATTTGGAGCTGTAGGCTATCTTACCGGCATGAGTTATGCAAGTAGTTGCAGCATACCTGGTCAGCGGGGAATCCCTCGCTAGGGAGAGAGAGAGGGGAAATGAAAGAGGCGCATACTTGTTGCATTATTGATTTAATGGTGCTCGGGTACATCGTATGGCATGTAGGTGGTGTCCACAGTCTCAAAAAGGGTGAGATTGCCTGGGTTAGAACTTTCTTCACCGTATCCCATTCTTTGTTTGAAGACATCAATGCCATCTAATTGATTTTGACCGGATGCCATTCCTGACACTACGTTATTTCACAGGTGAAAATATTGCTATTAAGTCACCGGGATTCGAACCTCAACCGTCCGCGTGTAAAACAAGCAGCTACGCTACTGCAACGTCACACCCTCTCCATCCATACACACCCAAGTTTTGAAGTATCAAAGGGATTAGTTAAGCAACTTGAATATCCTTTCTTGTGTGTGCAGGTTTAGTAGGAGACGAATTATGTATTGCTGTCTCGCTTACGTCATCGCAGTTTGATGTGGCTTGAAAAGTGAATGTAGTGACCAGTTGCTACTTTATCAAGCTTGCCAAGTCATCCAACCCTGGACATATTTTAACGCATTATGTTAGTGAGAAAAGGGCTACCTCTTAACTTCCTCATCCAATACGATTAAATTGATAATTTGTAGCCTAGTTTTAGTTTAAGGATTTCTTGTGCTTAAATACGAATTTTCATGTCATTCACTCCAGTAGTTTTGAGGTCAACCCATAACGAACCGACACAAAATAAAGTGAGGGTATATTCGGTCATTGTACACCTTATCCGGATAAATACAGAGGTTCCACCGAAAATTCAAAATGTTCAGACAGAGATCATACAAATAAATTTTAAGAATGCTCCTTGCATAGCAAATTCAAGTACTGTATAGATTTCTTAGTTCATATGAAGAGTAAAAAAAAATATAGGGAATGCCTCATAAGTAACGTTGTATTTTAAAGAAAATTTTATTTGGAAAGTTTCCTGACATGAAATTAAACTATTCTTCAAAGATTATATGGTCTTGAGCCATCTATCAGCGAGGTTTCTTATCCCGCGATGGTATCAGTCTTTGGGTTTTGATGCGAAGAACCTACTCCCATAGCTTCAATGTTTTTGAAATTCCTTCCATGCAAGAAATGTGCCATGGATCGAAAAAGATGGTAATCTGAAGGCACAAGATAAGGGCTGTAAGCTGGATATGGTAGCAGTACGACTTCTCGCAATTCTTGAATTTTTGTCATGTTTTTTTGTGCAGTGTGAGGTCTCGCTCTGCTGCAAGAGAACTTTATTTCGGTTAACTAATGCAGGGTACTTCCTTCTCAAAATTTCATGAACTCGTTCCAGACAATAGGCATCAGAAATCCAAGCATTGATTCCACTTACTTGTCTTCTCTTTCTTATGTTTTCTGATGATCCACCTTGCTCAGATCTCTTTCTGATTCATCCCAGCAGTATCAAGTCATTTGAGATCTAGGGTGACTATTAATATCTACCTTAATTGGTCCTTTTAGTCTATTTAATCCCGGTCAATGCTTGTGAGATTTTCAAAGTGAAATGCCATGTCCTGTGGTTCGGAATCCACTTAAAAAGTAGGTCCCGTGGCTGATGATCGCGAGATTAACGGTCACGTAAAACTACAAACCTCCTTCCTTATTCTATTAATATCTTCAATGTTTGAAGGGTGAAATCGGATTTACCTTCCCAGGGTTTGGTTCTACAGGACAACCCAATAAAACCTTCGTTTACCCGGCCATCCACCCACAACTCATTACATGTGCCTGTTGACAGTGACATTCCTAGTTCATAGGCTTATAAAGAAAACTTCTACGGTGTCTAAAAATTCGCTTATCCAGGTGAATGATCCGCCCACCTACTCAAGACCGGAGCAGTTTCTGCTTCTTCTATACCGCGGGTAGGAGATCAAATTTTACCACTCTCCTCCCTGCATGTTCTCCCTGGTGTCATGACTTGATGGATGTGGGACACCAACCAAATCCAGTATTGTCTCAACTTTCGTACCAGGCTTTCATCTTTCCTGTCGACTTCCATTGGTCAACTGTTATTCCTCCAATCCTGATAATATTAAGGGATCCAAGCCTTGCAGTGGCTATCATTATCTCTCCTTTCATGACCCTTCTCTTCCATTGGTCAACTGTTATTCCTCCAACCCTGATAATATTAAGGGATCCAAGCCTTGCAGTGGCTATCATTATCTCTCCTTTCATGACCCTTCTCTTCCATTGGTCAACTCTTATTCCTCCAACCCTGATAATATTAAGGGATCCAAGCCTTGCAGTGGCTATCATTATCTCGCCTTTCATGACCCTTCTCTTCCATTGGTCAACTGTTATTCCTCCAACCCTGATAATATTAAGGGATCCAAGTCTTGCAGTGGCTATCATTATCTCTCCTTTCATGACCCTTCTCTTCCATTGGTCAACTGTTATTCCTCCAACCCTGATAATATGAAGGGATCCAAGCCTTGCAGTGGCTATCATTATCTCTCCTTTCATGACCCTTCTCTTCCATTGGTCAACTGTTATTCCTCCAACCCTGATAATATTAAGGGATCCAAGCCTTGCAGTGGCTATCATTATCTCTCCTTTCATGACCCTTCTCTTCCATTGGTCAACTGTTATTCCTCCAACCCTGATAATATTAAGGGATCCAAGCCTTGCAGTGGCTATCATTATCTCTCCTTTCATGACCCTTCTCTTCCATTGGTCAACTCTTATTCCTCCAACCCTGATAATATTAAGGGATCCAAGCCTTGCAGTGGCTATCATTATCTCTCCTTTCATGACCCTTCTCTTCCATTGGTCAACTGTTATTCCTCCAACCCTGATAATATTAAGGGATCCAAGCCTTGCAGTGGCTATCATTATCTCTCCTTTCATGACCCTTCTCTTCCATTGGTCAACTCTTATTCCTCCAACCCTGATAATATTAAGGGATCCAAGCCTTGCAGTGGCTATCATTATCTCTCCTTTCATGACCCTTCTCTTCCATTGGTCAACTGTTATTCCTCCAACCCTGATAATATTAAGGGATCCAAGCCTTGCAGTGGCTATCATTATCTCTCCTTTCATGACCCTTCTCTTCCATTTCTTCTCTCAATGCTCTCAATTTCCATTCTTTAAAGTAAGGGGAATCTGCTGTCCTTGAGGTATAGCCGAGACTTGTTCTCAAACAAAATTGTGCTTCTATGACATCAGCCAAAAGCGAATGCTTTCAAAGATAACAAACACAGGCCAGCGATGGAAAAAATTCAAGGGAAGTGATATCTGAACTTTATGTAGTTATCGGTGCTGATTTCAAAAACAGTAATTAAAAAGTTCTATCACGTCACGTTTTCTTGAAAAATTCAATTGTACTTGGATTTTTATGAACATTTACCTGAGATTGCACATAATGGAAGAACGTCAAGAAGAAGTTTCAAAGGAAAATGACTACATACTCAAATAGACACTTACTTTGTTTTAGCGGCTTCGGTGGCGTAGTTGGTAGCATGCCCAAGATGGTGGGTTCAAACCCGGCCGAAGCCGTCGGATTTTTAAGAGCGTTAAAAATCCCGCAGTATGCCTTTCTTCGGAGGGGAAGTAAAGCCGGCGGTCCTATGTCATAGATTTATGGCATGAAGAAGAACCTTCCACTAACTACACTTGTGGAAGCTAAAAATCGTAGGTTAGTTTGATAACGCTAGATTAGTTCCAACGTTCGCCGCCAGGTGCTGACTGCGATGCCATTTAGTAGCCACGACTGCAGCTGGGTGTCGTGGATGGTAGCATTTGGTAGCAAAAGTAGGAACTACTTGAAAACATTAATCGTCTGCAGTCCTTCTACCTGAATCACAGATAACACACACTAACACAGTCATCACACTTAACACGGGTTATCAGACAGATTCTATACACACCCAAAGTACACGGGGCTACATGACCGTGTTGTCGCAGCCCCTAAACTGAGGAACCAACCAACCATTACTTTGTTTTGTTTTTGGCTCAGTTTAAAATTTGTTTCGAACTTTAATTTGTTCCTCTTGGTCAATCGTCTATTTTATGTTAGTTTCTTCTAGAAACTGCACAATTTGCAGTGAAAAGTTTAAACTCAAGGTACCCAGACGTGATGGAAAGAAATGGAGGTCATTTTCGAAATAAGTACACCAAATAGCATATAAATTAGCGAAAACTTATCTTGTAATGTTCAAAAACTTAAATTTCGCAGGCTTGCGTAATCGTCACATAAGTGGAGAAAGCAGCGCATCACTGCGGTTCTTATCACGAGGAAAAGTATTGTACTGTTTATTGGAAGGATGAAGTGAGTATGTTCCACCCCTAAACACAAATCCCATCACCACGAAACTACAGTATGTTCCTCGTACTAGGCGGCTGACAGGACTGGATGTGTGTACACCAACACCTCAAGATATACCCCGGGTTACACTATCTGATTGCACGTTAGGGGTAGTTAGAAATTATTTATAATTTCATTAACTACGCAGTATATTTACATGATGAACAACTTGAAACATTGTATTTCAAAGTAAAAGCCTCCGTGGCTTAGGCGGCAGCATGCCGGCCTCTCACCGCTGGGTCCGTGGTTCAAATCCCGGTCACTCCATGTGAGATCTGTGCTGGACAAAACGGAGGCAGACAGGTTTTTCTCCGGGTACTCCGGTTTTCCCTGTCAAAATTTCATTCCAGCAACACTCTCCACTATCATTTCATTTCATCTGTCATTCATTTAATCATTGCGCCAGAGGAGTGCGTCAGGCCTCGGCAGCCGGCACAGTTCATATCCTCGCCGCTAGATGGGGGCTTCATTCATTCCATTCCTGACCCGGTCGGAGACTGGAAGCAGGTTGTGGATTTTCATTTTTCATTTCAAAGTAAAATGTTCTGTCACCTCATCCATACTATCAGAAGAGCAGTTATCAACAACTAGGGTTGGACTTGAGGTATTTCATCTAATAGAGTAATTCCCCAGGGGCCCACAACTTGTGGGATGTGGATTGGCGACCACGGGACCCCTAGCTGAATCAGGCATTACTTCCATGTACTTGTGCCGGGTTCCTCTTCGTCATCTTTTCTGTCGACCTCCCTTGGTCAACTCTTGTTCTTTTCCGACCCCGACGGTATTAGGGTATCTGAGACCTAGGCAGTCTTACACTTACCCGCTTTAATTGGCCCATGTTTCATCTTTCCTGATCCCGCATTTTTCGAGGGGAGAGACCTCTTCTGTTCTCTTCATGATATCTTCTGCCTTATGCTCAAGGGCTCACAGCTGATGAGTTCAGGAGTTGGGGGATTCCTGAGCTGGGTCCGTTTTTTCCCTTTCCATTGCCTCAGGGGCTGACCCTCTCTTTTCCGTCCCTATCTGCCTTTCATGGCTCTACTTCCTTCCAAGTCCCTCAATCCTCATTCTTCGACGGTTGAGGGCATTTCTTTTCCTCTTGTCTTTTATTTGCCTTATTCTTTATTTGTTTACCCTTTCTTCTTTCACTGTAGTTCGTTTTTTAGTAATAAGTCTATAGTTAGTAGGCCTATTATAAGGTGCGTTCAAAAAGTAACGAACCGGAGGCTGGCATGCGCAAACCGGTGACGACATTGGCTAATCGTGGCGTGTGTAACGAGGTGTGGTTCCGACCAGAGCGTGGGAGGCCACTGCCCGTCGCTAGAGGGCACGCGTACACGTGACGTGACGATACAAAGTGAGCAGCAGCATGCATCAATCGTCCAACGCTGCCAGTCGCATTGCAAACAGTGACATGGAGGCATCAAACGAAGATCAAAGAGGTGTTGTTCGGTTTCTGACAGCGGAAGGAGTAGTGGGAACGGACATTCATCGCCGAATGTCACAAGTGTAAGGCGAACACTGCATGTCCCTTGCAAGGGTCAAGGCGTGGCACAAGCGCTTCAGGGAAGGACGGGTGTCGTTAGCCGATGATGCCCGGTCTGGGGCACCCCCCTGCATTACCGATGACAACGTCCAGCTGGTTGATGCACTCATTACCCAGGACCGCCGAGTGACAGTGAACGCCATAGCCGCCGTGGTCGGATTGAGCGTCGGAAGTGTGCACACCATCATGAAGGAACGACTGCACTTGCGCAAAGTGTGTGCCCAATGGGTGCCCCACAGTCTTCAACCACACCAGGAAGCATATCTTGGTCATCTGCAGCGCTATGCGAGGGAAGGGAATGGGTTCCTGGCACGAGTGGTGGCTGGAGATGAGTCATGGTGGTCATGGTTATGGTATTGTGAAACTGAAGCGTCAGCCTGGTACCACAACAAGCTTACAGGTTGAAGGTGATGGTGGTCATGGTTATGGTATTGTGAAACTGAAGCGTCAGCCTGGTACCACAACAAGCTTACAGGTTGAAGGTGATAGTGGTCATGGTTATGGTATTGTGAAACTGAAGCGTCAGCCTGGTACCACAACATGCCAAATGGCAACTTCAGCTGATTAAAATGCAAATGATGATCACAAGTGGAGTTGAATAATCTCCTGAGCCTAGCTTGAGTTCTTGATAATCAAAATGAGGTTCACAAACAGAGTTGTATTCTCAAGTTGGTGTCCTGTATTCTCCAATAACTTTCCCCCCAGGGGCTCACAACTTGTAGGACGTGGGTTGGCGACCACGGGACCCCAGCTGAGTCCGGCTATGCTTCCACTTGTGCCGGGCTCCTCTCTGTTATCTTTCCTCTCAATGTCCCTTGGTCACCTCTTGTTCTTTTCCGACCCCGACAGTATTAGGGTATCCAAGGCCTAGGGAGTCTTTCACTTTCTCGCCTTAATTAGCCCTTGTCGCATCTTTCCTGATCCCGCATTCCTTGAGGGGTCCGAGGGATTCCCGAGCTGGGTCCGTTTTCCCCTTTTGTACCTTACCTTTGGGGCGGACCCTCTCCTCTTTCACTTTCCTATATGCCTTTCATGGCTCTCCTTCCTTCCAAGTCCCTCAATCCGCCTTCTCCGAGGGTCGAGGGCATTTCTTTTCCTTCTGTCCTTTTATTTGCCTTATTTCCAGTATGTAGGTTAGTAGTTGGTTTTAGTTTTAAGTTCGATTTTAATTTTCATCTTCACGATCACCCTAACCATTAGGGGCCGATAACCTAGATGTTAGGCCCCTTAAAACAACAGTTATCATCATCATCAACCTTGAGGGGTCAGACCTATTGTTTTCTTTTCATTGCATCTACTGTCTTCTGCTCAAGGCCCTAAAGGGGCAGGGTGTGTGTTGACCCACTACTTATGGTGCACCGTGGATTGTGCTACAGCCTCACGTCTGGTGAGTTCGGGAGTTGGCGTCCCCGGGGGCTTGCTGAGCTGGGTCCGGTTTTTCTCCTTCTTCCATTGTCTTTAGGGCGGTCCCTCTCCTCTTTACCTTTCTTGTCTGCCTTTCCTGGCACTCCTTGCTTCCAAGTCCCTTAATTCTCATTCATCGGGGGTTGTGGGCATTTCCTCTCCTCCTGTCTTTTGTTTCCCTTATTCTTGTTTTTGTTTTCCATTTTCTCTTCTAGTTTGTAAGTATGTAGTTAGTTTTAGTTATAGTTTCATTTCATTTACATTTTCACTATCATCCAAACCATTAGAGGCCGATAACCCAGATGTTAGGCCTCTTAAAACAACAATTAGCATGATCATCGAATAACTTTGGCCCTACCTTGACTTCCTGACAAACACAATGCTGTTCACAAATGGAGTTGTTTTCTCAATTAGCTCTCGTATTACCTTGATTTCCTGGTAATCACAATGATGTTCAAATGTGGTTTTGTATTCTCAAGTAGCTTTGTACCTAACTTGAGCACAATTTCAGTCTGTTGCTACATTTTTACAGCTTGAACACACCATTATACAGGATTTATGGGGCCACGTGAAGAGAATGAGTGCCAATAAAACTGCAAGAAGGGAGTATGAAAGATACCTAGGAGGGAGGAGACCAGTTGGCAGACCTAGAAAACAATGGACAGATCTGGTGAAAAAGGATGTACAGGAGAGAGGCCAGGATTGGGGGAAGATTGTGAACGAAGAATGGTTCACGGATCGACAGAGATGGAGCGGGCTCGTATACCACACCCGGGAAACTCGAGTTGGTCAACGACGATGATGATGATGATATAGTGCTACTGCAGCAACTGGCATCAGGTGTCATTATTAAAATTTTTAGATAATAGCGGTGACCATGCCTGTGTTGAAAGGTGCACCCACTGCATTACACTCGTAGTATTTCACTACTTTAAAATATTGTCATATTGTTTAGTTTTATAACTTATAATTCCATTTGCAGTATAGCATCGCTAGGCAGTAATATTAGTAGGATAGTAGGTGGTACAAAAATGGAAATTGCTGGCACTCCCATGTCAGGAAACAAGAAAATTGATGGAGGTGTTGATTATAAAGAGCCTTACATCAGTCACCAACCCCTTGTTTCATTTACCATCACTAAAAGAATGGAGAAAGGAATACTTCCGAGATATCAAAGAACGAGTGTATTGGAGAAAGAAAGTGAATGGTGGGAGGAAATAACTTTCAGTTTTTGGATAACCTTGTACTTTTTCTGTATTGCTAAAATACAAGTTGACCCAAGGCAGTAACACATAAATTATGAAAGAGACGTACTCAAGTACTGAACGTGGAAGCAAAGCGAAGGTTTCGGATGCTAACAGCAGGGCATTTATGATTACACCACTTTTTAGCAGATTGTGTGATCCTTATCTTGATTTTGGTATCAAATAGAGAGTAGTTGCCGCTGTGGTAGAGGTTAAAACCTTCCTTAGGATCATGCGCATCAACAGAGGACAGTAATCAGGATTCTAACACTCTTCCATCATCAGCATTTTGTGTTAGCTTCTTGAAGATAAAATGTCAAGTACAGCCATATGCTGTGACAAATATTCTAATAACATGGGAAATATTAGTGAGTTGGCCAATAATGCTGCATGTGTGAAAGGAAAGGATTGCATCATCTGTGTAATTAAACTAGGCATTCCATGACGTGTTCAGTGTATTGTATCGTCTTGCATAAAGAAAGATGATATTTTTTATCACATACTGACCTCAATCCTGTATTATATTATCAATGTTTGGTATACGAAATTTTGAAAATATACTGTATGGTGTTATCATCCTTTCACTAATCAGTGTTCTGTTCGTCTACATGAATAGTAATTAGTCCATTCAACGCATTGGACACTTTGCGAAATGTGGTCCAACACGTCCTATTTTCTTCATCCAGTAATTTTATTATTTTTAATGATATTTCTGTTGATATATTACAACCCTTATTATTAAAACTATTTTTAGCCTACTTTCGATTTTTGCAAAAAATGAAAGTAGACTTATGAGATCACTACAGGGCGAAAAAAAAGTGTGTCTGTCTGTGTGTGTGTGTGTGTATGTGTGTGAGTCTGTGTGTGTGTGTGTGTGTGTGTGTGTGTGTGTGTGTATGTGAGTGTGTGGTACTCGGAATGTCTGTCCCCTCTATCAATTCGAACACGGTGAAACCGAATGGAATGAAATTTGGTACAAAGGTAGCACTAGCAAAGGACACCTCAGTGTCATGTTTTATATCGCCGCCATCTTGACGGAAACGTAATGGCGGCCACACAAATGTTCAAAGCTTAAATCAAATTACGACTAACCTAATCATCCGATCTCTACCAAATTTTGCAACAACATACCTTTATGAGGGCAGCATCCTTTGACCAAACTAATAGGTCATCAGCCTAATAGTTTGCGGATGGCGGCCATCTTTGTGTCAAAATCGATTACCCCTATTAATTCGAACACGGTTAAACCGAATTGAACAAAGTTTGGTACAAAGGTAGCACTAGCAAAGGACACCTCAGTGTCATGTTTTATATCGCCGCCATCTTGACGGAAACGTAATGGCGGCCACACAAATGTTCAAAGCTTAATTCAAATTACGACTAACCTAATCATCCGATCTCTACCAAATTTTGCAACAACATACCTATATGGGGGCAGCATCCTTTGACCAAACTAATAGGTCATCAGCCTAATAGTTTGCGGATGGCGGCCATCTTTGTATGAAAATCGATTGCCCCTATTAATTCGAACACGGTGAAACCGAATGGAACGAAATTTGGTACAGAGGTAGTACTAGCAAAGGGCACCCCAGTGTCATGTTTTATATCGCCGCCATCTTGACGGAAACGTAATGGCGGCCACACAAATGTTCAAAGCTTAAATCAAATTATGACTAACCTAATCATCCGATCTCTACCAAATTTTGCAACAACGTACCTTTATGGAGGGAGCATCCTTTGACAAATCTAATAGGTCATTAGCCTAATAGTTTGCGGATGGCGGCCATCTTTGTGTCAAAATCGATTACCCCTATTAATTCGAACACGGTGAAACCGAATGGAATGAAATTTGGTACAGAGGTAGCACTAGCAAAGGGCACCCCAGTGTCATGTTTTATATCGCCGCCATCTTGACGGAAACGTAATGGCGGCCACCCAAATGTTCAAAGTTTAAATCAAATTACGACTAACCTAATCATCCGATCTCTACCAAATTTTGCAACAACATATCTTTATGAAGGGAGCATCCTTTGACAAATCTAATAGGTCATTAGCCTAATAGTTTGCGGATGGCGGCCATCTTTGTGTCAAAATCGATTCCCCCTATTAATTCGAACACGGTGAAACCGAATGGAACGAAATTTGGTACAGAGGTAGCACTAGAAATGCCACCTCAGTGTCATGTTTTATATCACCGCCATCTTGACGGAAACGTAATCGCGGCCACCCAAATGTTAAAGGCTAAAATGTAATTACGACCAACCTAATAATCTAGTCTCTACCAAATTTTGCAACAACAAATCTTTATGTGGGAAGCATATTCTGACCAAACTGCTAGATCATCAGCCCAATAGTTTGCAGATGGTGGCCAAGTATGTGTGCAAATCGATTCCCCCTATCAATTCAAACACGGTGAAACCGAATTGAACGAAATTTGGTACAGAGTTAGCACTAGCAAAAGGCACCTCAGTGTCATGTTTTATATCACCGCCACCTTGACGGAAACGGAATGACGGCCACCCAAATGTTAAAAGCTTAAATCAAATTTCGACCATCCTAATAATTTGATCTCTACCGGATTTTGCAACAACATGCCTTTTTGTGGAAAGCATCTTATGACTGACTACAAGGTCATCAGCCCAATAGTTTGCAAATAGCGACCATGTATGTGTGCAAATCCATTCCCCAGATCAATTCAATCACGGTGAAACCGAATTGAATGAATTTTTTTACAGAGGTAGCACTAGCAAAGGGCACCTCATATTCGTGTTTAATATCCCTATAGCACGTTGTATTTCAACAAGCTACTACAACCAACATTCAATTATACTCCTTTAAAAGGACAAAGAGTTATAACAATACCCATGCATTTAGGAGAAAGTAGGCTGTATGTTCTTTACTGAACATCTTGTTATTTGTTATCATTAGTATTATTATTATTATTAAGCGTTGGCCCGCAAGATGGAGCTTTGGCAGCAGAGGTGGAATGTTGATCTCAGAGGATACCAAGTTTGGTTGAGTGGATAACCAGGAGACATGATGAGATCTTTAATTGTTATTAATACTATCTGAGTCAGATATTCACTGGCCATGGCTACTTTCGGAGTTACCTCTACCGGATGGCCAATGTAAGAAGTTCTATATGCATTTACTTCGAAAAATCCAGATGATGTATATCAGATGTTCATCATCTGCGTTCGATGGGCAGCGGAAAGACAACAACATGAAACCGGCGTTGGTTCAATAACTCCAGACAACATTGTCGAAATTATGCTAAGGAACCAGTACAGCTGGGACAAGTTCGTTTCTTTGTTGAAACGGTTCTTCGGCATAAAAGAAAGAGGGCTCTTTTATGATTTAAGGGAGAAAGGCTGCGATGTACGGATTACGTATGAATAGAGAAGTAAGAAGGTGTTCGAGAAGCATAGAAAACAATACCATCCTGAAGTATTACGTAAGTGCTCCCAGGATGGATTTTTGTCTAGAGGAAAGGGTGTGGTTTATAGTGGGTAAAAATCCGAGACGCTTGAGGAATGCGGACCCTTCCCAAGTGTCTTATGCAAGATTTTCCAATTCCCTCGTAAAAATCTTATTATTATATATTGTCATAGCTAATATGCAAATTACTTAACCTTACCTCTCAATTACTCCAAACTAAGCAACCGTTATAGATGGACTTTTGTTGAGCGGTTATGTAACGAGCATGAACTAACGTACAGTATGGTGTTCCATTTAGAAATTCGTGAGCAGGTGAATTTTATATACATCCAAGAAAAACATCAGTTTTAAAAGGCAAATTTATCAACGAATTGGTGCATGGTGTTGAATCAACGTTGAAGCTCACCTGTTCTGAATTGTGTGGAACATAGTCTTAACGGCACTCATTGAGCGGATAAAGATGTTAGCAAGTTTCTTGCCATCTCGTCGGAATACTCATCAACACCATTAAGTATTGCTGTTAATCCTATTCTTCGTATGACCTTGTACCGTTCAATGCGTCAGCAAAGCAAGAGTTGACCAAAGGAGGTAACGCACAAATGATGAAGTAGACTTACTCAAGTAAAGAACATGAAAGCAAACAGTTCTTAAATTTGTAAATAATGTATTACAATGATGTTAAGAAGTTGTGTTGAATTCACAACTAGGCTAGCTTTGTTTTGACCCGAGTTTGAGTTCCAGATAATCATAAGCTTTGACTCTAGCTTAGGTTTTGGTTATTACAATTATGTTCACAAGTTATGTTTAATACGGCGTAGAGATGTTGCGGCCCCATCGCCCAGTGGGAAACCACCACAATCAGCCATCCGAGTATTGGCGGGAAAACCATACCGAAGTGGGTAAGGAGGAAATGCCTGCCCAAATCCTGACCATCTGGGGCACCTTGTCTCCAGGGGATAAATATGGAGGATGAGAAGGTAACTCAACAAACCACTCTATGTTGGGCTGATCACCCATGTGGAGGTAAAGTGATTCAGAGAACTACAAGTAGCCTTGGATTGGACGGATGCAGAAATGGCTCAAATGAGGCTACCCCGATGCTTGGAGGCCTAAGGGAATTCAAGAAGAAGAAGAAGAAGTAGAAGAAGAAGAAGAAGAAGTTATGTTTAATTCTCAACTAGTTTTGGGCCTTGCTGGAGATTTTGATAATCACAATGATGTTCGCAAGTTGTGTCCAATTCTCATCTCGCTTTGGCCCTAGCTCTAGTTCCTGGTAATCACAATGATGTTTACAAGTTGTGTGGAATTATAAACTAGTTTTTGCCCTAGTTTGAATTCATGATAATCACAAGTTCGGTTACATTCTCAATACGTTTTGACCCAAGCTGTAGTATCTGATATTCAGAATGTCGTAGGGACGTTGTGTTGAAACCTCAACTATGTTGTAACACAGAAAATATAAAGTTGACTAACTCAATTACAGAACGTGGAAGCAAAGCGAAGGTTTCAGTTTTTAGAGGAAAATAGAGTAGGGCATTTACTTGCCATTGAGATGGAAACACCCCTTCAATCCAAGGTGTGTTGCATTCCTAACTAGCTTTGGCTCTATTATGAATTCTTGTTAATCACAGTGATATTCACAAGTGGTGTTGCATTCTCAACAAGCTTTGGCCCTACCTTGAGTTCTGATTAATCACAGTGATATTCACAAGTGGTGTTGCATTCTGAACTAGCTTTGGCTCTAGCTTGAGTTCTGGTTAATCACAGTGATATTCACAAGTTGTGTTGTATTCTTAACTAGCGTTGGCTCTATTATGAGTTCTGGTTAATCACAGTGATATTCACAAGTTGTGTTGCATTCTTAACTAGCTTTGGCTCTAGCTTGAGTTCTGGTTAATCACAGTGATATTCACAAGTTGTGTTGTATTCTTAGCTAGCTTTGGCTCTATTATGAGTTCTGGTTAATCACAATGATATTCACAAGTTATGTTGCATTCTTAACTAGCTTTGGTTCTATTATGAATTATGGTTAATCACAGTGATATTCACAAGTTGTGTTGCATTCTTAACTAGCTTTGGCTCTAGCTTGAGTTCTTGTTAATCAGAATGATATTCACAAGTTGTGTTGCATTCTCATTTAGTTTTGGCCTTAGCTTGAGTTCTTGTTAATCAGAATGATATTCACAAGTTGTGTTGCATTCTCAACTAGATTTGGCCCTAGCTTGAGTTCTTGTTAATCACAGTGATATTCACAAGTTGTGTTGCATTCTCAACTAGATTTGGCCCTAGCTTGAGTTCTTGTTAATCACAATGATATTCACAAGTGTGCTGTATTCTCAGTTAGCTTTGGCCCTAGCTTGAGTTCTAGTTAATCACAGTGATATTCACAAGTTGTGGCTCTATTATGCGTTCTTGTCAATAATAATGATTTTCACAAGCTGATTTCAATTCTCAATTAGTTTCGGTCATTAATTGAGTTTCTGAATATATTATTGATTAGGCTGCAAGTGATGTTGCGTTCTCAATTTTCTTCCTTACTTTGGCCCTAGCCTTATGGGGCAAAAGGAATATAATTTGAGTCTGTCGCTACATTTATACTGTACATTTCAAACACAATTTCTCCATAGGGTGTTATAGAAACCTGGCGACGCCATTTGTTTTTAAAATAGATATTTGCATTGTCTACGGATGTTTTGGGCCGTATAGCCTACCTTCTGTAATACTCTTATATTATCTTGGTTCATCGTTGAATTGAAGGTATACCCGTAGTATTTTAAGTGATCTAAGATTGTTGTTCTATAATACATTCGTATTATGTTACTACTGTAATATATGGCCATATGTTTAGTTTTGTAACTTATAGGCTAATGCATATTGTTTTATATCAGTGGCAGGCATTACAAGGTCATTGAAGATTGGAGATAGTACGTAAATGACACTCTCCTGTCATGAAACAAAAATATTATTTGGGTGTTGGTTTAACCCTAGAACGTTGGCGCTAATTGCAACGTTGTTATCGGTAGCGCTTCGCATTGGCGACGACTACGATTCTAGAAACTGATAATAAATACATCTTTCGTCAACTTTTATTTCATTCTTTTTTTTAAATTTTGACTAGTATTGTTATTTATTTATTTATTTATTTGGAATTTTTGAGCTGGTTTTCACTAATTTTGTTTTCCTTTTGCATTTTGACTAATTTTGATTTTTGTGTTTTGTTTGGACTTATTGAGCTTTTTTGACTGATTTTAATGTTTCTTTGTACTTTTAATTTTTTGATTTTGGTAATAAATACCAATTACGTCAACTTTTATTTCACTCTAGACTAGCAGAATGGAGACTGTTTTTTTTAATTTATTGATTTATTTTGAATTTTTGGGCTGGTATTCACTAATTTTGACTAATTGTGATTTTCTTTTTGCATTTTGACTTTTTTTGTTTTGTTTGGACTTATTGAGCTTTTTTGACTAATTTTGAAGTTTCTTTGTACTTTTACGTTTTTGATTTTGATAATAAATACCATTTTCGTCAAATTTTATTTCACTCTAGGCTGTTGTTTTTGTTTTGTTTTGATTTTGACTATTCTTATTTATTTGCAATTTTTGCGTTGGTTTTCACTAATTTTGACTAATTGTGATTGTTTCATTTTTGCATTTTGACTAATTTTGATTTTTGTGTTTTGTTTGGACTTATTGTGCTTTTCTTTTTACTAATTTTGATGTTTCTTTGTACTTTTACTTTCTGATTTGTGTGATCTTTTTAGATTTTAAGTATTTTTTGTCCTTTTTACTTTTTGACAAATTTTGATCGTTTTTTGGGTTTTATGTATTTTGACTGTTAATGATTTTTTTGTTTTTCCTTTTCTTTTCTTTTGACTAATTTGCTTTGTATTTTAGGACTGCCAAACACTGGTGGGGATTGGACAAAACGGGGAAGTGGGGGAAGCAAAAGTGTGTAGCCTACCGTTTTCGTCGCGGAGACGCACGCTACCATTCTAGGGTATTCAGTCTGTTACTGTTGTATTAGTTAACCATTACTGAAGAAGGATAAAAGGAATAGTTCAGAGTCATAGAAGAATGAGTGTATTGGAAAAAGAAAATGAATGTTCGGAGAAAATACTTAACCATCTTTGGTTCTCCTCACACCGATATATTCGTTTAAACATGAGAGTTGACCAACGATGATCACGCAGAAAAGATGGAGTAGATCTTCTGAAGTACAGTACCTTGAAGCAAAAGTGAATGATTCAAATTTTAGAAGAAACAACAGCAGGGATTTTATTACTGAACCATTGCCAGTGACTTTGTAGCAGACTACCTGATCCTTTCTAGGATTTTTCTTCTAATTTATCTGCTAGTAGTAATAACAGCAGTGGTATCGGCAGACGACAATAACCAAGTAATTTCAAATTAGCCTACAACTGTTCTTCTTGGTGATATTAGCCATTTCACTAAAAGTTAAAGAACAAGGACATGTTTCAACAAACATTTTTATAACATGTGGTCAAATTTTAATGGCTCACAACTTGTGGGACGTGGGTTGGCGACCACGGGACCCCAGCAGAGTCCGGCATTGCTTCCACTTACTTGTGCCGGGCACCTTTCAGTTATCTTTCCTGTCGATCTCCCTTGGTCAACACTTGTTCTCTTCCAACCCCGACGGTATTAGGGTATCCGAGGCCTAGGGAGTCTTTCAGTTTCCCGCCTTAATTGGCCCTTGTCTCATCTTTCCTGATATCCTCATTCTTCGAGGGGTCAGCCTTCTTTTTCTTTTCATGTTATCTCCTGCCTTCTGCTCAAGGCTCTGAAGGAATCAGGATATGTGCAGCCCCACCACTTGTGGTGCACCCTAGATAGTGCTGCATCCTAAAGGGCTCACGGCTGGTGAGTTTGGGAGTTGGCAACGCCGAGAGATTTCTGAGCTGGGTCAGTTTTTCCCCTTTTTCTACTGACTTTGGGGCGGACCCTCTCCTCTTTCCAAAAGCCGTAGTAGTTAAAAGGGCCCTAAAACAAATAACATTATTATTATCTCCTCTTTCCCTTTTCTTATCTGCCTTTCATGGCTCTCCTTCCTTCCAAGTTTCTCTTTTTATATTTAGCCTATTTTCAATATTGAAAAAAAAATAGGCTTATGAGATCACCTTTTGTCCGTGTGTGTGTGCGTGTGTGTGTGTGTGAGTGTGTGAGGTGTGTGTGTGTGTCCCCCTAATAAAATCTAAACGGCTGGAGCGATTTCATTGAAACTCGGTAAGTTCATAGCACTATTCCCGGCGACCTCGACCGTGCCCTTCAAATTTTGTTACGTCTCACCAATCCAACATGGCGGCTGTGCGAAATATTTCACTAGCATTCAATATCTCCGAAACTATTACTGATAGCGCCCTGAAATTGTGTACGGTGATAAAGGGCACTACTAAAAGTTCACCTATGAGACTTTGAAAAACCTGGTGACTACAAAACCAACATGGCGGTCAAGCGAATTTGAGACATTTAAATAGACATTTCTCGCGATATAACTATCAAAACGTAATGAAACTTGGTACAGCAAATGTTTATACAAATTGTAATGCACTGGAGTCTAATTTAGTTCAATTGTTTACATAACCTCAAAATGGCGGCTCTGCGAATTATTTCACTGACATTCAATATCTCCGAAACTATTACAGATATCATCATGAAAATTTGTACGGTGATAAAGGGTACTGATACAAGTTTACCTATGTATATTTCATAAACCTGTAAAGTACAAAACGAACATGGCGACCAAGCGAATTTGAAATATTTTAATAGACTTTTCTCGTGATTTAACTCTCTGAGCGCAGTGAAATGTGGTACAGTAAATGATTTTGCAGATTGTAATGCACTGCCATCTAATTTAATTCAATTGTTTACATAACCTCAAGATGGCGGCTGTGCGAAATTTTAAAATTAAGTTTTTATTCTTGTGTCGTAATCATGCGATCGAAGTGAAAGTTTGAGTAATGAAGCTAGGCAATAATTGTCCTTGAATGGTACATAACTCTATGGCCCATACATATAACAATCCTAAATGGCGAGCTTCCGAAATATTTAGACGGTTCTCAATATCTATGAATCTTTTACAGCAACCAAACTGATTTTTTTTAATGTTCATAGAGACTATGAACATATGTTCACCTATAGGACTTTCAGTAACCTGGTGAGCACAAATCCAACATGGCGGCGACGCGAAGTATAAATATTTAAATGGACGTTTCTCGCGAATTAACTATCCGAGTGCCGTGAAACGTTGCACGTTAAATGCTTATACAAATGTTGATGCACTGGCATCTAAATTATTTCAATTGTTTGCATAATCAAAAGATGGCTGGTGTGCGTACTTTAAAAATCTCGTTTTTACTTCTTGTGTTATAATCATGCGATTGAAGTTTGAATACCACACGTACACAATAATCTTAATGTAATAGTACAAAAATAAAAATCCATCCTGGCGACCATATGAAATATTTAGACGGTTCTCAATATCTTCGAATCTGTTACAGCAATTAAACTGAAATGTTATGTTGATAGAGACAATTAAGCGCTGTACGTCACTGACCGTGCGTCTACTATCTCTTGTGACTCTACACTGAAATTACATTAAGGCCACACAGATCCTTCTGTTCCACTGTGCATGCGCGGGAACTTAAAGAACCTTGCAGGGTCACCCTGACCCTGGTGTTCAGAGCGAGGGTTAATTGGTTCATAACTTATCATTCCTAATATCCCACAGGGGCTCACCACTAGTGGGACGTTGTTAGGTGACCACTGGATCCTAGCCGAGTCCGGCATTGCCACTTTTACCGGACTCCTCTCTTTCATCTTTCCTGTCGACCTTGTTTGGTCAACTTTTATGAGTTAGCGGATCAAGCTACAATAGGGCGGTATCACTACCACCTCGATCAATGGAGGTACCCGCTAGAGATATTCGCTCTCAGCTATGCCTGCAGTCACTAGCCTTCTGGGAGAGTCAGTAGCTAGCTGACCCGATCCCCAATAAATTGAAAATGAACAAGAGGGCAACTTGCGTGTGGTGGAGCTCTTTCCGGTCACGAATGGATCTTGCTGACTTACGAAGAAACTCTGCTTTGTAGATTAAGCTCGATCTTAAATTAGCCGATAACGTGTTGGCTGCTGATCTCGTCATAAGTGAGAGTGGGTTAGGGCCAGCAATCTCAAGGAAAATATTCATGAGTCTATATCCATTTCAAGATTTTCCCCGTATTTTTTATTTATATTAATAATCAGCTCCTTTTAATATATTTTCAGTTTGTTGTTTATCTGTTTATTAATTATCTTCATTTTCTACTTTTTTCATTTATTTTTCATATTTAGACGTCCACCTGTAAATGTTACGTTGTTCAAAATTTGTAATCATTTTTCTGTACATAAAGGGGAAGATAACCTCGCTGTTCCGCAACAATTCTCCCTCTCTTATGATATGATACGCTATATCGTAATTTAATGTGGGTTGGCGACCACGGGACCCCAGCTGAGCCCGGCATTGCTTCCACTTACTGCTCGTGTCCAAGCTCTGTGAACTTGCGGGGTGAGGGGAAAGAGCAGGGAAGGTTCAGGCGAGAAGAGAAGGGTCTGTCAACAGCCCGCCGTGATATCTGGTATTCCTTTCTATTCCAATACTGCTAACATAGGGCCGTTGCTCAAACCACTAAGCGGGCCATACACGTGCCGGCAAGCCTGTCAGTTACGCCTGAACAGTTCACCGGACTCTGTCCGCCTGTTGAACTGAAGACCCCATACACCATCAGTTGAAAATAGACCGGTATTAGCTCTCGACGTCAATTCCAAATTTGATTCATTATTGTTTTAATAATGTTCCCCAGTGACGAAGATGCGCGTGCGATTCTGGCTTATGGTCGTTTTAGAGACAAAGAAGAAACGGAGAAAAGAAAACGTGAAATGTGATGTAAAAAAGTTGTTCCTGATGAGAATAACATATTCACATATTAATTTACTGCTCCATTGATTGAGAAGCAGAATACTGTAGCCTAATGAGAACTGCAATATCCCCTCATGACTGCAACACTTGAGGTTCCTAGCTACTGGGCTAAGTTTTGAGGATCTCAAGTTTTCGAAAATCACATCACCCCAAGCACTTGGTAGAATTATGCCTGAAACCTGTGAAGCAATTTACAAAGTTCTACATAGGGATCACTTGAAGGTAAGAATATCCACATGTAAAGTAAGAAATTTTATATCATGTTTTAATTTTATACAATTATTGTAGGATGTGTCTCTTCACGATCACCCAACCCATTAGAGGCCGATAACCTAGATGTTAGGCCCCTTAAAACAATTATCATCATCATCATCATTGTAGGAATTGTCAGTGTTGACCGACTGAAAAGCAATTCTATCCAAAATACAACTATATTAAAACACTTTAACCATGGTAATACAAATTAAAAGTAAATAAATACTCGTATAAGGTATAATACCTTACAGATAGAAATTAAGGAAAGACGTGCTCAGCAATATACAGTATGTGGCAAGTGTGCCATGTGTGTTTATCTGCTGAGATAAGAGGGGAGGGTTTGAGGTTGTAACTGGCGATTGACACGGGGTGGGAGTGCTGCATAATTATTGGCGAAATAATGACACGGAGGAGCAAATTGCGTAGGTGTGAGTGGGTGATATTGAGGAGGCATTTGGCGTACAAATGCAAAACTACTGCCTAAATTGTCACCCTCAGCCTCAAAAAGAACATCACTGATTAATTTCTCCGTCCACCGCCTTTGATCGGTAGGTAAATCTCGGACTTTCAGTGCGATCATTTTACCTGAACTATGAAAACGGTCATCAGGTTTTCTGAGTTCCTTGAATTGATTCTTAACGTTCAATAAAGCTTCCTTTGTTAGTGAATTTTCACTCGGAGAAGGTCTCATCGGTGGCTTCTGGCGATTTTGACAAGCAGTAGATATCCTCGGGGGAAGCAAGAACTTATTTTATTTATAATTATTGCAAGAAATTATGTATTCGTTGTTGTTAATGTATCGAAGGGTCTTAGAACATGTTAGTTATCATCTCCGTGTAGTTGGGTTGTCTGATAACAATCGTGTTGACCAATTAAGGCTACACTGAAAATTGCTTCAAACACCGTAATGATAACCGGTGTTGAATTTGATGGCTGTATTGGTGTGTGTTATCTGGGATTCAGGTAAGCACTGCAGACGATCAGATTCAAGTAGTTCCTACTAATGCTACCGTCAACGACACCTAGCTGCGATCTTGGCTACTAGATGCCACCGCAACCTGCATCTGTGACGAAAGTTGGAACTTAATAGAGCGTTAATCAAATATAACCTAAAATTTAGCTTCACACAATTATTGTATTGATATGACAATCATACAAATAAACAGTTCTCACCCCGTGGACTGGCTTCAGGCGCCGGTTTAATGTGGACTGTTGAGGCATAACTGACAGGCTTGCCGGTACGTGTATGGCCACCTTTACGAATGAGTGACAGAGTCACCGACATGTATTTTAATCTGTGCTATGCACGGACCGAGAAACCTCATCATTCTGAGCTGGGTCCGGGTTTTCCCCCATTTTCCATTGCCTTTGGGACTAACCTTCTCCTCTTTCCTCTGCCTCCTGGCTCTCCTTCCTTCCATGTCCCTCAATTATCATTCTTCGAGGGTTGAGGGCATTTCCTTTCCTCCTGTCTTTAATTAACATCCCTCTCCTTTTTGTTTCCTATTTCCTATTTTAGTTTGGAAGCCCGTGATTAGTTTTAGTTGTAAGTTTCATTTGATTATCTTCAATTTCCACTGTCACCCAAACCATTAGGGGCCGATAACCTCGATGTTAGGCCCCTTTAAACAACAATTATCATTATCATCACCAGGCCAAGTTTCGCTTCCATAGAGGGCCACGCTCCAGACAACGGCCTTGAAAAATGGCATCCTAATACCAAAATCGATCTTCGATGTCAACAGATTCCTTTTCTTGCCTGTGCTAACCTACGTTTCATATGAGGCAAGCAATATTTGTTACAAAATATGAAATATAAATATTTCATTGTGAGGTTTGAAGCCATTTTACAATGTTGCCTTAGTAAACAAAAGTTTGGTGCTTTTCAGTCGGTCAACACGAATGTACTCAAAAGACTTGGGTTACACCATAATCCTGAAAAAAAAAATGTATTAATCTCATGTAATTTTAAATTAATACATGTATTAATCTCATGTAATTTGTTTCAGGATTAGGGTATAACCCAACTCCTTTGGGTACATTCGTGTTGACCGACTGAAAAGCACCAAACTTTTGTTATAATATTTCAATCAGAGCTGGCGCCGCCTCCCCACTTCCGTAAGGTACAAAATAGTAGGCGCAGGAAAAACTAACCCGCTTGACAGCCACGTGTATACAGTCACTGTACCTTCAGTCCGCCATATCGTTAACCTTCAAGACTGCTGATGGTTGCAGTTCTCGAAGGAGTTGAGGCGCCTGACTCGGCTCTGCCAAGCAGTCAGTCCTGGTTAGTAGATTGTCCTTCACAGAGCGATGATGCGGTGTCTATTCCAGCGGACCACGCGGAGTTTCGAAGCAAGTAAGGTTCATGTAAAAGCAGTTTCTAAGACTTGGCTTCGTACCAGCTTACGCCAGCGATTTGTGGCGGTGAATCACTGTTGCGCAATCGTATAAGGAGGGCAGAGTGAGTCCCAGGCACGTGCAGGCGAGTCGTCAGATGGACGCCGGAAAGCTACCAGTAGCATGCATCATAACCGTGCTGCGTGTGTGTGCTCTGCCGAAGCTGAATACATCATGATGATGAATTGGACTTTTTGTAGTTACTTGTATAGTTTATTGTGTGCGTGTTGAGTAATTTATAGTGGAAATTGTGTTTGCGTGCTAAACAAAGTGATATTATTTTATTCAATCAAAACTTCGTGGCAAAACTCTGCACAGTCATACTCATGAGGTTATAATTAATGTGCTTTTTTTTAATGAAAAGTGAAGGATCCTCGTGGAGTTGGGTGTGTGCTGAACGAGTCTGCCTCCGAGGGGCACACGTCTAGTGGGACATTGGTTGGCGACCACGGGACTCCAGCTGAGTCCGGCATTTCTTCCACTTACTTGTGCCGGGCTCCTCTCTCTTATCTTTACTGTCGACCTCCCTTGGTCAACTATTGTTCTTTTCCGACCCCGACGGTATTAGGGTATCCGAGGCCTAGGGAGTCTTTCACTTTTCCGCCTTAATTGGCCCTTGTCTCATCTATCCGGATCCCTCATTCTTCGAGGGGTCAGACCACTTGTTTTCTTTTCATTGAGTCTCCTGCCTCCTGCACAAGGCCCTCTGGGAGACAGGGTGCAACCTGGATAGTGCTAAACTCTCAGGGGCTCACGGCTAACGAGTTTGGGAGTTTGGCGACCCCGAGTGATTCCTGAGCTGGGTCCTTTTTGTCTCATTTTTCCTCTGATCTTGGAGCGGACCCTCTCCTCTTTACCTTTCCTATCTGCCTTTCATGGCTCTCCTTCCATCGAAGTCCCTCAATCCTCATTCTTCGAGGGTTGAGGGCAATTTTTTTCTTCCTGTCCTTTATTTGTTTACGATTTCTTGTCCTAGTATCCAAGTTTGTAGTAAGTATAGTTTTCATTCTCATCTCATCTTTCACTATCACCCAAACCATTAGGGTCCGGTAACCTGGACGTTAGGCCCTTTCAAACAGCAATTATCATGATCATCATCATTAATAAAATTCTTAATTGTGATAGTGTGATGACTGTAGTAGTGACTAATCTTTGCCGGCGGTAGATGTACTGTATGAACTACGAGTTATCAACAGTGTAACGCAATGTGTTTTCAGTGAGATATTGATACAGTCTGCACTGTGTGTCGAATCAATTTGTCACGAGCTTTGCGTTTCGTCAGTTGGATATTTCAAGTCTGTGTTAAGTGAATAGTTTTGAGGAATTCACGTAATTAACTGTAGAATAATTTGTATTATTACACAGTAAAACCTGCCTGGATACTGCTACACCCTCAGGGGCTCACGGCTGGTGAGTTTGGGAGTTGGCGACCCCGAGGAATTCCTGAGCTGAGTGCAGTTTTCCCCCTTTTATCCATTACCTGTGTGGAGGATCCTCTCCTCTTTCACTTTCCTATCTGCCTTTCATGGCTCTCCTTCCTTCCAAGTCCCTCAATTCTCATTCTTTGAGGGTTGAGGGCATTTCGTTTCCTCCTGTCCTTTATTTGCCTTATTCTCCTTTTGTTTTCCATTTCTTCTTCTAGTATATAAGTTTGTAGTTAGTTTTAGTTAAAGTTTACATTTCATTATCATCCTCACGATCATCCAAACCATTAGGGGCCGATAACCTAGATGTTAGGCCCCTGAAAACAACAATATTATCATCATCATCATCAACATCAACAATCAAGACTTCGTGGTAAAACTCTGCACAGTCAAACTCATGAGGTTATAATTAATGTGAATTTGTTTATGAAGAGTGAAGGAGTCCCGTGGAGTTGGGTGTGTGCTGAACGTGTGTGTTTTTACATATATTGTTTTTACATTTTATTACTCACCTTTTATTCTGAACACACAGAAATTAGGCTGATGACAAACTCAAGTAGTATTAAAGCAGTAACATGTGGAAGCACTTGACTATCAGGCTCACTTCACCAGTCCATTTTCAAAATAGCATCAAACACTTGACATTTAAAGGTTAAGCAATTATTTAAAGTTTTATTTCCATGGGTGAGTAAAAAAGTATAAAATGCATCAGACTCATTAAATCTTCCCCCCAGGGGACGTTGGTTGGCGACCACGGGACCCCGGCTGTGTCCAGCATTGCTTCCACTTACTCGTGTCGGGCTCCTCTCCGTCTTCTTTCCTGTCGACCTCTCTTGGTCAACTCATGTTCTCTCCCGACCCCGACGGTATTAGGTATCCGAGGCCTAGGGAGCCTGTTCCTTTCCCGCCTTAATTGGCCCTTGTCTCATCTTTTCTCCTTTTCCTTTTTATGTTATCTCCTGCCTTCTGCTCAAGGCCCTCAAGGAGGCAGTGTGTATGTATCCCCACCACTTATGGTGTATCCTGGATATTGCTACACACTCAGGGGTTCAAGGCTGGTGAGTTCGGGAGTTGGCGACCCCGAGGGATTCCTGAGCTGGGTGCGGTTTTTTCCCTTTTTCCATGACCTCTAAGACGGACCCTCTCCTCTTTCACTTTCCTACCAGCCTTTCATGGCTCTCCTTCCTTCCAAGTCCCTCAATCAGCATTCTTTGAGGGTTGAGGGCATTTCTTTTCCTTCTGTTCTTTGTTTGCCTTATTCTCCTTCTGTTTTCAATTTCTTCTTCTAGTATGTAAGTTAGTTTTAGTTATAGTTTACTTTTCTTTATCATCTTCACGATCACCCAAACCATTAGGGGCCGATAACCTAGATGTTAGGCCCTTTAACACGTCATCACAGGCCCCCTCTTTTTCTTTACTCGAGAGCACGCCCTACGTCAATTTGCTCACATACGTGATAAATTGTAGCAATAATTTTAAAGTGAGAAATACAATCCTAAAAAATTTTAAATCATCTTTAGAAACAAAATTTACTTACCATAAAATGCTATTTAGAACTTTATATCATTATAAGTACTACAAAGTATTTTACAAACACGAGAGCACGCTATGTTAGCCAACAGCCGCAATTCCAAGGCTGTGATGTGACATCAAAGCACGTCCCGTTAGCAAATTGCAGCAAAGTATATAATTGGTCATTTTCAAATAAATCCATTATTCTAACACAAGACCATTGTCATTACACGATAAGTATCGGTATTAGAGAACAAATGACTTACTGCAGGATATAGAGTAATGGAATGCAAATTCAAGCGAACGACACTGATGGTGAGGTTCTTGCTGAGGGCCTACTGAGAGGTTCAGTGCCTCTTCATTGGATGGTGGGGGGTGTTGATCGACACAATCTTCATACGGCTGCAATATTACTTCTGAAATATTCTCCTCTTAGTCACTATCAACGTGCTTTAAAATGTCTCGTTCATCGACGTCACTGTCATCAGAATAATTGTCTTCGCCTAATTCACTTGAATTACATTCTGGAACACTGTCCACTAAATCTCTCACTGTAGCTTGTTATACTTCGTACGGATCCATTTCCAGTTATAGCACAAACAAGAAAACACAAATATTACAACTCTATCATATTATATATAAGCGAGAACACGCCCGTTAGCAATACGCTCACATAGGTTCGAAAATTATAGTAGGTGATAGCACGCGCGTTAGCAAATTGCTCACACAATGAGACACCACCAACATAAGTGTGAACTGAGATCGACAGCACTCAGGCCACGGTCGTTATACATAGATGTGGGGTGAGGAATACCTGACTGCCCTCTACTTCCTGGAAACAAATAAGGAAAATATTTGCATCATTGTTCAAACGAGGCAAACTGCCGTGGGGGCGTGTGATGACGTGTTAAAACAACAATTATCATCAACATCATGGTAAGGCCAGGTCCTCCATGGGCTGTAGTGCCACGGGGTAGAATGACAGGAATCTTTGGAGAGCTCTATAGATAGTTCAATGTAAAAACCATGGCAACTGGGTGGAAGAAGATTAAGAATGCTGGTTAGATCCCTCTTCTTATTTTCTGGAATAGGCATCTGTTCTGTGAAGTTTTGTCATAGCTGCACCTTTTCACAAGAGAGTGAGTATCTTGAAGGGCTCATCCTCTATTAGTGTGTTTTTATAGACATTTCACCATACTAGTTAGTGTAGCGAATCCACTTAGCTTTATGCCAGCTGAAAACGTTCCATCACCTTTTACTTAGTGTCAAAGGATCTTTGAAAAGGCTGGAGAAGCCCAGAAGTCCTGACGGTTCACTTCATCATCATTTCCAGCTCCAGTTTCCCGGGTGTGGTAAGTTATACAAGCGCTCGCCATATCTTTCGGTCGGAGTAGAGTTTCTGTTCTTCAATCACACGGCATTTGTTCAATCCTGGCATGGTTTATGGAGACTGGCCACTGATCATACATTTGTGATCAACAGTCTGGAGATGCTGTGAGGAACGTTGCTGACACGTGGCAATTCTTATTCTGACCTCCACGGGTGCCGAGGATTGCATGTTTCACCAATTGTTATGAATGGAAGTCGGAATTTGGTTACTTCTCCGTGGTCCCTCCCCTTCATGCCACATGTAATCTCTCCCAGGGGCTCACATGTAAAGGGACATGGGTTGGCGACCAGGGAGCCCAGCTGAGTCCGGCATTGCTTCCACTTACTTGTGCCGGCTCCTCACCGTCTTCTTTCCTGTCGACCTCACTTGGTCAACTCTTGTTCTCTTCTGACCCCGACGGTATTAGGGTATCCGAGGCCTAGGGAGTCTCTTCCTTTCCCGCCTTAATTGGCCCTTGTCTTATCTTTTCTGATACCCTCCTTCTGCGAGAGGTCAGCCTTCTTTTCCTGTTATCTCCTGCCTTTTGCTCAAGGCCCTCAAGGAGGCAGGGTGTATGTAGCCCCAGCACTTCTGGTGCACCCTGGATATTGCTACACCCTCAAGGGCTCACTGCTGGTGGGTTCGGGAGTTGACGACCCCGAGGGATTCCTGAGCTGGGTCCGGTTTCCCCCTTTTTTCCCTTACCTGTGGGGAGGACCCTCTCCTCTTTCACTTTCCTACCTGCCTTTTATGGCTCTCCTTCCTTCCAAGTCCCTCAATCAGCATTCTTTGAGGGTTGAGGGCATTTCTTTTCCTTCTGTTCTTTGTTTGCCTTATTCTCCTTTTGTTTTCAATTTCTTCTTCTAGTATGTAAGTTAGTTTTAGTTATAATTTACTTTTCTTTATCATCTTCACGATCACCCAAACCATTAGGGGCCGATATCCTAGATGTTAGGCCCTTTAACACGTCATCACAGGCCCCCTCTTTTTCTTTACTCGAGAGCACGCACTACGTCAATTTGCTCACATACGTAATAAATTGTAGCAATAATTTTAAAGTGAGAAATACAATCCTAAAAAATTTTAAATCATCTTTAGAAACAAAATTTACTTACCATAAAATGCTATTTAGAACTTTATATCATTATAAGTACTACAAAGTATTTTACAAACACGAGAGCACGCTATGTTAGCCAACAGCCGCAATTCCAAGGCTGTGATGTGACATCAAAGCACGTCCCGTTAGCAAATAGCCGCCGATTGGTCAATAAATCCATTATTCTAACACAAGACCATTGTCATTACACGATAAGTATCGGTATTAGAGAACAAATGACTTACTGCAGGATATAGAGTAATGGAATGCAAATTCAAGCGAACGACACTGATGGTGAGGTTCTTGCTGAGGGCCTACTGAGAGGTTCAGTGCCTCTTCATTGGATGGTGGGGGGTGTTGATCGACACAATCTTCACACGGCTGCAATATTACTTCTGAAATATTCTCCTCTTAGTCACTATCAACGTGCTTTAAAATGTCTCGTTCATCGACGTCACTGTCATCAGAATAATTGTATTCGCCTAATTCACTTGAATTACATTCTGGAACACTGTCCACTAAATCTCTCACTGTAACTTGTTATACTTCGTACGGATCCATTTCCAGTTATAGCACAAACAAGAAAACACAAATATTACAACTCTATCATATTAAATATACGCGAGAACACGCCCGTTAGCAATACGCTCACATAGGTTCGAAAATTATAGTACGTGATAGCACGCGCGTTAGCAAATTTCTTACATTGGCCTTGAGGGACGAGGGTTCGATTCCCCTCCCAGGTACTAAGTCATAAATTCGAATTTGCGACGTGTAAAAATAGTATGGAGACCTTTCTGACATTGGCTGTGCGAAAAGTCACACCTAACGCCCTTAAGTGACGAGGGTTCGATTCCCCTCACAGGTACCAAGCATAAATTCGAATTTGTGATGAATGACCCGGAATGGTACGGTATTGCGTTGATACAAATTGTATGAAAACGTTTCTTACCTCGGATATCCGAAAGGTCATCCTTAGAGCCCTTGAATAACGCAGTTCGATTCCCCTACCAAGTACTAAGTGGATTAATCGATTTCGCGATCTCTGGCCCGGATCGGAACGGCGTTGTGTAGATAAAGATTTTATGAAGACATTTCTTACATCGGGTAAAGATTTTGAGAAGACGTTTCTTACATCGCATTTACCCCAAAACGCTGTCGCCAGATAAATTCGGCCAAAAAAGTTGCTGATCTTTTTACGGCGTGTGCCAAAACTTCGCTTGTTACCTTCCTTGGCTTTCAGCCACACCGATTCTTCGTGATTTGTAGTAGCGTGTGTAACAGGGTCGCCTAATTAATTGAGTGATTGACAGTTAAGTGCTGGTAGCCTAGGTTGTTACGGGCATTATACGCCCCCCACATATCACACATTACAGTATTACCAGGAAGAACAAACTGCTGAATTATTGGCAGTAAAGTTTGAGCATCTAATCGTTGAAGAGCAACCATGAAACTTTTCATTCGTTCCAACATCGTATCCTCCAAATACCCACAGTTCACGCACAAATTGTCCTTGATTGAATTTTCGTCATACAAAAGAGCTTTCATCAATTTCAACAGTATGGCCTACTCCTTCCAGATAAATGGGATTCTAAACGAAATATTCATGACATATATCTCGACAAAATTGGAGGACTTAATATACTCTCTTTTGACGTAAAACTTTCTATTGGTTGGGCATTGGTAAATTATTTTAATGTATGTTGGTGGGATATGCATGTTTATTAATTTATGAATCAACATTTTCTGGCCTATACGGTCGAAAGCCTGCTGATAATCAAGGATCGCTGCTAACGTGCCTTGCGTTATATATTTCGAGAACCTCAACAACTGTTGAACCGTGGAGTGAGCAATCCTGAAGCCGAATTGTTGTCTAATTAGTTTCTTATTAATAAATGGTATTACATTGGTCTAAAGAACTTTTTCGAACAGTTTCGAGATAGTAAAAGGCGACTAATTGGTCTATCGTTTGAGGGTATTTCGTTGCTTTTTCCTGGTTTAGGGAAACATAGGCTCTCAGCTAATCAGGAAATCCAGTCGTAATGGCCAGCCAATATCAGAGGGCCAGTGGGCCCAAGTGGAGGGGGACGTCCGTATAAATACTAGCGCGCGACTAATATGCCGATCAACCCCCAATCTACGATAAGTCTAAACTCCTAACTTTATCTTTCACAACTACTGCAAAATCAACCCACTAGAGTTCTTTCTTTACTCAACTTCAAATTAATTTTGATGCTGCTGCAAAAATATCAAATCACAATTTAAGCCATGTCAAGCGATAAATAAAACAACTAAAGGAATCGATGGTGATAATGGAGGACATCAGTCACTAATATGACCAATACCATTACTCCATCGTACGTAAGCTTTTGTCGAATCCCTCTTTTCTAAGTAATATATTATTATTCAGAACCCTAAGAAAAATGCAATGCGACCACGGGACCCCAGCTGAGTCCGGCATTGCTTCCACTTACTTGTGCCGGGCTCCTCTCCGTCTTCTTTCCTGTCGACCTCCCCTGGTCAACTCTTGTTCTCTTTCGACCCCGACGGTATTAGGTTATCCGAGGCCTAGGGAGTCTTTCACTTTCCCGCCTTAATTGGCCCTTGTCTCATCTTTCCTGATACCCTCCTTCTGTGAGGGGTCAGCCTTCATTTTCTTTTCCTTTTACCTCCTGCCTTGTGCTCAAGGCCCTTAAGGAGGCAGGGTGTATGTAGCCCCACCAATTCTGGTGCACCCTAGATAATGCGACACCCTCAGGGGCTCACGGCTGGTGAGTTCGGGAGTTGGCGACCCCGAGGGATTCCTGAGCAGGGTCCGTTTTCCACTTTTGTCCCTTACCTTTGGGGCGGACCCTCTCCTCTCTCCCCTCTCCTCTCCTCTCCTCTTTTCCTTATATTTCCTTTTGTCTTTAACATTCCCGCACTGTTTCTGTTACTTGGTTCACCGTGTATCTAAATTCCCTTTTAGCGATTTTTTAAGGCATTTTTGATCTACGTTGCATTTTGTAAGTTTTTTCGATCTAAATTACATCTCGCGATTGTTTTTCAGCCTCAATTGCATTTTGTAAAGATTGACAATCTAAATTGCTTTTCAATGCAGGTAGACGGGCCTTTTAGTGAATATTTTGAATTTCAATTGCATTTTGTAAGTATTTTCAACCACAACCGCATTTCGCACGAATTTAAATCTAAATTGCATTTTGTTTGGTGGGCATTTTGCACATATTTTGAATCTCAATTGCATTTTGTGGGTATTTTGAATCTAAATTACATTTTGTCAAGTATTTTCAATCTAAATTGCATTTTGTAAGTATTGTCAATCCACATGATTCGTTTGAATCTACCGTACATTTTGTAGGCAATTTCAATTGCATTTTGTACGTATTTTTAATTTTAATTGCACTTTGTGAATAATTTGGATTGGAACTGGGATAGGGCCTATTTCAATCTGAATTGCATTGTGTATTTTCTATTTCAATTGCATTTTGTAAGTATTTTGAACCTCAATTGCATTTTGTACGTATTTTCGATCTCATTTGCATTTTGTAAGTATTTTGAATTTCAGTTGCATTTTGTAAGTATTTCGACGCTACATTGCATTTTGTACATATTTTGAATCTAGCCTACGTTTTGTGGGTCTTTTTCAATCTATTCTTTTTGTGAATCTTTTCGTTCTAAATTCCCTTTTGTAAGTCCATATTGTGAGTTGTTTCCATCTGAGTTTCTCGTTGTACGTATTTTCCGTCTCACATAATTTTCGTTCTGATTTCCATTTCATTCTCATTTTCGCTATCACCCAGATCATTAGGGGCCGATAACCTAGATGTTAGGCCCCTTAAAACAACAATTATCATCATCATCATCATCATCATCATCAAAAAAGCAATGCCTAACCACAACAAATATTTGACTTAAAGCGCCTCAATTGCATAAATTTAATGATCAAATCCCCCAAGGGGCTCACAACTTGTGGGACGTGGGTTTGCGACCACGGAACCACAGGTGAGTCCGGCATTGCTTCCTCTTACTTGTGCTGAGCTCCTCTCAGTCTCTTAGATCTCCAGATCTCAAGTAATTTGTTCAATTCTGCGAAGACAAAGAATATAGCGAGAAAGATGAACACTGAAAGCAACTAAGCTGTGACCTTTCACATATGCGATGTAAGAAACGTTTTCAATCGATTTTTTTCAACGCAGTACCGTAGAGTTACAGTTTGCACGCCGCAAATTCGTATTTATGACTTAGTATCTGGGAGTGGAATCGAACCCTCGACCAATAAGGGCGTTAGGTGTGGCATTGCGCACAGCCAATGTAAGAAACGTCTCCATACTATTTTTAAATTCGAACAGATGGTCCATTTTATGTAGCCTACTTGGGCTGTGTAGTATGCTCTCAGGATGCTAGTATGGGGAAAACTTGTTATACACACTGCATTTTAAATCTGGGTGGCTGATCACCAATATACTATTAGTTTCGCCATAGTTTCCTATACCAGCAAACCAGCTGGGCCGTTTATTAAGCCTAGGCTCGACGATGGAGACAGCTTTTCACACTAGTACAAATGCTAATCGTCAATAGCAGCTTCAGGGTACACTGATCGATCATGCTCGATAAAATGGTGAAACACATTTACCCCAAAACGCTGTCGCCAGAGAAATTCGGCCAAATAGTTGCTGATCATTGTACGGTTGGTATATTCTTTGGAATACACGGTAAGATAGAGTAAGCTTTTGCTTCTCTTTGCTTTAGTTTATCCCTTCCTTTTTCTCAAACACCAACAGTGATCTCCTGATTTCTCTTTGTTGGTATATGTCTCTCATATTACCTGTGAGTCTGTTCTAGATGTATATCTTCCATGACCCACCTAGCGTCATCTAGCAGCGAATCTCTGAAGTTCCTCAATTCTTCCCTGTACAAGAGGACTTCCTTATCAATCTAGCCACCAGATCCCGTCGCCATCGCCAGCTATCATCTCCGTGATCAAGAGAACTTCGTCTACTTTTCCACCCTCCAGGCTGCGATAGTGACTCCTACCATCAACTCTTTGAAGACCATTTCATCAAAAAGATTTTTTATAACTGTTAAGTTGGCTATTCTTATATGTATTCCTTTTGTCTCCTACGCCCACTCTTTTCCCCTTCCCTGGTCCCTCCGCTCTCCGTTGTGCGGATCTCACTTTACGTCGGAAGTCGACCCAGTCAGTTAGAGCTTAACTAAAGCTCGCCTCCTCAACTCTAGAGGCAAACTTTTAAATTTCGACGCCATGTTCGAATTTTAGAGCCAACCGTCAACAGCAACATCGCCTTCTTCATGAAGCAAAGATAAGTCCGACTTCATGTTTTAACCTCATTCTCATCGCTTTTAAAAGGCTCAATGCTTTTATTTGGATTTTATAGACCGTGAAAGTTGCTATGTGAAAATAACTGCTTTCTAGAGATCTTCTTGATCAAACTTAAACTATCAAGTCTAACTTTCAATATGAAAGATTTTCTGAGATGCTATCTCACATTGAGGGATATTTCCAAAATACCCACTGTCTATATAATCTAGCTTTCCACCGAGGGATTCTCTACCCAATTCAAACCAGTCATCATTGCTCTGGAACCTTCCAGAACTTGCACTCTATCTACCAGTTATACTGTCACGTACTTTCCACTCACATATGGGAATACTTTTTCAAACTAAGGAATCTTCCTTATGAACTGCTAATCAATATCTACTTTTTCTTCCTCCGTTGGGATTTTTCTGGTGCATTCAATTATAACCTACAAGTTTCTCAAGCAATAGACTCTCGCTAATCTAGTGTAACTAGTTATTTTCCACTATTGCAATTACTTTCTTTGCCATCTACCTTTTGTGCTACTACTGTGAACATTTCAACTATATCAACTGACTACGGTGAAAACAGTGCCTGTTTAACTTTTCATCCGCGTCGCGCTCGTCCGAGTACAATAAATACGGCCATGAACACTTTTCCACAATCCCATTTGATCTTTCCCAAACCCTTTACTAACAAACCAAAATAATAAAATTGTTACTTTAGGTCTTTTTTCAATGAGGTGTCACTCGACATAAGTACTCTCCCTTATTTGCCACATGTATAACGAATTAATGTCTGTAAAACTTCGTGTCTAGTACACGCCTTAAATTATATTGTTTCTCCCTTCTAATTAGGGAATATAATTCATTCAACTCAAAAGTGAGTTATCTCTAGGTTTCACGAAAGCGAAACTTGCCCCATTTTTCTCGTGATCCCTACTTAAATATAGGAGTTCTAGAAACTTCCTTTCAATTGTTATTTTCAGGTTTGACAATAAGTGACCTGCCCTATTTGTATAATCCAACCAAGTAGTTCAGTATTAATACAAGAAGTTATAGAAACTTCTATTTTATTCTTCCTGCTTTTTGTTGTTGTTACTTTCGAAGTTGTTATTCTTTCTAAGATACTTATCTAGAAATCCTTAAAGTACACACATTGTACTTGATTTATTGTTTAACTTTAATTACGTCAGTTATCTTTAAAATTTTCATTTATTTATCTTCGTCATTTCAAAATCTTACGAAGATTTTAAAGCATATAAAAGGTTTAAAACGAAAAGAATTATCAATTGCCTGGCGCAAGCTTTAGATGTTTTCGGAGGTCTGCGACCACAATTGTTTATAAAAATCAAAATTATATATTTGTTACAGAAACTTTTTCCTTTTGCATTGTTAAATAAATTAAATATTTGTTTTTCGCTTTATCATTTCTCTAACATAACGGTTAGGCAAGATCCTGTCTTCCTTGATTCTTCCTATTTAATAAAAATAAATCTATTGGTAGGGTTTTCACCACTTGTTGCATTTGAGCAAGAACTCTTAGTTGGTAACTTAGTAAAGTCTCTCTTAGCTTTAATAGCTAATTCTAACTGGCCAGTAATGCAAGCATAGCTCGCTACGCCAGCTTCCTGCTTGTGGAGATTCTCTCTAACACTTATGATTGGTTTTTCAAAATATAAGTGTTTCTCATTGTCTAAACTTTTAGTCGGCACCTTGCTGGGTAAAAGCTTAGTCATTTCGAAATGTAACTATTGGTACACTTACCAAAATTATTCCCACAGGTATAATTGCTCTATCCCTATCCTTCTTGGAAGCATTTGGTCGCTCTTTAGAAATTCTACAATTCAAAACTAAAATATCAAAGTTGATTTAAATTATTAGCACTCTTCAAATTACTTGTTTAGAAACAAACTCCTTTGAACAGATACACAATAAATCTGTTACTCTTTGTCTTGCCAGACCACCACCCTTCCCCATAGTAGGCATATGTATGCTTGAGAGGGAATACGCTACGGCAACTTTCTTGCAAACAACCCAAGTTCCAGCTGCGTTTCCCGTTAGCTTTGCCCAGGTCCCTACCCACTTTAGGTATCGGAGAGCGGATTTGCAGTGGCAGCTGCCTTTGAGTATACTTAAAGTTAAAATTATAACTTCTTTTGTACTCTCGTCCTATTTCTCCAGTCCGAAACCCATTTCTTTTTCTTCGTCATCTTCCCTTGGGGGTTAGGTTATTCCCAACGGTGTGTGCCAAAACTTCACTTGTTTCCTTCCTTGACTTGTTTACTTTCTGCCACGTGATTTGTAGTAGCGTGCTTAACAGGGTCGCCAAATTAATCGAGTGATTGACCATTAAGTGCTGGCAGCCTAGGTTGTTAAGGGCATTATACGCCGCCCACATATCAGGCATTACAGTAGTACCAGGAAGAATAAACTGCTGAATTATTGGCAGTAAAGTTTGAGCATCTCGTCGTTGAAGAGCAACCTTGAAACATTCATTCATTACCACATCGTATCCTCCAAATACCCACAGTTCACGCACTAATTGTCCTCGATTGTATTTTCGTCGTACAAAACAGCTTTTATCAATTTCTACAGTATGGCCTATTGAACCCAGCTAAATGGGACTATGAACGAAATATTCATTGCATATATCTCGACAAAATTGTTTCCAGTGGACGATTGTTTTGTCACTTAATTCCAATTCACACATCAAAAACGATTGCTTATCAATTTCATATGACCAACAGTAGGTCAAAATGAAATTGGCAGATGACTACCACTAAAAACAAGTTTGTCCTAACAGAAGAGGTTTTTCTGCAAGCACGCCCGGCTAAACAGCGCCAAATGGAACCATCTATCCCTGGTCTATTTTCCAATCGCATTTAATTGCTTCCCACGCTGTTACCATTCTCTCAAACCACTACACGTTTTAAAAATCCATGATCACGTCCCCACTGGATGGCTTCAGGAACTGTTGCTGTGGACAAGAATATACTTTTGTGTTGTAATTCGGAAAGTTCCGGAAAAGCTCGAATTATATTTGCCATTTTTTTTTTTACAAGAAATGCCTCTAGACGCAAACAACTACTGTACAGGAGTAACACTAATTATCGAGTGCCGGTCGCTATATCGCTACAATGGCTACCTGTGACTGGCTACTTAAAGTGATGTGTACAATTCTTACTTTGTCCAATTTTTGTACTTTGAAGTGAAAATAGTATGTAGACGTTCTTACATTGGCTGTGGGAAAACTCGTAGTCTTGGTCAGTCGCTGCAGGAGTATGGACTCGTGGTAGCTCTCATTATTGTTCGCGGATGTGTAAGCTTCAGCTAAGGTGTGATGATTAGTTTTATATGAGATCGCCAGCGAAACAATATGTACTGCACGGAGACACTGAGGCAAATATATACTTATAGAATTTGCAGAAAACAATATTTAGATTGTGGTACTGTGTTCGGTATCTGAAAACAACTAAACCAATTGGCATGCGTTCGGGAACTGAAGACAGGAAAGCCAATCGGCGTGTATCTGATGATTATCATTTTTGTTTATGCTACTGTACAAAGTCGGAGAGGGAATCTTTTGCATTATAAACGTTATTCATTATTCAGGAATAGTTCATCAAGATCCCCTCGCCATGTGTGTGTTAACTCTTGAGGGCATCTCTGTGCCTCCCGTTTGTGTAGAATTCCTTCGTCAATTGCTGCTCCCTTCAAATGAGTGTCTTCGGGAAACTCGAAATTGGAGAGTACTTTATTCTTGTCTGGGCTACAACCATCGATGTTACTAGTCTGCACTCATCAATAGCTTGTCTTGGAAACTCGAAGTTGGAGAGTACTTGATTCTGGAATTGTTGTCTAGGCTATAACCATGTTGTTAGTCTCACGCTATATTACTACTCTGTCTCAGTGGAGTGCACTATTCAAAGATTTGTGTCTTGGAACATGGAGAGTGAAGAGAACTTTATTGTGGTGTAGGCTATAACCATGTTGTTAGTCTCACGCTATATTACCACTGTCTCAGTGGAGTGCACTCTTCAAAGATTTGTGTCTTGGAACCCCGAGGGTGAAGAGAACTTAAATGTGGTGTAGGCTATAACCATGCTGTTAGATTTGTGTCTTGGAACATAGAGAGTGAAGAGAACTTTATTGTGGTGTAGGCTATAACCATGCTGTTAGTCTTCCACCCCCCACCGCCCCGAGAGCTCACGTAACTGGCACGTCGGTAGGCGACCACGGGTTGAGGGCATTCCTTTTCTTCCTATCCTTTATTTGCCTTATCCTTCCTTTGTTTTCCATTTCTTCTAGTATGTAAGTTAGTTAAGGTTTTTCGTTCTAATCTCATCTTTCACTAACACCCAAAACATTAGGGGGCTGATAACCTAGATTTTAGGCCCCTTGAGACAACAATTATCATCATCCATCTTCTTTCCTGTCGACCTCTCTTGGTCAACTCTTGTTCTCTTCCGACCCCGACGGTATTACGGTATCCGAGGCCTAGTGAGTCTCTTCCTTGCCCGACTAAATTGGCCCTTGTCTCATCTTTTCTGATTCCCTCCTTCTGCGAGGGGACAGCCTTCTTTTTATTTTCATGTTATCTCCTGCCTTCTGCTCAAGGCCCTCGAGGAGGCCGGGTGTATGTAGCCTCACCACGTTTGG
Source organism: Meconema thalassinum (assembly GCA_946902985.2). Taxonomy (NCBI): domain Eukaryota; kingdom Metazoa; phylum Arthropoda; class Insecta; order Orthoptera; family Tettigoniidae; genus Meconema; species Meconema thalassinum. The sequence continues at coordinate 516,803,115 of OX336392.1, forward strand.
TGCACCCAAGATAATGCTACACCCCTCAGGGGCTCACGGCTGGGGAGTTCGGGAGTTGGCGACCCCGAGGGATTCCTGAGCTGGGTCCGTTTTCCCCTTTTGTCCCTTACATTTGGGGGCGGGCCCTCTTCTCTTTCACTTTCTTGTCTGCTTTTCATGGCTCTCCTTCCTTCCAGGTCCCTCAATCCGCCTTCTTCGAGGGTTGAGGGCATTTCTTTTCCTCCTGTCCTTTATTTGCCTTATTCTCCTTTGGTTTTCCATTTCTTCTAGTATGTTGGTTGGTGGTTGGTTGGTTTTAGTTTTAAGTTCGCTTTTTATTTTCATCTTCACGATCACCCAATCTATCAGGGGCCGATAACCTAGATGTTAGGCCTCTTAAAACAACAATTATCATCATCATCATGATCATCTCTTGGTCAACTCTTGTTCTCTTCCGATCCCGACGGTATTAGGGTATCGGAAGCCTAGGGAGTCTCTTCCTTTCCCGCCCTAATTGGCCCTTGTCTCATCTTCCCTGATATCCTCCTTCTGCGAGGGGTCAGCCTTCTTTTTCCTCTCAGTCTTCTTGTTTTCATTAATTCTCCCTTCTTCCCTCTTCATCACTTTTAACAAGATGGCGTATTGAAAATGTATCATTTCTGGGAGATGTTGCGAGGTCATTTCACTCAATTGGCACTGTCTGCACCACTCAGACATATTGCTGACATATTGCTTTTTACGTGAAGAGAAGCATGTTTCATCTTGTTTATATCACTTACATCCGCCATTTTACATTGCGGTCCTTCCCCCAGGGGCTCACATCTAATGGGACCCAGCTGAGTCCGGCATTGCTTCCACTTACTTGTGCCGGGCTCCTCTCCGTCTTCTTTCCTGTCGACCTAATTTGGTCAACTCTTGTTCTCTTCCGATCCCGACGGTATTAGGGTATCAGAGGCCTAGGGAGTCTCTTCATTTCCCGCCTTAATTGGCCCTTGTCTCATCTGCTCTGATACCCTCCTTCTGCGAGGGGTCAGCCTTATTTTTCTTTTCAGGGGCCGATAACAATTATCATCATCATCATTTTTCTTTTCATGTTATCTCCTGCCTTCTGCTCAAGGCCCTCAAGGAGGCAGGGTGTATGTAGCCCCACCACTTCTGGTGCACGCTAGATATTGCTACACCCTAAGGGCTCACGGCTGGTGAGTTGGGGGAGTTGGCGACCCCGAGGGATTCCTGAGCTGGGTCCGGTTTTCTCCATTTTTTCCATTACCTCTGGGGCGGAACCTCTCCTCTTTCACTTTCCTATCTGCCTTTCATGGCTCTCCTTCCTTCCAAGTCCCTCAATCAGCATTCTTCGAGGGTTGATGGCATTCCTTTTCCTCCTGTCCTTTACTTGCCTTATTCTCCTTTTGTTTTCCATTTCTTCTTCTAGTAAGTACGTTAGTAGTTAGTTTCATTTACAGTTGACTTCTCATTATCATCCTCACAATCACCCAAACTATTAGGGGCCGATAACCTAGATGTTAGGCTCCTTAAAACAACAATCATCATCATCATCATGATCACCATCACTGTTGATCCTCCCTGATAACAGATGCTGCTACTACTCTTGCCAGTTTCTGGGGCTGGACAGCATCCCATTACGGTTATTTGGTTGTTTTCATTGTTCCGAATAGGGCAGTAAAGGTCACCACTTTTTCGCGGTCGTAATACTTTTCTAGCCTTGGGTCTCGTCTGAGTTAATAATACGCGGCGGTAGGCGGAGATTGATTTCACCGGGCGAAAATAGGCAAAATATGGAGGTTTTCGTAGAAGGACCATACCTCATTTTATACCTCATTATGAGAAATTATTTTACAGTTGTTGGTGGCGCATCGGTCAACCTGTCGGCCTCTCACCAAGGTGGACCGGGTTCGATTGCCGGTCAATACATGTGAGTTTTTCGAAGGGAAATGCCATGTCCTGTGGTTCAGATTCCACGTAAAAACGAGGTCCCGTGAGTCATGCTCGCATGATTATCGGTCATGTAAACGAAGAGCTTTCTTTATTTTACAATTGGTGCTTATAAACTTTCTTTAATGCATATTATCATTTTATAGTCTCATGGGGACGGTAACCTTTTCTAAATTTGGGGTCTATTTTTATACTCCTGGCCACACTGTCCTTATGCAAAGTTTCGTCACTGATGTGTAACTATCTAACGGTCTGTTACTTTTTCACGCAACATTTTGTCTGCCGCAGAGATGTCGTTGGTTCCTCAGTTTAGGGGCTGCGACAACGCGGTCATGTAGCCCCGTGTACTTTGGCTGTGGGTAGAATCTGTCTGATAACCGGTGTTAATTGTGATGGATCTATAAGACTAGGTGAGGACTGCAGACGGTCAAGTTCAAGTTAGTTGTTACTTTTGCTACCATTAACGACACCCAGCTGTGAACTTGGCTCCAAGATGCCACCCCAACCAGCACCTGGCGACGAACGTTGGAACTTAGAGCATTAATCAAATCTAACCTACACATTTTGCTTCACAGAGTTGTTAGTGGAAGGTACTTCGAAATGCCATTATTCTAAGGCAACGGCCCGCCGCTTTAGGGGAGAGGGGGGGGGGGGGCGCATGTTGTTACAATTTTCAAATTTTATTTTTAAAAACTGTTCTCCTGGAAGCTATTAGCCTGTTATGGCAGTGATAATGAAGTATCAGTATTTGGCTTTATATATGAAAAATGTGAAGACTGGCGTAAAAATATTTTCGGTATAAATAATGTTTCTTGTTAATGTGGTAAATTGTAACAACATGCCCCACAACGGGGTCATGGGTAAGTTGTTACACTCAACATAATTATAAAATGCGACATAGTTGTAACTACATTCTTGTATTTTTAACTCGAAATAATATAACAGTCAACCTTGAAATACATTTACCACATTTCACAATTCTGATTTTTATGGCCAAATGCCCTTCCTGACGCCAACCTCATGGGACGAGTAAATGAAATATGAAATGAAAATGAATGAAAATCCACAGCCTGATTCCAGTCTCCGACCGGGTCAGGAATGGAAGAGTAGGGCCGGATAGTTATGTGCTTAACTTTTCAGAAATATGTGTTTATTTACGTGCTTAAAAGTGAAAAATATGTGATTAAATTTCCAAAAAATGTTCTTAAATTTGTATCAAATTTGTGTCCCCCAGTTCCTCGAAATATAGTTGAAACGTCCAGCTGCTTGAATAATCCATAATCCTGTCTACAGTACAAAAAATGTCCCCGCTTAACAGGCCGGGGCTCGCCTCAGTTTCCGAGTCCGTCTTACGGTACTGCAGATGCGCGATACGAAATCAGAGGGGGGCTAGTTTCAAACCCAGCAATCTCCATCTTTGATGATTTTGCAGCAGAGGCCAAAAACTGTTGCACTAATTTCCCCTACATTTTGAAAGTGTACTTCTGTTTCTAACACTTAATTGGACCAATAAGAGTACATTTTCTGACACACATTTGAAGTAAGCCCTCTAGATATGATGCAATATGCACTTAAAATATGGAGTTTGCTGGTTTTGAAGTAATAATATGGAGATTGCTGGGTTTGATGTAATAGGATGTGGAAGCTGCACACACTGACTTGAAGAAACATGGAAACATGAAGGTTTTATGGATATTACCACATTTTGTCACTAATTTTACGAATTATGAATGGAAACATGAAGGTTTTATGGATATTACTTCATTTTAATCACTAATTTTACTAATCATGAATAATACAATCACTTAAATGAGCACTTTACTTGGCTATAACTTTACATTTTATATTTAAGAATTTTCAGACTAACAAAGGAACATAAATTGAAAATGAAACTTCAGGAACACCTTGTTACATGTGACTTTTGTCTTTTTTCTTGAAATACGCAGGACTACTTCTTCCTCCACAGGTTCACACAAATGATTATCATCTTCCGCAGGAACTGATTCTTCTGTTCTTGACAGCACTTCTTCGTAGTACTGTAACTCCTTAAGATGTCTCCACTGCTCTCCATAGTGTGTTGTCAGCAGATTCTCAACATCTTTTAGTTTTTCATGACCCACTTTACTGAGATTTCCTAGTGTGATGACCTCAGGAATTAAATCAGCTACAGAACGATTCTTTTTCGTAAGACATCTCCAACAACCAATGTCGCTCTTGTAAAACTGTTCACCTCTAACTAATATTTTTCTTTATTTTTTATGACGCTTCAGAAATACCGTATGCGTTTTGAAGTTGAGATCATGAAATGCCAGGATCCTGTTTGCTTAAGTTTAGTATTAGCCTCCTTATGCCAGTCCAACATTTGGAAGTCCCTTTAAATAAGGTGGTGGTGTTATTCATGATTTCCAGATAACCTTCAGGGTTGGGTATCACTTCCTGTCGTTTGAAAGCCTTCTCTAAAATTCCAAATACCCTATCAGGGGGGATGAAAGAATGCCCTCTGACAGGGAAGTAAAGCTCAAGTTCGGTGAAATTGTCCGGTGCTGTCAGTAGCCACTTCATGCAAATGGGGAGAAGGACTTTATTTTTATTTTGTCCGCCGCATCCATCGGACACTAGTCTGACTACTGAATGCGGACGTATCTATAGCCTGCAAGCAATGATACAAAGCAGAGGATACCTGATTAGCTCCTTTGGGAAACTGGTCTTCAGTCCAGACGTAACTGAAACAGTTTCGAGGTGTGAGATGAGCTTGTGATGTTCCTTGGCCCACTGTAAAATTGTGCAAATAGAGCTGTCTGCTGTAATAAGTCTGTTGATCTGCTACCTTTGGCAGTACCAAATTTTTCTGCAAATCAAACGAAAGTATCCGGATCAGTTCATCTAAGAGCTTCATAAAATGCTTGAGCTCTCAACTTATGAACCCTTCTAGCAGTCATTAAATCATTCTTCTTCTTAAGATCTGTTTCTCTCTTTAACTGTTCTCCAAACAGCTTTACTTGGTGATACCGGAGAAACTACCGAACTGTACGTAGCACAGGTGTCCATTCTTAATTACTGAATACAAGAATTATTAATTAATCTAACTACAAACTCCAAATCAAGCAACAGTCACAGCATGCTTGCCACAGTGTTGTACACAAACAAGAGTGGAGCATGCTGGGTGGCCGCCATATTGCCGCTCTCATTGGTCTGTTTGGAGATTGCTCAGTTTGAAACTAACATCTGGTGGAGATTGCTAGGTTTGAAATTGGCTCGGATTTTTATTAAAGAAAATAACATGGATTTTGCCGTGTTTGAAGGAACAGCGTAACTTACACAAGTAGAATTCAAGGCGAAGTTTAACTTGGTACCGATAACTCAATTTAAGAAAATGATGGAGATTGCTGGGTTTGAAACTAGCCCCCTCGTATGTGCTGTTTTCGAATTTCATTCTAAAGAGCAGAAAAAAGGTCACATCAGAAAATGTCATAGCAATCTATCAATATTCAAAAGTTTGGCAGACCACTGTAATTTCAAGTGAAATTTCCTTTCAAGGTAAGGACTATTGGAGGCTTAATGAGACTGTTAACTCCAGTCCCCCTGCTATACTTAATGACCTGGGAATTCCTGTTTGAAATACAATACAGAGACAAGGGTGCATTCTAGAAATAGATAAGCCAATTACTGGACTTGCCAAGAGTCGAAAATGTGGGCAGCAATCATCTAGGGAGTACAACATACCACCAAATACAGGAAATATGTACTTATGAATTAATACACCAGAATATGTATTTATTTATAAAAATATGTAAATAAATAGAAAATATTTAGTTAATTAAAAATATTTAAACACACAACAATCTGGGCCTTATTAATTAGCAATTATATAATTTTACGATACCATGGTGCGTGTTATTATAGTGTAACAACAAGCCCCCAGCTTACTGTAACAACTTGCCCCACCGGCCGACATTTTGTATTCAAGGTCAATGCTTCGGCGGGGAGTAGCCTAGCTAAATACTCTCACAAGCAATTATTTCGTAAGATATCAAACTACATTCTCAGAGACATGCAAGTACTTACCTTCAACACAGAAGAAGACAGATAACTTCAAAGTCGAATATTTATTTTTACTTTTCACTTCAAAAAACACTTAAACCTTCATAACACTCTTCAAATACACACAATGGTTTCCTTGTTTTCACAGCATCTGCAGACAGGCACCCCACGCTTTAGTAGCTGATCGTTACGCGCTTCAGCCACACGGGTGATTTTTAAACTAACATGTAACAACGTGCCCCTGTTAACATGCCCCCCCCCCCCCTCACCCCTACTTCCCCTCCGAAGGAAGACATACTGAAGGATTTGTAACGCTCTTAAAATATCCGACGACTTCGGCCGGGTTTGAACCCGCGTCCTTGGGCATGGAGGTTCAGCATGATACCAGTTCCGCCACTGAAGCTTCTTCCCACAGAGACAGATTGAAAACTCAATGTGAACTCGTGCATTGGTGCTGTCATAGCTCTTACTTTCGAAATACTTCCTTATACTTATATTTCCGAAATAATTTTGCTCCCCACCCAGGGGCTCACATCTAGTGGGACGTGGGTTGGCGACCACGGGGCCCCAGCTGAGTCCGGCATTGCTTCCACGTACTTGTGCCGGACACCTCTCCGTCTTCTTTCCTGTCGACCTCACTTGGTCAACTCTTGTTCCCTTCCGACCCCGACGGTATTGGGGTATCCGAGGCCTAGGGAGTCTCTTCCTTTCCCGCCTTAATTGGCACTTGTCTCATCTTTTCTGATACCCTCCTTCTGCGAGGGGTCAGCGTTCTTTTTCTTTCCCCCCAGGAGCTCACATATAGTGGACGTGGGTTGGCGACCACGGGGCCCCAGCTGAGTCAGGCATTGCTTCCACTTACTTGTGCAGGGCTCCTCTCTGTCTTCTTTCCTGTCGACCTCAGTTGGCCAACTCTTGTTCTCTTCCGACCCCGACGGTATAAGTGTATCCGAGGCCTAGGGAGTCTCTTCCTTTCCCGCCTTAATTGGCCCTTGTCTCATCTAGGATGCCTTCCTTCGGAGGGGAAGTAAAGCTGGCGGTCCCATGTCATAGATTTATGGCATGTTGAAGAACTTTCCACTAATTACACCTGTGTGAAACTAAATTGTATAGGTTAAGAATGTAAACAACGCTCTTAGGTTGCTACGTTCGTTGCCAAGAGCCGACTGCGGTGGCGTCTAGTAGCTAAGTTCTGAACTAGGCCTAGTAGTCGTTGACGGTGGCGTTTGGCGGCAAAAGTAGGAACAATTTGAAAAATTCAAAGTTGAAGTCCATACTTGAATTTAAAAAAAACAGATACCCACACTAATACAATCATTACTAGGGCTCGGATCGATATGCTCGATAAAATCTCAAAATATGCTCGAAAACCATGTGTTTTATGCTCGATAGATATGCTCGAAAAACCCATTATATGCTCGATAGATATGCTCGAAAAAAAACACTATATGCGGTTAAATATGCGGAATATGCTCGAAAAATACCGTTAAAAAAATATAGCAGGGAAAGTGAAATGTAAAAAAACCAATAACATACAGTACCTTTATATACGAGCTTTATTTTCTAATTGTGTATATGTTACACTGCAATATACTCGCATTCAGGTTTTTCAAGTATTATAAGATAAGTTTTCTTATAAAAGTTACAGTTTAAACGTTCATTTACAAAATGTTCAGAATTAGGCGAGTCAATGAAGTAGATCTGCATTGGTCTGTACAACAAGAATGTTTTCTATGTATTTAGTTTTGAATGATTTTCTTCAATTTCCAATGACGAGAACGATCTCACTAAAGGTTAAAAACCTGCGGTTCTATTACTCGCACCAGATAGGCTTTTCAAGAATTATTTGTTTTCGAACCTTACGGATGGTCAGGGCCCGAATTCGGGGGGAATTCGAAGAAAAACAAACTATTTAGACAGAAACCACAAGATTATGCATTTATATGCTTCTATTCTGGAAACCGCGGTTTTATGCCTTTATATGCCCGAAAAATTTCAATTCTGTTGATCCCAGAGAGGTGAAAATACCACCGAAAGGCTTCTTTCAATGTGTACTATTTAGGAAAAAAAATATGCAAATATGCTCCAATCCGAGCCCTAGTCATCACAATCAACACCGTTTACATGATTGTCCAAGTATAATAGGCTATATTAAACACCTTTCTCATAGATACAAAACCTGCACCTTGATATTCCAATTCATTGACTACTATGTACTTGGCGATCATTACAAATCTGCGTTATACTGGGTCGGATGAATGACAAGTTCACACACATTTCCGCATCTAAAATTCTTAAACTTCCACGTTTAACTGTTTTTGTATTAGCCATAGCAGAAAACACACTCTTTCACTCAGGTGATGGAAATCTTGTTGAATAGCTATCTAATTCTGACTCTCGGTACTTAAGTTTTAAAGTCAGGTTGTTTTTAAGTTCCGCCAGTTCCTCCTCTTCGATAAGTTGAAGTTCACAAGAGATAGAAAATGCAAAGGGATTTCTTATCCAGTCATATTGGTTTACATTTAGTGTTGGAAAATGCCACCCATCCTCAATTTCAGTTGCATTGTGTCACTAATTGGACATTTAGATTTCAATGGAAACATCTTTAAATTGCTTTCATTTGTTTTTCTCAACCATGCACCGCACCGACTTTGTTCCTTAAAGCGGATGTTAGTAGGACGTTTGTGCCTATCAACATCTCGAGCACGCGGCTAATACGCCGAACGAGGGGAAGCAAGTTTACTATTTTCTCACAGGCTCTTTATTCGTTTTCTATCCTGTATTTATCGGTGCGACGAATTTCAAGACACCCTTGATGGTAGCACGCGAAGGAAACAGTTCTGAAATGCCGCATCTTCTACAAACCCACTTAAATTAGCCGAAATACCCTTTGTAATGATACATTATACCTGGAAAAGTTGCCTATAACTCAATCCCCTTTTTAGATGACTTATTAACAAAACTCCAATAGTGTCCTCCGATACGCGTGAATTGTGCAACAAATACAATATTGCCAACCCTGTGCATGCGGTACTACTAATAAATCTTTATCCCGACCAATGGTTTTTGCCTATACCAATAATTGTGGGGTGGGGAAAATCTCGGGCAAGGACATCATAAATTACGTCCGAAAAAGTGGACACCTGGTGCTCAAAGGAGCTCCTTTTGCCCCGTAATTAGATGTAAATTTGTATGTAGATAAAAAGTAATTTGTTATTTTATTATTTGGGGTGGCGTGTATGTTACACCTATCGTGAATTAAGATATATTCAATCGGTAGGTGTTTTGCTTGATTGCTAGGTTAGCTAATATTATACACCCCTGGTTTTTGTCACACATCAATAACCTTTATCCAGACCAATGTTTTGCCAATTAATGCTTTTTCACAGAATTGCAAGGTGTATTTTGTATCCCATAAGTTGGTAACGTGTAGGCTGCATGTGTGCGAATCAGTAACATATTATAGGCTACTACGTTTACATGGCGAACTCAAATCGATTTGAATACGATCCTGTTTTCAGTACGATGCCCGTTTACATGAGGAGTTTCAGCTCGTATTTAAATCCATTTCAATTCGGTATATAATTTATAGGGGTCAACTTGCAGTTTTGTTGGCCAACTCGTATTAACCAGCAAAACATAAAAGACCCATAACATCCGACCTTTTTTTCGGATTGTTTGTGAACAGGAAAAATGTATGTGCGGAAGATTTTGATGTTCAGTTTAATAATGATAAAATGTTATTGGTTTATATCCCTTTTAACTACTGAAGCTTTTAGAGACGCCGGGCTGCCGGAATGTTGCCCCAAATGGGATCCGTAACGTGCCAGTAAATCTACTGACACGGCTCCCTCGCATTTAGGCGTTAGCATCCTGAATGCGCCAGGATTCGATCCTGCTACCTTAGGAAAAGCAGGCGAGAGAGATACCGCTGCGCCACTCAGTCAGTCTAAGTTGAATTTATTCAATCTAGTGGACAAATAGGAAAATGAACGGATAAGGTGGCAAGGTGAGACTGTGTATTTTCACTTGTTCTGTTGAACACATTTTACGTACGACTACACCAGACATCAGATTTAAAAAAAGACAAAAATACATTAACGCTAAAAACGTGTGCAAACCAACTACGCTTATCAGCCACGGCAGAAACACAGACAGAAACGAAGAATATGGGCAGAAAGTAAACAAGCAATGACAGTTGGCATAGATTAGTTCAAAAATGTAACTCAAGAGCACGCACAATCGATTTCAATACGATACGTGTTTACATGTTCCTGAACACCAGTTTGAATACGATCCGATCCCACAATTTTACCGTATTGACCTTGAAACTCAATACGATCTCAGTCCCGTTTACATGACAGTATTCATTACCCTAAGTGTACTCTAATCGATTTAAGTTCGCCATGTAAACGTAGGCAAAAGAGAGATGCTCTGTCAAACATGGCAATTGTCGTTCATAGAGCAAGAAACAAACCCCCGTATATACGTAATTGAGCACATTTCCAGCCAGTGATGATAATGAACAGTAATTTAAATTGGTAATGGCTCCCAAAATATGAAATAAGGTATTTGGGTATATCATGAAAATGCCGATGTTGTTGTTGTTGTTGGAGTCTTCAGTCTTTTGACTGGTTTGTTGCAGATCTCTATGGCTCCCTGTCATGAGCTAATCGTTTCATCTTTACATAGCTACCACACCTCACATCTGAGGCAATCTGTATAACATATTCTAACCTTGGTCTACCCCTACAGTTCTTGTCCTCAACCCTTCCTTCCTTAACTAACCTTGCTATTCCTGGGTGTCTTAGTATGTGTCCTACCAACCTATCTCTTCTCTTCATTAGCAGTCGCCAGAAACATCTCTCCTCTCCCACTAGTCTTAATACCTCTTAGTTTGTAACCCTATCTACCCATCTGATCTTCATCATTCTCCTGCAACACCACATTTCAAACGCTTCAATTCTCCTCTTTTCTCCTGCACCAATAGTCCAAGTTTCACTTCCATAGAGTTTCACGCTCCAGACAAAGGCCTTCAAAAATAACTTCCTAAAATCCTAAATATTCGATGTCAACAGATTTCCTTTCTGTAGAAATGCGTTCCTTGCCTGAGCTAACCTACTTTTTATATCCTCTTTGCTTCGTCCATCACTGGTTATTTTGCTTCCTAAGTAACAGAAATCTCCTACTTTCTTAGAATTTTTCATCTGCCAATTTGATGTCCATAGAGGTTTCTGATTTATTTCGGCTGCATTCCAATACTTTTGTTTTTAGATTTATTAATTTTCATAATGAATTCTTTCCTCAAGACGGAGTCAATACCATTCAAATCCTCAGGCGTGTCGGCCAAGATGCCCATGTCATCGGCAAATCACAGAGTTGAAATTACTTCCCCTTGAATCTTCACTCCCACTTAAATTTTTTCTCCAATTTCCTTCATTGCTTGTCCAATGTCAGGATTGAAAGTATGGGTGATAAGTTGCAGCCATGCCTTACACCTTTCTGAATACCAGCTTCTCTCTCATGTTCTTGAGGTCGAATAACTGCTATCTGGTTTCTGTATAGATTGTAGATCACCCTCCTATCCCTGTACTTTATTCCAATCGTTTTCAAAATGTCAAATAATTGAGTCCAATCAACGTTATCAAAAGCCTTTACTAAGTCTACAAATGCCATGAACGTTCTCTTATCTTGCCTTATTCTACCTTCCAAAATCAGCCTATGACTTAGTACAGCCTCCCTTGTTCCTACATTTCTCCTCAAACCAAACTGGTCTTCACCCAACTCCATTTCTATCTGGCTTTCCATCCTCTTGTAAATTATTCTAGGCAGGATCTTTGAAGCATGAGTAATGAAGCTGATTGTACGGTAATATTCACATCTGTCAGCTCCCACTTTCTTCGGTATAGGGATGATAAACATTTTTCTTGAAATTAGAGGGTACCTCACCTGTCTCATAAATCCTTAAATGTCACCTGACTGCACCGGGATTCGATCCTACTATCTTGGGTTCAGCAGGCGAGACATTTACAGCTGGTCCACGCAGCCAGTCTTTTTCTCTAATTGATTATGCAATAATAATTGCTAACTAGATCTCCTCGATTTTAAGAAGCTGCACTTTCATTGTGGCCTCTGAAAACCTGGTCGTGTTTGGCCATTAAACAAACAATATCAATAAAACCTTTCGCAATGTCCCTGTTTTTATGAACACGTTCGTTATGTCGCTGATCACTAATTTTCTTTCGCTCTTCTATCTGAAGGTTCATTCTGGATTATCCAAAAAATGTTCTCTTTCATAATTGCTACTTGCAGATGAATTTGAGAAAGACTGTGCTTTTTAAAAATATTTCTGGATATAATTAACTACTAGGGCTCGGATTTTTAGGTGCTAAAAATCTGGTAAATGTTTATTTTTTATGTATTAAAACACCTGAAATATGTGACAAAAAGTAAGAATATTTAATTATAATTTAGTTTATTAATGCGAATGTAAACAATATGCAGCACTCACGAATGCAATTTATGCTATGTCTCACTGACTGCTGAAGCATTACAACGAGATACATTTTCAGGTTGTCCATCACAAAAGACCGACGATTATTGCGAAACACTTCTTCTGAAGGCGTGAAACTGTGGCAATATGTTTCTTGCCCTTGAGATGTTGTGTAACTTGTGTGCCATAATTGCTTTCCCACACGGTTGGAAGAACAGAACGCCCCCATCAGGAGTAAAATTATCTTTAAATTCTGCAACATGCTGCTGCAGACGATAACTTGTAGTTATTTTTACTTAATGCATCGTAGAACTGCCTTACACTTCACAATGCTAGAAATGTACTGAATGTGAGTGACACTGGTTCCAGGTAGATGGGGGAGGGGGAGGTCTAGCACGTGGTGCAATATGGCTATGGACAAGGAAATCACCGGCTTCAACAGTGAGTGGCACGGGGTGACAAGTTAAGAATAACACAGTTGCAAGCTGACATACGCTCTGCATGAAGATTAGATAGCTCACAGGTTCTTCCCCGTTGAAACTACCACAGAACAAAAATGCAATAAACTGAAAGATCTAGCATACTTATTTAGAAAACTGTAAATATTATGTCTTTTTATGTGCTAATAAATGAAAGGCAGGAATTTATGTTTTTATATAAAAATGCTTAAAATATGTATTTACTTAAAAATATTTATTTACCTAAAAATCCGAGCCCTATTAATTACACTGTATCTCTCATAAATCATAATTACTTCATCGTTTCGAGAAAAAGGAAGTGACGACCAATAATACGTTGTATAATTTGTTGACGGAAGAACAACCACACAGCTATGTGTTACTGGCATTATATTTACCGTAGACTAGTCGAGATTTGAGCTCTTAAATTGAATGACGACCTATGAAAGTCACCTTGGGTGTGCGAGTACATTGAAGTGTCGAATAGAAGCTTTCTCTTTCGTGGCAATGCTCAATAATGAGTCGGACAACCTCCTAACAAAATTATTATTTTTTGTCTTCAAAGTATCTATAAGAAAAGTTAGGTTGTGAGGAATCCGTGTCAGAAGATTTTCTAGCACGTTAAAGATCCCCTTTGGGGCAAAATTCCGGCACCCCGGCGTCTCTAAAAACGGCAGTAGTTGAAAGGGCCGTCATACCAATAACATTATTATTATTATTTAATTCGCGTGCCCTGTTTTGCGAATTGTTCTATTAATTGCTCTCTTAAAAGTTCATTATTTCGCGTACCCTGTTCTGGGCGCTTTCCACTACTCATTGCAGAAATTTGGCAACAATATTCATGAAAATGACATGGGTTAAATTATCCAAGCTCAAGTGCAGAGTCCAGGTCCTGAACAATAAATTTCAATTACGATTTATACGTCCTATAAAGCTAAATAATCGACCTAATTGTTTCCAAAACTGACATTGCGGGCAGACCACATCGCAGAAACTATTGTATTCTGCGATTACCAATTAAAAAATTTCCAAGATCGTGGAAAGGGTGACATTTGAATGATCGTACTGTTGATTGGTACCGATCAGGCAGAAGTAATGTCCTGTGTGACAGTTGTAACCTCCAAATTGCCAAATCGTATTATGATCAACATGGAATATGCCTTTGGGACTACAATGATTGCAATATTCAGTTAGGTTCAGATTTCGCAGGCTTTCTTTTATATTAGCACAAATAATAACTGAAAATAATTATGTAATTATTGACTCACCGTTCGGGGCAAATGGGTTTTCCAGGAGACAATCAACTTCCTTCTTTTAAAGTCTAGGAAATTTCATTCCTTGAATAATTGAAATGTAACTTCCAGCTGCTCATTGATTGAAGCATGATCTAGCGGCCACGCGCGCAAGTTTGTCGTTCTTGTCGTTAAGAGAGATGCCACTAGAGTGTAGTAGTGTGCGTTTCTGCTATGAAGGTTTGCCGCCTGCAGACTGATACCATAGCTACAGTCTCAAACTTCAGTTTTAATCAATTTTGGCACCTTGAGGCCATCTTAGCTCCGCGGACTTGCGTGTTCGGTGGGTATTTATATTTACCTGATCGAGCTAAAATGAAACACTGTCTATTTCTTTTTAAATTCTTAAATATTTTTAAATAAATCATTAAAGCAAGTTGAATTACCGGGAATATAAATGAAAAATGAAAATCCACAGCCTGCTTCCAGTCTCCGACCGGGTCAGGAATGGAATGAATGGAGCCCCTATCTAGCGGCGAGGATATGAACTGTGCCGGCTGCCGAGGCCTGACGCACTCCTCTGGGGCAATGATTAAATGAATGACAGATGAAATGAAATGATAGTGGAGAGTGTTGCTGGAATGAAATTTTGACAGGGAAAACCGGAGTACCCGGAGAAAAACCTGTCTGCCTCCGTTTTGTCCAGCACAGATCTCACTTGGAGTGACCGGGATTTGAACCACGGAACCAGTGGTGAGATGCGTGCTGCCGCCTAAGCCACGGAGGCTATACTGGTTCGACTAAGTAAGAAACCGAAACATACAACTCACGCTCAAAGATGATTTCAGCAACTGGACACTTTTGAGCATTTTCTAGATAATTTTGCTGATCTTGACGTATCTCCTTTGTGCGGAAGTAGAATCGACATTTCAAGTAGTGGAATACATTACAAGTTATTTTAAGTAACATAAATAAGACAATGATTCCACGACTTCACTTCAATAGATTCTAAACTATCTAAACACTCAAAAATACATCCCCCAGAAACTATTATCACCCTATAATTTTTCCTGTACAACCTGGCCGTAAAAACTAGCCGCCACATATAAATCTAATGATGTTCAATTGTTTTCAAAATACCAACATGGCATCACTTCTAAATGTTAAAACCGTATTTGTTACGGTATTCCTCGTATCTTACATAGGCGATTGAAAAGATGATTTGTATGCTGGGCTACGATAACAATCATTATCTACTGGCACTAAATTATGTAGCTTACTTTTCGTAAATCATAGAAGCCGGGGATTTGACTTTTTTAAATTAGTTTCTGTGGTTCGTTACAGAAACATGCCATCTCGCGGAAGGAGTCTTTATCACCGATATTAAATGCTATATATTCTAGCACATAACGTATCATTGTAGTGGAACTGAGAAGTCGTACATAGGTCGTGAACCACAAGCTGAGTTCTATGTTGTAAACATTTTCAGTCCAGCTTATTGTTAGTTTTCGTTATGTTTTCCATTTCTTTGTCATTTCCGCATCACCCAGACCATTAGGGGCTGATCACCTGGATAGTCCTTTTAACAGGCAGGATATATGAAAGTAGGCTGTTTAGTGCTTTACGGGAATGGTTGTGTGGCTCAGCGGCATCACCCAGACCATTAGTGGCTGATCACCTGGATAGTATATCGCAAGGAAATCCTTGTAACAGGCAGGATGTATGAAAGTAGGCTGTTTAGTTCTTTACGGGAATGGTTGTGTGGCTCAGCGGCATCACCCAGACCATTAGGGGCTGATCACCTGGATAGTATATCACAAGGGAATCCTTGTAACAGGCAGGATATATGAAAGTAGGCTGTTTAGTTCTTTACGGGAATGGTTGTGTGGCTCAGCGGCATCACCCAGACCATTAGGGGCCGATCACCTGGATAGTATATCACAAGGGAATCCTTGTAACAGGCAGGATATATGAAAGTAGGCTGTTTAGTTCTTTACGGGAATGGTTGTGTGGCTCAGCGGCATCACCCAGACCATTAGGGGCTGATCACCTGGATAGTATATCACAAGGAAATCCTTGTAACAGGCAGGATATATGAAAGTAGGCTGTTTAGTTCTTTACGGGAATGGTTGTGTGGCTCAGTGGCATCACCCGGACCATTAGGGGCTGATCACCTGGATAGTATATCACAAGGGAATCCTTGTAACAGGCAGGATATATGAAAGTAGGCTGTTTAGTTCTTTACGGGAATGGTTGTGTGGCTCAGCGGCATCACCCGGACCATTAGGGGCTGATCACCTGGATAGTATATCACAAGGGAATCCTTGTAACAGGCAGGATATATGAAAGTAGGCTGTTTAGTTCTTTACGGGAATGGTTGTGTGGCTCAGCGGCATCACCCAGACCATTAGGGGCCGATCACCTGGATAGTATATCACAAGGAAATCCTTGTAACAGGCAGGATATATGAAAGTAGGCTGTTTAGTTATTTACGGGAATGGTTGTGTGGCTCAGCGGCATCACCCAGACCATTAGGGGCTGATCACCTGGATAGTATATCACAAGGGAATCCTTGTAACAGGCAGGATATATGAAAGTAGGCTGTTTAGTTCTTTACGGGAATGGTTGTGTGGCTCAGCGGCATGACCCAGACCATTAGGGGCTGATCACCTGGATAGTATATCACAAGGGAATCCTTGTAACAGGCAGGATATATGAAAGTAGGCTGTTTAGTTCTTTACGGGAATGGTTGTGTGGCTCAGCGGCATCACCCAGACCATTAGGGGTCGATCACCTGGATAGTATATCACAAGGGAATCCTTGTAACAGGCAGGATATATGAAAGTAGGCTGTTTAGTTCTTTACGGGAATGGTTGTGTGGCTCAGCGGCAAAGTTCTCGCCTTCTGTGCCCACGATTGCAGCATTGAATCCCGGCGCAGTCAGTTGGCATTTGAGGATGCGCAAATGTGAGGGAGCCGTGTCAGTCGATTTACTGGCACGTTAAAGATCCCATTCGGGACCAAATCCCGGCACCCCAGCGTCTTTAAAAGCCACGATAGTTGAAAAAGACGTAAACCAATAACATTATTATTATTATTAGTTCTTCACGGAACTAGTTATCAGTTTTTTGACCCCTCAGGGACTCCCAACTTGTGGGGGTGGTTTGGCGACCATGGGGCCCCAGGTGAGTCCGGCATTGCTTCCACTTAATTTTTGCCGGGCTCCTATCAGTCATCTTTCTGTCAAACTCCCTTGTTCAACAGTTGTTCTCTTCCGACCAAGACGGTATTGTGATATCCGAGGCCTTCACTTTCCCACCTTAATTGGCCCTTGTCTCATCTTTCCTGATACGGTACCCTCATTCTTCGAGGGGTCAGCGTTCTCTACCTTTTCATGATGTCTCCTGCCTTCTGCACAAGGCCCTCAGCGAGGCAGGGTGTGTTTAGTCCCACCACTTATAGTGCACCGTGGATAGTGCTACACCTAAATCAGATCAGTATTTAAGAAATTACAAATCTGTTATACATATACAAATGTTGATAACATTCCACGCAATATCACGAGTCTTCCCCCCCCCCTCCCCCCGCCGAAATCACTGCTATATCGCACCATCAGCTCTAGACAAAATGTGTGATTATTAGTACTACACAAGAAAATTTAGTGGTATTGTCGTAATTTTTATTTTATTGATTGCAGCCAATGGCCATACAAGAAAATAATATTTATAAGATTAGATGTAATGTGTTCAGGCATTCTGAGCGTAATTGACTGGTGACTTGGATCGTTTTTTACAATACTGTATGTGATATCTGTCACGTCTATCTCCACACAACACATACACATAAGTCACAATTCACAAGGAACGTGAGATTTGTTATTGAGACAGATCACGTGGTGTAATCCATTACACGCAAACCTGCTCAAAACATGTCTCAGTTAATAATTGTCATATTCGGACGTCAAGTATGGTTGGTTCCATGGTAAAAAAAAAGAAAAGACTGCATATAAGTGGTGCAAGGTGGCATCAATCAATGAAATCATTCCGGTAATGATTCTTTACTTAAGAAGAAACGGGAACACATAGGGTCTGGGCTGCAGGGATCATACTACGATTGCTAGGCACATTACAATTCATAGAACTCAAGAAAATACAAAGTCAGAAAAAGCGGGAGTATGACAGATTTATTTTGACATAGAAGGACATTGAACTGAAACACTACATGCTAAATTTATATACAGTGATGGGTGCATATGCACCTAGTCCTAAAAATAAAATAAGAAAACATGTATTATACAGGAGCAAAATATATACATTAATGGGTGCTTTTGCACCTAGTCCTAGTTCCTGAGCTGGGCCCGTTTTGTCCCCTTTTTCCTCTGACCTTTGGGCGGGCCCTCTCATCTCTCCCTTTCCTATGTGCCTTTCATGGCTCTACTTCCTTCTAAGTCCCTCAATCCTCATTCTTCAAGGGTTAAGGGCATTTCTTTTCTTCCTGTCCTTTATTTGCCTTATACTTTATTATTTCTTTGCCATTTCTTCTTCTAGTATGTAAGTTTATAGTTAGTATTAGTTATAGTTTTCATTCTCATATCATCTTTCGCTATCACGCAAACCATTAGGGGCCGATAACCTAGATATTAGGCCCCTTAAAACAAGAATTATCACCATCATCATCAAGAACATTCGTTAACAGTGTTCTTGCATCAGCCATTTAAGGGAACTTGTCGCATGCTCTGATGAATCGTTTCCATTCTGCAGCTGTCATTTGATAGCGGGAGATTAATTCAGTCCCTTGGAAGGTGGCATCATCATTTCCAATAGAAATTGTTGAATCCAACTCTGAATCCGACCTTTCCTCTTCCGTCACGTCCATGAGGTCCTCAGGGAGAGCTGAAGATTGAGAGGGTGGACGACGCTTGCTTGATGATCTGGAGGAGCGAGGAGGAGTCTTTGGGGGCAATATTTCTTTCCACAGACGGACGCTTGCAGGAATGTTCAGATTGTTGGCGGCTGGTGCTGGGGTAGTCAGAATCATCAGCAGAACTCTTCCTCTTTTGTCGAGATCCTCGATCGTTGCGACATCGTCATCATCATCCCCGTCGGAATCGTCACCATCACCTGAACCTTCCCAAGTTCTGAAGGCTCGATCGAGATCTGCTTTCTCGAAGTCTTCAACTTCTCCAGGATAATCCTGGCTGATGTCCTGCGATCTCCGAAAATACTCCTTCACCTATCCCTCCAAAACAGAGTAGAGGGTTATGGAATCACGAGAATTTGCAGACCCTAAACCTTTATATCCGGACCAGTGGCTTCGATTGGAACCACCGGCCAGCAACAGAATGGATCAAGTAGCCAGATTCTGATAATCGGTTGTTTTTCCACAGACATCAATCCCAATTAAAGGAGAATTTTTAAATTCAAACACTGTAGAATTAAAACTAATGTACTCAGTCAACAAGACTTCAATCTTCTGGAAACATGCTTTCCTAGGGAAATGAGAACATTCCCGGAGTGCAGTGTAACTGCATTTTTGGAGATACTTCCGCGTCCCACAGGTGATGGCGAGATTTAGGCCTAATCCGTAGCGTGAGCAATGCGCATGCGCGCGAGTGAACTCTCGGGCAGATGGAATGAGATGCTACGAAAACAAATGAAATACCGTTTACCTGAGAAAAACTGAGGGGGTTGCGAGAGAAGACAATTGGAGTGTCAAACAATAAATGTTTACGGGAAGTAACAGTATAGTTAGGAGCCCGGAACAAGGAGATACAATTTACCACACTGCTGGAAATAGTCATTCAGAAAGGAATTCCTTCAAATAGTCTGCAATTGTCTCCTGAGAGTTGATATGGACATGGTGGCACTACTGTCCATGAAGGTCCTATGCCTACCAAGCGACCGCTGCCCAGCCATTTAGCCTGCAGATATTGGGGTGACGCGTGATCAGCGCATCGGGTCCCATCGGCCGTAAATATTGGCTTTCGTGATCGGGCGCTGCCTCACTGTCAGACAGCTACTCAATTGTCCTCACGAGGCTGAGTGCACCCCATTCCAGCCATCACGCCAGTTTCTATAATCCCTGACGGAGCCGGGAATCGAACCCGGGGCCTCCGGGTGTGAGGCAGGCACGATACCCCAACACCACGGGCCCTGCTACCCTTTGTAGTAATGAATAATAATTTTGGCGATCATGTAGTAATAGATATTAGCTACCCACTATCCCTCTATGGTGTGTCCGCCATTACACGCGTAAATTATGGGACAAATACAGTATTGCTAATCCCGCGCATTCGGTACCGACAGCCTTCCTGTCACTTTGCCCCGCTTTTCCTCTACGCAACCCATGATCGCCCTGCGTCTAACCGCCACACGGGAGAGAATTCTGCGCACGCTTCTCACCTACACTCTGTATTTCGAAGGAAAGAACGTTAAGGATTTGTCGAGAGCTTAGAACAGCTGAGCTGTGTTGCCAAGTATTTAGTGTTATTTTAAATCAACTGATTCGAGTAATACACGCCACTACACTTCAGACATTATTTCTGTACAATTATACGTAATATATTTTAGAAGTGTGAAGCCTCCGTAGCTTAGGCGGCAGCACGCCGGCCTCTCATCGCTGGGTCCGTGGTTCAAATCCTGGTCACTCAACGTGAGATTTGTGCTGGACAAGGCGGAGGCAGACAGGTTTTTCTTCGGGTACTCCGGTTTTCCCTTTCCACTCTCATTTCATTTCATCTGTCATTCATTTAATCATTGCCCCAGGGGAGTGCGACAGGCTTCGGCAGCCGGCACAGTTCATATCCTCGCCGCTAGACGGGGGTTTCATTCATTCCATTCCCTGACCCGGTTGGTCGACTGGAAGTAGGCTGCGGATTTTCATATTCCTTTTTTCTGTTTTAGTGCCATTCTTAGTACCCAGTTTTGTATCGTTTGCAGTTTTGATAGGCCATCTAGAGTGGGCCTGATATACCACTGCAAGCCTCCAACACAGTGGGGGAAGTTTGTCTTCTTTCACGATCACCAGCGTGCTTGATTGGACGTGCGCCCTTCTGCCATCCATTTCCCGCTCTGTTGTAGATAGGACAAATAGTCGGTTGACCATGCCGTCCCCAGCTGAGTCCGGCATTGCATCCACTTACGTGTGCTGGGCTCCTCTCCGTATTATTTCCTGTCGACCTCTCTTGGTCAACTCTTGTCCTCTTTTGACCCCAACGGTATTAGCGTATCCGAGGACTAGGAAGTCATTCATTTTCCCGCCCTAATTGGCCTTTGTCTCATCTTTCCTGATACCCTCATTCTTCGATTTCTTTTAATGTTATCGCCTACCATCTGCATAAGGCCCTCAAGTAGGCAGGGTGTATGTAGCCCCAACACTTATGGTGCAACCTGGATAGTGCTACTCCCTCAAGGGCTCATGGCTGGTGAGTTTGGGAGTTGGTGACCCCGAGGGTTTCCTGAGCTGGCATCCGTTAAATTGGCGTCGAATTCTTGCCGATAAATCCACTGTAGCAATTTATACACGAAGCGTATTTAGTATAACACTCGTTTAATGCAACGTTATCACGATTACTTCTATATTTGACACAAGGCTTTAGCCCTCCACAAATCACGTGGGTAAAAAATGCGGTGCTACAAAATCGTAGAAAATTCACAATACGTTTCAAATAAATTCACAATACTATTAGTGCTGATCACTACACTTTGATAATTGTGATGCACAATACGATGGTGCTCGATGACACTTGATAAAATTCTTCGCTATAAAGCGGACTATTCCCACGTCTTACACGACGGGTATTACAACACGCCTCCACCGGGCGGATCTTCAAGACGTAGTGCACGGAACTGCGTTCCCCGTGGAATCAAGTCGTCAAACTAAGTCGTTTAGCGACTATTTACATTCCCTTTTGCATATCCGCAATGATATTACCATACCTTAAAGTGAAAAAAAAAACATTCTCCTAAATGTTTAAATAATACTGAATGACGAAATGGAATATTCTGAGTCTCGTAGAAAGTTAAAGTTGATTAATAAGACCTCAGATAAATAATTAGCAGACTTCACCAGAGTCAAAAGTGCGATCCTTCGCTACTCCTAAGAGAATTGTATAAGCTCTCAGCTTTCTAGTTGCTTTCTGGGTGTGTTCAAAGGTAGTACATCCCATCATAAATGTGTTGTCATGAAAAATATCACATGAACCTTAGCTCAGCGGGTTCAGTAGGGAACGAGGAAGGAATACTTCTTTCGATTGCGTGCTGGGCCCAAGATTCCGAATCGAAAGAAAGATGACTTCCCCAGAAAGTAATCCAGAAGAAATGTTTAAGATAAAATCAAAAGGAAAAATTAAACTTAAGTAATAGAGCAAGGGTCCCAGAGACCGTGTTAGTCGTAACTTCGCTACAGTGCGAAGCCAAGACTAAGTCGAATCGAAAGACAAACGAGGAACTCAAATACTAGAAATCATAAGACAGAAGCAAATATTGTACTTACTGAATAAAAATATATTAATAATAAAATAAACACATGTGTACTGATTACAAATTAGAAATGAAAATAAAACACGAGCAACTTAAATGTAAAATAAAAGGAATCTAGAAATAAATTCATATCATAATAGCAACTAATTGGAAACGCGATTCAATAATAAAACTTAAAAATATGAAGCGAAATTAAAGAAATTTGTGGGATAGATTACAAGAACGACTACTTACAGAGATGACATGATCTGGACTACAATGTCCAGCGCCAAAAACAGAACTCAGACGCTCATGATGTTGTGAAATCATGGGGTAGGAGGTGAAAGGGTTGGGGGGGGGGGGTGGAGGCGTGCGTATGTAGGGAGACGGGGGTGGGGGATGACGCTGAGTTACGTAATATAACGAATTCGGAGGAAGTAACACAAAATTAACACATAAAAATAAACGAAATGAAAATTACATTAAATTACTTGACATTACCGGGACAGGAAATAAAAGAAAAAATCAATCAGCTAAGAAATATGCTTCGTAGGAAGATGTAGGCTTACACAGAGGTAGAAATGCCGAATCACAACGACATACGATGAAACAAAGAAAGTAATGTGGCGTATGGACAGTGATTAGCACGTTGACCATCGCTCACATACATTTCAATAAAACAGAGGGAGGATCTGGCTGAAGACGTGAGACTCAGCTCCGTGACTTCGCCGATTCCATCCACAAAAACAAGGCTCTGATGCGACAATCCACCGGAGGTCGTCTTAAAAGAACGCTGAACCAAGTGGTGACGCAATACAGAGCATAGTTAAGCCTCGTTGAAAAATAGCAGATATTTGAGACCTGAGGGATTTACGTTAAAATGAAACCGATTACATGAAAGGGAGGGATGACAAATAAACACAGAGACTTCGCTAAACTAACGTAAACAAAGGCGAAGGGACTTGGGTTCATGGATCGAATTCACATCATCATAAGGAAGGGAAATTGTAAGTGAATCAAAGGAGACACAAAATATAAAGATATGGAGAAACAGAAATTTAAAATGACCTCAAGTTAGATAAATTCAATGACTGAATCGTACTTACATTTAGTTGCTTTCTGGGGGCGGGCAAAAGCCCGACACGTGCACACACGTCCGTCTACATGACGGCCAAAATTGGAAGGAAGAAACCTTCTCTTAAAGAACGCAGTAACGCGCCCGAGAAAAATAAGTCGTAGAGACGACAAACATCCCCACTCCGTATACATGGGTGGAGGGGGTCCAATAGCGGAAGCAAAGCCTGACAACAATTAGTGCTTCAACCAATGGTAACATTGTGTTAGTAGGGGTGAAAAGTTTCACCGTCTGGTGAAACGTCTACGCAGAATTACTAAGTTTGAACGCAGTAGGTGTGACAGAGAAACGTATGTCACAATAATGCGACATGAAGGAAATGATGATAATAATAATAATAACAATAATAATATGACAAAAAATAATGAACCTGATAAAAACGGTTCAAAATTCCCCTGCTCTCCCAAAAAAAAAGAATTTTCCCGGCCGTGGAAAAATTCTTTTTTCGTACAAATAGAGAGGCAAAAAAAATCGTAAAGGGGGAAAAATTGAATACTAAAAAGAATGGGTACAGAGAGTTAGTTAAGCAACAAAGGTGGAATTTGGACAATGGGCAATCTTTATCATTGTTTGTGTGGTGTTCTCTCAGAAGCCATTACAGTAAGGAAAATAAATTCACAAAATTATTGCAGCAGGACTGATTCTCATGCACTAGAAAATTAAATTCCTTAAATTTAAAGATGATAAAACAGAAGAAAGCAGGAAAGCCGTGCAGTAAGAAGGAACACTAAGCTGAAAGATCAATGAACAAACATATTCTGAAGTGATTCAAATGTACAACCTTCCAAAAAAATTAATCAATCTCTCAACTAACTAATACTCTTATTCTCTTTTGAAAGTATGTAACCCAAGGCAACTTAATAGTGGTATGCAGGAAGAGTAGAGCAATGTAAGATGATAACCTTACATGCCGATACTAAATTAATATAAGAACATAAAAATCAACTGGAAATTTACATGAATACCATAAAATATTTCAAATGAAAATGGACATATACATTACAGAACAAAGTACTATGCTAATTAAATATAAAATGGTATATCAAGAACAAAATGCATATCTTCATAAGAGAGATTGCATAAAATGACAATAAAACTTCTACATGGAAAACAACCTAGAAACTATCTCACTACCTTTACAATACAGAGATAAAATTTGAAATCTTAAAATAGTAGGCATTAAGA
The DNA here is from genome assembly GCA_946902985.2 of Meconema thalassinum. Classification (NCBI taxonomy): domain Eukaryota; kingdom Metazoa; phylum Arthropoda; class Insecta; order Orthoptera; family Tettigoniidae; genus Meconema; species Meconema thalassinum. The sequence goes on from OX336392.1 coordinate 516,828,050, forward strand.
TATTACAAACTGCCTCATTTTTTTTCTTCAAGAAACTAAATATTTCTCTAAATGTTCTTTCAAAATAATCTGACACATCCTTGCAATTACAAATACATTAACAGTTTCAGTACATGCCTCAAAAACATTTAAGTACAGTTTTGATTCTTCCAGACACCACAAAATGCAAACCAGAATTGCAATATATTCAATGGATCTATGGCAAGGGAGGCAGACTAACTGACATATCAGGACTTGCTTGTATTATTGACAATGAAGTAACAGTTATTTTTAAATTTTGTACATTGCATTTATCTGGTTAGAACATAACTCCAAGAAAGCAGCTGTAGTATTTGGATGTGGCCTGGCTGTTTTATGTACAGTATTCCACTACGATTGTATAAACAGTCTTCAGTGCATTTAGTTTTACATGCAATATCCACCAAAGCTTTGAAGGCAAGCTACAACTTACACAAGTCACTTCTCTTGCTGTACCATGTGCTTTTAGGTCACTCGTTGGAGGTGGAGGGTGGAATGGTCAATTTTGTGCAAATAAGGGCCACTCCTAACAGCAGGCATTCTTCAACTAATTATGTTAATTTATTTTCAGAAAATGGTATTTAATTACAAAAGAAAGGGAGGACTTAACATTTCTCCAAGTAACCAAAGAGTTTGTGATCCCAAATATACACTGTATATACTGGCTGCAAATTTCAATGGCAGGATGGAAGAAGTCCATTAAACCCAAGACATATATTCATGGATTAACTTTATCCAGAGCCTATTCAAGAACTTGTGGCATATGGATGTGTGAGCAGTTGACTGGAAGTTTCCTGCTACAGAAATGGGAATTGCCTTCTGTATGCATCAACATTAGAGTGATCTCCTCTGCTTGGCAGCTAGTAACCATGTATAGTATACTCTCGATTATCCGGGTGCGGATTATCCGGTTTCCGAATTAACCGTGCTAGTTTTCACCTAATTAAAAATAATTGAGAATACAGCACATAGCACAAAAATTTCTCTGTAATCGATACTGTACTGTAAATTGAATACTTTTGAATTAATTTTCGCACGTATATTTGCAGTGTAGTCCCGGTGGGGGCAAAGTTATTTCTAGTACGGTAAATTGTTACAGATCGACGACTTCTTGCTTTGTCCAGTCTTGTTTTGTAACAGCGAAGTGAAAGTTCCATAAGGAGGTGGAGTTAAGCGTATTTCAAGGTTGCTGCAAGGCAAGTGCTGTCTGCATTCCTTTGAGGGATCCACACAAATGGTCAACAGCTGTTAACAAATTGTCATAGAGTAAGATACTGTACGTTGTTGTGTGAACAAAGTCTGGTGTAAACGTGAACGAGTAGTGCTAACCATCGAACAAATGAAAATGAAAATCCACTGCCTGCTTTCAGTCTCCGACGGGGTCAGGAATGGAATGAATGAAGCCCCCATCTAGTGGCGAGGATATGAACTGTGCCGGCTGCCGAGGCCTGACGCACCACTCTGGGGCAACAATCGAACAAATATTAAATATAATTCAGAAATTAGATGGTAATGAAGTCTCTGTAAGGAAATTAGCCAATGATTACGTCCGAGGTAAGGAAGAGATGAACAACCAAAGGCAGAAAAACATTACACACTTTTTCAGAGCACAATAATGTGGCCGAGTTATCTTTATAAATGTATATAGCCTACTTTATATGGTACTGTTTTAAATAAAATAATAGAAGGCATTCATCTTGCAATAAACATTGGATTATCCGTGTTTCTCGGTTATCCGTGCCATTAACCTGGATAATTAAGAGTATACTCTAGTTTGATAGCCTCCTAATCACTCCACCATTGTGCTCAAAGTCAGAGGGAATCTTTAAAGCAACGAAGCAAGTAATGTGGTGAATGATGTCATTCTAGTATGCTGCTGTTCCTTGCTCATAAAACTTAGTCTATGAACATGGGATAAAATGTATTTAGGCTCTCCAGTTTTTCCTCAAAATGTTTAAATTAACCCATATCCAAATTACTTTAGTTTAACAATAATTTTATTCCAACAGGAGGTTTTTGAAAATTACACTAGAATTTGCCTTTTAACAAGATTTTGAGTCTCTCTCGTGTGTGTGTGTGTGTGTGTGTGTGTATGTATGTGGTACTTATTGTGGAAAACTCACTTTTCTGTACTGAAACGAGCAAGAATATTTTTAGTCACACTGTGGGCTTTTCAATTTCTTTCAGCCTCTTACAACTGTATGAATACTAATTCTATGCATAGTACCAGTACATGGTTACCTAATACTTCAAACATAATAAGAAAAGAACTATCAATTTATTGATCCATTATAAGACAACTATTCATGTTAAAGAAGTGTCATTTTAGGCCAGTCTCTCCATACTTTCACTTCATACTTAAGCTGTAAAAGCCAAATTTCAAGACGAACTGTGAACTTTGAAAATAAAATTGCCAAAAGCCCATCATATTGTAACAAAAATAATTTTGATCTTCCCTGTTTCCAAAATGTTTATTCTTAGTTAATTAAGGCGCACCAGCCTTTGTTATAAAATGATATTACCCTAGGATCTTCCCGATTCATATAACCACATACATAAATATCATATCATATATATCATATATCATACCATAATAGTCATAAATATTAAATCTCTTCTCCTGGTAAAGACAATAGAATATTCATCAGAAATTTTGTCAGGATGTTATTTCAAGTTTAAAATCAAAATCTGCATTATATATAAGTAACTGAATGAATAATTATACAGAATAAGATTTACCACAGCAACAGATTATCATATGTAACAAAAAAAACTTGAATGCACAAGTTAAGAACAGCTACTCCAACAAAGTGATAAACATGACACAAATTTCCAGTTATATTGTAGTTTCATTTAGGGGCTTTGGCATCACAGTCAATTAAGCCTCTTCTACTTGTAATGAAGGTGAGGATTGGGAATGAGGCAGCTGAGGCCTTATGTAAGGATCTATCCCAAAATATGCCTAGAATAGAAGTGGGAAACCATGGAAAACCACTTCTAGGATGGCTGAGGTGGGAATCAAATCCACCTCTTCTCAGTTTTGCCTTGTGAGACCGATTGTATCCCGTTCCAGCCCTCAGATAAGAATTCCATTTTTTGTCAGTCACGATTTGAACCCAGACCTCAACAGAGACAGCCAAGAATGCTGACCACTACACCACAATGTGGTCCCATAAATTCCCTCTCATAACCAGAAAAAAGAGGAAATTGTTCCTCAGAGCACACTTCACATCAAAGACCTGCAATATTTCAGGAAAATACTCATCCAGAGCAACAAGCATTAATGAACTAAATTCAACTGATCAAGACATTATTAAACTAATACAAAAATAAAAGTCTGAAAAAACAAAGAAATACATTACCTACATCCCTTCACATGGTAAAGATGTGAATGAAACCAATCTCACTAGAAAAACTGATGAAACTTAAAATACATTACAGCATCAACAAACAAAACTATAGGAAAGCGAGCAACACTGATTGAACTGGGTCTATTTCACTCTTGCCACAATCCTCGAATTTCAAGTTATTTCAAATCATTTTATATGATGTAGTTCACGACAGATTTTTAAATAAGTGATTCTAAGAGTTGCATTAAAAACTAGCACAAACCATGAAGAAACATCACATCGCCGTATTACATAACTTAATAATAATCCCCCTTGTCTTCTTCTTCCTCCTATCTCCGTGAGACCTCTCTCCCCTTTGTTTTGCTCTCCCTCACTCCTCTCCCTTCCCTCCGGTATGTTTACATAACATCATGAAAAGCTTCGCCTCTCGTTAATGTTCGATATTTGAATTTTTGCAAGTTTGGCGTTTCTCTCTGGCTTTTGTAAGTTTCATTTTATTTTATTCCATGTTCGTATCTTTTCGTTAGATTCATGTTTTTGAGCTCAGGTTCTATCGTGCTTTTTAGTTTTTTAAGTCTTTATTCTTGGTATTGGGTTTCTTTTGTATTCTTGTAATTTGTTTATTTCGTGTACACGCTCTTCCTTTTATTTTTAATACATTTTTATATTTTAAGTAATATAGTTCCCTTGTCTTTTCATTTCTTATATTTAAGTGCCCCTTCTTTATCCTTATCTCGATTTCGTCAATCTTGTCTTTGTGATGTAACAAAGGCATGATTAACACGCCTCTGGGTTTTCTTTAATTAATTTTATGGGATTCTCGTTTTAGCACGGTAGCGGCGTTGGCCTATAGTACGGGACCAACCCCGGCATTTGCCTAGAAGGAAGATGGAAAACCACAGGAAACCATCTTCAGGTTGTCGGCGGGGGTATTCGAACCTCCTCGCCTCCCGGATGTCAGTGACTGCCTGCAGCCACGCCATAACAACCACGGCTAACTCACTTACAAGGGGGGTGTTAATCGATGAAAAACATTCTGGTAATGATTCTTTTTGATTTAAGAAGATATGGAAACACTTAATGGTCATTCAACAATTGCAAGGCGCATTACAATTTTATACGGGTATCAAGAAAATACGAAGTTAAAACAGCGGAAGTTCTACATTTTTTTTCAAACCTAGAACGACATGGCTGATAGATTCCACCCAATAACTACGCTGTTGTGTTTCGTCAGAATAGCCAATCAGGAAGCCGTGTCCTTCTCCAATGCTAAAAGTGAACTAGAAATTGCAATCTCGCCACCCGAGCCTCCGGGGGTGTCTGCACTTTAGTTCGCTCTGATTGCTATAGTGAAGAGTTTTCGTTAACTACTCCTTTGGAAGCTATTGCAGTTCGCGTGTCATTGCCTGTTATGACGACTGTTTGTAACTTGTACCTTCCACCGAACCAGCTCCTTGATATTAACACTGTTTTTGATCTTGTAGACCAGCTTCCCGCCCCTTTCCTACTCGTGGGTGATTTCAATGCACACCACCCACAATGGGGATCACCATCTTCGTGCCCCAGAGGCACGGACGTGGAGGGCTTAATTCAAGGACTGGATTTATCATTGTTAAATACGGGGGAAGCCACTCATTTTAGCTTAACGCACGGCACGTACTCACACATTGACTTGAGTGTGTGTAGCAGTGCGTTAGTTCCCCATTTTGGTTGGTACGTACACGATGACCTCTGTGACAGTGACCATTTCCCGATCGTTCTTACTCTTCTTAGCCAGAAGCCCTTGTCGTTCCCCAGTAGTTGGGTACATAAACGGGCCAATTGGCCATAATTTACAGAACGCGCTGTATTTGATGATCTGGGATGTCGGAGCATCGATGACGAGGTACAGCACATCACTGACGTGCTTCTTGCTGCTGCCGAGGAATCTATTCCATTCTTTTCTGGGACTCCTCATCGCAAACTCGTCCCCTGGTGGACAGAGGATATTGCAGCGGCAATAAGAGATCGTCGTCGAGCTCATAAGCACTACCGTCGGCGTCCAACCATGGCCAATTTGGTGGCGTTTAAGAAATTTCGTGCCAAGGCACGGATTCCTATCCGCCAGAGTAAGAAACAATCGTGGGAACGGTATGTGTCGTCCATTACGGCACATACCGTCTCCTCTCAAGTGTGGACTAAACTACGACGCATTTCAGGAATTCAGACATCTTCTACTGTACCGGGAATTTTCATTGATAATGAATTGGTTACAGATCCTTATCGCGTTGCAAACCATCTCGCCTCGTATTTTGCCGATATATCCGGTTCGGATAATTATGCCCCAGATTTCGTTGCTTTGAAACGCGAGGCAGAACGCTTCCAGATCTGTTTTGCTTCCCGCGCTTCAGATTAGTACAACGTGCCCTTTACGGAGTGGGAACTCCGCGGAGCGCTGGCGCTCTGCAGGGACACGTCTCCCGGGCCGGATAATATTCACAACCAGATGCTTAAACACATCAAGGAAGGGAGCATTCGTCCTTTGCACAGGGTGTTTAATCGTATCTGGTTGGAAGGTGTGTTTCCAGCGCAATGGCAGGAAGGTACTGCGCCCGAATTCACCAATCAGTACCTATATCCGCTGCACTGAAAAGGATTGCAGACATGTAAATACCCAGCTCACAAACTTACCATGCCTACTAAGTAAAATTGGGAATTTCAGGAACACACAGGATAGTTATTATTCGTAAGAAAATAGTACTACCAGCCTAGGTACAAATTTCTACCATCATTTACATTTGGAGCAAATCGAGAAACTCCAATCTCGAGGGGTGATAAGTGAGCGCCTGTAACTATACCTAGCAGTACTATTTTTGGTGTTGACGACAATGAAAACGATGTCAGCTAAGATAAAAATTGACTGAGTCGCTAAAGAGCGCCAGCCGTTTATTGTGCTAAAAGATCTACAATAAAACTGACTTCCTGCCTGAATTTAGTGTCTCCTTGACACTGCAATGAAAATAATCTCCAAAATTAATTGCACGTGGCACTGATGAAATAAGAAATGTGAAACGGCTTGATATTAAGCATTACCCTATTTTATACAAGTCCGTGTCATCTCTGAACCGTAGTTCCATATCTATGAAAAATTATTTAACATTAACTATGTTCATATTTACACTAATGCATGGTTCGCACAAATTATACACTCTATTGTGTCGAAAGATTAAATTGTGTATCTTTCAATGAGTCTTCACTACTCAACTTCCATAATAATCAAACAAACACACACCGCAACTCTATCGGGTTGAAAGTAATAAATACTTGTCTATATCAATAGAACATATGTGACAAACATTTAAGCTAAGCACTGTTCTAGTTTGTCTCTTCCCATTTGATTATAAAATGTTGAAAAATTCCTGAAATTCTTTACTGTGTTAATAATTCTCTGATAAACGTGAATACTAGAAGTGCATGGCATTTGACCTTCATTCTCACACTCCTCTTCCAAAATTATACAACAATCACATCATCTCTTAAACACCCTGTACAGAATCTTCCTTTAATACACTCAAATAACTTCACAATCGCTGCGATCAATACTAGAAAAAACTTGAGACTCCTCAGCCTCCTTTCGTAAAAATACGTAACTCATTTACGTCTACACCTCCTTACTTGCACGGTATTTCAAATATAAACTTCCATTTCAATGCATTTTCTTACTAACACTTTAACACTCTTCTCTATCCTTATACAACTTCGCCTCGTGCTTATAATTCCACTTCTGCAATAATAATTTCTGTACATCAACTTTTAGATCACCCTGTGATTTAACTTTCTTAACTCTTTCCTTTTCACGTGTTTAAATTCAGTTTTACATTAATTACAACCTTTAAAGAATTATCAGTAAGAATTCATATTTTAACAACGATATAAGTTTATCTTCCTTCCGTGAAAATATTTGTTTAACAAATTATCTAGGCTTTTTAATGCTCTAAATTATCATTGAACATATGTGTATAAAAATTCTTGTAATACTTTCTTTATTAGAAAATGTGGTTCATCAAGTTACAGCATAGATCTACATATCTATCTGTCTGAATACTGTGAATCTACTATTCATTAGTTTAATCATGTATCAAGCATTTTATTAAATTTTTATCATACTTTGTGTCTTGTAACGATTCAATTACGTTCATAATTTGTTGAAAATAAATTTCTGACACTCGAATCAACATCATGAGTTGTCGAAATATTTTACACATCGTGACATAACTTCTTAAATATGCGGTACTTAAATTTGCTTCAATATACTTTCTTTACTTCATTTACAATTATACTCCTTCTTTAATTCGTTCAATATTATACTCCTTTTAAATAGTTCACTCTACATTCTTTAAATAGTTCACCCTACATTCCTTTAAACAGTTCATCATACATTCCATCGCTGCGCATAAAACAGATTTAATTAGTTTAAATCTAACGCAAATATGAAAAATTCTAAACGATTTTACTCTGAAATGACTTTAACGTTAAATAACAGCGCTATGCAAAATTTCGTCCAAGTGACTGAAATTTTCAAGAAACAAGAAAAATGACTCCTAAGAAAAATACCAAAAATTACTACTTCAAAATCTACATAATTTTAATTATACTGACAAAATTATACGGTTGGTCAATTGGATAATCACAGAACATAACTACAATTCTACGTAATATAAAGCAATCTCTTCTCTACATTGAGTTGAATCTGGTCTTGGGAATACCTTCGTCTCGCCTGCCAAACCAAGCGTGTTTTGTGAGCATCGCCCACAGCTATGTAGACCGGTTGTGTCGGAACCAGCTGGACACTTCCCCCAGTGGAACAAGGTCGGTGACATGCTCGGGTGAGCGACCTTGCCGTGAAACAGCCTGCTCCGTCTGCACTCCTCCTGTCTCGTTCACTGCAAGTCGTCTGGCTTCTCCTTCGATTCTCCATCTCTTCAGAATTGACATCTCGTCTCGAGGTTGAAAATCGTCGTTTATACAAGCGTTTGCGAGTATTCTAGATGTATAAGAACTCTTGTAGAAAAGTAGAGGTTCGTTCTGTGATTTTGCGCATCACGTGGGTGTTCTGCTGCGCCTTCCATAATTGTGAATTCTGGAATTCAACTGTTCATCTTTGTAGTCTCCACTTCCCTATGATGTAGCTTAGCACATGGTAATTCTCATTTCACTTATGACATTGTTCTGACTTCCCCGTTGCTGATTTATAACTTGCATTTTAATATAATGTTCAAGTATGCGTTCAAACGTAATAATAGTGAATCTCTTGTTGTAGAAATGTTTTTATGCGATGAATAACAGCTTTGTATTTGAACACTGTAATATCTCTATATATATAAGAATGAAAGTTTGTCTGTTTTTTCTGAATTTCTACGGAAATTTGCGTTATTTACGCGTTTTAGACTGTTTTATGACGGATGCGCGCGAAAATGAAATTTTTGTCTGTTTGTTTGTTTGTCTGTCTGTCTGTTTGTTTGTTTGTTTGTCTGTGGACAATTTTTTGTGTCCTTATAACTCGAGAACGGCTGAGTGGATCAACGTAAAATTTGGTACAGATATCCTTCAGAGGCAAGACACCAATCATTGATGTAGCTCTTCTCTGTACCTCTCATAAAAGGGGGCCTACCCCCTTAAAATACATGCTGAAATAGGCGTAGAAGGGCGAGACAAAGCTCATTTTCAGCCCCTCAATGTGAGAAACGAAACTCGGGAACCTAAAGGGACCCCGAAAACCACATTTTAAGGCCCTAAAACCAATAGTTTTTGAGATATTCCCAGAAAATTAATTTCATTTAATACAATAATGAAAGGAAGCTAGCCGGTAACCATGGCAACAGAAATTCACAGGTCCATCTATTGCTGTAATATAAGACGCAATACAATTCCATTTATTACATTACTGATATAGTTTGCAAACGGCTGGAAGGTTATAACGGAACCAAACTAAGCTGTAAAATTCATCAATACATATAATGCGCTTAAGGGGGTCAAGGGGTACTCTAGAATTTTTTCACGCGATTTACACGTGCTGGTGTGCTACGGAAGGTCTATTATATCCCTATCCCTATATTGTTATATATTATAATTAATATTATTATTACACTACGGAAAGGAAGACCCCAGAGGACTGGAAAAAGGGAATAATTGTCCCGATCTTCAACAAAGGTAGTAGAACAGAATGCAGAAACTATCGGGGAATAAAACTGATGAGTCATTGTGCAAAGATGTTTGAGAAAGTTTTGGAAAGGAGAATTAGGACAAGGATAGAAGGAGGGATGAGGGAAGAACAACATGGCTTCAGAGCAGGAAGGTCCACAGTGGATTTGATTTTTGCTGTAAGGCAGTTACAAGAACAGCACTGTGAGTATGGAACAGATCTACTGATGGCCTTCCTGGACATTGAGAAAGCATATGACAGTGTATGCAGAAACAAAGTATGGAAGTCCCTGGAGGATAGAGGAGGAGAAAAATGGACTATAAGAGGATAAAGGAGATGTACAAGGGAAGCGTGAGCTGAGTGAAAGTGGGAGGAGAGAGATCGGACTAGGTGGAACAGAGAAACGGCCTGAAACAAGGAAGTGCACTGGCACCGATACTTTTCATTGTGGTGATGGATGACATAATGACCCGAGTGGCACAAGTAATTGGGGAAGGAAAGATGAAAGCAATGGTGTTAGCGGATGATTTGGGGGAACAAGGAGGAGGAGGTACAGAAACAGTTGGACGTGTAGGAAGGAATAATACAAGGATATGGGATGACATTTATCATAAATAAGAGTGAGATGGTGATCACAACAAGGAAGAAGGAAAGAACCACAACGGGAATAACAATTGGTGGGGAACAGCTGAAGAAAGTGGAGAGTTTCAAGTATCTGGGAAGCCTGATACAAGATAATGGAAGAAACTATAGAGAAAAAATGAGCGGGGGAGACAGGCAGAAGCATTCCGGAGGAGTGTGAGAAGCATGTTATGGAGCAAGGATGTCCCTCAGAAGAGAAAAAAGATCATATGTCGGACGTACTATCCCCCCATCCTGACGTATGCCTCGGAGACCTGGGCTATGAAAGGAAGGGAGAAGAGCAAAATACAGGCCAGTGAGATGAGCTTCTTGAGAAGCAGTATTGGAGTTACAATGATGGACAGAATAAGAAATGAGAGGACCAGAGAATTAATAAAGGAGGAACCATTACGGGATAGTATAGATAAATCTAGACTTAGATGGCATGGACATGTAAAACGAATGGAGGATAAGAGGATACCCAGGAGGATACACGAGACGAAGTGGGAAGGAAAGAGACCGAGAGGAAGACCGAGAGGAAGACCGAGAGACAGGTGGCTGAAAGGGATGGAAGAAAGCGTGAAGAAGAGAGGAGAAGACTGGACAGTGGTGGAAGCTGAGAGATGGTGGGAAGACAGAAGACGTTGGAGTGGTCTGTGTTCCAAACAGACCCGGCCAACGGCTGGAAACTGTGCAAGAGGATGATGATGATGATACTACGGCCTACAACGACGAGACAAAGCTCATATTCAGCCCCTTGGTGTCAGAAAAAACCTCGGGGCCCCTAAACAGTCGTAAAGGGTCCCCGGAAACTACATTTTAATGCTCTAAAACCAAGAGTTTCTGAGATATTCCCAGAAAACTAATTTCATTTAATAAATGCAAGCCAGTAACCATGACAACAGTGTCTCAAAAAGGTACATCCAACTTTCCATCTATTTCTGCAAGAAGTAATGCCACTCCATTTATTAAATTTCTGTGAAAGTTTGCAAATGGCTATAAGATTATCACGGAACCAACAAAAACTGTAAAATTCATCAATGCGCTTAAGGGGGTCAAGAGGTACCCTGGATTTTTTCACAAGACTTAAACGTGCGATGTGTCGTACAGAAGGTCTATTATATCTTCAAACAGCAACATTATTTTCAAAAATTCCTGAATTGAAATAGTTTATTTTTTATTTTATTTTTTTGCTTTTAGGAATTTGGGCCATTGGAGGTTAAAAAACCTGAATTTTCATGCACCAAAAGCCTTTATAATTTATTAAAGAGGTCTTCCTCTGGATGTGCACTTGACACAACAGTGTGGGTCAGTTTTTATGTGACGTGAATTGCATTTCGTCTACGAGGTTTTCAATTTTATTTTCACGTCAGGAAGTACACGTTAGGTAAATTAGTTTCAGAGCATATTTCAACTAATCATTTATCTTTGTCGACAAACAGATTCCAAGCCCCTAACCATTGCAACAGTAGCTCAATTGATTACCGACGACCGTTCGAAGAATGGGTACTTCTGCTAGTTCAGCTATATGCTGTTCTATTTTGCTCCGCAAGTTAGTCTACTGTACTGCACTCTTCTTCTCTTCCAACTTTCATAAAGCGTGGCACTGTTATAACAAATACTGGCTTCTTCTCGAGGTCTTGACTCGATGAAATCTCAAATTGGAAAGAACTCCTCTGTCCGGCTCTCTGCGCTCGGCAAGTTACAGTCTCTGCCTCCCCTCTCGTGGTGTGACGTAACTTCTACCACCTCTCCTCACTTCAGTCCGTAGTTCGACCTTCGTCTCTTCTCCTCCTACATGACGTAACTCTCGCTTCATGTGGCGTGATGTCTCTCGCAATGTAGACCTCCCACATTCATATAATAGAATATATATCCATATTTAAATCATTCCTTCATTTTGCCTTCCATAATTATATAAGATGTATCGTATTTCATTAATTTCTACACAGATCTTCCCATATCTCACGAATATTAATGAATAAAAGATTTTGATCCACTCTTTTATTTTTCCTGGGTCTTGGTTCATATCCAGATTGGTTCTTAGGTAATGGCCTTAAATAAATTCTGGCGCATTTCCCCGTTGCTAATTTAAAGTAAAGTATAGCCTGTACTTTCTTTAATAACAGTAAGTTTCTCTGTACTTGAGACTGAATTTATTTATTTACTGCGTCTTTGGGTAAAATCTTTTCAATTTGGAATGGTTAAATTTTCCAATGGATCTGTTGTCTTCAATCCTTACAATCTTATAACAATTGTTACCGTAGACTGTATCTACTTTGAACGGTCCTCTGAAAAGGCTACTGAACTTGATATACACCTTCTTCAGTACGTCTGCTTTCACAAGAATCCTGACTAATACAAGGTCACCTTCTCGTAGCGGTCCACTGAATCTCTTCCCTTCTAAACGTTTCAATCTCTTCTCAGCCGATTTGTTCAACTGGACTCTTGCTGCTTCGATTCTCTGGTCCATCGATGGTTCATTATCTTCCGGAATGTTGAAGATTCCGTTCCATGGTCGTACGGGTTTCTCTTCAAAATGCAACATAACTGGAATATCGTTGGTGCTCTCATGTCTCGTGTTATTTATGCAAAATTCTACTAGTGGTACAATCTTCACCCAATTCGCATGATTATCTGCACTATACAAGCGAATGTACTTTGAAAATTCAAGCATTGTTCTTTCAATAGGATTTGTCTCTGGGCTTCGAACTGATGAAAATAGGTGAACAATATCCAACCTATCCATCGCTCCCTGAAATTCTGCAGAGGTAAATTGCGTTCCATGGTCTGTTAAAAGTCTTTCTGGTTTTCCCAACTTTGGAATAATGTTCCTCTCCAAGTGATATAAAACAGTTTTCGTTGTTGCTTTTTGCATTGGATTAAGCATTACAACTTTGGAAAATATATCCATTGTGACTAACACATATTGGTTTCCTCTGTCTCCTTTAGGTGCAGGTCCAAAAATATCCTGACTAAACAGTTCCAGTGGTTTCGTAGGAATAATTGCTTTAGGTCGTTCCTTCAATAGTTCAGAATTGTATTTGTTTTTCTGACACAGTTCACAAGATCTGACTACTATGGTTATGGATTCTCTCATGTTAATCCAATAGAACTTTTCTAACATGGTATAGTATGTTTTGTCAACTCCTCCGTGGCCTATGCTTTTGTGTACTAACCAAATTAGTGGCACAATAAGTTCTGGTGGAATAGCAACTCGCACCTTTGTGTGTCTAGCATCGATGTATTTACATACAGTTTCTCCCACGAGAATGTAATGTCTAGCTTTCCTTCTCGTTTCGAAATATGAGGCGTGCCTCCTTGTCATTCTCCCTGACAAAAATCTATGAATGTTCCTGAATGGTGCATGCTTCTTTTGAAAAAGAGGAATTCTTCTTAGTTTAGCCAACGTTTCCTGATCTTCTGCATCCGTCTGGATAACATTAATTCTCTCATTCTTTTCAGGAGTCGGATGTCTGGAAAGAATATCTGCTAGTAGGTTGTCTTTACCAGGAACATGAACTATCGTGGCATCAAATTGTTGCAAAAACAGGGTCCATCTGGTCATCCTATCGCTTGACAAGTCTGACTTCAACATGAATTCCAGTGCTTTGTGATCCGTTCTGATTATAATCTTGTGTCCCAGCAATAATTTCTTCCAGTTTTGTAGAGCATTTATGACGGCTAAAGTTTCAAGCTCCGTCGTGTAATAATTCAACTCGTGCGTGCGTAACTTCCTACTGCTGAATGAAATATAGTGATGATTGCCATCTTGATCCTTCTGATACAAGACTACGCTAATACCAATTCGTGAAGCGTCCGTTTCTATTATGAATGTTCTTTCAAAATCTGGGTACTCTAACTTTATGTTGTTTCTGAGCATTTCCTTTGCTTGAATAAAGGCATTCTCAGCAGCTGCATCCCATTTCCATCTATTGTTTTTCTTTAGAAGCTCATGTAGTGGTGCCATGATCTCTGAATAACGTGGACAATGACTACTGAAAAATTGACAAAGACCCGCAAAAGCTCGGATGTCTTTGATCCTCTTTGGTTTTGGAAACTTCAATATCGCTTCTATCCTGTCTTCATTCGGGTGGTAACCGAATCTGTCTATAGTATGACCAAGAAAGTTGATCTTTTCTTGAAAGAAATGGCATTTATTCAATTTCACCTTGATGTTTGCACTTCTGAGGTTTTCAAATAGCTTCGTCAAATGCATGAAATGTTGCTCTGGCGTTTCTGAAGATATGATAATATCGTCCACATAGCAAATGGCAAATTGTTTTACTTCATCACTCAACTTGTCATCCAAGGCTCTGATGAGTGCTGGACTTGAATTTACCAATCCGTATGGTACTCTCTGATATACATGACAGGTTTGATTGAACATGAACCCTGTATAACATTTACTGTCTTCTGTAAGCTCTATTTGATGAAATGCTGCAGTTAAATCAATCACTGAGAAACAGGTTTTATTCTTCAATCTCCTCAGTAGTTCTCGGATTTTTGGTGGCCTGTCGAATTCTTTCAGCAGAACAGTATTTATGCCCCTGGCATCTAAACATAGTCTAAGACTTCCATCTGCTTTCTTCACGACTGTGAGTGGGTTTAAATAAGGAGTGGCTTGCTTTCTTATAATACCGTCTTTTTCCATGCCTTTTATCAGCTCTGTCACTTCTGATTGATATTTCTCCGGTATTGGATACAATTTCCTCTGTAGTTTCGTCAATCAGACTACACTCATTCTCCTCCTTCTTCGTGTCCTCTGATTGATATTGGCCTTCATTAAATCTTATGACTCCGTTACGTAAATCAATCACTGCTCCTGTCTTCGTTATAAAATCGATACCTAAAATAGCATCGAAATTTATCTGGTTCAAGACTATGAATATCTGCTCATATTTGTATTCATTTATGGAGAATTCCATTAATGCCTGTACTTTACACTTCATGGTCTTATCGTTGAATACACCCCTGACTTTAATAGTTGAAACGGGCATAGCTGTAAGTGAATTTCCATCCTTCAATCTGTGAAAACAGTTCTCTGACAAAATTGATGCTGTCGCTCCCGTATCTAGTAGTGTTCTCAGGCATTCACCTTCTGATACGATTTCTATAATGGGTAACCTCGCTACTCTTCCTGTTTTCGGCTCTTCTCGTTCATACAGGAGATCTTCATTCGTGGCTTCATATAACTCGTTTATCTGGATTTCATGTCTGGTTACGGTGCTGTTTTCTTCCTCCTTCACTTTTTGGAATTTGAAGTTTTTTTTGGTACCCCTCCTGGGTCTTCATTCCTCCGATCTCTGCTTGTTCCGGGCTGGGATTCTTGATTTTGGTTTCGCTATCCTTGAGTTTGGTTTCTTGTATTTCTTTCTCTGAGGTTTCTTAGGTATTCTTGACTTTCTCTCTCCCTATCATCGTAATACCTTCTCACACTGTTGTTATTTCTCCAACCTTGATGTTGTTGACTTTGTTGTTGTTGCTGTCTCGAATAGTTATTCGTGTTCCTCCAGTTCTGATATCCCCGATATCCATAATTATTCGTTGGGTTATTTCGATTGTAATATCCCTCTCTGCGATAATCATTGTTTCTGTTGTGGTAGCTATTTCTCCATCTTTGATTTTCATCCCATCTTTGATTTTGATATGGTCTTCCTTCTCGAGGTCTCTGATAACCTGGTTGAAATCGATTTTGTCCATACATTCTTGATCTAGTTGGACCTACTCCATTTTTGTTCTCTTCTGTCTGCTGCGTTTGATCGATGTGGATGGTGTGAATCTCTCTCTGTTCCTGATTTCTTCCTCTCTGGCTCTGGCTTCCAGTGGAGTTGTTGGACACATTAGACGTGTGATCCAGTCTCCTCAAAATATCTGCCATCCCCTCTAAAGTTTTTACATTTGCCGAAATGAGGTGCCTTCTAACTTCCGTTGGTAACTGGCATGAAATAGCATGAACTAAGTCTTCTTCCGCCAATGGAGGTTGCAAATACTGCCAGCGTTCTAATTGTTTCGTAAAGAAACTTGCGTACTTCGTTGGACTAGAATATGCATACTTTTTCGAGTAAATTTCGGCTCTTATGTCTTGTTGAAGTTCCTTGCTCCAAAATCGCTTTTGTAGAGCAATAGCGAATTCTTCAAATGTCTGATAGGTATACCTGAAAGCTCTGTGCCAAACTAGTGCTTCTGAGTCCAAGTATTTCTCAGCGACCCTCATATGTCTTTCACGTGTTATTCTATTCTTTGCTCTCAAAGATAAAACACTTCATCTGTTTCTTGTATCAAACATTCAAATAAATCACGTGTCATTACACTTGACACAAACAAAATAATATTATGGCGCAAACCTCACTCTGCTGGATTTGCTTAATGATACGTTGGGAACTGGGTTCGATGCTAGGTTACAACGAAACATCCCTTTTACTTACAAGGTCTACACTTGACCTGGATGGCTTCTGAGCACATCCTGAATGAAATATAAATGCAGTTACAAAACTGGTAATTACAGTCGATTACCTAAATGATACGACTTCTCTAATCAAGTTAGGGGCGTAACGTTGACTGGCTGCTATGAGTGCAGTTAAAGAATTATGACCATGGCATCAATTTACCATGTCAGGAGTAGGGATGAAAAGTTTCACCGTCTGGTGAAACGTCTACGCAGAATTACTAAGTTTGAACGCAGTAGGTGTGACAGAGAAACGTATGTCACAATAATGCGACATGAAGGAAATGATAATAATAATAATAACAATAATAATAATATGACAAAAAATAATGAACCTGATAAAAACGGTTCAAAATTCCCCTGCTCTCCCAAAAAATAAAAAAGAATTTTCCCGGTCGTGGAGAAATTCTTTTTTCGTACAAATAGAGAGGCAAAAAAAAATCGCAAAGGGGGAAAAATTGAATACAAAAAAAATGGGTACAGAGAGTTAGTTAAGTAACAAAGGTGGAATTTGGACAATGGGCAATCTTTATCATTGTTTGTGTGGTGTTCTCTCAGAAGCCATTACAGTAAGGAATACAAATTCACAAAATTATTGCAGCAGGACTGATTCTCATGCACTAGAAAATTAAATTCCTTAAATTTAAAGATGATAAAACAGAAGAAAGCAGGAAAGCCGTGCAGTAAGAAGGAACACTAAGCTGAAAGATCAATGAACAAACATATTCTGAAGTGATTCAAATGTACAACCTTCCAAAAGTTTTAATCAATCTCTCAACCAACTAATACTCTTATTCTCTTTTGAAAGTGTGTAACCCAAGGCAACTTAATAGTGGTATGCAGGAAGAGTAGAGCAATGTAAGATGATAACCTTACATGCCGATACTAAATTAATATAAGAACATAAAAATCAACTGGAAATTTACATGAATACCATAAAATATTTCAAATGAAAATGGACATATACATTACAGAACAAAGTACTATGCTAATTAAATATAAAATATATCAAGAACAAAATGCATATCTTCATAAGAGAGATTGCATAAAATGACAATAAAACTTCTACATGGAAAACAACCTAGAAACTATCTCACTACCTTTACAATACAGAGATAAAATTTGAAATCTTAAAATAGTAGGCATTAAGATATTACAAACTGCCTCATTTTTTTCCAGAAACTAAATATTTCTCTAAATGTTCTTTCAAAATAATCTGACACATCCTTGCAATTACAAATACATTAAAAGTTTCAGTACATGCCTCAAAAACATTTAAGTACAGTTTGGATTCTTCCAGACACCACAAAATGCAAACCAGAATTGCAATATATTCAATGGATCTATGGCAAGGGCGGCAGACTAACTGACATATCAGGACTTGCTTGTATTATTGACAATGAAGTAACAGTTATTTTTAAATTTTGTACATTGCATTTATCTGGTTAGAACATAACTCCAAGAAAGCACCTGTAGTATTTGGATGTGACCTGGCTGTTTTATGTACAGTATTCCACTACGATTGTATAAACAGTCTTCAGTGCATTTAGTTTTACATGCAATATCCACCAAAGCTTTGAAGGCAAGCTACAACTTACACAAGTCACTTCTCTTGCTGTACCATGGGCTTTTAGGTCACTCGTTGGAGGTGGAGGGTGGAAGGGTCAACTTTGTGCAAATAAGGGCCACTCCTAACAGCAGGCATTCTTCAACTAATTATGTTAATTTATTTTCAGAAAATGGTATTTAATTACAAAAGAAAGGGAGGACTTAACATTTCTCCAAGTATCCAAAGAGCTATGTGATCCCAAATATATACTGTATATACTGGCTGCAAATTTCAAAAATGCTGCGTCTGTGGCAGGATGGAAGAAGTCCATTAAACCCAAGACATATATTCATGGATTATCTTTATCCAGAGCCTATTCAAGAACTTGTGGCATATGGATGTGTGAGCAGTTGACTGGAAGTTTCCTGCTACAGAAATGGGAATTGCCTTCTGTATGCATCAACATTAGAGTGATCTCCTCTGCTTGGCAGCTAGTAACCAAGTATAGTATACTCTCGATTATCCGGTTGCGGATGATCCGGTTTCCGAATTAACCGTGCAAGTTTTCACCTAATTAAAAATAATTGAGAATAGCAAGCGAAGGAAACGGATCAGGAATGCTGAACCTTCTACAAAACCACTTAAATTAGCCGAAATACCTTTTGTAGTGATAAATTATAAGTGTGGAAATGCTGCCTATAACCCCATCCCCTTTTTAGATGAGTTATTAACAAAATCCCAATAGTGTCCGCCGATACGCGTGAATTGTGGAACAAATACAATATTGCCAACCCCGTACATGCGGTACTACTAATCAATCTTTATCCCGACCAATGGTTTTTGCCTGTACCAATAATTGTTGGGTGGGGGCTAATCCAGGGAAAGGGAATCGTAAATGACGTCTGAAAAAGTGGGGACCTGGTGCTTAAAGGAGCTCCTTTTGCCCCGTAATTAGATGTAAAATTTTATGTAGATAAAACGTAATTTGTTATTTTATTATGTTGGGTGATATGTATGTTACACCTACAGTGAATTATGATATATTCAATCGGTAGGTGTTTTGCTTGATTGCTAGATTAGCTAATATTATACACCCCTGGTTTTTGTCACACATCAATAACCTTTATCCAGACCAATGTTTTGCCAATTACTGCTTTTTCACAGAATTGCAAGATGTATTTTATATCCCATATTATGGTAACGTATACATGTGTGCGAATCAGTAACATAAGCTACTAAGTTTCCATGGCAAACTCAAAGCGATTTGAATACGATCCTGTTTACAGTACGATGCCCGTTTACATGAGGAGTTTCAGTTCGTATTGAAATCGATTTCAATACGGTATATGATTTATGGTGGTCAACTTGCAGTTATGTTGGCTAACTTGTATTAACCAGCAAAACATACAAGACCCGTAATCATCCGACGTTTTTTTTTTTTTGAAGGATGGTTTGTGAACAGGAAAAAGTATGTGCGGAAGATTTTGATGTTCAGTGTAATAATGATAAAATGTTATTGGTTTTATGTCCCTTTTAACTACTGAAGCCTTTAGAGACGCCGGGCTGCCGGAATTTGCCCCGAATGGGATCCGTAACGTGCCTGTAAATCTACTGACACGGCTCCCTCGCATTTAGGCGTTAGCAGGCTGACTGTGCCAGGATTCGATCCTGCTACCTTGGGAAAGCAGGCGAGAGAGTTATTACTGCGCCACTCAGCCAGTCTATGTTCAATTTATTCAATCTAGTGGACAAATAGGAAAATGAACGGATAAGGTGGCAAGGTGAAACGGTGTATTTTCACTTGTTCTGTTGACCACATTTTACGTACGAATACACCAGACATTAAAGGTAAAACTTACAAAAATACATTAACGCTAAAAACGTGTGTACCAACTACGCTTAGCAGCCACGACAGGAACACAGACAGAAACGAAGAATATGGGCAAGTTTAAAAATGTAACTCAAGAGCACGCACAATCGCTTTCAATACGATACGTGTTTACATGTTCCTGAACAGCAGTTTGGATACGATCCGATCCGATCCGATCCGATCCGTTCCCACAATTTTACCGTATCGACCTTGAAACTCAATACGATCTGAGTCCCGTTTATATGACAGTATTCATTATCCTAAGTGTACTCAAATCTATTTAAGTTCGCCATGTAAACGTAGAAAAAAAGAGACCTTATGCTCTGTCAAACATGGCTGATATGCCCGCACGGCTTGAGAGTAGTAAGCAGCATTTGTCTTTCAATGAGCAAGAAACAAAAACCCGTATCAGGGGCGTACATAAAGAGGTTCATCACATATTATTTGTTTATGCATTAAAACATTAAGAACCAATATAATCATGTACTATTGTTACTAAGCGACGTTTGGCAACGTTGCAAAGCAAGGGGACGGTAGAGCGATAACCTGTTATTACTCTCCAGTGCCTTCGCTCTTATGAACGAACCATGAACAGCAACAAGTGCCCTTGAAGCGTGTGACACAAGTTGTTGCCCTAACTTTTATACACTTATCAAACTTTTTGGCGAATTTGCCTCTCTCTGTAGCTACTGGTACTGCCGAACGGAGTTTGACTTGGTTGAAAACAAACTTAAGAAATTCTACTTTCAATGAGCAATCTATTCACAGAGACATACATCTCACTGAGGATGAAGTTATGAACCGATTTGGCAATGCTTCAAGAAACCTTGACTTTATATTATAGTATGAGTTGTAAATCAAAACAGTAACATTAATTCTTTCCATGTAAACACTATCAAGTGAGCGAGAGGATTGTATTAATAAAATGGTCCTAGTTGTGTTTGACATTAACCAAACATAAAACATCACAACAAATTGGTTGAAAAAGTGATGCCAGATAGCCTTAAAACTCATCATTTTGCCTCAAATTATACAAAAGTGTCCCGGGGAGAAACCCGGACCCCCTATTATTTGGGCCTATACCATGCCCCTAACCCCCAGTTGGGCACCCCCCCCCCGAAATAAAACTCTATATACGCCCCTGATCCATGTATTCGTAATTTAGCACATTTCCAGCCAGTTATGATTACGAACAGTAATTTAAATTGGTAATGGCTCCCAGAATATGAAATAAGGTAAGTAGGGTACATCATGATAATGGCATGGACTAAATTATCCAAGTTCAATTACCAAATTAAATTGCGATTTATACGTCCTATAAAGATTTAAAAAAACGACCTAATTGTTTTCAAAACTGGCATTGCGTGCAGACCACATCGCAGAAACTATTGTATTCTGCGATTACCAAATAAAATACTTCCAAGACCGTGGAAAGGGTGACATTGGTATGAACATACTGGTGATTGGCACCGATCAGGCAGAAGTAATGTCCTGTGTGACAGTTGTAACCTCCAAATTGCTAAATCTTATTTTGATCAACTTGGAATATGCCTTTAGGACTACAATGATTGTAATATTCGGTTAGGTTCAATTTTCGTAGGCTTTCTTTTACATTAGAAGAAATAACAATTGAAAATAATTATGTAATTATTGACTCACCGTTCGGGGCAAATGGGTTATCCAGGAGACAATCAACTTCCTTCTTTTCAAGTCTAGGAAATTTAATTCCTTCAATAATTGAAATGTAACTTCCAGCTGCTCCTTGATTGAAGCACGCTCTAGCGGCCACACGCGCAAGTTTGTCGTTCTTGTCGTTAAGAGAGATGCCACTAGAGTGTAGTAGTGTGCGGTTCTGCTATGAATGTTGGCCGCTTCAACACTGATACCATAGCTACAGTCTCAAACTTCAGTTTCAATCAATTTTGGCACCTTCAGGGCATCTTATTACCGTGGACTTGCGCGTTCGCTGGGTATTTATATTTACCTGCACGAGCTAAAATCAAACAATATTTCTTTTTAAATTCTTAAATTTTAAATATTTTTAAATAAATCATTAAAGCGTGTTGAATTACCGGGAAACTAAATAAGTGAATAAATTATTAAGCGTAGTGACACGTTTTGAAAAGCTGCAGTCGTACTCATATCCTAGAGATCTTCTTTTTAACACAGCAGTCAATGACTGTTCACGGGCCAGGTGCACTAAACCCTCCTTGCACTGTGATTTAATGTAGGGGCTGTAGTAAATAAGTTATTTTGAGATATGGTTGTTCAATAAAATTTAGAGGATTAGCTCTACCGGGGGCAGCTGTTCCAGCATGCAAATGACAGTTGGCGGGTGTTATAAGCTATATTGCTTTATTGATTTTGCGGATTTTGACTTTTTTGGTTCCTCTCGAATTTAGTAATTTTGACGTACTCTTCTGACTTCTTATAAGCACTCAAGCTAGGCTTATGGAAGCTACATACAGTTTTGTTCGTCATATACAATATAGCCTATGCGAGAAAGGGCATTCATTGACTTAAGATGGCAATTACAAAGCCATTCATGGCTCCATCCCCAGGGGCTCACATCTAGTGGGACGTGGTTTGGTGATCACGGGACCCCAGCTGAGTCCGGCATTGTTTCCACTTAATTGTGCCGGGCTCCTCGCCGTCTTTCCTGTCGACCTCGCTTGGTTAACTCTTGTTCTCTTCCGACCCCGACGCTATTAG
The DNA here is from genome assembly GCA_946902985.2 of Meconema thalassinum. Classification (NCBI taxonomy): domain Eukaryota; kingdom Metazoa; phylum Arthropoda; class Insecta; order Orthoptera; family Tettigoniidae; genus Meconema; species Meconema thalassinum. Next base: position 516,850,799 of record OX336392.1, read on the forward strand.
GGTATCCGAGGCCTCGGGAGTCTCTTCCTTTCCCGCCTCCATTGGCCCTTCTCTCATCTTTCTTGATCCCTCATACTTCTAGGAATCAACCTTCTTTTTCTTTTCATTATAGTTCCTTTTCTTTTTAAGATTCCCGCCCTGTTTTTCTGAATGGCTCCCCGTGTCTCTAAATTACATTTTGTAAGTATTTTCGATCTAAACTCCAGTTTGTAAGTATGTTCTATCTCAATTGCATTTTGCCAGTAGGCTACAGTATTTTGAATCGCGGCCTTCCACATATTGTGAGTATCTTGAATCTAAATTTCATTCGGTAAGTATTTTCAAATTCAATTGCATTTTGTAAATATTTTGAATTTCAATTGCTTTTTGTGAATAATTTGAATCTGGTATGGCATTTTCAATCTAAATTGCATTGTGTATTTTCAATTTCAATTGTATTTTGTCAGTATTTTGAATCTCAATTGTATTTTGTAAGTATTTTCGATTTAAATTGCATTTTGTAAGTATTTTGAATCTAAACTACATTTTATGCGTATTTTTCAATCTATTTCTTTTATGACTATTTTCCTTCTAAATTACCTTTTGAAAGTATTTCCACTCTACATTTTGTGAGTTGTTTTAATCTTGAGTTCCATTGTGTAAGTCTAACTTAATTTTCGTTATGGTTTCTATTTCATTGTCATTTTCGCTATCACCCAGACAATTAGGGGCCGATAACCTAGATGTTAGGCCCCTTAAAACAACAATTATCATCATCATTACTTGGTTCCAATTCTTTCCAAATCGCAGACCTCGTCTTGCGGTTCAATAGGGAGGGTGGCTCCTTTTTTACATATTGATAATAATGTTATTGGTTTTACGTCCCTTTGGCTTATAGAGACGCCGGAGTGCCGGAATGTTTCCCCGAAGGGGATCTTTAACGTGCCAGAAAATCTACTGACACTGCTCCCTCGCGTTTGCGCACCCTCAAATGCCAGTTGACTGCGCCAGGATTCGATCCTGTAACTTTTTATGGTTCTAATATGGTTAAAGACTTTAAGTTTAGTTTTAGTCCGTTTTATGTGTTTATTCTGTTAACCTCTGTTTTTATAATTTACTATGCCTTATTTGTTTTATTGTTTTTATGATCCCCGTTTTTACTGCTTTATCCAAATAAGGCATAATTGTTGGGTCTTTCTGTCTGTTTTATACAAACCATTTTTGTTTTCATCTCTGGCAGTGCGCTGTTTTAATCTTCATCCCATTTCATGACGTTTCATTTCATTAGGGGCCCATAACCTAGTTGTTAGGCCCCTTAAAACAAGAATTATCATTATCATCATGTACAACTGGTTGGTATTCTTCCTCTAGTGTCAATGTTGTAGCCTACATGTTATGTGTTGTGATTTGTTCTGTGTGGGTTGGGAGCTGTTTGTATGTTGTGGTAAATGTTAAGCTTGTGTATGTTCCGTGTGGTTTTGTTCTTGTTTCTGAGAGCTTGTTGGTATTTAGAACAGTTCCTTGAAGAGGTCATATTATGTTCTTCGCCACAGTTGGCACAGTGTCTTTTGTCTGTGTCTGATAATTTACATTCAGTGTGTTTGTGGGATCCCGCACACTTCACGCATTTAATGGGAAGAGTTCAGTAGCCTTGTGTGAGTATCCGAATTGCTGACAGTTGAAGCACTATGTAATGTTGGGTGCTTTGTTGGCGTCCTTACACTCTTCAATTGTGACTGTTCGACAGATGAGATACGTTAGTCACGGAGATCAAGATTAACGTCGAGGGGACCTGACGCGCTCACTACGCGTCACCCCATAATCTGCAGGCCATATGGCTGGGCAGCGGTTGCTTGGTAGTCCTAGGCCCTTCGTGGCCTGTAGTGCCTCGTTTTGTGTTTGTTTGGATTTTTATTGTTTTCATCGGTATTTTATTGTTGAATATGCCTTATTTGTTTTATTGTTTTTCATCCCCGTTTTAACTGCTTTTGGCACTCACTGTCTGTATTACACAAACCTTTTTCGTATTTCATCTCTGGTAGTGGGCTGTTTATAATATCATCCTTTCATTTCATAAAATTTATTTCATTAGCAGCCCTTTAACCTAGATGTTAGGTCCCTTAAAACAAGATTGTCATGCGGACTGCACCGTACAGCGGCCGCATGATACAGCACAGTCGAAGGCATCCCCAGGGAGCTCCATGCCAACACGCCAAGCACTGAAATCTGAAACACACACGGACAGCCCAAATATGCTAGAGGTACAGTGCATAGCATCGTAGCACGTTCAATTTCAGTCACCCTTAGCGTTAACACGTATTTATCTACTCTAAGAAAAAAAAGGGGGGGGGCGGCATTTTCACAGTTACAGTAAATTTGCTGTACCTTAAATGAATTTACGTTACAAATGAAAACAGAAAATGTCAAACTTCAATATCATTACAAAAGTAAGTTACAGTTACGTCAGGGAGGACGTCAACCAATATGCATATGCGTTGAAAAACATATCTTCCATTCCGCTACTCTTATCGGCAAGGAAATTAATATGCCTGCTATAATGTCTGAATTTTTCAGATTTTATCTGAAAATGTGGAGTTTATATTGGAATTTCAAATTGTAATTTTGAATACCAATTTATGTAGACTATCTTTCCCTAGAAATCTTCGTATCGAACTTACAGAAAATTGAGACTTAATATCACCAATAATGTTTAAACAAATATGCGCAAGCGTATTTTTCTTAGTATAATATTAACGTATATATAACATTTTTAAATGTTGAAGCCAGTTACAAAAACAAGCAAAATCATGCAAATAAATGCCTTTTTTTCTAAAACTTTCAGTTTAGGAAATAGGCTATAAGATTTCTTGTTGCAGTAAAATATGTACTTTTTTAAATCAATATATTAACTGTTAATGACGTTTCATCAATGAAAATGAAAAATCCACAGCCTGCTTCCAGTCGACCAACCAGGTCAGGGAATGGAATGAATGAAGCCCCCATCTAGCGGTGAGGATATGAACTGTGCCGGCTGCCGAAGCCTGTCGCACTCCCTTGGGGCAATGATTAAATGAATGTCGGATGAAATGATAGTGGAGAGTGTTGCTGGAATGAAATTGTGACAGTGAAAACCGGAGTACCCGAAAAAAAAACCTGTCTGCCACCGCTTTGTCCAGCACAATTCTCACATGGAGTGACCGGGATTTCAACCACGGACCAGCGGTGAGAGCCCGCAAAACTCTTAATTTATACGCTAAAATACTCCAGTACTGTAGTCTTTGTCTTCGTCTTCTACACCTTCAGCTCTTCTCTTTTCATATATTTTATGTCGCTTTCATCGTTTCGTTCCAGCCAGAATTTCAGTTTCAACTGCAGCAACACGGTTTTGGTCGATAATTCTGAGGATTTGGCATATGAAGGCCCATATTTAGAATAGTTTCAATTCTTCCTTCATTTCCATTATTCTAGATCATTTGTGGCAATTTTGACTTCATTTGTTTACCATTTCTTCTTCTAGTTGGTAGTATGTAAGTCTGTAGTTCGTATTAGCATAGCGTATAGAAGAGGTATTGTGAGATCTTCACGAGCTATCGTGGACCGCCGCACAGATGGCACTGGTGACGCCTGTGTCCCAAGCTCGTGTCGCCGAGTCCTGCGATGAACAGAGGCAGGCAAGTACAGTACTACAGGTTCGACTACGAAAGAAACCGAAACATACAACTCACGCTCAAAGATGATTTCAGCAACTGGACACTTTTGAGTATTTTCTAGATAATTTTGCTGACTTTGACATATCTCCTTTGTGCGGAAGTAGAATTGACATTTCAAGTAGTGGAATACATTACAAGTTAGTTTAAGTAACATAAATAAGACAATGACTCCACGGCTTCACTTAAATAGATTCTAAACTACCTAAACGTTCAAAAAATACATCCCCCAGAAACTATTAGCACCCGATATTTTTTCCTGTATAACCTTTTCCACTCGAAACAACTCATTCTGATGCATACCGTACGTTAGATATGTTGTTGCTGATGCATATAGGGGATTTGCGACATCGTGGTCATGTAGCCCCGTATATTTGGTTGTGTACGGAATTTGTCTGATAAACCTGTGTTGACTTTGGAAGAATAATAAAATTTCCGACTTTCAATACTATTTATTTATATGATTTTATTAAACACAATGTGTACAATCACGCTTTCACCAGTCTGACATTTCTGAGATTAGCGATTGAGACCTGCTTACACATTCCACTAAGTGGTATTTGGGGCATGGATTATTGCAATTCTTGCAGACGCAGTCGTCTTTGGGCTCATGAAATGACTCATTCTGACAGATTCTTCCATGGAACCCATGGACAGCGAATCGCGTATACAGATGTCGAAGTTTGAAATTTGGCCCCTTCCAGATATCTGTCTTCATTGCTTCAGTCTCCATTATTTCTTGTGGTATTTCGTCGGCTTTTTTTCGTCTCTCCTCGATGATGGTTTTATAAGTTTGAGTTTCCGGTAGAACGAAAGAGTGCTTTATGTCTTCCATAAAGAAGGATTCCTGTGCTATTTTATAGGCGTAGCTGTTCCTTGAGAATTTTTATATAGATAGAGCTCTCTTAATAAATCTCGCTTTGACGCTCTCTAGCTTCCTGAGGTTATTCACCGACAAGTAGGGCCAAATTAATTGTATGCCATATGTGGCGGTCGGCATAACTTTAATTTTGAATGAATAGCTTTATCGCTGTTGACAGGGATAGGCTTTGGAGTTTGGGAATGTCGTATGAGGCTTTCGTTGCTGCCGTAGCTCGCTCCTGTACATGCAGGGAGAAAGCAGTTCCAGTAGTTTGTAGCACGACACCCAGGTATTTGAAGTTGGGTACGAATTCTAAAGGTTCTTCTCCACACTTAAGTTGATCCATTTTAGTTATCCTTCCTCCCCTTCTAAATTTCATAGCCTTTGTTTTGGAGCTGTTAATTTCCATAGAGTTTTCTTCCGCCCATACCCTAATGTTCCCCATAGCTGTTTGCATGTCATCTCGGTATCTTGAGAGGATGACCATGTCATCCGCGTACATGAGTAATTTGACTGTTCTTGAGTCTAATGTTTGCCCAATGTCTGAGGTCATTACGTTGAAGAGGACTGGACTCATGGGATCCCCTTGTAGAACCCCCTTTGTTTGAGTAATACTCCTCGACGTGGTGATGCCATCATGGATTGTAACATAGTTCACGTCTAAAATCGATTTCAATGTTTCTAATTCACTATTGGAGGTGCCTAATATGTTTTCCAGTTTGTGGATAAGTATCCTTCTGTTGATACTGTCAAATGCCTTGGAATAGTCTTTGTAGATTGCACACAGCGGTCTACCGTGTTGGGCTAAGGTCGTTATTATTTCTTGCACAAGTTCCTGTACAGCCTGTAGAGTTGATCTACCCGGGGTAAAGCCATATTGATTTGATGGTATACTAGCGCATAGTCTATGTTCCACCCGTATTAGAAGGAGTTTAGAGAAGGTTTTGAACATAACATTTTCCAGGGCAATTCTCCTGTAAGAGTTTGGATCCTCCTTCTTCCCTTTCCCTTTAAAGATCACAATTATGAGTGTCTTCCTCCATTGTTCTGGGATTGACTTACGTTTTAGGCATTCGTTAAATAGACATGTTGGCGCGTCTAACAGGTCATGGAGTGTGTCTTTTAAATGCTCTGTAAAAATCCCATCTGGCCCAGCAGCTTTGTTTTTTTTTCCATTGCTTATAAGTTGTCTGACCTCCTCTGTTGTGATTGGGCGAGTGTCTTGGATTTTTGCCAGCTGCGGTGTGAAGCCGTTTGTACTTATATTAGTTTCTCCGAGAAGATGACTAAAATGTGCCTCCCATTGCGCCATGTTTACGAGAGGAGTTGCTGCCTTTTTCTTCGAGTTCCTTAAGATTTTATAAGGTTTCATTTCCGCCTCGGCTATTAACCTCTGTTCTATGTATAAATCGTACTCTGTTTTCTTTTCTTTTAGTTGTTTGAGTCTTCAGTCTTTTGACTGGTTTGATGCAGCTCTCCATGCCTCCCTGTCCTGAGCTAATCGTTTCATCTCTACATAGCTCCGACACCCTACATCCGAGGCAATCTGTTTAACATATTCTAACCTTGGTCTACCCCTACAGTTCTTGTCCTCGACCCTTCCTTCCATAACTAAGCTTGCTATTCCTGGGTGTCTTAGTATGTGTCCTATCAACCTATCTCTTCTCTTCATTAGCAGTCGCCAGAAACATCTCTCCTCTCCCACTCGTCTTAATACCTCTTTGTTTGTAACCCTATCTACCCATCTGATCTTCATCATTCTCCTGTAACACCACATTTCAAATGCTTCAATTCTCCTCTTTTCTGCTGCACCAATAGTCCAAGTTTCACTTCCATAGAGCGCCACGCTCCAGACAAAGGCTTTCAAAAATGACTTCCTAGTACCTAAATCTATATTCGATGTCAGCAGATTCCTTTTTTGTAGAAATGCTTTCTTTGCCTGAGCCAACCTACTTTTAATATCCTCTTTGCTTCGTCCATCACTGGTTATTCTGCTTCCTAAGTAACAGAAGTCTCCTACTTCCTTCAGCTTTTCACCTGCCAATTTGATCTCCATAGAGGTTTCTGATTTATTTCGGCTGCATTCCAGTATTTTTGTTTTACATTTATTTATTTATTTTCATCATGAATTCTTTCCGTAAGACCGAGTCCATACCATTCAAAAACTCATTCAAATACTCAGGCTTGTCGGCCAAGATGACGATGTCATCAGCAAATCTCAGAGTTGAAATTATTTCTCCTTGAATCTTCACTCCCACTTTAAATTTTTCTCTAATTTCCTTCATTGCTTGTTCAATGTAAAGATTGAAAAGTATGGGTGATAAGTTGCAGCCTTGCCTTACACCTTTCTGAATACCAGCTTCTCTCTCATGTCCTTCAACTCGAATGACTGCTGTCTGGTTTCTGTACAGATTGTATATCACCCTCCTATCCCTGTACTTTATTCCAATCGATTTCAAAATGTCAAACAATTTAGTCCAATCAACGTTATCAAAAGCCTTTTCTAAGTCTACAAAAGCCATGATCGTTCTCTTATCTTTCCTTATTCTACCTTCCAAAATCAGCCTAAGACTTAGTACAGCTTCCCTTGTTCCTACATTTCTCCTGAAACTAAACTGGTCTTCACCCAACTCCGTTTCTATCTGGCTTTCAATCCTCTTGTAAATTATTCTAGACAGGATCTTTGAAGCATGAGTAATCAAGCTGATTGTACGGTAATCTTCACATCTGTCAGCTCCCACTTTCTTTGGTATAGGGATGATTACATTCTTCTTGAAATCAGGGGGTACCTCACCTGTCTCATAAATCCTACACACCAAGTGAAATAACCTGATCAGACCTTCATCTCCTATGCAGCGTAGCAACTCAATCGGTATATCATCTATGCCTGGTGCTTTGTTCCTGCTTAAGTCTTCCAAAGCTCTATCAAATTCTGATCTCAATATTAAATCTCCTTTCGCATCCACATCAATTTCCTCCTCCCTTTCCATTACATGATTCTCAATCTCCTTTCCCTTATGCAAACTCCCTATGTAAGCTTTCCATCTCTCAACCTTTTCTTCCCTATCTGTTAGAGGCTTTCCATTTGTGTCCTTAATATTACAGCACTTAGTCTTCTTTTCCCCAAAAGTATTCTTAATCCTTCGATAAGCTGTGTCTACTTTTCCTAATTTCAGACAATTTTCTATACCTGCACATTTCTCTTTCAACCATTCTTCTTTCGCTTCCTTGCACTTCTTGTTAACCTCATTTCGCAGACGTCTGTATTCTGCTTTCCCATTTTCATCTCTTAGATTCTTGTGTTTCTGCCTTTCATCCATCAATTCTAGTATATCCTGAGTGATCCACGGTTTTCTACCTATTCTTTCTTTCCTACCAATGTTTTCTTCTGCGGATTTTGTTATTTCATTCTTCAAAAGTGCCCATTCGTCTGTATTTGAAGTTTGTTTAGGGTTTTTCATTAGTCCTTCCTTTATACTCTTCTTGAATCTTTCGTTTACATCCTTCTCTTTCAGTCTGTCTATTGCCCACCTTTTTGGCTTTTGACTTTTCTTCAGTTTCTTCAACTTTAATCTGCATTTCATTACAACCAGATTGTGATCAGAGTTTATGTCAGCACCAGGATATGTTTTACAATCCAAAATCTGGTTTCGAAACCTCTGCTTGACCATAATGAAGTCGATTTGGTAACGCCCTGTATCTCCTGGTCTCATCCATGTGTATATTCTTCTATTGTGGTTATTGAATAAGGTGTTAGCTATGACCAACTCATGCTCGGTGCAGAATTCTACCAGCCTGCTTCCTCGATCATTCCTTTCACCTAATCCGAAATCTCCTACTATCTTCCCTTCTCTCCCATTTCCTACCACAGCATTCCAATCTCCCATTACTATAACATTTTCATCACCCTTGATATACCTCAGAATTTCGTCTATTTCTTCGTATACCTTTTCAACATCCTCATCATCAGCTTGACTGGTAGGCATATAGACTTGTACCACTGTGGTGCAGGTAGGTTTAGTATTGATTTTTGCTACAATAATCCGTTCACTATATTGCTCATAATATTCCACCCGCTGTCCAAGTTTCCTACTCAATATGAGGCCAACCCCTGCTTGGCCATTGTTTGATTTAGTGCTAATGACCCTATAGTCTCCTGACCAAAAGTCCTGTTCTTCCTGCCAGCGCATTTCACGAATCCCAACCAAATCCAACCTCAACCTATCCATTTCCCTTTCTAAGTTTTCTAACCTTCCACTTCCTAGCAGACTTCTAACATTCCATGCTCCGATCCGTAGAATGTCAGATTTCCTCTTTGTCACTTCTGTGATGTTAACCCCCTCTCGAGTAGTCCCCACCCGGAGATCCGAACGGGGGACTAGTTTACCTCCGGATTGAAATTTTACAAGGGAGGAGGCCATCATCACATGTAATTATGCATAGAGAGGTGCATATCCTCGGGAATAGCATACGGCTGTAGTTTCCCGTTGCTTTCAGCCGTGCAGCAGGACGCAGTGTAGCCATTATTTGGCTTACATTATCAATATCTTAACCGTCTATAAGACTAGTAAAGAATTGATTTATTCTGAAAGGCTGCTACTCCCTTTCAGAATAAGTAAAGAGCAATTCTACTAACAAAAATACTAACCTTCTACCGTACTAACAATTAAATACCAAAATTCTACAAACAAAAAACTGAAGTTCCACCAACAACAAATACTACCACTAAAACAGTCTGTCACCAGGCACACTCACATGCACCCTCACACATCACAGTCTACTGAAACAATGAACTATAACTAATAAACAATGCAACTGCTACCAGACACACTCACACACCACAGTCTAATAGAACAATGACATATATCTAATAGAGAAACTAACTACCTACTTACAACTAAAACTAACTACATACTTACTGTACTGTTATTTGAATTGACAATATTTACAAAATGCAATTTAGATAGAAAATACTTACAAAACGTAATTTAGATTCAAAATTGTCACAAAATACAATTTAAGGGGGACGTATGCAAAATTGCACTAAGTGATAAATGGTTTCATTTCGGCTGTATTAAGGTAAAGAACTGATTTTACTTTTATTGATAACTCCCCCACCCTACTCACTGCATAACATCTCTGTATATGTAATTTACAGTTGGTAAAAAGACACAGAAACTCTGACCCACGAACTTGATGCACTAATGGGTCAACTTGCTAATAAAGTAATTACAAAAACAATTTTACGTATTACTATTTGAAAAAAGTAATTTGTAATTGCAATTGTAATTATGCTTATTACATTTTGAAAGAGTAATACAACTAGATGTATGGAATCAAGAAATAGAGAAATATGGGATGAAAGTAAGCACAGAGAAGAGCAAGACAATGGTAATGTCAAGAGGAAGGAAGGAAGGAAGGAAGAAGAAAGATATAATTGAATGGGAAAATTCTAGAAGTGGTTAAAAGTTTCAAGTACTTGGGAGGTGTGATCACAGAAGATGGAAGGATAACTGAGGAAATTGGAAAGAGAATACAACAAGCGAACAGTTTTTACCAGAGCATAAGGGGTATGCTGTGGAACCGAGATGTCCCAAAGAAATGTAAAAATGTATTATATTCAACCTACTACAGACCCATACTAACATATGCAGCTGGAGCGTGGACTACTACAAAAAGAGAGGAGAGTAGAATACAAGCCGCGGAGATGAAATTCCTAAGAGGTATAGAGGGCAAGACCAGAAGAGATAGAGTTAGAAACGCAGAGATTAGAAATAGGACAGGAATCTTGAAGCTGCAGGACAGGATAGAAACAACAAAGTTAAAGTGGTATGGACATATGATGAGAATGGGAGAGGAGAGAGTACCAAAGGAAACTTTCTGTGAAAAGATGACAGGGAAGAGACCACGAGGAAGGCCCCGAAAGAGATGGGCAGATACAGTGTGGGAGTGTGTAGAGAAGAGAGGAGGAAAACCTGAAGAAGTACTAAAACAGGAGAGGAGTGGTGGAGAGACAGGAAACGTTGGAGGTCCTTAATTCACAACCCGACCCAGGAAGCTGGAAACGGGAAATGAAGATGATGATGATGTACCCTACTATTATATTTCTCTCCTACTCCTAAATCCTTCTCTGAACACTCATCTTAAAACAGAATGGTCTGCATTTTTGAAATAATTATAAAAATATAGCCTATAAGAAGAAATGAACACGCTCATCTTTAGCTCCCTGGCAAAAAAAAATGGAAAAAACATTGAGTAAGTATTAATGTTTCTGTTCTTATGCATTTTATATGATGCTTTAAAAATCAATCTAGAAGAGATAATTTAAGTTAACTTCACTACCATAATACTGCTTAAGCGTTACTGTTGAGGACTGATGACCAAGATGTCCCTAACTTGAGCAAGGACTGCTTCACAACTTCATGTAAAATGTATTTTCGTAAAAGGGCCTTTACTTAGTTGGGATCGTTTGCGATACGTGGTACATGGATGTGTGTGCTGATTTTTTGGTGTTAAATGATGTAAGTTGGCAACACCAAATGTGGTGGCCATGTTGGTTTCCTAGTAACTTATTTAAGGTGTCCTGGACTATACCATCCTGCGACATCAGGAGGTTGAAACAAGCTTATCAGGGGCTAGAGCATTGCAGCGCTATCGACAGGACTGATGGTATTAATGCCTATCCTCTAAAATAGCAGTGTGTCCTACTGTAGAGATTGTGCTCATTTAGTTTGTGTGTCTTCATCTATTCCGTGTGTTTCATCGCTGCCAACTATTTGTCGAAGTGTGTGTCCCTTATACATGTTTTTCTATTTTTCCAGCCCAATAATTATTGTTATTAGTATCATCACTTCAGTTTTTATTCTTAATACTTTGAGAAATAAACATCTGTTGGATAAATCAGTAGTCCATAAAAAAGAGAGAGTGATGTCGAGTAAATCAAGTACAAACAGATCTTTCTAAAATAACAGGTTCCAAAGTTATTAAGGGGGAATGTCAATGCCCACTTAGTTTTGGGTATTTTGGGTATATTCATGGGCCATAGGAAAAAAGACTTCGCTCCGAGTAATATGACACCTCACACGTCCAAATACGATGATAGGTTCACGAGATATCGGGTTGCCGGTCTGCAACATGCAGTCGCGTAGCGTGCTTTAACGCTCATGGCTGCAGGTGGGGTAGGATTCACATTAGACCACTACTAATATTCCACACCACAACCCATGACCATTGACATGCCCCGTCGCCATCTTGATGACCACGTGTTAGGTGTAGCTTTATTTTAAGGCTGAAATTATATGTTCTTTTGAAAGGATGTGTGGTCCCTGGTGTATTCCTTGGAATACACGTTTAGTTAGAGTTAGCAGTCGCTGCTCTTTGCTTTTCTCTTTTCATTAGTTTCTTTTTTCCCCTCCGCAGACACAAACAGAAAAACTCTTTTTTTTTTTAATTACCTTTCTTGGAACGTCTATTTAGCCTATTTTATGTAAGATTGTTTCGGTTATTTACCCTCTGCAATTCAACCCCAGCTCTCCACGCGGCAACCTGTCGAAGCTTTTGAATTCAGCAAGTTCAAGAATGGCTTCAAACCGCTCAAGCAGATGTCGTCGTTATCGTTATCTGCAATCTCCTTGAAGACTCCATTCTATGAAGCAAATTGTATTATGTAGAAAGTTTAATTTTACAATGTTCGGTGGCGTGGTTGGTAGTATGCTGAACTGCTGTGTCCAAGATAGCGGGTGCAAACCCGGCCAAAGACGTCGAATTTTTTAAGAGCGTTAAAAATCCTTCAGTATGCCTTCCTTCGGAGAGGAATTAAACCGGCGGTCCCATGTCATAGATTTATGGGATATAAAAGATCCTTCCACAGTCTAATAATTTGTGAAGCTAAATTTCTAGGTTAGATTTCGTCGGAACGCTCTATCAAAGTTCCAACGTTCACCACTAGGTATCATTGATATCTGGTAGAGAAAGTTGGAACTACTTGAAATTGAACGGAACTTTAGCTCACCCTAAGGGTAGCCGCTGGAAGCAGCTACAGACTCAGGCGAGCCGAACATGTCCTCGGACACTCCCGGCATTAAAAGCCATACGATAAATAAAAATAAATAAATAAAACCTGCTCTGTTTTTCTTCCTTTGTCTCTCCCCCACCCCTATGTCGTTCTGGCTATCTGTGTGTTCAAATTTCTTACTCACTACTAGTCTAGTCGGCCCCGTGAAAAGTTCAGTTATCTGAAGGAGGACCTCCTCCTTTTCCATGAGGTTATTCAAATAGACGCCATGTCTGAAACTTGTGTTTAACGGCTTCAGCAAACATCACATCCATCATGAAATTAAGTACACATCTTAAGTGATTTTAACCATCTTTTAAAGGGTTTAATCTGAATCAAGAAATCTTCTTCTTCTTCTTCTTTACATCATTCCCACTCCTGTGTGGGGTCGATGTTTCTGACAGCTCTCCTCCATTTAGCCCGGTCATGCACATCCTCTTCTGACAACTGTTTTTCTCTGAGGTCCTCCTGTACACAATCCATCTATCTTCGTTTAGGTCTGCCTCGCATTCTCACTCCCTGTATTTGCATGTCTAGCATCTTCCTCCCCACGTAGGATTCCTCCCTTCTTCTCACATGCCCGTACCATTGAAGTCGCTTTTCTTGTATCTTCTTAGATATTTCCACAACCTTCAATGTTCCTCTTATTTTGAGATTTTCCACTCTATCACGCTTAGTCACTCCACTCATCCACCTGAGCATTTTCATTTCCGTGACGTCAAACCTGTGTGTGTGCGTTTTGCGTGCAGGCCATGTTTCAGAGCCATACAGCAATGCAGGTCTTACGACAGTTTTATATATTTTCCCCTTAACCTTAGGCTTGATCCTGCGGTCACAGAGCACTCCTGACATTTTCCTCCAGTTCATCCATCCTATCTGAAACCTGTGTGACACTTCCAGATCCAGATTTCCATCTCCAGTCACCATCGAACCCAGGTATTTGAACTCATCCACTCTATTTAACGTTTCCCCTTGCATTCTGATCTCACAGTCTTGGTCTGTATTGTACCTCATATACTCTGTCTTATTTTAGTAGACTTTTATATTTCTGACGCTCCTCAGCATATTTCGTTAGTTCGTCCATACCAACTACCCTAGCGGAATGAAGTAAATGTATCGTTGTTTGTCTCATGATGTAACATTCCTCATCAAACCATGGCTTTGCAATGCGATCATATGTAGGTATAACAGTGGTGGCGTTTAGAATTGTGTCATTCAGTGCTGCTGTCGCTCCATCCAGGTTCCCCTGCCCTATCATATGCATGATTGTCGGTATCTCCTCTCTGTTCATTTGCCATCTTTCCTCCTCTATATGTCTAGAGACTCTCTGCTTAGGGGGTTCTCCTTTCTGATGCTGTGTTCCAGTACTTAGTTGGATTTCCGCTATTACTGGGAGGTGTTTTCTGATTACTACTCTTTCGGTCTTCACTTGAGCCTGTCCTCCTGCATTTGAGAAGATTAAATCGATTGTGCTCCTTCCATTTGGAGCAATGTACGAGTAATCACTCTTCCTGTTTAGTAGCCTTAGATGGTAATCTAGAAGAAAGTCTGTGACCGCTTGAGATTTTGTATCCCATTTGTCTACGCGGCAATTCAGGTCACCAAGTAACAGGGTTGGTTTATCATTATCTGTGTTCTCAAGTGCCTTCCCTAGCTCATCTATTATACCCTCAGGATCTGGATTGGGCGTGAAGTACGCTCCTATTATGTTCATCTTACTAATGTTTACTGTTAGGGTGTTGAAAGTGCTCATAATTTGGCTGATATGTTGTAGGTGCGGCTTTATATAGCAGCTCAATCCGCCTGAGGGGCGGCCTCTGTCGGCTTTCTTGGCTAGAGAGTGAATACCGTAGAAACCGTCAATGCCTATTTCTTCCATGCTGAAAGTTTCTGTAAAAAGCAGGATGTCATTCTCTAGAAGTGTGAGTCGTGGGGTCAAGGCCAATACACTCTTCAACCCTTCTACATTCCAAGTCATTAATCTCACGCACTCAGTGATATTGTTGTTGATGATTTTGTTGCTGTGTGATCTGCACTCCGGATGGCCTCTTGCGATGGTAGATTTTGTTGATAACCGGCCTTCAGTGTTAAAACTCGAAGGGGCGAAAAGTAACCTCTTTAGGCCAAAATTTTTCATCGTCAACCACTTCCTTGTCTTTCTCCAGGAATGCTATATTGAACGCTTTGTTCCTTCCTCTTGTTCGAATGGTGAAACATGCTTTGACGCTATTAATGCCCTTTTCTGCCACATAAGAGGTGATGTCTTCTTCCGTGGTTTCTTCGTCCAGGTGTCCGATGTATATCCAGTATAGCCTTGGTGCCGGTTTGAGTCGTCCACCACTGTTATTCCCCTTCCCTATTTTGGCTGTGGGCAGTGGGCGATGTTTTTGCTGAGCTGGGCGTAACTGGTATCTGCTACTTTGGGTATCGCATTCATTTCTGTTATGCCTGTCTGGTTGCTGTCTGACCTGTCGACTTGTTGCTGTGGCATACTCCGCGTTTACGACGTCCAATTCTGGTTTCCTTGTTGAGTTTCTCATCAGGGGACTGGTTTGATGCTGTGTATTATGAAATTCAAACGACTGTTGAGTTGACTCTTTCACTTCATTTCTAACCATTATGTGAATATTATCCATCATGGACTGTATCTGCAGGTTAATTTTCCCCACGATTCTCGCCTCTATTTCTGAATTCGATAAAGTCTCGCTATGATGAATGTCATACGACTCTGATCGCTGTAGCGTTACTCCACCGCCTTCTCCGTGATGGTTTGCTTCATCTATGGGAGCTTTGGATGCCACTAGCGAGTTGTCCCTGTGACCGCTAGGTGGCACTAGTAATTTGACCGTCATGTTTCCTGCTCCCTCTTTAATTTGTTGTATCTCTTTTGACTGAGCCGCGGGAGCCGGTACCACCTTTGGCCCCTCTAGGTCACCAGACTGCGCCACTTGTCCCGACCAACTATTGCCTTCCTGTACTACAATGTCATTGTCTAGTTGCATAACCTCACATAAAGTAAGCTCTTTAACACGTTCCTCACATCTGCATAGTTTAGATTTCAGTTCAACCAAGCATTCTCGTATAATCCTTATCGCTTTATACAAGTCGTCCTTTGATTCCTTCTTGAGATATCTACTTAAATCCGTAACATTTTCAATACATTTAAGAGCGGAATCAACACGGCTTTCCATGCCGTCCGCCATCTTGTTTTAAATTATTTATTGCTAATTACTTTGGAAAGCTTCAGTTTGAGATATTTCTATTTGAAGCGTAACCTCTTTGCTTGTGTTTCCGTTTGATTCATAATGTCGATTATTCAGGTCCGTTTTGACGTAGCTATAACTATAACGGATCTGAATAACCGACATTATGAAACCTGTGTTATGTGACAGCGGTAGTTACGCTCGCTAAATCGCAACGCTAGGCCATGGGGTCAAGCTCTCTGCGGACTCGGTAGACGTGAGTTCAAGCACCGCTGTCGGCCGTCCTTGAAATAGTTTTCCGTGGTTTCCCCCATTTTCAACTCCAGGGAAACGCTGGGACGGTACCTTCTGACAGGCCAGGGCCGCTTTCTTCCATATCCTTGCCCAGTTTCATTAATCTTCATCTCTCATTAACTCCTCTCATGAGGTTGGCGTCACGAAGGGCTCCGGCCGTAAAAACCATCCACCACATAGAAATCTAATGATGTTCAATTGTTTTCAAAATACCAACATGGCATCAGTTCTAAATTTTAAAACCTTGTTTTTTATTCCTCATATCTCACATAGGCGATTGAAAAGATGATTTGTATGCTGGGCTACGATTGCAATCATTATCTAATGGCCCTAAATTATGTGGCTTACTTTTCGTAAATCATAGAAGCCGGGGATTTGACTTTTCTAAAAATTAGTTTCCGTGGTTCGTTACAGAAACATGCCATCTCGCGGGAGGAGTCTTAATCACCGATATTAAATGCTATATATTCTAGTTGTAACGTATCATTGTAGTGGAATTGAGAAGTCATACATATACGTCGTGAACTACAAGCTGAGTTCTATGTTGTAAATATTTTCAGTCCAGCTTATTGTTAGTTTTCGTTATGTTTTCCATTTCATTGTCATTTCCGCATCACCCAGACCATTAGGGGCTGATCACCTGGATAGTATATCACAAGGGAATCCTTGTAACAGGCAGGATATATGAAAGTAGACTGTTTAGTTCTCGCCTTCTGTGCCCACGATTGCAGCATTGAATCCCGGCGCAGTCAGTTGGCATTTGAGGCTGCGCAACTGTGAGGTAGCCCTGTCAGTCGATTTACTCGGCACGTTAAATATCCCATTCGGGACCAAATCCCGGCACCCCAGCGTCTTTAAAAGCCACGGTAGTTGAAAAAGACGTAAACCAATAACATTATTATTGTTACGTGCAAGTGCCCGTCCCAACATTTCAAACATGTATTTACCCATGGATGCAGCTCTTGACATTTTTGAAACGACCGCTTCGTCGCTCAGTTCCGCCTGTGACCACGAGATGGTAGCTGCTGTCGGACTTTGGAAAAACTCCAAGTAGTTCCTGTCTCTCCGATAGATGGTGTTTGCTGTGTCTTATTAAACTCTTTATACGCATGACATAATTGAAAGACAATTACATTCTTCGTCATGAAACAAATGCCAGTGTATTCATGATACCGCCAAATTAATTTCCTATTTATGACATTGTTGATTGAGGTGTCAAGCCGTGATTGGACAATAAATTTTACATGAAGGCAGTTCGGCATTTGACACGCAAAATTCTCCGCCATTTTGTGGAGTCCATTAGCCATAGTGAAGAAAACACATCTAGCCGACTGGTCGTGAAAGGTGTCTCCGCTGATGGGGGCTCTGGCCCCCATTCTCTACGAAATATATGTATTCAAGAGAAAAAGGAATTGCCTGTTCTCTTCAGGCTGTGAATTTCATCGTTTCGCCGTGAAGTGGACGTGTGAAATGTGGTCGCATCTCGATGCAGACATGTGATTGTGACCCAAACAACGCATGTGCCGGGTTAGCCATTTTTGTGAAGCACATGTAGTGGCGTACAGATTTTAAAAATTATGTGTTAATTATTTTATTATTAGGGTGTCTCCACTGAGAAGGAAATAAGGTACGTTATCATTTCATGATTTTTTAATATTATTGTTATGGAGCTCCGATATCATCTTATAGTAATATTTTAATTCTGTTCCTCATTTGTTTTATAGGCCTAATTTTATTGCTGTTTTAATTACGTTTCCTGATTTATTTTAATTTTGTTCTCTTTTCTTCGTACCTTATGGAGAGACATTTCTAGTTTATTTTACGTTTAAATTATTATTTATTTTCTTTTGCCAATCTTGGGATTGACATAGTAATTTATTCTTGATCCGTTGCCTTTCACTATTGTAATAGTATTTAGACATATCGTTTTCCGCCGTTCATTTCCTTCTGCTAATGTTTAAATTTAATTTTATTAATTGTTTGCCGTAATTTCGATCAGGCATGCGGTTTCCTTGTGTTTTTAGTGGCCATGTTCTGTTTTTTTTGTTATGAAGTGATGCATTCTGGTCTCGATGTCAGTCTCTTGGCGTCCACCGCGAAACTCAAACGTGTTGTGTTAACTTAAGATGTTTTTTTTATTTAACCTTGTCGGTTTAACATTGTGTTTTTACTAATTGTTCCTGTGTTTATCTCCATCATGCAAATTAATGAATTGTTTTCTGATACAATTTAATTTGGTTAATTTAATTTTTATTTCTCGTTTCATCGTGGCCGGGATCTCCGCCTGTCGGATCGCTATTGCATTCCCTTGCAAATTATCAAGCCCTTTCTCATTGTGTTATGCATGTAATTTTTATTTTAACCTTTGGGCTGTTTTACATTTTAATTTTAATTTAAGTCTTTTCTTGTCCTTTGTTTGCAAGCAAGCATGTTCTGTTTCTGGTGAAGGTGCTCCTTTAAATTTTTAATATTAAACCTTTTATTTATAACATTTTAATCTACTGTTGTGGCATTATTTCGCCGACGGCAGTACCGTTGGTTATTGGGGGGTGTCTGTTAAATAGCCTGTGCGTTGTCCCCTTCTCCATCTTCCTTCCACTCTTTTTGAGCTCTGCTGTTGGGACATGTCATCTAGAGGTGATGTTGCTGCGGAGGTGACCCGGACCTCTGAATAAAAGGTAAGTAGGGCCGGCCCCCCGGATTCCTGGTGTAGCAATTATTATTATTATTAGTTCTTCACGGAACTAGTTATCAGTTTTTTGACCCCTCAGGGACTCCCAACTTGTGGGGGTGGTTTGGCGACCATGGGGCCCCAGCTGAGTCCGGCATTGCTTCCACTTAAATTTTGCCGGGCTCCTATCAGTCATCTTTCTGTCAAACTCCCTTGTTCAACAGTTGTTCTCTTCCGACCAAGACGGTATTGTGATATCCGAGGCCTTCACTTTCCCACCTTAATTGGCCCTTGTCTCATCTTTCCTGATACGGTACCGTCATTCTTCGAGGGGTCAGCGTTCTCTAACTTTTCATGATATCTCCTGCCTTCTGCACAAGGCCATCAGCGAGGTAGGGTGTGTGTAGTCCCACCACCGTGGATAGTGCTACACCTAAATCAGATCAGTATTAAAGAAATTACAAATCTGTTATACATATACAAATGTTGATAACATTCCACGCAATATCACGAGTCTTCCTCCCCCCGCCGAAATCACTGCTACAACGCACCATCAGCTCTAGACAAAATTTGTGATTATTAGTACTACACAAGAAAATTTAGTGGTATTGTCGTAATTTTTATTTTATTGATTGCAGCCAATGGCCATACAAGAAAATAATATTTATAAGATTAGATGTAATGTGTTCAGGCATTCTGAGCGTAATTGACTGGTGACTTGGATCGTTTTTTACAATACTGTATGTGATATCTGTCACGTCTATCTCCACACAACACATACACATAAGTCACAATTCACAAGGAACGTGAGATTTGTTATTGAGACAGATTACGTGGTGTAATCCATTACACGAAAACCTGCTCAAAACATGTCTCAGTTAATAATTGTCATATTCGGACGTCAAGTATGGTTGGTTCCGTGGTAAAAAAAAAAGAAAAGACTGCATATAAGTGGTGCAAGGTGGCATCAATCAATGAAAACATTCCGGTAATGATTCTTTACTTAAGAAGAAACGGAAACACATAGGGTCTTGGCTGCAGGGATCATACTACGATTGCTAGGCACATTACAATTCATAAAACTCAAGAAAATGCTAAGTCAAAAAAAGCGGGAGTACGACAAAACAATTTTGACATAGAAGGACATTGAACTGAAACACTACATGCTAAATTTATATACAGTGATGGGTGCATATGCACCTAGTCCTAAAAATAAAATAAAAAACTTGTATTATACAGGAGCAAAATATATACATTAATGGGTGCTTTTTTACCAAGTCCTAAAAATTAAATATATATATGTGTCGTATAGAAGCGGAATATATACAGTTTGGGTGCAAGTGCACCAAGTCGAGAGGGGACACAAAAGCAGATATGTATAAGTGGGTGTGTGGGGATGGGTGCAGTGTGCTGGGTGTTTGGCGGGGCTGCCTTGGTTAGCCTGTGGCGTTTATCCAAGGTTGAGCCATTGGGTGTGGGACGTGGTGTCCATATCGTGCGTCATGAGGGGCGAGGAGTGCTCCCAACCAGCATCATTACCAAACATCATGTCCACCGCCATAAATGTGTTTTGGTGTGGGATGTTTGCTTCCACGGTCTATGTTGTAACGGCCAATGCCGTGTACAAGTGGGTGGACAGTCTTAGCTTGTATGGTGCGATACTTGGTGTCTGGTTATGGCTTCAAGCTCCCGTATAGATGTTGCATACGGGAGCCTTGCTGCTAACCGCAAGCATTTGTTTTGAGTGAGTTGCAATGCCCGGATGTTCGTCTTGGCGGTGTAGCCACAAGCTGGACAGGCGTAAGTCATGATAGGTCTAATGAGTGCTTTGTACATGTTTATGCACGCGGTCTCGCTTAATCGGCTGCGCCGGTTGATGAACGGGTACAGTTACATCATTCGTTTGTTCACCTTTTGTTTGAGATCCAGTGTTTGGTGTCGCATGGTCAGTTTCTTATCTAGATAACTCCTAGGTACTTGACCGTGTTTGACCATTGGATCTCTTGGTTGAACAATCTGAGCTGCCTGGCGTGTCTGTCTGTTCTTCTTGGTGAACAGGACCGCCTGGCTTTTGTTGGCATTGACCTTGACTCGCCATCTGGTGAGCCATGGTTCAAGCCTTTGGAGGGCATCCTGCAGCCTTTTGTGTATGCGGTGGATGTGTGTGTTTTGAGCTGATATGGCCGTGTCGTCCGCGAACAGGTATGTCGTTGATGTAGGGGATGAAGAGTATCGGGCCTAGGACTGACCCTTGGGGTACGCCCGCTCTTATCCTTCTTGTGGTTGAGAGTATGTTGTACACATCAACTTGGAATGTGCGGTCCTCAAGGTATGACTTGATGAGTCTTATGTATCCTGCATGGCATTCATAGTCAATCAGCTTTGCAAGTAGTCCATTGAACCAAGTTTTGTCAAATGCCTTTTGAATATCCAAAGACCGCGCCCGTGTCGCGACGCTTGTTGAAGCCAATTGTGGCGTGTTCAACTAGCCTCATTAGCTGCAGGGTGGAGGAGTGTTCGTGCTTTCGGAAGAACCCTCTTCATTTTCCCTTTCCTATCTGCCTTTCATTGCTCGACTGCACTCAAAATTCCGTCAGTCCTCGTTTGAGGATTGAGGGCATTTCCTTTCCCTGTCTTTTCTTCCTTTTTTTTTTGTGGTCCTTTTCTTCTTATAGTGCATAAGTTAGTTTCAAATCTTTGGTAAGTTTTGATTTTCATCCAAACCATTAGGGGCCAATAAACCAGATGTTAGGCCCCTTAAAACAACAATTATCATCAAGTGAACACTTAAGTACGAGGGCTTCAATTCTCTTAATAGCTGATTTCCGAATGGCTGTGAATCGCAACCGGTTTCAATAATCTTTCTGTTTGATCATTCTATATTTTCGTCCTAATCTTGGACGGGATGTACCCAGTGATCATATAGGCTTCATTAGCACTGTTCCTAGAATATAAACAAGCTTTTGATAGAATATCCCACCCACATCTAATTCGCAAATTACTTAAATTAAACCTTCCCCCAGGGGCTTAAGAGTATTGAGACGTGGGTTGGTGACCTCGGGAACCCCAGCTAAGTTCGGCATTGCTTCCACATTCTTGTGCTGCGCTCCGTTTCGCTTGGTATAATGTGTAGGTTCTGTTGGTGCAATTATTTGGTATGGATTGTTAAAATTGTGTCTTAACCCTTTCAGACCCCCTTTTTTGGAAAGAAGAAAAAAATATTTGAGGATTTCATGGATCTAAATTAGGTGTAAATAAGACAAAAATACCACATTTGGGTAAATTTAGCAGTTTAATAAGATTTTAGAGCATGCACATTGGAATGGACAAACAGTCTCAATGGTCAACACTTAATACTACACTACTTCTTATGGAAGAGCTTGAAGCAGTTGCGTCCCTTAACATTGCACAGGTGAACTTAACATTTTTCACAGTAAATGTGAGTTTTCTTCATACATCCATACATTTTACACCTTGAGGCTTCTTTTCTTTCATCGAATTCTGAAAAATGATCCCAAAGGTCCTTTCTGATCTCTGGTGCAAGTCGGATTTCTGTTTTCATCCTCTTGGTTTGTTGTGCATCATCTTCATTACTTGGTCTACCACGTTTTCTTTTATTTGAAGTGCCCATCCTTATCAGTGCTTCTCCTATCCTGAGTTTGAAATAGAGCAAATCTAGTGGTCTCTTTTCCCCCAAGTTTGTTGCATCTTTCGTATACTCAAGCCAGCTATTTACACAGGCCAAATCAATGGCAAGAAATAACATACGTAACGTCCACTTCCTTGATTTCAAAAAAATCCGGTACAAACTAATTAACATATCTATTTTGTCTACTCCACCCATAGCATGATTATATCGTCGAACAAGCTCTGGCCGTTTCACAGAAATATACTTTCTTGATTCTTTATTCCATCTTTGAACTTCATCCTGAGTGCCACAGCCAACAAAATTTGATGCAAGAATTACAGGTGTATTAGCATACCATTTGCACATGATTACATTCTCATTCATACTTATCACCTCCTCAGAATAACCTCGATCGTTTTTCTTGATATCTTTGTCGGAAGTAAACGGAACTCTTGAGAATCGAGAAATCCGAACTGTTCCACCACCATATATTTTCTTCAATCTCAGTATCTCTAGTAAATTAAAAGTACTGAAATAATTATCAAAGAAAAGATGATAATTTTCCCCATCTATTCGCTCAGTGAGTTTTAGAACAACGGATGCACCCAAGCCAAACTTCTTTACCACATCCTTTTGAATCTCAGGAGTTCCGCCTTGATATAAAATAAAATCATAGCAAATTCCACTTCTACCACATAGTAAAAACAGCTTTATCCCCCAAGGGTTGGGTTTCCCTTTACAATACTGTTTCATGGCTAAATGACACTTGAAGGGTCTACCACGTTTTCTTTTATTTGAAGTGCCCATCCTTATCAGTGCTTCTCCTATCCTGAGTTTGAAGCCAGGAGGAAAAGGAAGCGACGGCTATGGTTGTGTTGGAAACGGTGTGTAAAGTATTCAGTTACAGTTGATGTGCGGTTGCGTGTCCTTTCGGAAACCGAATTGTTTGTATGAGCCTGTTTTCAATATGTCGTATGGTTTTTGATATAGAGTACTTTTCCGAAAATTTTAGGAATGATGCTCAGTAGGCTGATGGGTCTGTAGTTCGAGGGGAGTCTATTGTTTTTCCCTTGTTTTGGAAAGACGATCATTTTTGGCATTCTCCATTGTTGCGGAAATTATTCAAATTGAATAATGGAGTTAAATAGGTGCGTAATAGGTTTTGAGTCCTTTTTGTTGTTGGTTGGTTCCTCAGTTTAGGGGCTACGACAACGCGGTCATTTAGCTCCGTGTACTATGGGTGTGTGTAGAATCTGTCTGTTAACCTGTGTTAATTGTGATGGCTGTATTAGAAGTCATTTTTGTGTTTGCTTCTTCAGTAGAATGGCAGCCAAGGTATTGCGGATTTCGCCCATATTATCTGAATTGATCTCAGTGTCTGCCGAGCCAGAGGAATAGTGCTAACGTACCATAGTTATGGTTATAACTACGGGTTATGTATTCAGTGAATCGCAGCAGCTGATGAGTGGTAGAGAGGGGTACACCGTCGTCACCTAGTGCTTTGTCGGGTAGATTCTGAGGAGATTTTTAATTATGTTTTTGTATATTGTTGGTGATTGTGTTGTTTGGGGTATGCAAGTAATTTTGAATTGTGATGTTTGTATAACTGTCTTAGTTATAATCACTTAGGATAAGATTCGGTTGGAAATGCTGTTCTAATGTTTCGGCAAGTAATTCAGCATTTTCTTGGCTGCTCGTAATTGTTGTTGTTTGAGTCTTAAGTCATTTGACTGGTTTGATGCAGTTCTCCATGCCTCTCTGTCCTGAGCTAATCGTTTCACTTCTACATAGCTACCGCACCCTACATCCGAGGCAATCTGTTTAACATATTCTAACCTTGGTATACCCGTACAGTTCTTATCCTCGACCCTTCCATCCATAACTAAGCTTGCTATTCCTGGGTGTCTTAGTCTGTGTCCTACCAATCTATCTCTTCTCTTCATTAGCAGTCGCCAGAAACATCTCTCCTCTCCCACTAGTCTTAATACCTCTTCGTTTGTAACCCTATCGACCCATCTAATATTCATCATTCTCCTGTAACACCACATTTCAAATGCTTTAATTCTCCTCTTTTCTGCTGCACCAACAGTCCAAGTTTCACTTCAATGGAGTGCCACGCTCCAGACCAAGGACTTCCTAATACCTAAATCTATATTCGATGTCAACAGATTCCTTTTCTGTAGAAATGCGTTCCTTGCCTGAGCTAACCTACTTTTTATATCCACTTTGCTTCGTCCATCACTGGTTATTTTGCTTCCTATGTAAAATAAGTCTCCTACTTCATTTAGTTATTCACATGCAAATTTGATGTCCATTGAGGTTTCTAATTTATTTCGGCTGCATTCCAATATTTTTGTTTTACATTTATTAATTTTTCTCATGAATTCTTTTCTCATGACGGAGTCCATGCCATTCAAAAACTCATTCAAATCCTCAGGCGTGTCGGCCAATATGACTATGTCATCCCGGCAAATCTCAGAGTTGAAATTATTTCTCCTTGAAACTTCACTCCCACTTTAATTTTTTTCGCCAATTTCCTTCATTGCTTGTTCAATGTAAAGATTGAAAAGTATGGGTGATAAGTTGCAAACTTGCTTTACTACTTTCTGAATACCAGCTTCTCTCCCATGTCCTTCAGCTCGAATGACTGCCGTCTGGATTTTGTATAGATTGTAGATCACCCTCCTATCCCTGTACTTTATTCCAATAATTTTCAAAATGTCAAACAATTTAGTCCAATCAACGTTATCAAAAGCCTTTTCTAAGTCTACAAATGCCATGAACGTTCTCTTATCTTGCCTTATTCTACCTTCCAAAATCAGCCTAAGACTTACAGTAGTACAGCCTACCTTGTTCCTACATTTCTCCTGAAACCAAACACATAAGAGTCTAATGAAACAATGAACTATATCTATTAAACAAAGCAACTGCCACCAGACACACTCACACACCACAGTCTAATGGAACAATGAACTATATCTAATAAGCAAACTAACTACATACTTACAACTAAAACCAACCACACATCCATATTCTAGAAGAGGAAATAGAAATGGAATATTCCAATGACCAAATCAGATGTGTCAGTAAAATACGTTTTTATTTTATTTATTATCTCATAAGGGGCACCTGAGCCGAGGCTCGTGATAGTGCAGTACATCAAGGTAACAATGGTATTTTAGTAATTACATGTAAGTTACATTGTTGAATCCATTTTTAGACAGTTCTTTCCTGAAAGTTCTTAGTGAGGAGATATTTTTCAGGCCATCAGGCAGTCTATTATATATAAAAGATGAGTAATGCCATAGTGAATTATTTCCAAACCTGCTGGTATTTATTACATTATAGTGGATATTGCTTGCATTTCTGGTGATGTGTGAGTGAGTATCTGAATTGGTTGTGAGTATGATATTTGAATTGGTTATTTTATGTTTAATTTTATATATCATTATTACTGAGGCTCTTTGACGGAGACAATTTAGTGATAGGACATCACATTGTTGGTATAATTGAATTGTAGGTGTTAACATGGAAAGATTGAAACGTATTTTCAAAGCCCTTTTATGTAATATATTATTTTTATTGAATAATCCTTTGCTGCAACAAGCCCAAATGTGAATCATGTATGCAATGTGACTTCAGTAGTGCTCGAGAAACTTTGTATTTTACTCGGCTTAGAACTCCTATAGCTGGAATTATTTTTCCACCAATAGCTTTGACATGATCATCCCAAGAGAGTAGCTCATCAATGACTAATCCCTAAAATTTGGTAGATTTAACTCGGGGTAGACATTGGTCGTGGAAGTATAATCGCATATCTAAAGGTAGGTTGTAGGAAGGCTTGTGAAATACGATATAGTTAGTTTTAGTTAAGTTAACTGTTAGACGGTTTTCATGCATCCATGATAGAATCAGATGTACATCTTCCTGCATTTTCTGTTCGAGTTCATGGACAGACTTTACAACATAGAATACATTGGTATCATCAGCAAATAGGGATATCTTACCGTTAAAATTTAGTCTACCAATGTCGTTGATAAATATTAAAAATAATATTGGGCCTAAAACAGATCCCTGTGGCACCCCAATAGTAATTGCTTGGCAACTACTCTCAGCATTCATGCAACTAACAAATTGTTCCCTGTCCTTAAGGTAATCTACAAACCAGTGAAGTGCAGTTCCTCTCACACCAGCTGATTCTAATTTATGAATCAGTAGAGAGTGATCCACAGTGTCGAAAGCCTTTTTAAATCTATAAATAAACCTGAAGCAAGAAATCCTGAATCTAGAGCCTCTTGAAGTCTAACAATATCTTCAACTGCATTGTTTGTGCTAGAGTTGGGAATGAATCCATACTGATGCTTATAGAAATAATGGTTACGAAGAAGAAATTTTAGTAGCCGGTCCTTCACTACCTTTTCTAATGTTTTAGAAATAACAGGAAGTATTGAGATAGGTCTATAATTATTAACCTCATGTTTATCTGATCCCTTATAGATTGGTACTACTTCTTAGGAATTTTCCCTTCGCTCAAGGATTTATTAATTAATTTTGTGATATATGGTATTAACTGATGAAACAGGGTCTTAATTATGTTATTATTTAACCCAGAAACATCCAAACTACTACTTTTTTTAAGATCATTAATTATTCGTGATACTTCAATTTCATCTGTGGGCTCAAGAAAATTAGAGTTGACAGGTTCTGTTACTGATTTGGTGCAATCGTTGATAGGAATTTTATCGGCAAGTGACTTACCAATACTTGTGAAATGTTCATTAAAAATTGTACAGACTACAGTTGGATTTGTAACCAAATTACCATTTACTTCCAGGTTAATATTACTATTATTATTGGCTTTGGTATCTGTAGATAATATTTCATTGATAATTTTCCAGTGATTATTTGTGTTGTTTAATCTATTCAAAAATATGCATTTTCTAGTTCTCTTCTCATTTTTGTTACTCTCGCGTGTGGCGGAGCTTCTTCCGGGCCCGGAGAGAGTCCGTCATTTTGTGTAGGCTAAGGATAGGTCATACAAGATCCACCCACTCGTACCTAATGAGAAGGAAAGACCCCCCACTTTGTACCTGTGGAGCCGTATTCACCGTGGCCCACATTTTTACCGAGTGTGTGGATCTTGCTGACTTACGAAGAAACCTTGGTTTGCAGACGACACTCAAACTTATATTAGCCGATGACGCGGTGGCTGCTGATCGCGTTATCCGCTTTATAAGTGAGAGTGGGTTAGGGCCAGCAATCTAAATTTTCCAGTGAACATTGACTCAACGACTTGTTCGTTTTTGAATGATAATGTTTTGTTTTTTCCGTAATTTTTGTTTATTTTTATAATTTTTATTTTTATTTAATTGTTTTTTATATTAATTTTTGGTCGTTTTAAATTTAGATGTCCACCTCAAATTTTAAATTCAATTCAAAATTTGTATTCTTTAATCTGTGTTAAGAGGGGCAGATGACCTCGTAGTTCCGCCCCTTAAAACAACAATAACTAACTAACTAACAGTGTGCATTATAGTCTGCAATTAGCTCCTTTGACTGATACATCCAGATCTTACTCTGATTTGCTGCCTTTTAATTTACTATATAACCTGATCTTTTGATCAATTAGCTTTAAAAAATCTGGAGTTACCCATGGACAAGATGGCCTTAATCTTCGACTTGTATTATGACTCGATCTTAGGTCCCTAGTCTCACTGTTGACGTTTTCCAAATAATAGATCAATTTGTTCACTATTGTTTCACAGCTATCATCATCCTTGATCTCTAATGGATTAACAGACATAAAATAATCCATGGCTTTCAAATTTCATCTTTGCATTTGCTTATGCCTTTTATGAACTTGAGCAGTAGCAGTAATAGGAATTTCAAAGTAGGACGTTTGTGCTTAACAACATCTCGAGCACGCGGCTAATACGCCGAGGAGGGGAAGCAAGTTTACTATTTTCTCACAGGCTCTTTATTCGTTTTCTATCCTGAATTTATCAGTGCGACGAATTTCACGACACTATTGATGGTAGCAAGCGAAGGAAACGGTTCAGGAATGCTGAACCTTCTACAAACCCACTTAAATTAGCCGAAATACCTTTTGTAGTGATACATTATAACTGGAAACGTTGTCTATAACTCAATCTCTTTTTACATGACTTATTAACACAATTCCAATAGTGTCCGCCGATACGCGTGATGTGGAACAAATACAATATTGCCAACCCTGTGCATGCGGTACTACTAATAAATCTTTATCCCGACCAATGGTTTTTGCCTATACCAATAATTGTGGGGTGGGGGTAATCTCGGGCAAGAACATCATAAATTACGTCCGAAAAAAGTGGAGACCTGGTGCTCAAAGGAGCTCTTTTGCCCTGTAATTAGATGCAAATTTTTATGTAGAGGAAAAGTAATCTGTTATTTTATTATTTTGGGTGGCGTGTATGTTACATCTATCGTGAATTAAGATATATTCAATCGGTAAGTGTTTTGCTTGATTGCTAGGTTAGCTAATATTATACACCCCTGGTTTTTGTCACACATCAATAACCTTTATCCAATCCCAATGTTTTGCCAATTAATGCTTTTTCACGGAATTGCAAGGTGTATTTTGTATCCCATATGTTGTGCGAATCAGTAACAGATTATAGGCTACTACGTTTACATGGCGAACTCAAATCGATTTGAATGCGATCCTGTTTTCAGTACGATGCCCGTTTACATGAGGAGTTTCAGTTCGTATTGAAATCGATTTCAATTCGGTATATAATTTATGGTAGTCAACCTGCAGTGAAGTTGGCCAACTCGTATTAACCAGCAAAACATAAAAGACCCGTATTCATCCGACGTTTTTTTGACGGATGGTTTGTGAACAGGAAAAATGGATGTGCGGAAGATTTTGATGTTCAGTTTAATAATGATAAAATGTTATTGGTTTCATGTCCCTTTTAACTACTGAAGCTTTTAGAGACGCCGGGCTGCCGGAATGTTGCCCCGAATGGGATCCGTAACGTGTCAGTAAATCTACTGACACGGCTCCCTCGCATTTAGGCGTTAGTATCCTGATTCGATCCTGCTACCTTGGGAAAATCAGGCGAGAGAGTTACCGCTGCGCCACTCAGCCAGTATACGTTCAATTTATTCAATCTAGTGGACAAATAAGAAAATTAACGGATAAGGTGGTAAGGTGAGACGGTGTATTTTCACTTGTTCTGTTGACCACATTTTACGTACGAATACACCAGACATTAAAGGTAAAACAGACAAAAATACATTAACGCTAAAAACGTGTGCAAACCAACTACGCTTATCAGCCTCGACAGGAACACAGACAGAAACGAAGAATATGGGCAGAAAGTGAACAAGCAATGACAGTTGGCATAGATTAGTTCAAAAATGTAACTCAAGAGCACGCACAATCGATTTCAATACGATACGTGTTTACATGTTCCTGAACACCAGTTTGAATACCATCCGATCAAACAATTTTACCGTATCGACCTTGAAACTCAATACGATGTGAGTCCCGTTTACATGACAGTATTCTTTACCCTAAGTGTACCCAAATCGATTTAAGTTCGCCATGTAAACGTAGGCAAAAAAGAGATGCTCTGTCAAACATGGCAATTGTCGTTCAATGAGCAAGAAACGAAGCCCCATATATACGTAATTTTGCATATTTCCAGCCAGTAATGATGAAGAACAGTAATTTAAAATGGTAATGGCTCCCAGAATATGAAATATGGTATGTAGCGTACATCATGAAAATGTTGTTGTTGTTGGAGTCTTCAGTCTTTTGACTGGTATGATGCAGCGCTCCATGCCTCCCTGTCCTGAGCTAATCGTTTCATCTCTACATAGCTACCACACCCCACATCTGAGGCGATCTGTTTAACTTATTCTAACCTTGGTCTACCCCTACAGTTCTTGTCCTCAACCCTTCCTTCCATAACTAAGCTTGCTATTCCTGGGTGTCTTAGTAAGTGTCCTACCAACCTATCTCTTCTCTTCATTAGCAGTCGCCAGAAACATCTCTCCTCTCCCACTAGTATTAATACCTCTTCGTTTGTAACATCTACCCATTTAATCTTCATCATTCTCCTGTAACACCACATTTCAAACGCTTCGATTCTCCTCTTTTCTGCTGCACCAATAGTCTAAGTTTCACTTCCATACAGTGCCACTTTCCAGACAAAGGCCTTCAAAAATGACTTCCTAATACCTAAATCTATATTCGATGCCAACAGATTCCATTTCTGTAGAAAAGCGTTCCTTGTCTGAGCTAACCTACTTTTTACACCCTCTTTTCTTCGTCCATCACTGGTTATTTTGCTTCCTAAGTAACAGAAGTCTCCTACTTCCTTTAGTTTTTCACATGCAACTTTGATGTCCATAGAGGTTTCTGATTTATTTCGGCTGCATTCCAATATTCCAACTAAAAGCTCAAGCAGCCTTAACATCCCTATGAAGGCTTCCAAAAAGATGGTATATACCTGTCAAGTAGTGCAGTGCATTCTTGGTGTCCTGGGCGAAACCCCACACAAGACACGTCACAAACCTAGAAGAATTGCTTTGTTTTAGTTATCAAGAGTCTTTTCTAAGTCTACTAATGGCATGAACGTTCTCTTATCTTTCCTTATTCTACCCTCCAAAATCAGCCCAAGATTTTGCCTGCTCCTACATACCTCCTGAAACCAAACTGGTCTTCAGCCAACTCCGTTTCTATCTGGCTTTCCATCCTCTTGTAAATTATTCTAGGCAGGATCTTTGAAGCATGAGTAATCAAGCTGATTGTACGGTAATATTCACATCTGTCAGCTCCCACTTTCTTCGGTATAGGGATGATAACATTTTTCTTGAAATCAGAGGGTACCTCACCTTAAATGTCACCTGATTGCACCGGGATTCGATCCTGCTATCTTCGGTTCAGCAGACGAGAACTTTGCAACTGGGCCACGCAGCAAGTCTTTTTCTCTAATTGATTGTGCAATAATATTTGCTAACTAGATCTCCTCTATTTTAAGAAGCTGCACATTCATTGTGGCCTCTGAAAACCTGGTCTTTTTTGGCGAGGAAACAAACAATATCAATGAATCGTTTTATAATGTTCCTGTTTTTACGAACATATTCGTTATATCGCTGATCACTAATTTTCTTTCGCTCTTCTATCAGAAGGTTCATTCTGGATTATCCAAATGTTCTTTTTCATAATTACTACTTGCAGGTGAATTTCAGAAAGACTGTGCTTTTTAAAAATATTTCTGTACATAATTAATTACACTGTATCTCTCATAAATCAGAATGACTTCATCGTTTCGAGAAAAGGGAAGTGACGACCAATAATAGGTTGTATAATTTGTTGACGGAAGAGCAACCACACAGCTTTGTGTTACTGGCAGTATATTTACCGTAGACTAGTCGAGATTTGAGCTCTTAAAATGAATGACGACCTATGAAAGTCAGCTTGGGTGTGCGAGTACATTGAAGTGTCGAATGCAAACTTTCTCTTTCGTGGCAATGCTCAATTGATGAGTTGGACAACCTCCTAACAAAATTATTATTTTTTGTCTTCAAAGTATCTAGAAGAAAAGTTAGCTTGTGAGGGATCCGGGTCAGAAGATTTACTAACACGTTAAAGAATCCCTTTGGGGCAAAATTCCAGCACCTCGGCGTAGTTGAAAGGGTCGTCAAACCAATAACATTATTTTTTAATTCGCGTGCCCTGTTCTGCGAATTGTTCTGTTAATTGCTCTCTTAAAAGTTCATTATTTCGCGCACACTGTTCTGGGCGCTTTCCACTACTCATTGCAGAAATTTGGCAACAATATTCATGAAAATGACATGGGCTAAATTATCCAAGCTCAAGTGTAGAGTCCAAGTATTGAACAATAAATTTCTATTACGATTTATACGTCCTATAAAGATAAATAAACGACCTAATTGATTCCAAAACTGACATTGCGGGCAGACCACATCACAGAAACTATTGTATTCTGCGATTACCAAATACAAAATTTCCAAGGACCGTGGAAAGGGTGGCATTTGAATGAACATGCTGGTGATTTGTACCGATCAGGCAGAAGTAATGTCCTGTGTGACAGTTGTAACCTCCAAATTGCTAAATCGTATTATGATCAACATGGAATATGCCTTTAGGACTACAATGATTGTAATATTCGGTTAGGTTCAATTTTCGTAGGCTTTATTTTATATTAGCAAAAGTAATAACTGAAAATAATTATGTAATTATTGACTCAACGTTCGGGGCTAATGGGTTATCCAGCAGACAATCAACTTCCTTCTTTTACAGTCTAGGAAATTCCATTCCTTCAATAATTGAAATGAACTTTCAGCTGCTTATTGATTGAAGCATGCTCTAGCGGCCACGCGCGCAAGTTTGTCGTTCTTGTCGTTAAGAGAGATGCCACTAGAGTGTAGTAGTGTGCGGTTCTGCTATGAATGTTTGCCGCCTCCCGACTGATACCATAGCTACAGTCTCAAACTTCAGTTTCAATCAATTTTGGCACCTTGAGGCCATCTTAGCACCGTGGACTTGCGTGTTCGGTGGGTATTTATATTTACCTGCACGAGCTAAAATGAAACACTGTCTATTTATTTTTAAATTCTTAAATATTTTTAAATAAATCATTAAAGCGTGTTGAATTACCGGGAATATAAATAAGTGAATAAATTATTAAGCGTAGTGACACGTTTTGAAAAGCTGCAGTCGTACTCATATCCTCGAGATCTTTGTTTTAACACAGCAGCCAATGACTGTTCACGTGCCAGGTGCACTAAACACTCCGTGCACTGAGATTGAATGTAGGGTTTGTAACTTGGTGAATACGTTATTTTGAGACATGGTAGTTCAATTAACATTTAGAGAATTGGGTCTGCCGGGGGCAACTGTTCCAGCGTGCTAATGACAGTTGGCGGGTATTATAAGCTATACTGCTTTATCAATTTTGCAGATTTTGACTTTTTCGGTTCTTCTCGAATTTATTAATTTTGACGTACTCTTCTGACTTCTTTTTAGCACCCAAGCTCGGCATATTGAAGCTACATACAGTTTCGTTCGTCGTATACAATAGGTTATATGCGAGAAAGGCATTGACTTAAGATGGCAATTACAAAGCCATTCATGGCTCCCTCCTCAGGGGTTCACATCTAGTGGGACGTGGGTTGGCGAGCACGGGACCCCAGCTGAGTCCGGCATTGCTTCCACTTAATGTATCGGGCTCCTAGCCGTCTTCTTTTCTGTCGACCTCTCTTGGTTAACTCTTGTTCTCTTCCGACCCCGACGGTACTAGGGTATCCGAGGCCTAGGGAGTCTCTTCCTTTCCCTCCTTCATTGGCCCTTCTCTCATCTTTCCTGAACCCTCATTCTGCTAGGAATCAGCCATCTTTTTCTTTGAATTATTCCCCCGGGGGCACTTGGCTAGTGGGACGTGGGTTGGCGACCACGGGGCCCCAGCTGAGTTCGGCATTGCATCCACTTACTTGTGCCGGGCTCCTTTCATTCATCTTTCCTATCGACCTCCCTTGGTCAACTCTTGTTCTTTTCCGACCCCGACGGTATTAGGGTATCCGAGGCCTAGGGAGTCTTTCACATTCCCGCATTAATTGGCCCTTGTTTCATCTTTCCTGGTACCCTCATTCTTCGAGGGGTCAGCCTTCTGCTCAAGGCCCTTAAGGAGGCAGGGTGTGTGTAGCCCCAGCACTTCTGGTGCACCCTCGATAGTGCTACACCCACAAGGGCTCTCGGCTGGTGAGTTCGGGAGTTTGCGACCCTGGGAGATTCTTGAGCTGGAGCGCCCCGCCCCCCCTTTTTCCATTGCCTCCGGGGCGGACCCACATCTCTTTCACTTTCCTATCTGGCTTTCATGGCTCTCCTTCCTTCCAAGTCCCTCAATCCTCATTCTTCGATGGTTGAGGCCATTTCTTTACCTCTTGTCCTTTATTTGTCATATTCTCCTATTGTTTTCCATTTCTTTTTCTAGTGTATAACTCAGTTTTAGTTATAGTTTACATTTCACTCTCACCCAAACCATTAGGGGCCGATAACCTAGATGTTAGGCCCCTTAAAACAACAATTGTCTTCATTAGGGCCCGGATGTTGATGCCGTAAGGAAGTTTAAAAATGCACTTAAAATTTTCAAAAATGACATCTGAAGCTCAAACTGAAAAGTCAATCAATATAGATTTGTAGCACTTAAGGGACACTGGGATTGAGTTTTCTAATTTCTGTAATTTTAAGGTACAATCTTGATATTTTGTTTGCTGGTAGTATGCGGTAGTATAAACATGTGTACCAAATTTGATCAATGTAGCTTCAGTAGCTTCATAGAAATTAATTATTTTCCAATATTTTGTCTGGCTGCGTGGTTCAGGGGTAACGTTCTCGCTTGCTAAGCCCAAGGTTGCAGTTAGCTGGCATTTGGGAGTGCGCAAATGTGAGGGAGGCGTGTCAGTACATTAAAGATCCCCTTCACAAAGATGTTTATTTTTTGTAAAATTCTAAAAATTTGATAGTTTTTTTTACAGGCAAACCAGAAATCCAATCCAAAAAGTAATGCACACGTTTGTGGATCAAGTACTAAGGAACATGCATGTTAATTTACAAGAAAATTGCATTACATCTGTAACGCGTACTAGATTTTATACATCAGTAAATGTGAAACTGAGAAAACTGCATATTTCTAAAAACATGCATATATTTTAATATTTCCACTCAACTTACCCATTAGAACTCCCCTGCAGCATAAGTAACACCTTCCTTCTTCTGTTTTGCAGCCTCCCTGTTCATCTTTGTGACCTTAGCCTTTAGTGATGTGTGTGTGCCCCTCCCCCACCCCCTAATAACTTCACAAACACCATAAACTTCGAAAAAGTACTAGCCTAGCGTCCAATAACTTGGTTATAAACAGAGGTAGACCATACGTCAGTGGCGGTTTCTGGGTATTCGCCCTGGAGCCAGTGCACACCCATTCTTGAAAAATTGCCGTTCACATTTGAATTTTACGAATATAAAAATTAATATAAGATTTTATGGTAGTATAAAGCGTTAACAAATGTCCAGAATACCGCTTTTTTACATTTCAATGTACCGCGTTCGTTGCGCCTCACTGCACGTTGCTTGTGTGCTGACTCAGGTATCATCAAATATCGCCGTTCGCCACCTGCAAAATTGTAGCCAGCGTTAGGCTTGAAGGAAGGAGAGGGGTTGGCAAGAGGGGAGCGGGGATGTGTGTTTACTATAACAGAATCGGAGCCAAATCCTTGCCTGGCGAATTGTACTGCGCATGCTCCGTTTTTTTTTCCATCTCCTGTCGCATCTGATTGACAGACGAAGAAGCGATGACCGCTAGCGTGTAGGAGCTACCGCACTATCTGTTGGGGAATTGTTGTACCAAGTAGAGTTTCATGCGCAGATTGAAGTGGTTTGAAAGGTTGTGTCTTTACGCAGCTAGCGCCACTGCCATTTGATTTTCAATGTGCATTTAAAAAACCACAATCATGCAGCCAACTGTATGATATTATATAGTCTATAGTTGTAACAGTGAATTCAGTTTCATTACATTTCTTTATAATTTACAGATTTTTAAGGTCCAGTAATTTGGAGGATTAACGCAGCCTATTATCTTGTTGATCTTGGACGTGGCAAGTATTTGTCACAAGTGTGTTTCTAAAGTGTGGAATATTTGAGTGCGTGTGCATTATTACGTAATTGATAGCTTATCCTCCCAGCTTGGCTTCACCCACTGACATAGCTAGAATCATTCCTCTTCCGTCGGAAGGATGGTGTCTGGGAGGCAAACACTCTTTTTCAGCAAATGCAACTGGGGATGGTGACATGTGACCGCAAACATGGGTCTAATTCAGGGTCAGAGAAGAGATTTTGACCGTTGGCCTGAAAGGAACCGTCCCGGTATTTGCCTAGTGATAAAAATGAAAAACCACGAAAATCATTTTCAGGACGGCCGAGGTGGGATTCGGGATTATTATCGCTACTGTTCAGGCTATTACATCGTCTCAACTTACTTACTCTGCAAGAAAAGGTGGCCATATAATAAGAAATGGGAAGACCTATTCCAAACCTGAATTTAATTCAAACATCCCTGTGCAAAGCGAAGGTTAGGAATCGCTTATTCCATGATGAAGTTACAGCAAGTTAGTATGAGTGGGCTTGTGGCTGTGAACTAACCAACTGGATGTATTGTTTACCGTGCTTAAAGTCGTGCTACGTGCACAAGAAAAGAAAATCCCTCTCTGCACGCTGGAAGCGGAGGTAGATTTCACCGGGCAAAGAAAAATGCTTGGAATTCACTAAATTTGCCAATTGTTGTACAGTATACCTACGAAAGTTACACATGTTTAGCATACAGCATCTTCTTATAATACCTGAAACATTTTGCTCATCCCTTGGTGCAAGGGTGGGTCATATCAAATATTCTTTCAGGCAAAAAAATGTTGTTACATTTTAGAGGGGTATTGGCCTTTTTAAACTGTTTTGATATTGTGCCTATTAAGGGAGGTATGATTTCTTTTCTCTAAAATCTCCATTTTCTCCACCCCTTTGGTCAAACTTACGAAGATAAGCATTTGGCCCTTATTCCAAAAATAGTACGAACTTTGAATGGATTCAGTTTTTAAAATACTATGAAAGTTATAGCAATATTTCACTTCCCCCCCCCCCCCTCCCCCATTTCCAACCCCTTGGTCATTT
Organism: Meconema thalassinum; assembly: GCA_946902985.2. NCBI lineage: Eukaryota > Metazoa > Arthropoda > Insecta > Orthoptera > Tettigoniidae > Meconema > Meconema thalassinum. The sequence goes on from OX336392.1 coordinate 516,887,930, forward strand.
TGCCCGTTAGCGAACCCGACCGAGATTTTGAATGGTTATATTTTATGTAGGCCTGTACATATACATTATAATATTAACTTTTGAACTGACGGTGGTTTTGGGATCTGTGGGATGTAAAACGCGAAGATATGTCAATTTTATTTTCGGATGTCGAAATGGTACCCTTCGCAATAGGTAGCTTTCTAATGAAATCTAACTAAAATCGACAAATGTGAACAATCAGAAGCCTACATGAATGCAGAATTGGAATTACAAGTACTAGGAAAGTAACAAATCAGACAACAGCTTCATTGTGCATTCAGGAGGGAACATACAACAGCAAAATATCGAGGTGTCGAAAAACCAACTCCAAGTGCCACTAGATGCATATCTAAGCATACAAAATAGAGTAACATAATGAGGAGACAGTTATTTTGTATGCTTAGATATGCATCAAATTTAGACTTTTTTTTAAGAGTGCACACCCACAATTTTTCTTCACCAGCCGCTACTGCCATACGTACACTCCTAAAGTCAACACAAATATCAAATAAAGATAAATTGTGAATCTACTGTCATTCTATAAGCGACTAGAAACTCTCATGAAATTAGAAAATACAATATAAATGCAAAATATCATCATGTCGACCGTTTGAGATATTTATTTATTTATTTATTTATGAAAAAAATCCACAGCCTGCTTCCAGTCTCCGACCGGGTCAGGAATGGAATGAATGAAGCCCCCATCTAGCGGCGAGGATATGAACTGTGCCTGCTGCCGAGGCCTGACGCACTCCTCTGGGGGCAATGATTAAATGAATGACAGATGAAATGAAATGATAGTGGAGAGTGTTGATGGAATGAAATTTTGACAGGGAAAACCGGAGTACCCGGAGAAAAACCTGTCTGCCTCCGTTTTGTCCAGCACAGATCTCACATGGAGTGACCGGGATTTGAACCACGGACCCAGCGGTGAGAGGCCGGCGTGCTGCCGCCTAAGCCACGGAGACTTTTATTTTATTTATTTATTTATTTATTTATTTATTTATTTATAAACATTTGAAATATTTGTAAAGCTTACGTTGTAAATAGTGTCAATATTCATCGGTAGATAGTAGCACAATGTAGAGCCAGTAGTACAGAGGGAATTTCAAATCCGTATTCAAATTACTCCGATATAAAATGCATAAATGCGTGTACAGGATAATGTACCAAGAGAAAGGGGCGTTTAAATGGAAGTGCGGCCGGCATTTAAACGTCTGGCCGTGCCTCAAAAATGGCGGAATGTGGAAAATGATACCGCAAATTGATCCGTTATGGTCAGGGGTACTATATAATGACAAAATCGAAAATTTGAATTTTTTAATAAAATTTGCTCAACAAAAAGTTTATGTTCATAGCTACTAGCTTCTTCTTAACTCTGAGAGACATAATTCCCGTATTATAAAGCTGTGACATGACTAAATTGGAAAAAAATACCAACCTTAAAAGGCTTATTTCTCTAAAATGAGACCAAAAAATCTACCAAACTTAAGAAAATGCTCTTAAAATGGAAAAATAGCAAAAAATACAAAAAAATGCAAAATATGCACCGGTACATCAGCATTGTTTTAGACAGCTCAGTAAAAAGATGACATGTCATCAACATACGGGCCCTAGTCATCATCTTCATCATCATCATCATCATCTTTTCATTATAGTTCCTTTTATCTTTAAGATTCCCGCCCTGTTTTTCTGAATTGGCTCCCCGTGCCTCCAAGTTACGCTTTGTGACTAACCTATTTTGAATCTCTACCACACTTTGTAAGTACTGTATTTTCAATCTTCATTGTATTTTGTAAGTATTTTGAATTTCAATTGCTCTTTGTGAGTATTTTGTATCTGGAAGGGCATTTTAAATCGAAATTGCATTGTTTATATTCAATTTCAATTGCATTTTGTCAGTATTTTGTATCTCAATTGCATTTTGTAAGTATTTTCAATTTAAATTGCATTTTGTAAGTATTTTGAATCTAAACTACATTTTATGCGTATTTTTCAATCTATTTCTTTTATGAATATTTTCCTTCTAAATTACCTTTTGTAAGTATTTACACTCTATTTTGTGAATCGTTTTAATCTGAGTTACATTTTGTAAGTATTTTCAGTCTAACTTAATTTTCGTTATGGTTTCTATTTCATTGTCATTTTCGCTATCACTCAGACCATTAGGTGCCGATAACCTAGATGTTAGGCCCCTTAAAACATCAATTATCATCATCATCATCATCATCATCATCATCATCATTTCTTGGTTCCAATTCATTCCAAATCGCAGACCTCGTCTTCCTGTTCATGAGGGTGAGTGGCTCATTTTTTACATCTTATTAATAATGTTATTGGTTTTACGTCCCTTTTAAACCACTGTGGCTAATAGAGACGCCGGAGTGCCGGAATGTTTCCCCGAAGGGGATCTTTAACGTGCCAGCAAATCTACTGACACTGCTCCCTCACATTTGCGCACCCTCAAATTCCGGTTGACTGCGCCAGGATTCGATCCTGTAACCTTTTATGGTTCTAATATGGTTAAAGACTTTTAGTTTAGTTTTAGTCCGTTTTAAGTTTTTATTCTGTTAACCTCTGTTTTTATAATTTACTATGCCTTATTTGTTTTATTGTTTTTATGATCCCCGTTTTTACTGCTTTTATCCAAATAAGGCACAATTGTTGGGTCTTTCTGTCTGATTTGCACAAACCATTTTCGTTTTCATCTCAGGGAGTGGGCTGTTTCTAATCTTCATCCCATTTCATGACGTTTCATTTCATTAGGGGCCGATAACCTAGTTGTTAGGCCCCTTAAAACAAGAATTATCATTATCATCATGTACAACTGGTTGGTATTCTTCCTCTAGTGTCAATGTTGTAGCCTACATGTTATGTGTTGTGATTTGTTCTATATGGGTTGAGAGCTGTTTGTATGTTGTGGTAAATGTTAAGTTTGTGTATGTTCCGTGTGTTTTTGTTCTTGTTTCTGAGAGCTTGTTGGTATTAGAACAGTTCCTTGAAGAGGTCTTATTATATTCTCCGCCACAGTTGGCACAGTGTCTTTTGTCTGTGTCTGATAATTTACATTCAGTGTGTTTGTGGGATCCCGCACACTTCACGCATTTAATGGGAAGAGTTCAGTAGCCTTGTGTGAGTATCCGAATTGCTAACAGTTGAAGCCCTATGTAATGTTGGGTGCTTTGTTGGCGTCCTTACAGTCTTCAATTGTGCCTGTTTGATGAGATACATTAGTCACGGAGATCAAGATTAACGGCCGAGGGGACCTGACGCGCTGACTACGCGTCACCCCATAATCTGCAGGCCAAATGGCTCGGCAGCGGTCGCTTGGTAGTCCTAGGCCCTTCGTGGCCTGTAGTGCCTCGTTTTGTGTTTGTTTGGTGTAGCCTAAGAATTTTAGTTTCGTTTTAGTCTGTTTTTTTATTGTTTTCATCAGTATTTTATTGTTGAATATGCCTTATTTGTTTTATTGTTGATCATCCCCGTTTTAACTGCTTTTATCCAAAATAAGGCATAATTGTTGGGACTCACTGTCTGTATTACACAAACCATTTTCGTATTTCATCTCTGGTAGTGGGCTGTTTATTCATTTTCATTTCATAACATTTATTTCATTAGGAGTCCTTTAACCTAGATGTTAGGTACCTTAAAACAAGATTGTCATGCGGACTGCACCGTACAGCGGCCGCATGATACAGCACAGTCGAAGGCATCCCCAGGGAGCTCCATGCCAACACGCCAAGCACTGAAATCTGAAACACACACTGACAGCCCAAATATGTAGAGAGAAACAGGTACAGTTCATAGCATCGTAGCACGTTCAATTTCAGACACCCTTAGCGTTAACAAGTAGGCTATTTATCTACTCTAAAAAAGGGGGGGGGGGCATTTTCACAGTTACATTAAATTTGCTTTACCTTAAATGAATTTACGTTACAGATGAAAACAGAAAATGTCAAACTTCAATAACATTACAAAAGTAAGTTACAGTTACGTCAGGGAGGACGTCAACCAATATGCATATGCGTTGAAAAAACATATCTTCCATCCCGCTACTCTTATCGGCAAGGAAATTAATATGCCTGCTATAATGTCTGAATTTTTCAGATTTATATCACAAAATGTGGAGTTTATATTGGAATTTCAAATTTTAATTTTGAATACCAATTTATGTAGACTATCTTCCCCTAGAAATCTTCGTATCGAACTTTCAGAAAATTGAGATTTAAAATCACCAATAGTGTTTAAAATAATGCGCAAGCGTATTTTTCTTGGTATAATATTAACGTATTTATAACATTTTTTTAAAATTTTGTAGCCTATTACAAAACTAGGCAAATAATTGCAAATAAATGCCTTTTTTTTTTAAACTTTCAGTTTAGGAAATAGGCTAAAAGATATCTTGTCGCAGTAAATATATATTTTTATCGATATATTAACTGTTATTTTTCAACATCAATGCGTCGGGAGAGGACCAGATCGTTGCAGAAATTCCGAAACCTAATGCTGACATCTATTTAATAATTACTAAAATCACAGACACAATCCGTATGAGTAGGATCCAATTCATGGGACATTTGGACTGAATGGATCCAACTATGTTAACAAATAAAATCTATACGTTTTTGCAGAAAAAGGCAACAAGGTCCAATTGGTACAAACAGGCGGAAAAGGACTTGGTTGAATTAGGGTTTCCCAATCTCAAGGATCGAGAGGAAATTAGGAAAATTACTCATACACGGGGTTTTGAGGCAGAAGAGAGAAGACTTACCAGACACGTCTGGTCGCAGCAACGAAAACTAGCTCAATTGTTGCGCATGAAGAGTTATTGGGCAAATATCAAGGCCAAGAAGTGTTGATTCCGCGTGGTCCTAGGAGACCCAATCGCGCAGAAGATATTAACTGTTAATGAAGTTTCATCAATGAAACACCGACAGCAGTGGCTATGCTCGCTAAAGCGCGGCATTAGGTCATGGGGCCAAGCTCTCTGCTGACTCGGTAGACGCGTGGGTTCGAGCCCCACCGTCGGCCGTCCTTGAAATGGTTTTCCGTGGTTTCCCATTTTCAACACCAGGCAAATGCTGGGACGGTACCTTCTAACAGGCCACGGCCGCTTCCTTCCACATCCTTGCCCAGTTTCATTCATCTTCATCCATTCCATCTCTCATCCCGACGCGCAGGTCGCCCACGGGCGTCGACTTGAAAGACCTGCACTCGGCCTCTCAGGAGGCTACACGAAAAAAAAAAAAAAAAAAAAAAAATCAATGAAACTTTGTAATTCGCAAAACTCTAATTTATACGCTAAAATACTCCAGGACTGTAGTCTTTGTCTTCGTCTTCAGCATCTCCGGCTCTTCTCTTTTCATATCTTTTATGTCGCCTCCATCGTTTCATTCGAGCCAGAATTTCAGTTTCAGCTCAGCAACACGCTTTTGGTCGATAATTCTGAGGATTGGCATATGAAGGCCCCATTCTGCATGCCCATATTTAGAATAGTTTCACTTTTTCCTTCATTTCCATCATTCTAGATCATTTGTGGTAATTTTGCCTTTATTTGTTTACCATTTTTTCTTCTATTATGTAAGTCTGTAGTTAGTATTAGCATAGCGTATAGGAGAGGAAGTGTGGGATCTTCACGAGTTATCGTGGACCACCGCACAGATGGCACTGGTGACGCCTGTGCCCCAAGCTCGTGTCGCAGAGTCCGGCGATGAACAGAGGCTGGCATGTATAGTACTACTGGTTCGACTACGTGAAAAATCCACAGCCTGCTTCCAGTCTCCGACCGGGTCAGGAATGGAATGAATGAAGCCCCCATCCAGCGGCGAGGATATGGACTGTGCCGGCTGCCGAGGCCTGACGCACTCCTCTGGAACAATGATTAAATGAATGACAAATGGAATTACAGTGGAGAGTGTTGCTGGAATGAAATTTCGACAGGGAAAACCGGAGTACCCGGAGAAATACCCGTCTGCCTCCGTTTTGTCCAGCACAGATCTCTCAGGGAGTGACCGGGATTTGAACCACGGACCCAAAGGTGAGAGGCCGGCGTGCTGCCGCCTAAGCCACGGAGGCTATACTGGTTCGACTACGTAAGAAACCGAAACATACAACTCACGCTCAAAGATGATTTCAGCAACTGGACACTTTTGAGCATTTTCTAGATAATTTTGCTGACTTTGACGTATCTCCATTGTGCGGAAGTAGAATCGACATTTCAAGCAGTGGAATACATTACAAGTTAGTTTAAATAACATAAATAAGACAATGATTCCACGACTTCACTTTAATAGATTCAAAACTATCTAAACACTCAAAAAATACATCCCCCAGAAACTATTATCACCCGGTAATTTTTCCTGTACAACCTTTTCCACTCGGAACAACACATTATAAACACTTTCTGATGCATGCCGTACGTTAGATATGTTGTTGATTCATATAGGGGCTTTGCGACATCGTGGTCATGTAGCCCCGTATGGAATTTTTCTGATAAACCTATGTTATGTGACAGCGGTAGTTACGCTCGCTAAATCGCAACGCTAGGCCATGGGGTCAAGCTCTCTGCGGACTCGGTAGACGTGAGTTCAAGCGCCGCTGTCGGCCGTCCTTGAAATGTTTTTTCGTGGTTTCCCCCATTTTCAACTCCAGGGAAACGCTGGGACGGTACCTTCTGAGAGGCCAGGGTCGCTTTCTTCCATATTCTTGCCCAGTTTCATTAATCTTCATCTCTCATTAACTCCTCTCATGAGGTTGGCGTCAGGAAGGGCATCTGGCCGTAAAAACTATCCGCCACATATAAATCTAATGATGTTCAATTGTTTTCAAAATACCAACATGGCATCAGTTCTAAATGTTAAAACCGTATTTTTTATTCCTCGTATCTTACATAGGCGAATGAAAAGATGATTCGTATGCTGGGCTACGATAACAATCATTATCTACTGGCACTAAATTATGTAGCTTACTTTTCGTAAATCATAGAAGCCGGGGATTTGACTTAGTAGTGTGTTTTGGCCGGTTCTAGCACCTCCTCCTCCTCCCCTCCTCCAAGATGGCGGCGGTGCGATATCTCTCGAACCCATGGTTGGATTTTAAAAAATGAGGTGTTGTTGAACTCGGGCTAACACTCCCTTTCCAATGGACAATATATTTCAACCCCAAAAATAAAACCTACCCCTACTAGGGGTGAAATTGAATTTTTTAGAGAATCTCTCTTTCCAATTGCAACATATGAGAGTTTGAATGCCGATATGGATTTAAACGTTGTTCTACATAAAGTGCATGTGTTCGGTGGAAAGCCACTATGAATTTACATGCATGTTTTTTGTTTTTGTTTTTTACGCATGCCCACTCATGGCTTTTGTAAGAGGGTGGGGGAGCGGATCCCTATGGATGGGTTATTGTTGACGGGTCATTGTTGGCGGGGGTCATTGTTGACAAGTCCTTGTGGACGGGTCCCTGTGGACTGGTCATTGTTGACGAGTCCTTGTGGACGAGTCCTTGTCCCTTTGGACTGATCCCTTTGGACGGGTCCCTTTGGCCTGGTTCCTACGGACGAGCCCATGAATTTATTTAAATTATGTCAAAGGGCCTACCTACATTTGTGTGTGTTGAATTGACGTTGTTCACCACTACTATAATGGAATAACGATATGAAAGGAAAGTGACGAAATACATGTGAACACGTGTGAAATGACCTTATTACCGTCCTCCTTGTGAAACAAGTCACATCCTGTTTGGCTTCATACGTGAGAAAATGTGAGTTCGAACCCGTGGTCGGATTTTGACGAATGAGGTGTCATTGAACTCGGGCTGATACCCCCTTTCCAATGAACAACATATTTCCACTCCAAAATAAAACCTACCCTACTAGGGGGTGAAATTGTATTTTTTTTTAGAGAATCTCTCTTTCCAATTGCAACATGTGAGAGTTTGAATGCCGATATGGAATAAAACGTTGTTCCACACAAGAGACATGTGTTTGGTGGATAGCCACTATGAATTAACATGCTTGTTTTTGTTTTTTTGTTTTTTACGCATGCCCACTCATAGCTTTTGTAAGAGGGCAGGCTTTTTAAAAGATGGCGGTTGTAGTGTAACCTAACCTAACCCAACCCACGAGTGGTGATCAAAAAGTATTTTAAGTGACGCTTGTCGATTGGCAAACCAATAATCAAAGAGGGATATGTCAGGCCTTGAGGTGATAGCCCCTTTTGATTGATCCCTGTTGATTGATCTCTGTTGATTTGTCCCTTTGGACTGGTCTCTGTTGACTAGCCCCTTTTGGACGGGCCCTTTTTAACAAGGGGTCATTTTTGATGGATCCTTTTTGACAGGTGCTTTTCGACGGGTCCCTGTTGACGAGTCATTGCTGACGGGTCCTTGTTGATGAGTCCCTGTGGACGGGTCATTGTTGACGGGCCCCTATTGACAGGTCATTGTTGACAGGTCATTGTTGACGGGTCATTGTTGATGGGTCCTTGCTGACAAGTCCCTGTTGATGGGTCCCTGTGGAAGGGTCCCTTTAGACCAGCCCCTATGGACCGGCCCATGAAATTTATCCAAATTATATCAAAGAGCCTAACTACATTTGTGCGTAAAGCAGTGTGTTGAACTGACGTTGTTCACCAGTCCTTACTACTACAATTGGATAACAATATGAAAGGAATTGATTAACCAGACATGAGTTAACTACCAACGAAACACTTTGGCGACTCTGCTTGTTATTGACCAATAAGTAGGGTTTTAGAAAAACTGTTTGCTATTTTGGGTTATATACAAAAAATGCTTAGACCTTTTGAGTGACTATGTTTGCTAAACAAGACATTATACCAGACACGAATAGGATTCTTATGTAGCTCAGACAAGGAAAGCATTTCTACAGAATCTGTTGACATTGAATATAGATTTAGGTATTAGGAAGTCATTTTGAAGGCCTTTGTCTGGAGCGTGGCACTCTATGAAAGTACAACTTAGACAATTGGTCTGAGGTTAAGTCTTAAAATACCCTCTCTCTGCCTTGTACTTTGTATAAACATTGACACTGTAACTTTGTAATATCAAAAATGATCTAAGTCGCGCCCATATCAATCACGTCTACTATCAATCGCGCCTACTATCAATCACGTCTACTATCAATTGCAACTACTATCAATTGAGCCTACTATGAAATGCGCTTACTACAAATCACGCCTACTATCAATCACGCCTAGTATCAATTGCGTCTACTATCAATCAAGCCTACTATCATTTGCGTCTACTATAAATCGCGCTCATGTAAAATCGCGCCTACTATCAATTACACCTACTATCAATCGCGCCTACTATCAATTGCGTCTACTATAAATCGCGCCCATGTCTAATTACGCCTACTATCAATCGCGCCTACTATCTTTCGCGTCTACTATAAATCGCGCTCATGTCAAATCACGCCTACTATCAATCACGCCTACTATCAATTGCGTCCACTATTAATCGCACCTACTATCAATTGCGTCTACTATAAATCGCGCCTACTAGGACATGGCGTTTCATTAAACTAAAACATTTCCTTTTTTGTCAGCCTCTCACCCCTCCCATCAATCTATGACGTCATAATCAGTCTTAAAGCAAGTCTAAACTTGTAGAACGTGTCACGTGACAAAGTTAGGTTAGGTAAAGTTAGGTTATGTTAAGTGAGCTGAGATTATGTCTTAAAATACCCCCTCTCTACCTTGTACTTTGTATAAACATTGACACTGTAACTTTATAATATCAAAAATGATCTGAGTCGCGCCCATGTCAAATTGCGCCTACTATCAATCGCGTCTATTATCAATCACGCCTACTATCAATCGCGCCTACTATCATTTGCGTCTACTATAAATCGCGCTCATGTCAAATCACGCCTACTATCAATCACGCCTACTATCAATTGCGTCTACTATTAATCGCGCCTACTATCAATTGCGTCTACTATAAATCACGCCTACTAGGACATGACGTTTAAATAAACTAAAACATTTCCTTTTTTGCCAGCCTCTCACCCCTCCCATCAATCTATGACGACATAATCAGTCTTAAAGTAAGTCTAAACTTGTAGAACATGTCACGTGATAAAGTTAGGTTAGGCAAAGTTTGGTTATGTTAAGTGAGCTGAGGTTAGGTCTTAAAATACCCCCTCTCTACCTTGTACTTTGTATAAACATTGACATTGTAACTTTATAATATCAAAAATGATCTAAGTCGCGCCCATGTCAAATTACGTCTACTATCAATCGCTCCTACTATCAATCACGCCTACTATCAATTGCATCTACTATCAATTGAGCCTACTATGAATTGCGCTTACTACAAATCACGCCTACTATCAATCACGCCTAGTATCAATTGCGTCTACTATTAATCACGTCTAGTATCAAATACACCTACTATCAATCACGTCTACTATCAATTGCGTCTACTATAAATCACGCCTACTAGGACATGACGTTTCATTAAACTAATACATTACCTTTTTGGCCAGCCTCTCACCCCTCCCATCAATCTATGACGACATAATCAGTCTTAAGGCAAGTCTAAACTTGTAGAACATGTCACGTGACAAAGTTAGGTTAGGTAAAGTTTGGTTATGTTAAGTGAGCTGAGGTAAAGTCTTAAAATACCCCCTCTCTACCTTGTACTTTGTATAAACATTGACACTGTAACTTTATGATATCAAAAATGATCTAAGTTGCGCCCATGTCAAAGTACGTCTACTATCAATCGCGCCTACTATCAATCACGCCTACTATCAATTGCATTTACTATCAATTGAGCCTACTATGAATTGCGCTTACTACAAATCACGCCTACTATCAATCACGCCTAGTATCAATTGCGTCTACCATTAATCACGTCTAGTATCGATTACACCTACTATCAATTACGTCTACTATCAATTGCGTCTACTATAAATCACGCCTACTAGGACATGACGTTTCATTAAACTAAAACATTTCCTTTTTTGCCAGCCTCTCACCCCTCCCATCTGCAAAACGTGCTTGTATAAGCTGTGTATTTAAATTCAATATATACAATTAACCACTAAGTGTTCAGAACTAACAGGTCTAGGGTATATATATGGGACCCTTAGCAACAAACAAAAAAAATACGGTCTAACTTACGAGTGAATGGTCTTGTCATATGCAGTAAGTACCTGTTAACCTTGACTAGGGTATAAGAATATTGTCAGTTGACTACTGCCTGTTACAGTGTTCACATCGTGAAAGACCGTCTCACCTACCAGTCTCCAGCCTTGTCATACGCAGTAAGCAGCTGTTGGCGGAAAACAACATCCATAAATCTTGACATTTAGGAAAGTGTGTGTGTGTGTAAATCACTTGTAATCTAAAGATTGTTCATGTGTCTTTACTAAAATTTAATTCATATGTATTAGTTGATATGGAAGTCTCAACAACCAGTCATGGCAAGCCATGTGTCTTCTATAAAGGATATACATATATTGTAAAAACAACCAATAAAGATGGAACTGTTATTTGGCGATGTTCAAAACAACGATCCAAAAAGTGTCGAGGAATGATTAAAACAAAAGACTCCAACGTACTTACTTCAAAAGAACATCATTGTGAATCTCAAATTAATACACATTTAAATACGCAAAATACTCTAACCCAGGTAAAAAAGCAAGTCCAAGAAAAATATATTGCTGCTCAAGATAGTGCATTGTTTGTTAAAATCATTCATCATCACCTCAAAAAGACATGTTAGGACAATTAACATCGTTCAAAATACCCTTAACACTATCAAAAGCAACGCAGGCTCTACAAGAGGTCCCTGTGGAAAACAAACAAGAGGAATTGGATAGTTCTAGTGATGTTGAGAATGATGATGATGATGATGATAATGATGGTGACAATGACTATAATAATTTTGATGATAATATTCATAATGATGATGATGATAATTATGAAAAAGAAGAGGATGAGGGTTTTATGTTTATAAATCCATTGCGGCTTCCCCAGTTTTTAAGAGCAAGAGTACCTGGAGAAAGTTGTAAAAGGATCTACAACAAGCGTTGTGTTTAAAATTCTATATCGAACAATGGTAAAGAGATAGAGTTGAATTCAGTGTGTGTAACTATTATAAAATGAATTTAATAAAAATATTGTATGGGTATTGTCTGTTTTTCTTAATTACTATCCCCATGTCCCACTATTAATACAGTTGTTAACCATCAACAGTCTCTGACTATGTTCAGAAAGAGAGTGGCCTTAAACAATACACTATATCTATGGTTTGTGTACCGAGTATCATAATAATGCAGTGTGGCCAAGCCATGTTAAGGCAATAGTTATGTCAGGTAAGGGATTCGAACCCTTGCTTCCATATACAGAAAATTTGATCTTAGTCAAACACCTTAACCACTCGGTCAACCTGACAGTTACTAATTTAATTAGTCTTGAGGACTTCAGTGTTTACAAAACATTTTCCAGTATACATTGACTAAACCACTTGCTTGTTTTGAAATATAGATTTTGTTTTGTTTTACCATAACATTGCAGTTATGAGTCTTGTGAACTGGGTGTTCAATATAGGTTTAAAGGCATTTTAAAATCATTTTAGAAAAGCTCTTAGGTATCGTGTCATGGGTTTTAGTAATGCATTACTGTTCGTTGACTAACATTTACCGTTACACAACATTATTTCAGTGAACTTACATGTTGTTGTTTGAGTCTTTAGTCCTTTGACTGGTTTGATGCAGATCTCAGCGCCTATCTGTTCCGAGCTAATCGTTTCATCTCTATATAGCTACCACACCCTACATTCAAGGCTATCTGTTTAACATATTCTAAACTTGGTCTACCCCTACAGTTCTCGTCCTCGAACCTTTCTTCCATAACTACGTTTGCTATTCTTGGGTGTCTTAGTACGTGTCCTAACAACCTATCTCTTTACTTCAATAACAGTCGCCAGATGCATCTCTTCTCCCCCACTCGTCTTAATACCTCTTTGTTAGTAACCCTATTTACCCATCTAATCTTCATCATTCTCCTGTAACACCACATTTCAAACACTTCAATTCTCCACTTTTCTGCTACACCAATTGTCTAAGTTGTACTTTCATAGAGTGCCACGCTCCAGACAAAGGCCTTCAAAATGACTTCCTAATACCTAAATCTATATTCAATGTCAACAGATTCTGTAGAAATGCTTTCCTTGTCTGAGCTACATAAGAATCCTATTCGTGTCTGGTATAATGTCTTGTTTAGCAAACATAGTCACTCAAAAGGTCTAAGCATTTTTTGTATATAACCCAAAATAGCAAACAGTTTTTCTAAAACCCTACTCATTGGTCAATAACAAGCAGAGTCGCCAAAGTGTTTCGTTGGTAGTTAACTCATGTCTGGTTAATCAATTCCTTTCATATTGTTATCCAATTGTAGTAGTAAGAACTGGTGAACAACGTCAGTTCAACACACTGCTTTACGCACAAATGTAGTTAGGCCCTTTCATATATTTTGGATAAATTTCATGGGCCGGTCCATAGGGACCAGTCCAAAGGGGCCGGTCTAAAGGGACCCTTCCACAGGGACCCATCAACAGGGACTTGTCAGCAAGGACCCTTCAACAATGACCCGTCAACAATGACCTGTCAATAGGGGCCCGTCAACAATGACCCGTCCACAGGGACTCATCAACAAGGACCCGTCAGCAATGACTCGTCAACAGGGACCCGTCGAAAAGCACCTGTCAAAAAGGATCCATCAAAAATGACCCCCTGTCAAAAAGGGCCCGTCCAAAAGGGGCTAGTCAACAGAGACCAGTCCAAAGGGACAAATCAACAGAGATCAATCAACAGGGATCAATCAAAAGGGGCTATCACCTCAAGGCCTGACATATCCCTCTTTGATTATTGGTTTGCCAATCGACAAGCGTCACTTAAAATACTTTTTGATCACCAATCGTGGGTTGGGTTAGGTTAGGTTACACTACAGCCGCCATCTTTTAAAAAGCCCGCCCTCTTACAAAAGCCATGAGTGGGCATGCTAATTATTATTAACAGAAAAGCGCACGAATGTGCATAACATAGATTTACACTAGTGAAACAAACATGTTACAAAAGAGTTAATTGATGTGAAAAACATCATGATCCAGTAATCAATCAGGAATGTGTGCATTAAAGCATTCATTCATGACCAGTCATGATATTGTGAATTGAATGTTATTTGTGAAATAGAGCAACACTGTATGATGCTTTGTTCATTTTAAATGTTAGTCCTTGCTATAATCACAGAGTGATTTCTGGTTATTTTTACATCGTGTGATGTGATATGTGTCACAGAACTGGTCACATAACGAGCACACGCAGAGTTCATTTGGGGCGTGGTAGGACATGTTTTTACATATTTTATGGTGGTACCCATGCACTGCTAACTTTATCACCACATGTCTTAGTTTCTGATTGGCGCTGGTCCAGTTCCGGTTGATCATGGCATCCGTGCTGTAAAATTCTAGCGGAATGTCTTCTCTCTTATCTCTTCTCTCTGCTAGGTGCGCTTCAGCATTCTTTGTTGATGGAAGCTGTAATTTTGTTCTTATTTCTTCGACGAGGAAGGGTTCCCGTGCTAATTCATATGTTAGGCGTGAGCGCGTGTATTTTGAGATGCCCATTAAGGTTTTCAGGAATTGGGCTTTAACTCTTTCGATGGTGGCCAGATCTCTCTTCGTTAGTCGGTCCCATATCAAGTGGATCCCGTACGTGAGAATTGGTAGGATCTTTGCGTCAAACAGATGCATAGCTGTTTTTAAGGATAGCTGCTGGAGATTGATAACGTCGTACATGGCTTTCAAGCAAGCCACTGCTCTGTCTTGGATGTGTAGTCTGAATGTTCCGGTAGTCTGTAAAGTAATCCCAAGGTATTTAACTGCACTTACTATTTCCACTTTGACCTCTTCATATTGCAAGTTGTCGTTTGCTGCTACACGCCCACCTTTCCGAAAAACCATCTGTTGGGTTTTTGTCCAGTTTATTTTCAGACAGTTATTTCCTGCCCATTCTACCAGTGCTGAGAAGGCGTGTTGGAGTTCTTCCTTATTTGGTGACCCTAGGACCATGTCATGCGCATATATGTAGATCACTGCGTCCTTTGATTTCTCTCGGATTGCTGTTGTTACATCGGCTGTGGCAATATTGAACAGTATGGGACTGAGGGGGTCACCTTGCAACACTCCATTAGTTTGGGTGATTTCCTTTGTTTTGCATGCTAATTCATAGTGGCTCTCCACCGCACACATGTCTCTTGTGTAGAACAACTTTTCATTCCATATTAGCATTCAAACTCTCACATGTTGCAATTGGAAAGAGAGATTCTCTAAAAAAAATACAATTTCACCCCCTAGTAGGGGTAGGTTTTACTTTTGGGGTTGAAATATGTTGTCCATAGGAAAGGGGGTATCAGCCCGAGTTCAATGACACCTCGTACAAGTTTCTAGCCTGATTGGTTAGCGAGATATTGCCATTTTAGTATTCCAGCGGTGGCGGTGGCGGTGGATTTAGAACCCGTACAAAACCACTACTTGGAGGCTGGATTTAGACAGCTCCTTAACCCGGTCCATGAGTCAATCCTAATTGGCTACATGGATAATTCTTGCCAGGCGCGTCCACGTCGCGGGGGTGGGCAACGGTACTGTAATATACCATGGAACTACAGTACCGGCTAAGTTCTGGTGAGGACCCAGTCCTATGGGGTATAACATAGGCCCCGTGCACAGGGTTACGTGCGAAGACCTCAACGGAATCTGCAGCGGAGAAGGTGGACTTCGGAACGGTGGAGATTGCGGAAGAGGCAACCCAGTACTCGGGGAATAGTATGAGTACAGCATCAATCGGCAGCGTCTGTTTCCCATGTTAGGGGCGGCTGCAAGGGCGTCTGTTCTCCATGTTAGGGGCGGCCTGAATAATAGCTGGCAGTAGCTTCATAAAATGCCTTTGGGAGTGGCGACCCCATCGTAATAATAGCCTAAAATGGATATGGCACTTCCAATGATTGGGAAAAGGTTAGGGCGTACCCTGCAGGCGACGCGCAGTTCCTTTGGTACTGGGGGAACTGTGAGAAATGGGCGACCAGTAACCGAAATGAAAGTGGGAATCATGAATGTCATGACCCTGACAGGCAAGGTGGAGGAGGTGGTAGACTTCATGGAGAGGGAGAAGGTTGGAATGATGGGGCTGAGTGAAGTGAAATGGAAAGGTAAAGGAAGGAAGAAATTGAGGAAAGGATATACATTATACTGGAGTGGTGGCCAAGAGGCAAAAAATGGCGTGGGACTGATAACCTCGAAACAACTGGAGGAGTATGTTGAAGTGGTAGAGTGTGTGAGTGACAGAATAATGAAAATTAGAATGAAGATGAAGAATGACGTGATGGACTTCATTCAAGTGTATGCACCACAGACTGGAAACAGAGAAGAAGATATTGAAGTATTCCTGGAGGATGTAGAAAGAGTAATCTCAGATGTAGAAGTGGTGATCATGGGAGATATGAATGCACAAGTCGGAAATGAGAGACAAGGAAAGGAAGAAGTCATTGGACCATATGGATATGGGAAAAAGAACCGGGAAGGAGAGGAACTTGTAAACTTTTGTGAAAGGAATGGACTGATAGTGGGTAATTCATGGTTTCGGAAGAAAAACAGCAGGAAAATTACGAGATATGGGTGGGGTGATAGAAGAACAAAATCAGTAATTGACTACTTCCTGGTGGAAAGGACAAATCGCAGAAAGCTGTTGGATGTGACAGCTTTACCAGGAGAAGCATTTGATGGGGACCATAGAGCTGTGGTGGCAAAATTTAGATGGGGAAAATTGGAAAACCTAAAGGAGATCAGAGAAAGTAAAATAAAAGTATGGAAATTGAAAGACAAAGCTGTACAGGAAGATTTTCAGGAGAGATTGAAGCAACAAATCCCAGTTACTGAAGTGGAAAATGTAGAAGAGGAATGGTCCCACTTTAAAAAGGCATTTGCTGGTGCAGCAGAGAGTGCTTGTGGTAGGACGTCAACAAGAGTGAAAGAGAAGGAGACACCGTGGTGGAATGAGGAAGTGAGGAAAGCAGTGAAAGAAAAGAAGTCTGCATGGAAAGAATGGAACCGAGATCAAACAGAAGAAAGCAAAAGGAAGTATCACGACAGCAAACGGAGGTGTAAGAAAGTGGTAGGAGAAGAAAAGAAGAAAAGTTGGGAAGAATTTACACGAAGAATGGAAACAGATGTAAGTGGCAGTAAAAGGATGCTGTATGGGCTTCTAAGAAGTAAGAGGAAAGAAAGGGTTACTACAAAGCTGGTGAAAAAGGAAGATGGAGAGTTGTTAACACACCCGGAAGAGATAAAGGGACGATGGAAGGAGTATTTCGATAAGCTATTGAACGTGAGCAATTGTACTGGTGAGATCGAAGTGACACAGCCTGACGACTCTATAACAGAAGATGATATAACAATGCTGGAGGTGGAATTAGCAGTACAGAAAATGAAGATGGGAAACGCAACAGGGGTGGATGAAATCAGTGTAGAAATGATAAAGGCTGCTGGACCTGTTGGTATGCAACGGCTGTATCGACTGCTAAAGTGTGTGTGGAAACGGAAATGTGTACCAGAAGACTGGGTGAAAGGGCTAATAATACCAGTGTTTAAGAAAGGGGACAAGAAAGTGTGTGATAACTATAGGGGGATCACCCTCATATCACAGATAGTAAAAATACTGGAAAGGATATTAGAAAGAAGAATGAGAAGAAAGGTGGAAGGAGAGTTGCAAGAGGAACTGTATGGCTTCAGGAGTGGAAGATCCACAGTGGACCCAATCTTTAGCTTGAGGCAGGTGATGGAAAAGAACTGGGAATATGGAGAGGATTTGATCATGACTTTCATAGATCTAGAAAAGGCATATGATAGTGTCCCCAGAGAGAAGGTATGGGAAACCATGGTTAAGAAGAGACTGGGAAGAGAAATGTTGGAAATGGTGCAAGCAATGTACAACAACTGTGTTAGCAGGGTTCTGACCCCTGTTGGAAAGACAGATTGGTTTAGGAACAAGACTGGACTAAGACAGGGGAGTGTGCTGTCACCCCTTTTATTCATAATGGTAATGGATGAAATTGTAAAGGAAACAAAGGAAGCATATGGACATGAAGAAATGAAGTTACTATTATTTGCAGACGATATTGTGGTCTGGGGAAGGAACACCGAAGAAGTGCAAAAACAACTAGATGCACTGAACGAAAATATTCAGAAGTATGGTCTGAAAATCAGTACAGAGAAAAGCAAGACCATGGTGATGACAAGAGGGGAAAGACAAGGAAAGGGCACTGTGAAAATTGGAAGTCAGAGTTTGGAAATTGTGGACACGTTCAAATACCTAGGAAGTGAATTGATGCAAACTGGTAGGTTGGACATGGAGATTGGCAGGAGGGTACAGCAGAGCAATGCATTCTATCAAAGTGTAAGAAAACTTGTTTGGGATAAGGAAGTACCAAGGAAAAGCAAGGAGGTAATGTATAAAATGTACTATGTACCCATATTAACGTATGCAGCTGAGACTTGGACCCTGACGAGCAGGCAAGAGAGTAGAATCCAAGCCAGTGAAATGAAATTCCTAAGAAGTATGATAGGTAAGACAAGGAAAGACAGAGTGAGGAATGAAGATGTTAGGAAAGAAGTTGGGATGGGAAAACTAAATGAGAGAATTGAGAAGAATAAACTAAGGTGGTTTGGACATGTAAAGAGGATGGAGGAAAATAGAATACCAAGACAGATGCTGGAGGCAAAGTGCAAGGGTAAGAGAGCAAGGGGAAGACCTAGAAAAAGGTGGATTGATTCAGTGAAGAACAGCGTGAGAAAAAGAAATCTGGACTGGGACAAGATCGTGGAAGAAGAATGGTGGAAGGAAAGAGGAAAGTGGAGAAGTGCCATAAATACCCCGACCCGGCAGGAGCTGGATAAGGGGAAATGATGATGATGATGATGATGACAAAACCACTACTTGACTTTTCTAAAAATTACTTTCCGTGGTTCGTTACAGATACTTGCCATCTCACGGGAGGAGTCTTAATCACCGATATTAAATGCTATATATTCTAGCACATAACGTATCATTGTAGTGTAACTGAGAAGTCATACATAGGTCGTGAACCACAAGCTGAGTTCTATGTTGTAAATATTTTCAGTCCAGCTTATTGTTAGTTTTCGTTATGTTTTCCATTTCATTGCCATTTCTGCATCACCCGGACCATTAGGGGCTGATCACCTGGATAGTCCTTGTAACAGGCAGGATATATGAAAGTAGGCTGTTTAGTTCTTTACGGGAATGGTTGTGTGGCTCAGCGGCATAAGCCAGACCATTAGGGGTTGATCACCTGGATAGTATATCACAAGGGAATCCTTGTAACAGGCAGGATATATGAAAGTAGACTGTTTAGTTCTTTACGGGAATGGTTGTGTGGCTCAGCGGCAAAGTTCTCGCCTTCTGTGCCCACGATTGCAGCATTGAATCCCGGCGCAGTCAGTTGGCATTTGAGGATGCGCAAATGTGAGTGAGCCGTGTCAGTCGATTTACTGGCACGTTAAAGATCCCATTCGGGACCAAATCCCGGCACCCCAGCGTCTTTAAAAGCCACGGTAGTTGAAAAAGACGTAAACCAATAACATTATTATTATTATTAGTTCTTCACGGAACTAGATATCAGTTTTGACCCCCCAGGGACTCACAACTTATGGGGCGTGGTTTGGCGACAATGGGGCCCCAGCTGAGTACGACATTGCTTCCACTCACTTTTGCCGGGCTCAAATCAGTCATCTTTCTGTCAAACTCCCTTGGTCAACAGCTGTTTTCTTCCGACCACGACGGTATTGTGATATCCGAGGCCTTCATTTTCCCACCTTAATTGGCCCTTGTCTCATCTTTCCTGATACGGTACCCTCATTCTTCGAGGGGTCAGCGTTCTCTAACTTTCCATGATATCTCCTGCCTTCTGCACAAGGCCCTCAGCGAGGCAGGGTATATGTAGTCCCACCACTTATAGTGCACCCTGGATAGTGCTACACCTTACTGCTGGTGAGATCGGTAGTTGGCGGTCCCGAGGGATTCCTGAGCTGGGTCTGTTTTGTCTCTTTCCAATGCCTTTGGGGCGGTCCCTCTCCACTTTGCGGTTCCTATCTGTCTTTCCTGGCTCTTCTCTCTTCCAAGTCCCTTACCTCTCATTCTTCGAGGGTTGAGAGTATTTCTTCACCTCCTGTCCATTATTATTATTATTATTATTATTATTGTCTTTTCCTTTTTATTTGCTCATTTCTTGTAATATGTAAGTTAGTATTTAACTCCGTAGTTAGTGCTAGTTGTATGTTTCATGGCTTTATCATTCATTTTCACCATCACACAAACAATTAGGGACCGATAACTTAGATGTAGGCCCCTCAAAACAATTATCATTATTATTATTATTACAGCTTTATTTAAGTTTTTACCCCCAGGGGCTCACATTTAGTGGGACGTGGGTTGGCGACCACGGGGCCCCAGCTGAGTCTTGCATTGATTCCCCTTACTTGTGCCGGGCTCCTCTCCGTCTTCTTTCCTGTCGCCCTCACTTGGTCAACTCTTATTCTCTTCCGACCCCGACGGTATTAGGGTATCCGAGGCAGTAGTGTATTTGTAGGGGTTCTGTGACCACCTCCACCTCCCCACCTCACAAGATGGCGGCGGCGCGATATCTCTCGAACGCATGGTCGGATTTTGACGAATGAGGTGTCATTGAACTCGGGCTGACACCACCTTTCCAATGGATAACATATTTCAACCTCAAAAATAAAATCTACCCTACTAGGGGGTGAAATTGTAATTTTTTTAGAGAATCTCTTTTTCCAATTGCAACATGTGAGAGTTTGAATGCCGATATGGATTTAAACGTTGTTCTACATAAAGTGCATGTGTTCAGTGGATAGCCACTATGAATTAACATGCTTGTTTTTGTTTTTACGCATGCCCACTCATGGCTTTTGTAAGAGGGTGGGAGAGCGGATCCCTATGGATGGGTTATTGTTGACGGGTCATTGTTGGCAGGTCATTGATGACAGGTCCTTGTGGACGAGTTCTTGTGGACAAGTCCTTGTGGACGAGTCCTTGTCCCTTTGGACTGATCCCTTTGGACCGGTCCCTTTGGCCTGGTCCCTATGGACTGACTCATGAATTTATTTAAATTATGTCAAAGGGTCTAACTACATTTGTGTGTGTTGAACTGACGTTGTTCACCACTAGTATAATGTGATAACGATATGAAAGTAAAGTGACGAAATACATGTGAACATACAAGGGATCTAACTTGGTGGATGGATGTGTTCTAACGAGTCATTTGTAGTTGAAAGAGAATAATACATGTTCTTAAGATGTTAAAACTGAGGAGATGGCAAGGTTTGTAGAATACAGGTTGGCTCATAACTCTCGGCCAATGGGAGAGCGCGCGGGAATACGTCACGGGCCTGCTGCGTTTGAATCAGTCGTTAGTCCGTAGCGCATTACGAGCTCAGTAAATCATATTTTTAAGGGCAGCAGCCATTTCAGAGTGTCAACTAATGATATGTTGTGAATAATAGATGATGCTGAACGCTTAATTACATGACTAATTTAATTATACACGTCCTTCAACATAATAAAACTGATATATATAAACATACTCACACCCGACTATATCTCCAACAGGCGCAGATCCACCTATCCCCATTGCTTCACTAAGTAATGCATTATTATTTATAATGCTGTCATTGCTGTCCATTGGTGCCTGCACGTTCGTCTTCATTTCCGCCACTCTCGGAGTCAGCAAAACTGTCACTGATAACAGCACCACGATGTTGGTGACCCCGCGGAATGTCATTCTCACTTTCGCCAACCACATTACGAATTAATTGAAGCTGGTGAGGTGCGTCTGCGAAAAAAGTAGATTTCTTCCTGTGTCATCAGATGCATGTAATGTGTAGTTTCAATGGTAATACCGAGTTCTTTCCACAGTGCCATATTCCCCCCGCCACAGTCCGAAACAACATCGTATTCAATATTATGTAGTGACATAACCGCTTCATTTATAATGTCTTTCGACATTTTCTTGTCGAAATTAATGTACACAGGTTGCTTCCAGTTCTGAAATAACCCTCTTGCCATTACAACTTGCATGTATGTATGTGGGCTTACGACTTCGTCTGCTTTAGCATCATATTCATAGAGTGATGACACTTTCATTTCGTCGAAAGAAAGAACAGTGACTCTCTCTCGACCATTCTTCTTTCGTCCACTAATTTTCATTACTTCTATTACGTTTTTTCAATAAACCGTTTCGTAATTCAACATAACCGGCCCAGCGCTTCATAGTTGATAATCCAGGTAATGGATATTTCAGTGTGACTCTGGTTTACATGTATGCTCGGAAGCTTAAATATCTTAAGGTAAATGCCTTCGCTATTTCCTCGTTTGTCCATCTTGCCTTTGTTTTCTGTTTCCTAACAATGTCGACTTGATTTGGTGTCAATAATTCTTTGAACGTATCTTAAATTTTCTTGTCAAAATCACATTCATACTGCTAAATAGAATTCTCTAATTCCACGTTTCTTGATTGCAAACAGTTTGCTCTAGTCTCTAAGTGTTGCATGTTTTCCTTCAGTTTTTTTTGTCCCTTCAAGTAATGCGTTGTATTTAATGAGAAGATCGTCATATTTTGTGTCAGTATCATTGACATTGGCGTCATTGACGACGGCATCATTGTCACTGGAAAATGTCGAATCCAATATTTCGTTCAGTAATTGTTTGTTTTCTTTTTTCTGGGAGCGTTCTGTACGTGAAGTTGTGTCTTGGCTCTGTGTTTGAGGCAGTAAATTTAAAGAAGGTATTGACGTATTTTTTAATATTCTAGGGTCAGTATGTGTCAGTCGAGCTCGAATTTCGTCTTCAAAATCACTTGGTATGAAATGTTTCCTGCAAATCCGTTTGTTATTCGGATCGAATTTATCTTTCCTATGGCATTTCTTTACCCACGTTTTCCTACGATTAGCATCCTTTGGAAATCTGAAGAAAGATATTTTTCTCCCGTTTTCTTAACAATTTCCGAATTACTTTTGCAGATTGCAACACTGCAAATTTTTCAGGCATCTTAAACAACTGAAAGATAAGAAAACCCAACGTAAAGAAACAACTTACCCATGGGCTAGAATATGCAAAGATAGATTCCATAGTAATCTGATGTAGGCTAATTAATTTACATAATATACACCTGTTTATTAATGTATAATACACCACGTAACATAATTCATATCTTGAACAAAATAAATACTGTATTAACAAACAAGTAAATAACACACGTAGTTTCCTCTGTCCACTCTGTAAATGGAGATTGGGGTGCCTCTCGCAGGCCCGATGACGCGTTACCCCCACCCTACTGCCAGCGGAAGGCAAGTTACGAGCCAACCTCTCTTCTACTAACCTTGAGGAGATGGTACGTGCAGTAAGACGTCTTGTTACTTCCTGTGTCATATTACAGACATGACAGAGAGCGCGCAGATCTGTTGCTATGACTAACACTGCAGTAATTTGAAACCGCAAGTGTTCATTAAGACAATGGGTGATGATCATGCAAAGTTAGCAGTTATTGGATATTACACAGGTGTTCCTTCCGGTGTCATGTTGCTGACATACCAGAGAGCGCACACTGCTGTTGCTATGACTGACGCTGCAGTATTTGAAACCCCATATGTTGATTAATACAATGGGTGATGATCATGCAAAGTCAGCAGTCATTGGATACCACACAGGTGTTCCTAGTGTACTTTGGACTCTCAGCTGTATTGGGAAAGGAATTGCAATGATCTGCAAAAAACTGCTGACACGAGCGATGAGAGTTTATATAAGAGGGGTGTCATATATCTCCCTACTGTCAGTCTTTATTACTCGCTTTGAGTGAACAGTGCTCTATTACTGCTCAAGATTTGGTAGAAAATCATTAAATTATTTTGCAAGGTAAGTACTTATTATTAATGGATTGTAGTCTTTTATTACTAATTGATGTTGAAGTTATTGATTGGAATGTATTTATTGATTGATTGATTGATTGATTGATTAATTGATTGATTGATTTGTTTACAGATAATTGGGTACCTGTAGGATACCAGATTCCTACAATCTGTTCATTCAGTGACAGCAGTTGATCAATTATAAAAAGGTAAGTGCCCCTCTAATAACTTTTAAACAGCTAGAGTATTATTTTCCAATGTTCACCACTACATGTCAGTGAAAATGGTATATTTAGCAGTAAAAAGTTGGAACTACTTGACCATGATGTGTAAAGCTAAATTTGTAGGTTAGATTTTGATTACCACTCTATTAAGTTCGAATGTTCATTGCTAGGTGTCAGTGACAGAGGGAATATTTAAAGTATTAACCTCAGTTCACTTAACTTTACCTAACTTAACCTTGTCATGTGACATGTTTTACAAGTTTAAACTTGTTTTAAGACTGACTATGACGTCACACTTAGGTCACTTAACTGGCGATCGCTGGTTTCCAATATGTGACATGTTCTACAAGTTTAGACTTGTTTTAAGACTGGCTATGACGTCACACTTAGCTCACTTAACTGGTGATCGCTGGTTTCTATCACGTGACATGTTCGACAAGTTTAGACTTGTTTTAAGATTGGTTATGACGTCACACTTAGCTCACTTAACTGACGATCACTGATTTCTATCACTCTATCATGTTCCAATGTTCACCGCTAGGTGTCAGTGACAGTGGTATATAGTAACCCTTAGTTAGAACTACATGAAGTTAGACTTGCTAGGAGTTCACATATGATCGATGGCTTTACCCTGCTATAACCATTGACTGGAATGTAATTAAACTATTTATATTGTACTTTTGTTTATCATTTATTAACATTTATGATTTCTTTCTTTTATAGGTAATTTCGAAAGGGATCATCATGTTCAAGTGTGGTGACTGTAAGAAACAGTTCTCAAGACCTGACAGCCTTCAACGACACGCAAATGTTAAACATGACATTAAAATGTTTGTGTGCAGTCATTGTGCTACCACATTTAACAGACAAGATAATCTTGCACGTCATGTAAATTTAATGCATGTTAGTTCAGCACCATTTTCATGTTCAGTTTGTGAACTTGGTTTTTCTGCTGTAAAGCGATATCAATCCCACATGGTTGAAGTGCATGGTGAACAACAAGAATTGAAATCTGTAAAGCCATCAACTAGCACGGAACCTTTAAATGAATGTGATGCTCAAAAGCGTAAACGTTCTCAAGATTGTGAAAATAGTTGTGCAACAAAAAGAAAGAAGAATGGTGAACCTTCGATAACACATTGTGATGTATGTAATATTGATATACCTTCTTCAATCATTCATGGACATTTACGCAGTATTCATCATAAAAATAACGCTTGCCATGAAAGAAATTCTGGAAATATTCAACAAATTGGTAGTGCGTTTAAAAGTCGAATTGCTAGTTATAGACTTTATAGTAAAGAAAAAACTCAAAGTATTAAATCATTTTTAAAAAATGTTCAACCTACTGTGTTTGGCTTGGTAGGTAATGTTTTATTAGAGCATAAAACAATTAAAATGAATTTTGAACTTTTTGGACTCTATGTAAAAACTGGGAGTGAAGGTGAAATTACGGATATCAAATCCTTTAATACAAAAAACATAATTGTTAGCGAATCAACTAATATTAGTGATATATACCAAAATATTTCAAGTGCTATCATTGTGAAGAGTGAAGAGTTCCAGGAAAGGGAGTCAGGCTGGGCGTTGATTGAAGTACTTTATTTAGAAACCAACCTGAATAAATACAACCCCCTTCGAGCATCATCATATATTGATTTGCCAGGATGGATCAAACGGAAGAAAGCTGTTGTGAACGTTTGGAATAGTGATCAAGCATGTTTTGCGTGGGCTGTAACCTCAGCTCTCCATTCAGCAGTGGGGCATATGGATAGAACATCATCATATCCTCACTATTCTTCAGTGTTAGATTTAAAAGAAATGGAATTTCCTATGGCGATAAAAGACATTAAACGTTTTGAAGAGCTGAACAATGTAAGTATTAATGTTTATGGAATTGAAAATAAGAGTATAGTTGGTCCTCTATATTATACTCAGGAAAAAAAGGATGCTCATGTAAATTTACTATACATAACCGAAGGTGAAAATGCCCACTATTGTTGGATAAAACATTTATGTAGACTTGTTGGTAGTCAACTATCAAAATACAAAGGTAAGAAGTGGTTGTGTGAAGGCTGTTTGCTCTATTTTACAAAAGAGGATCAACTAACTCAGCATCAAAAATGGGGGTGTAATCATGTTCGTACGGTATTACCGACTCCTAAAAATAACATTCTAAAATTTAAGGATTATGAGAAACAGCTTCGAGTACCATTTGTTATATATGCTGACTTCAAGGCTTTGCTAAAACCATTTAATATATGTTCATCGAATCCAGCCCAACCTTTTACCAACACTACTCACATTCATGAACCTTTTAGCTTTGCATATTATATTAAATGTAGTTATGATGACTCTTTAAATAAGTTTGAGCTCTATAGAGGACCTGATGCACCTAACGTTTTTATGGAAAGGCTTGAGAAAGATGCCATCCGTATATCCTCTATTTTAAATACGATCATTCCAATGGAGCCACTAACTTTATTAGAGCAAATGAATTTTGAAACTGAAACTAATTGTTTTATATGTGGTGAATGTTTATATACAGACAGGGTTCGCGATCATGATCATTTAACAGGAAAATATCGTGGTGCTGCTCACCAAGAATGTAATTTAAATTATAGAGTAAGTAAATTCATTCCGGTCATTCTACACAACGGTAGCAAATACGATAACCACTTTATCGTTAAAGAATTTGGAGCTTCAGATGTGAAAATTGATGTGATTGCAAATAATAAGGAACAATACATATCGTTCACAAAATACATCAAAACTAGCAATTAAAAAAACCATTAAACTGCGATTTTTAGATTCATTCCGCTTTATGTCGAGTAGTCTTGATAAGCTGACTAGCAATTTAAAATCAGATCAGTTTCATGAAATTCAACGTGTCTTTCCTAAAGAAGATGATTTTAATTTGATTCGTCAAAAGGGTATATTCCCTTATGAATATATTAACTGTGTGGAACGTCTTGAGGAGTGTTCTTTACCACCGAAAGATGCATTTTACAGTTCCTTAAACACAAGTCATATCAGTGATCAGGAATATTTACATGCACAACGTGTATGGGCACAGTTTAACATTCAAACTTTAGGAGAATTTTCAGACATATATTTGAAGACAGATGTGTTGTTATTAGCAGATGTTTTTGAAAATTTTCGGAATGTATGTAGTCAAACTTATGACCTTGATCCTTGTCAGTATTTCACAGCTCCTGGGTTAAGTTTCAGTTCAATGTTGAAAAAAAAAAACGAAAGTAAATTTAGAATTAATGACTGATATAGACATGATCAATTTTATAAAATCATCAATTCGAGGTGGATTAAGCGAATGTAGTGGATGGTACTCTAAAGCGAATAATAAATACATGCCTAGCTACAACCCTTGTGAAGAGTCAAAGTATATTGTCTACCTCGATGCAAATAACCAATATGGTTGGGCTATGAGTCAATATCTACCACTGAAAGATTTTCGCTGGCTGACACAACCTGAAATTGATGTCTTACATGTTGACACTCTAAATGATAACGATGATAAAGGATATATTTTAGAGGTAAATCTTGAGTACCCTAAAGAGTTACATGATGATCATAATGATTTACCATTTTGTCCTGAGAATATGAAATCTCCATACATCACATCACGAACACAAATGTTAATTGCTAATGTAAATAATAAATGTAAATATGTAATACATTATCAAAACTTGAAACAGTGTCTACAACATGGATTGAAATTAACTAAAATTCATCGCGTATTGCAATTTCATCAGTCAGCATGGCTCAAACCGTATATTGATCTAAACAATAATTTAAGAACACAGTCAACAAACGCGTTTGAAAAAGATTTTTATAAACTCATGAATAATAGTGTTTTTGGAAAGACTATGGAGAATGTTGATAAACGAGTTGATGTAAAGCTGATAACAAAGTGGGAGAATGATGGTAAAAGGTATGGTGCGAGCAACTTAATAAGCAAGCCTAACTTTCATAGCTGTTCAATTATTCATGAGGATTTAGTTGTAATACAAATGAATCGTCTTAAAGTAACTTACAACAAACCCATATATGTGGGTTACACCATTCTAGAATTATCAAAAACACTTATGTATGAATTTCACTATGATTATGTAAAGAAAAACTATCTTGATAATGCTAAATTACTCAACACAGACACAGATTCTTTTATTTATGAGTTTAAAACTAATGATTTTTATGAGGATATCAAAACTGAGCTAAATAGGTTTGATACAAGTGACTATCCCAAGGATAATATTTACCATTTACCTCTAGTAAACAAAAAGGTTCTTGGAAAATTTAAGGATGAATGCGCTGGTGTTATTATAGACACCTTTGTAGGCACAAAATCTAAATCATACAGCTATATGACAATTGATGATGTAGTAGTAAAAAAATTAAAAGGAGTGAAAAAGAATGTTGTTAGTAAAGAGTTAGATATAAGTGATTATAAAAACTGTATAGTTAGTAACCCACCTGTATTATATAAGAAAATGAGTGTATTTAGAAGTAAAAATCATCAGCTACATACCAATTTGCTGAACAAAGTTGCTTTAAGTAATGAAGACAACAAACGATTCATTATACCCAACACATTTGATACTTTTGCTTGGGGAAACAGTCGCATTGACAACTATTACTTTACTTAAGTCTAATGATCACTATATTGTAAT
Source organism: Meconema thalassinum (assembly GCA_946902985.2). Lineage (NCBI taxonomy): Eukaryota > Metazoa > Arthropoda > Insecta > Orthoptera > Tettigoniidae > Meconema > Meconema thalassinum. The sequence goes on from OX336392.1 coordinate 516,916,887, forward strand.
ATTTGTAGTGTGTTTTATATTGTAATATTTTTTTGTAAAAAACTGTAAGTAGAATGTTTAATGTTAGGCTACTTTAGTTTAGTAAAAATAAGATAAGTAATACATTTTAGTGTAAAATGTTTGATTTTGTATATTACGAAAAAGATTTTTAAAACATGTACAGAATGTATGAACTAAACAAGGGAAATGTAAAAATGTAAAGTGAAAAATATGTGTGAAAAAGTGAAATAGTTATCACCATTTTAAAATTAAAAGACATTGTGATCTGGTAAACCTTGTTTTTATTTCACAACAACAAAAATGTACAGAATGTGTAAACTAAACAAGAAGAATGTAAAAAAATGAAAAGTGGAAATTGTAAATATTCATGTGTGAAAAAATGAAAATAAAGAAATGGCTATCACCATTTTAAAATTAAAAGACATTGTGATCTTGTAAACCTTGTTTTTATTTCACAACATATATGGCTTTACAAAATAGAATACAAAGAAATACCATTTCCTCAATCCTTTTCAATGTTCATGTCCACTCATCATTAACTTCCCTTTTATAGCAGTAATCACAATGAGGGCTGCCAACCTCTCTCCCACTGAGCCATTATAGGATGTCAAACGTTGCTTAGCTTTTCAACGATACTTTATCCACCACACGTATTAAAGCATAATGACTATGACGATAAGAAAGGTCGTGTTCTTTACATGCTTAATCCAAAGAAATAATAGGTATTTACTTAACACAGGGTCTTGAGTCCATGAGTTTGATACATGTTGCAAGATTTCTTTCACGGCATTGACTGTCACAAAATAAATGAAAACTTGGAGAGCACCAATAATTCATCTTTGGTAAGACTATCCAGGATCTTGAGTCCATGATTTTGGTATAAGTTGCCAGATTTCTTTCACGGCATTGACTGTCACATAATAAATGAACAACTTGGAGAGCACCAATAATTCTTCTTTGGTAAAACTATCTGCATATCAATAACAGATAACCTTTTAGTTCCACCCTTAAACCAACAACACTACCTCTTGCATAATCTGCGATGTTGATGGCTCTTGAGACGTGAAAGATGGATTAAACATAACTTTTACATCAACAGGAGTTAGATTTGCTCAGTAAACAATGCACTGTCATGAGCCACAGTATTTTTTTTCTTGGACTTGCTTTTTTCTTTTCTTTATAAGTGTTTGAAACGGTGTATTAAAAGAGAATGATAAACATTCAAAGGGTAAATAGAGTGACAAATAAAGAGAAATGAAAATGATACTTCCATATCAATTGTCAAGCATGAACTAATCTCTAGCAAAGTTCACTCAATACTATAAATAATAGTTTAAAGTGGGTGAAAAAGTGGGTGCATAAGTGGGTGCAAATGTGGGTGAAAAAGTGGGTGCATAAGTGGGTGCAAATGTGGGTGCATAAGTGGGTGCATAAGTGAATGCAATAGTGGGTGCAAAGGTAGGTACAAAAGTGGGTGAAAAAATGCCCCCCTTTTTGAATCTCGCTAACGCCCCCTTTTTAATCTATTATTTGAAATTTTGACAAAGGGTCTAAGTGCACTTTTGTTAATATCTCGCGAACTCCCTGTGGGCGGGTCCTTTGGACTGATCCCTATGGACTGGCCCATTTTTTTACGGGTCCCATAGGACGGGTCCCTGTGGGCGGGTCCTTTGGACCGATCCCTATGGACTTGTCCATGCATTTTATCCAAATTATGTCAAAGGGACCCGCCCACAGGGACCCGTCAACAAGGACCCGTCCTCCGGGACCCGTAAAAAATGGGCCAGTCCATAGGGATCAGTCCAAAGGACCCGCCCACAGGGAGTTCGCGAGATATTAACAAAAGTGCACTTAGACCCTTTGTCAAAATTTCAAAAAATAGATTAAAAAGGGGGCGTTAGCGAGATTCAAAAAGGGGGGCATTTTTTCACCCACTTTTGTACCTACCTTTGCACCCACTATTGCATTCACTTATGCACCCACTTTTCACCCACTTATGCACCCACATCACACTTATGCACCCACTTTTCACCCACTTATGCACCCACATTTGCACCCACTTATGCACCCACTTTTGCACCCACTTTAAACTATTATTTATAGTATTGAGTGAACTTTGCTAGAGATTAGTTCATGCTTGACAATTGATATGGAAGTATCATTTTCATTTCTCTTTATTTGTCACTCTATTTACCCTTTGAATGTTTTTCATTCTCTTTTAATACACCGTTTCAAACACTTATAAAGAAAAGAAAAAAGCAAGTCCAAGAAAAAAATACTGTGGCTCATGACAGTGCATTGTTTACTGAGCAAAGTCTAACTCCTGTTGATGTAAAAGTTATGTTTAATCCATCTTTCACGTCTCAAGAGCCATCAACATCGCAGATTATGCAAGAGGTAGTGTTGTTGTTTTAAGGGTGGAACTAAAAGGTTATCTGTCATTGATATGCAGATAGTTTTACCAAGGAAGAATTATTGGTGCTCTCCAAGTTGTTCATTTATTATGTGACAGTCAATGCCGTGAAAGAAATCTGGCAACTTATACCAAAATCATGGACTCAAGATCCTGGATAGTCTTACCAAAGATGAATTATTGGTGCTCTCCAAGTTTTCATTTATTTTGTGACAGTCAATGCCGTGAAAGAAATCTTGCAACATGTACCAAACTCATGGACTCAAGACCCTGTGTTAAGTAAATACCTATTATTTCTTTGGATTAAGCATGTAAAGAACACGACCTTTCTTATCGTCATAGTCATTATGCTTTAATACGTGTGGTGGATAAAGTATCGTTGAAAAGCTAAGCAACGTTTGACATCCTATAATGGCTCAGTGGGGGAGAGGTTGGCAGCCCTCATTGTGATTACTGCTATAAAAGGGAAGTTAATGATGAGTGGACATGAACATTGAAAAGGATTGAGGAAATGGTATTTCTTTGTATTCAATTTTGTAAAGCCATATATGTTGTGAAATAAAAACAAGGTTTACAAGATCACAATGTCTTTTAATTTTAAAATGGTGATAGCCATTTCTTTATTTTCATTTTTTCACACATGAATATTTACAATTTCCATTTTTCATTTGTTTACATTCTTCTTGTTTAGTTTACACATTCTGTACATTTTTGTTGTTGTGAAATAAAAACAAGGTTTACCAGATCACAATGTCTTTTAATTTTAAAATGGTGATAACTATTTCACTTTTTCACACATGGATATTTACAATTTTCCACTTTACATTTTTACATTTCCCTTGTTTAGTTCATACATTCTGTACATTTTTTAAAAATCTTTTTCGTAATATACAAAATCAAACATTTTACACTAAAATGTATTACTTATCTTATTTTTACTAAACTACAGTAGCCTAACATTATACATTCTACTTACAGTTTTTTACAAAAAAATATTACAATATAAAACACACTACAAATATTACAATATAGTGATCATTAGACTTAAGTAAAGTAATAGTCGTCAATGCGACTGTTTCCCCAAGCAAAAGTATCAAATGTGTTGGGTATAATGAATCGTTTGTTGTCTTCATTACTTAAAGCAACTTTGTTCAGCAAATTGGTATGTAGCTGATGATTTTTACTTCTAAATACACTCATTTTCTTATATAATACAGGTGGGTTACTAACTATACAGTTTTTATAATCACTTATATCTAACTCTTTACTAACAACATTCTTTTTCACTCCTTTTAATTTTTTTACTACTACATCATCAATTGTCATATAGCTGTATGATTTAGATTTTGTGCCTACAAAGGTGTCTATAATAACACCAGCACATTCATCCTTAAATTTCCCAAGAACCTTTTTGTTTACTAGAGGTAAATGGTAAATATTATCCTCGGGATAGTCACTTGTATCAAACCTATTTAGCTCAGTTTTGATATCCTCATAAAAATCATTAGTTTTAAACTCATAAATAAAAGAATCTGTGTCTGTGTAGAGTAATTTAGCATTATCAAGATAGTTTTTCTTTACATAATCATAGTGAAATTCATACATAAGTGTTTTTGATAATTCTAGAATGGTGTAACCCACATATATGGGTTTGTTGTAAGTTACTTTAAGACGATTCATTTGTATTACAACTAAATCCTCATGAATAATTGAACAGCTATGAAAGTTAGGCGTGCTTATTAAGTTGCTCGCACCATACCTTTTACCATCATTCTCCCACTTTGTTATAAGCTTTACATCAACTCGTTTATCAACATTCTCCATAGTCTTTCCAAAAACACTATTATTCATGAGTTTATAAAAATCTTTTTCAAACGCGTTTGTTGACTGTGTTCTTAAATTATTGTTTAGATCAATATACGGTTTGAGCCATGCTGACTGATGAAATTGCAATACGCGATGAATTTTAGTTAATTTCAATCCATGTTGTAGACACTGTTTCAAGTTTTGATAATGTATTACATATTTACATTTATTATTTACATTAGCAATTAACATTTGTGTTCGTGATGTGATGTATGGAGATTTCATATTCTCAGGACAAAATGGTAAATCATTATGATCATCATGTAACTCTTTAGGGTACTCAAGATTTACCTCTAAAATATATCCTTTATCATCGTTATCATTTAGAGTGTCAACATGTAAGACATCAATTTCAGGTTGTGTCAGCCAGCGAAAATCTTTCAGTGGTAGATATTGACTCATAGCCCAACCATATTGGTTATTTGCATCGAGGTAGACAATATACTTTGACTCTTCACAAGGGTTGTAGCTAGGCATGTATTTATTATTCGCTTTAGAGTACCGTCCACTACATTGGCTTAATCCACCTCGAATTGATGATTTTATAAAATTGATCATGTCTATATCAGTCATTAATTCTAAATTTACTTTCGTTTTTTTTTTCAACATTGAACTGAAACTTAACCCAGGAGCTGTGAAATACTGACAAGGATCAAGGTCATAAGTTTTCATACATACATTCGGAAAATTTTCAAAAACATCTGCTAATAACAACACATCTGTCTTCAAATATATGTCTGAAAATTCTCCTAAAGTTTGAATGTTAAACTGTGCCCATACACGTTGTGCATGTAAATATTCCTGATCACTGATATGACTTGTGTTTAAGGAACTGTAAAATGCATCTTTCGGTGGTAAAGAACACTCCTCAAGACGTTCCACACAGTTAATATATTCATAAGGGAATATACCCTTTTGACGAATCAAATTAAAATCATCTTCTTTAGGAAAGACACGTTGAATTTCATGAAACTGATCTGATTTTAAATTGCTAGTCAGCTTATCAAGACTACTCGACATAAAGCGGAATGAATCTAAAAATCGCAGTTTAATGTTTTTTTATTGCTAGTTTTGATGTATTTTGTGAACGATATGTATTGTTCCTTATTATTTGCAATCACATCAATTTTCACATCTGAAGCTCCAAATTCTTTAACGATAAAGTGGTTATCGTATTTGCTACCGTTGTGTAGAATGACCGGAATGAATTTACTTACTCTATAATTTAAATTACATTCTTGGTGAGCAGCACCACGATATTTTCCTGTTAAATGATCATGATCGCGAACCCTGTCTGTATATAAACATTCACCACATATAAAACAATTAGTTTCAGTTTCAAAATTCATTTGCTCTAATAAAGTTAGTGGCTCCATTGGAATGATCGTATTTAAAATAGAGGATATACGGATGGCATCTTTCTCAAGCCTTTCCATAAAAACGTCAGGTGCATCAGGTCCTCTATAGAGCTCAAACTTATTTAAAGAGTCATCATAACTACATTTAATATAATATGCAAAGCTAAAAGGTTCATGAATGTGAGTAGTGTTGGTAAAAGGTTGGGCTGGATTCGATGAACATGTATTAAATGGTTTTAGCAAAGCCTCGAATTCAGCATATATAACAAATGGTACTCGAAGCTGTTTCTCATAATCCTTAAATTTTAGAATGTTATTTTTAGGAGTCGGTAATACCGCACGAACATGATTACACCCCCATTTTTAGCCTATTTTCAATTTTGAAAAATTAGGCTTATGAGATCACCTTTTGTCCGTGTGTGTGTGCGTGTGTGTGTGTGATTCGTGTGGGTGTCCCCCCCCTAATAAAATCTAAACGGCTGGAGCGATTTCAATGAAGCTCGGTAAGTTCATAGCACTATTCTCTGCGACCCCGACCGTGCCCTTCAAATTTTGTTACGACTCACCAATCCAACATGGCAGCTGTGCGAAATATTTCACCAGCATTCAATATCTCCGAAACTATTACCGATGTTACCCTGACATTTTGTATGGTGACAAAGGGAACAACTATAAGTTCACTTATGTGACCTTTGAAAATCTGGTAACAACAAAACGAACATGGCGGCCAAGCGAAGTTGCGACTTTTAAATAGACGTTTCTCGCGATTTAACCAACCAAACGCAATGAAACTTGGTACTGTATATGTTTATATACATTGTAATGCACCGACATCTAACTTCGTTCAATTGTTTACATAACTACAAGATGGCGGATGTGCGAAATATTTCACCGGCATTCCATATCTGTGAAACTATTAGCGGTATCTCCCTGAAATCTTTTACGGAGATAAAGGGCACTACGTAAGTCCATCTATAAGACTTTCAGAAACCGGTTAACTACAAAACGAACATGGCAGCCAAGCGAAGTTGAAAATTTTAAATAGACCTTTCTCGCGATTTAATGTTCCAAACGCACTGAAATCTGGTACAGGAAATATTTATGCACATTGTAATGCACTGGTATCTAATTTAGTTCAATTGTTTACATAACCTCAAGATGGCGGATGTGCGAATTTTAAAATTAAGTTTTTATTTCTTGTGATGTATTCATGCGATCGAATTGAAAGTTTGAATATTGAACCTACGCAATAATTTTCCTTTAATGGTACATGACTCTATGGCCTATACATTTAACAATTCAACATGGCGACCATCCAAAATATTTAGTCGGCTCTGAATATCTACGAATCTATTATAGCAATCAAACTGAGTTTCTTAATGTTCATAGGGGCTATGAACTTAAGTTCACCTATAGGACTTTAAATAACTTGGTGTTCACAAATCCAACATGGAGGCGACGCGAAATATAAAAATTCACATGGACGTTTCTCGCAATTTAACCATCCGAGTGTAGTGAAACTTGGAACAGTAAATCCTAATACGAATGGTAATCCACTGGCATCTAATTTATTTCAATTGTTTCCATAACCTCAAGATGGCAGCTGTGCGAAATTTTAAAATCTCCTTGTTACTTCTTGTGTCCTAATTATGCGATTGTAGTTTGAATACTAAACGTACACAATAATCTGCATGTAACAGTACATAATTCTAGGACCTACATATATAAAAACCAACATGGCGACCATCCAAAATTTTTAGTCGGTTCTCAATATCTACGAATCTATTACAGCAATCAAACTGAAATTGTGTATGTTGCTAGAGGCAATTAACATAAGTAGGATATATGAAAATAGGCTGTATAGTTCTTCACGGAACTACTTGTTGATGCTGAGTTAGTTGATCCTCTTTTGTAAAATAGAGCAAACAGCCTTCACACAACCACTTCTTACCTTTGTATTTTGATATTTGACTACCAACAAGTCTACATAAATGTTTTATCCAACAATAGTGGGCATTTTCACCTTCGGTTATGTATAGTAAATTTACATGAGCATCCTTTTTTTCCTAAGTATAATATAGAGGACCAACTATACTCTTATTTTCAATTCCATAAACATTAATACTTACATTGTTCAGCTCTTCAAAACGTTGAATGTCTTTTATCGCCATAGGAAATTCCATTTCTTTTAAATTTAACACTGAAGAATAGTGAGGTTATGATGATGTTCTATCCATATGCCCCACTGCTGAATGGAGAGCTGAGGTTACAGCCCACGCAAAACATGCTTGATCTCTATTCCAAACGTTCACAACAGCTTTCTTCCGTTTGATCCATACTGGCAAATCAATATATGATGATGCTCGAAGGGGGTTGTATTTATTCAGGTTGGTTTCTAAATAAAGTACTTCAACCAACGCCCAGCCTGACTCCCTTTCCTGGAACTCTTCACTCTTCACAATGATAGCACTTGAAATATTTTGGTATATATCACTAATATTAGTTGATTCGCTAACAATTATGTTTTTTGTATTAAAGGATTTGATATCCGTAATTTCACCTTCACTCCCAGTTTTTACATAGAGTCCAAAAAGTTCAAAATTCATTTTAATTGTTTTATGCTCTAATAAAACATTACCTACCAAGCCAAACACAGTAGGTTGAACATTTTTTAAAAATGATTCAATACTTTGAGTTTTTTCTTTACTATAAAGTCTATAACTAGCAATTCGACTTTTAAACGCACTACCAATTTGTTGAATATTTCCAGAATTTCTTTCATGGCAAGCGTTATTTTTATGATGAATACTGCGTAAATGTCCATGAATGATTGAAGAAGGTATATCAATATTACATACATCACAATGTGTTATCGAAGGTTCACCATTCTTCTTTCTTTTTGTTGCACAACTATTTTCACAATCTTGAGAACGTTTACGCTTTTGAGCATCACATTCATTTAAAGGTTCCGTGCTAGTTGATGGCTTTACAGATTTCAATTCTTGTTGTTCACCATGCACTTCAACCATGTGGGATTGATATCGCTTTACAGCAGAAAAACCAAGTTCACAAACTGAACATGAAAATGGTGCTGAACTAACATGCATTAAATTTACATGACGTGCAAGATTATCTTGTCTGTTAAATGTGGTAGCACAATGACTGCACACAAACATTTTAATGTCATGTTTAACATTTGCGTGTCGTTGAAGGCTGTCAGGTCTTGAGAACTGTTTCTTACAGTCACCACACTTGAACATGATGATCCCTTTCGAAATTACCTATAAAAGAAAGAAATCATAAATGTTAATAAATGATAAACAAAAGTACAATATAAATAGTTTAATTACATTCCAGTCAATGGTTATAGCAGGGTAAAGCCATCGATCATATGTGAACTCCTAGCAAGTCTAACTTCATGTAGTTCTAACTAAGGGTTACTATATACCACTGTCACTGACACCTAGCGGTGAACATTGGAACATGATAGAGTGATAGAAATCAGTGATCGTCAGTTAAGTGAGCTAAGTGTGACGTCATAACCAATCTTAAAACAAGTCTAAACTTGTCGAACATGTCACGTGATAGAAACCAGCGATCACCAGTTAAGTGAGCTAAGTGTGACGTCATAGCCAGTCTTAAAACAAGTCTAAACTTGTAGAACATGTCACATATTGGAAACCAGCGATCGCCAGTTAAGTGACCTAAGTGTGACGTCATAGCCAGTCTTAAAACAAGTTTAAACTTGTAAAACATGTCACATGACAAGGTTAAGTTAGGTAAAGTTAAGTGAACTGAGGTTAATACTTTATATATACCCTCTGTCACTGACACCTAGCAATGAACATTCGAACTTAATAGAGTGGTAATCAAAATCTAACCTACAAATTTAGCTTTACACATCATGGTCAAGTAGTTCCAACTTTTTACTGCTAAATATACCATTTTCACTGACATGTAGTGGTGAACATTGGAAAATAATACTCTAGCTGTTTAAAAGTTATTAGAGGGGCACTTACCTTTTTATAATTGATCAACTGCTGTCACTGAATGAACAGATTGTAGGAATCTGGTATCCTACAGGTACCCAATTATCTGTAAACAAATCAATCAATCAATTAATCAATCAATCAATCAATAAATACATTCCAATCAATAACTTCAACATCAATTAGTAATAAAAGACTACAATCCATTAATAATAAGTACTTACCTTGCAAAATAATTTAATGATTTTCTACCAAATCTTGAGCAGTAATAGAGCACTGTTCACTCAAAGCGAGTAATAAAGACTGACAGTAGGGAGATATATGACACCCCTCTTATATAAACTCTCATCGCTCGTGTCAGCATTTTTTCTGCAGATCATTGCAATTCCTTTCCCAATACAGCTGAGAGTCCAAAGTACACTAGGAACACCTGTGTGGTATCCAATGACTGCTGACTTTGCATGATCATCACCCATTGTCTTAATCAACATATGGGGTTTCAAATTACTGCAGCGTCAGTCATAGCAACAGCAGTGTGCGCTCTCTGGTATGTCAGCAACATGACACCGGAAGGAACACCTGTGTAATATCCAATAACTGCTAACTTTGCATGATCATCACCCATTGTCTTAATGAACACTTGCGGTTTCAAATTACTGCAGTGTTAGTCATAGCAACATATCTGCGCGCTCTCTGTCATGTCTAATATGACACAGGAAGTAACAAGACGTCTTACTGCACGTACCATCTCCTCAGTTTTAACATCTTAAGAACATGTATTATTCTCTTTCAACTACAAATGACTCGTTAGAACACATCCATCCACCAAGTTAGATCCCTTGTATGTTCACATGTATTTCGTCACTTTACTTTCATATCGTTATCACATTATACTAGTGGTGAACAACGTCAGTTCAACACACACAAATGTAGTTAGACCCTTTGACATAATTTAAATAAATTCATGAGTCAGTCCATAGGGACCAGGCCAAAGGGACCGGTCCAAAGGGATCAGTCCAAAGGGACAAGGACTCGTCCACAAGGACTTGTCCACAAGGACTCGTCCACAAGGACTCGTCCACAAGGACCTGTCATCAATGACCTGCCAACAATGACCCGTCAACAATAACCCATCCATAGGGATCCGCTCTCCCACCCTCTTACAAAAGCCATGAGTGGGCATGCGTAAAAACAAAAACAAGCATGTTAATTCATATTGGCTATCCACCGAACATATGCACTTTATGTAGAACAACGTTTAAATCCATATCGGCATTCAAACTCTCACATGTTGCAATTGGAAAGAGAGATTCTCTAAAAAAATTACAATTTCACCCCCTAGTAGGGTAGATTTTATTTTTGAGGTTGAAATATGTTATCCATTGGAAAGGTGGTGTCAGCCCGAGTTCAATGACACCTCATTCGTCAAAATCCGACCATGCGTTCGAGAGATATCGCGCCGCCGCCATCTTGTGAGGTGGGGAGGTGGAGGTGGTCACAGAACCCCTACAAATACACTACTCGAGGCCTAGGGAGTCTCTTCCTTTCCCGCCTTAATTGGCCCTAGTCTCATCTTTTCTGATACCCTCCTTCTGCGAGGGGTCAGCCTTCTTTTTCCTTTCCTGTTCTCTCCTGCCTTCTGTTCAAGTCCCTCAAGGATCCCCACGACTTCTGGTGCACCCTGGACATTGCTACACCCTCAGGGGCTCACGGCTAGTGAGTTCGGGAGTTGGCGACCCCGAGGGATTCCTGAGCTGGGTCCGGTTTCTCCCTTTTGTCCATTACCTCTGGGGAGGCCCCTCTCCTCTTTCACGTTCCTATCTACCTTTCATGGCTCTCCTTCCTTCCTTCCAAGTCCCTCAATCCGCATTCTTCGAGGGTAGAGGGCATTTCTTTTCCTCCTGTCCTTTGTTTGCATTAATCTCCTATTGTTCTCCATTTCTTCTTCTAGTATATAAGTTAGTTTTAGTTATACATTTCATTATCATCTTCACGATCACCCTCATCATTAGGGGCCGATAACCTAGAAGTTAGGCCCCTTACAACAACAATTATCATCATCTTCATGACTAATACAACAATCTGCTTCCTCAACACCAAATGAGCCGTGAAGCAGCAGCTTCTCTGTATAGTAAGAGTCAGGAGCAGCAGTACTCGCAATGGTTGAGGTCGGCAAGCTCTTGCACCAGGGATGTAGTTGTGCTGGGATTATACCGGTCCTGCACAGTTTTTCAAGATATTGTTTCTTTTGTTTTGAAATTGGGAGGTATGCATGGTATTGCTTGGAAAGTTCGTTAGGAATTCTCTCTGGACGCCCTTTGGATTGAACGCGGGTGTCAATTTTAATGTAGGGTCCATCATGCTGATAGTGATACTGGATGATTTGAGGCTGATCTCTATCTTAAATCAGACACTTTATTTTCAGCCAGTTGACTGTATTTCCATGTCCATCTACATTGCGATTCCTTATTAGTGCTGCTGATAATTCTGCTAAGTTTGCCATGTCATACGTGAGTTCCTTCACAATGTAAGGTCTTGCATTCTTTCTACTTCTTTGAGACCTTGCCATCCGGAAGATCGTTAACCAATCCATCATGGAATATACCGGGACATTTTTCTTTTGATGCTCTTTAGCGCTATGGACAGAATCAACTTCCACGAATGTCCGGATTCTAAAAATTGGTGTTCTACAACATTAATGTGGGTATTCTGAACCAAGAACATGAACAATGCAACAATATTTTAGTTTCTGTTCTGGTCAGAACAAGTGTCAGAGTATAGACAGATGCCTGTAAGTGATTCTGGAAGCTGATTAAACCACTGAAGCAGAGCACTGCCAATTTCAGAACTTCCATGCTTCCCATTCAGTGCTGTCCACGCAATGCAATAGGCGTTTTGAGGAGCACGTTACTCGTACAGAGTAAAATTGTAGACATACTTTTTCGGGAGTAGTACATTTGAGATGTCTCATTGTTAGGGATTTAAAGAACACTTTGCAAGTCAAAGGTACCCAGAACGAAGGATGGATCATGTTCTAATCTTTCTTTGTCCTTATTCTTTGAACACTCTGCATCAAATTTTGTTTAAATGTGATTGTCATACTCATCTTTTAAGGCTTCTTTGACGATTCCTACTGCCTTTTCAAATCTAGTGCATGTTACACACTGATCTTTCTTTGGTCAAAAGAAAGAGTAGTTGTATTCTATACAAAACATTCTTCGGTACGTGATACTAGAAACTGGTGTACGCCCCGAGTCTTTGCATTGTTGGACATAACGATCATGCATCTTACATATTGAGATTTTAGAATCCAGATAACGCCTTTTAGTGGACTGACGGCAGGGGCAGTAATGCGATTGCATTACTGGGAATGAATCGAAGTATTTTCTCACCTCTGCAACGACTTTATCAGGAGTTTTGATCTTCGAAGGGTATTTTCCCCTTCTATCACTACCAGAGTATGACCCAAACGCATTCACATCAGAAAAAGCTTTCATGATAGGACCATCACTAATACAAAGGGTTTTTATGAAAAACGATTCACACACGCGCACATCTTTGATAACACGGTTAAGAAAATAGCTCCTTGAACACTTTGTATTCATCCCATCATTACACCTATCCCGTCTTCTCTCAGATAGACTGGTTATTACATTCTTCACTATGAAATCCTTTTCTCTTTCATATGACATCCCCCAATAGAGCTTACTAAGTTGAGTCATATCTTCATGTGTTAAGTTTGATGTCCACTTAAAACGACATGAATTACAATTGACTGCTTTGGGCATTTTAGCTGGTCTTATTCCTTTCTTCGACTCATACGGCAAGCAATTCGAGCGGCGAAGCCGATTGATGTTCCTTTTCCATTGGGAAGGGTCTGATTTCCTCCACCGAGATCTTTTCTTTTCCACGATAACTGAAATTCAGTAAGGTATCACAGTAAGTTTTTGTAGGCCTATGTACAAGGGGAATAATAATTATTTGAATGCTGTATTTAAATACTATAATCAATTAACTGTATTTTAATTAGTACTATTAATTTGAAGCAATGACTGAGGATCTGAAATGATTATACGTAAATAGAATGAAGTAAGAATTAAAACACACCTTCCTCACTGCTTGCAGATTCTGAGTCACAATCGTAATCAACGAGAGGCTTCCTTAATAATTTTAGGCTCGAGTCAGGTGCCCATGTCTTGTCTTCATCTGAATTATCAATATACTCATCTTCTGAGCTCACCACAAGAGTTCCTGGACCGGTATGTTCCCCTTTCCTCATATGTTACCATTCTCCTAAAATTAAAGGTGAATTTCTTGAATGGAATAAACGTATAAATTTTGTATGAATACGTTAGCTGGTGGGCTTAATTACGTCACATAACATGTCAGCATTACTTGTTGTTTTATTAGATGAACAGGGAAATGAAGTATTATCTTTCATCATCAAGGGTAACACACAGTTTTACACACAGTTATATTAACAAGTGGGAGTATTAGATACAGTTTATAGCTGATGAAAACGGTGAAATGCGAGAACACTCCATCCAAGGGCCTGGGGTCAGAAGCAATGTTTCTAGGTAGTTCCGGCTCATGGTATGGATCTTCTTCTAAGGGAGTGATGTGCTTTTGTCCATTTGCCATTCCAATTACTTCGAGAATTATATCTGTCCTCCATCCGTATTCTTTCTCCTTATAGACCTTACTGATAATCCCCTTTTTTGATGATTTTGAGTATCTAAGTGTTTCTCCCGTTTGATCACGTTTTACATTGTTATTGTGACCCATAATTGCTAACATACATCGATTTACCATTCCGAGAAATGAGAAACTGTATCTTTTAGGCATGTATTTCAGTCGAACGTTATGGTAAGATTCAAGGGACCCGGTGTGACAGTAATGTTTTATGCTTTGCAAGTCTTTTATAAAGCGTCTGTCGTCGAGAACGATGGCTATGATACAATAGTCTAGAGCAGGGGTGCCCAAACTTTTTTAACTAAGGGCCACATTGTAAATAGTTGGGGGACCTTGCGGGCCAATAACACTCCGGGGGATTTAAATATAAGTGCAATGTGGTGAGTTTTGTAGCAGTCTGAGCTTAGTTTTCTTAGTATTGTTGCCGTTTTATATGTTTATAGTGGATATAAAAATAAAACACTAAAAATAAATTTAAATATTTTTAATAAATCCCTTCAAAATAGATGTACGATGATTTTTGATACACTCATACATCATGAATGACAAAGAGTGAGTATTTATGTTCATTTGACACAATGACTGTATTAATCAAATTATGAAATACATTTCATAAAAATTAGTTTAGTGCGATGAATGGAACTGCTTTGCACCGGTCCTTAAAATTTCTCCCCATTTTGGCTCGAATTTAGTTGTAACAATCATTAATGAAAATCCACAGCCTGCTTCCAGTCTCCGACCGGGTCAGGAATGGAATGAATGAAGCCCCCATCTAGCGGCGAGGATATGGACTGTGCCGGCTGCCGAGGCCTGACGCACTCCTCTGGTGCAATGATTAAATGAATGACAGATGAAATGAAATGATAGTGGAGAGTGTTGCTGGAATGAAATTTTGACAGGGAAAACCGGAGTACCCGGAGAAAAACCTGTCTGCCTCCGTTTTGTCCAGCACAGATCTCACATGGAGTGATCGGGATTTTAACCACGAACCCAGCGGTGAGAGGCCGACGTGCTGCCGCCTGAGCCACGGAGGCTTTGTACCAATCATTAATAAGGATGTTAAATGTTCATCAGTGAGAGAAGCTCGAAATTTTGATTTTATGTAGTTCATTTTGGAAAATGCTTGTTCACAAACGAAAGTCGAGCCAAACACTGAAAACATGGTACCAGCAAACGTTTTCAAGTTTTTGAAATCTTCATTGTTCAAGGAGCTGTAGAACGGCAACATGTCACCATTTTTGTAGCACTCCTGAAAATGTTCCTTGTGTATTTCATTTGTGTTAAGTCAATGATTTCAAGTTGAAGGCTTGTTGGCAGAGAATCAATTTCACATTTGAAAGGATTGTGAAATAGGTTGATTTTGTCACATTCTTGGTCAAAATCTTCATATCTGTCATTAAACAGCTGGCTCAATTGCTTGACGACATCAGCAGAAAAGTCAGAAGGGAAGGGTGCACCAGCTTCAGTTAAAAAATCTTTACATGTCTCAAAGTGACCCAAATCGTTCTTGGTAAGCTGCTTCTCAAACAGTGCAAGTATTTTCCTAAAAGCCTTAACATGATGGTAGGCATCAAAAACAAGTGGATTAACTCCCTTTAGTTTCAAGTTTAAAATGTTTATGTGCATTGTAATGTCAACTAAAAATGCTAACTTCCACAGCCACAACGGATCAGAAAGCTCAGGCCTTGTTCAAACATAAGCATATCTACTGCTGCACGAAGTTCAAAAAACCTTTGTAACAATTTACGTCTACTGAGCCATCGGACCTCACAATGATAGGGAATGTCCGGATAAACACTGTCTATTTCGGCCAAAAATAACTTAAACTGGCGGTGTTTTAGGGAGTGTGAGCGTATGCAATTTACTGCTTTAACAACAGTCATAACTTCAGATATTTTCAAACTGTTGCCGCACAAAGCCTGCTGATGTATGATACAATGCAGTATGATTGGTTTTTCTCCACCGGTGTCTTTCACTGCTTTGCATACATTTCCAACAAAACCTGTTTTTTCACCACACATGTTACGACCTCCGTCTGTAGTCACTCCAACTAAGTTCTTTAAATCAAGTCCAAGTGAATAAATTGTTTCCTTAACCAAAAAAATATTTCTTCGCCTGTTACTGTAGTTTCCATTGAGTGAACTCCAGCCAGTTCTTCGATATTTTGAAATTCACTATTCACTCCTCTAATAAACAATAGAACCTGAGCTGAATCAGAGGTATCAGTGGACTCATCCAAAGCAATAGAAAAGCACTCAAATTTTTCACAAGCTAACATTAATTGACGATTGACGTCTTTGCCAAGATCTTCGGTTCGACGAGTCATAGTGTTACGAGACAGACTAATACAATTTGCCAACGGTAGTTTGTCAGGGCAAAGCTCCTCAAGAGCTTTTGAAATGCAATTTTTTACTATTTCCCCATCTGTGAAAGGTTTGCCTGCCTTAGCTAAAATATGAGCAATTTTGTAGCTTGCGCGTGCTACAGACTCATTTTCATCAGTACGTTTAGCAAATATCTTTCTTTCTAAGGCCAAGGATGCCTTCATAGAGGCGAATGTTTCTATTCTAAGTTTACCTGAGAGCTGAGCATATTTGCTTTGACCATGTTTGGTTTCAAAGTGTCTTCGGATATTGTACTTTTTTAGGACCGCTATGATTTTATTACAAATGAGACGCAATGTTTTGTTGCTGTTTTTACCACAAAGTACTTTTCACCCCACTTTTCTTGAAAAACTCTACTACACACACTGTCAATCTTCCTCTTTTTGGAGCATTGTGTTTAAAAAAAAAGAATACGATTTTAAAATCTGTTTAGTTTTGATTGTCAGTTTAGATGTTTATGAACTATTTTGTAATAATAGAGAAAACAGCGAAACATATAAACAGATACAATGAGATAAGAAAACAATTCCACTCTGTCTATCTCTGGTCTTCTATGTTCTTTGACGTGCGTATTCTTTCTTCATTGGAAGTGCTGCCACAGTACTCCCCTTCCAGTGGTAGAGTTTCCAGATACTTCTTTGGACAATGTACTCGCCGGCCAGATCTTGTTGTTTGTGACTGTGCCTGCGATGAGTTGTTTCCATTTTCATTAACTAGTAAATAGGCCGGCTTAAGCCAATCAATGCTTATTGCTGTTGGCTATCCTTTAATTTTGAGGACATAACTTTTTTCTTGTCGTTTAAGTACAAGGCGCTTGCAATGGGGCTCTAATGCCGTCGTGACGTAAAACCAATAATATTATTATTATTTATTTAGTTGTTTCAAAGGTTTGGCGACACAGCGCGGGCGCGGAGCGTCCGGCCAGACAAAATAGTCTCGCGGGCCGTAGTTTGGGTTGTCCTGGTCTAGAGAATTTCTATTGAGCCATTTGTTTTTTGCGTTGGATTTTCGATTATTTTTTCGTGCTCACATTGGTGAAAGTGAGCGTTTCCTAACCATGAATGTGTGTCACAAATATGATTTAGAACAGACAAAAATTTTCAACAAGTAGCTCCTCATTGTTCTCACATGTCATAGCTGACCACCAAATATGATTAATAATGCTGTTTCCACTGTAATATTGCGGGTGTCTTGGTCGCTACTGCTTTCAGCTTTTTACCTAAGCTTTTGGCAATGTGCCACACATCAAACTCATGAATGATTCCAGGGTACTTGGATAAGAATAGTTGTATATTTAGTCCTTCTGATGATAGTTTTGATAGCACTTTATCACACGCGGGCTTCTCCAACTCGCGGAAAACTTGGCCTCGTTGCAGAACAACAAAGTCAATAATTTCCTCTGAGCTGATGTCCATCACAGAATATGTTACATATTTTGCACAAAAACCTGGACCGTCAAATTGACCATCACCTGCAATCCACAACCTCCTACCGGATGACATAAGATTTTTGACGGTGTTACCACGATGCAGAGCCCATGTTTCACAATTTTGTAAAATGTTGTGTGGCTCATGAAACATAAATCAATACAGTCTGTCAACGATTTCAGTTTAACACATATCCCACTCCCGTTATATACATACCAGTGGCCAAGGTGACTGATAACATGGATAATTTGCTTATGAGATCTCCATACGACTGTATGGCCTGCTAGACAGGTCATTTGGACACTCACAGCAGGTCCTTTAGTAGAAGGAATAGTTTGAATTACTATCCTACCGCAGGTAAGGCACCGAGCAAAGAGAATTAGTTGGTTCTGCCACATTACGAACAGCAACGTAGTCTCACTGAAATGCCATGCTTTATTTTTTCTACTCACCACCTCTGGCTGTACTGTTTCATCTCCTTCCCTGTCATCGTCATCATCATCATCATCATCCGAGGTAGTATCACTCGCTTCATCTGCTTCATATATTGCATCACGAACACCAGTATCTCTGTCACTATCGTAACACTTTGCGTTTCTAAATGTTTCTCCTCCTAATTCGCACTGTACTCCAACTGTATTGGGATTTTCAGACATGCTGGATTCTTCATGGATAACACTCTCCTTTTCACTGCAAACACTTGGGGCAAAACTTGAAACACTCGCAGAGGTACATTCAATCGCTTCAGTTAAAATTTCTTCCTAATATATGTAGATGTACGCCTTGTCCCCGGAACAAGCTTCATTCCTTTCAAATTTAGCGCCGGCACAGCACCTTTTCTTAACACAAGTTTCCTTTATTGCTTCAGGAATTCTGCTTTGTATCTGTTCGATAGTTCATAGTCCTGCTCTCTGAAATGTGTAGAGCATACGTGACTATTTCGGGTTGGTGAGAAATCAGCGCGACTGATTCTAGATAGTCAAGATCGGTATCTCTCGGGTGATTTCTCTCGGCTGGGGAATCTGTGAAAACCTACATCTTTCTCCTCCGATGTTTTAGAAGTAGTTGCGTGCTTGCAACCATACACAACGCAGTAAACCATGTTTTCACTTAGGTATCATTTACAGTACTTAAATACGCCGAAACAACAGCTGCACTGCCTGATTCTGTTATGTCTACTGTTGACGAGCGGAAGGCGGCTCGGCTCCAGTGACGTCACACGCTCAAGCATTGTCGCCGTGGTAAGGTTTTCAGAAATTTTATTAAAATTTAATAATGGAATCTGTGAGTTAGATAACTAAAACTCGAAATTAAGTTGCCTGGGCCTTTAATAATTGTCATATTCGGACGTCAAGTATGGTTGGTTCCATGGTAAAAAGAAAAAACTGCATATAAGTGGTACAAGGTGGCATCAATCAATGAAAACATTCCGGTAATGATTCTTTACTTAAGAAGAAACGGAAACACATAGGGCCTAGGCTGCAGGGATCATACTACGATTGCTAGGCACATTACAATGCATAGAACTCAAGAAAATACTAAGTAAAAAGCGGGAATTCTACACATTTAATTTAACATAGAACGACATTGATCTGAAACACTACATGCTAAATTTATATACAGTGATGGGTGCATATGCACCTAGTCCTAAAAATAAAATAAGAAAACATGTATTATACAGGAGCAACATATATACATTAATGGGTGCTTTTGCACCTAGTCCTAAAAATAAAATATATATGTGTCGTATAGAAGCGGAATATATACAGTTTGGGTGCAAGTGCACCAAGTCCAGAGGGGACACACAAGCAGATATGTACAAGTGGGTGTGTGGGGATGGGTGCAGTGTGCTGGGTGTTTGGCGGGGCTGCCTTGGTTAGTCTGTGCCGTTTAGCTAAGGTTGAGCCATTGGGTGTGGGACGATGTTGTTGTTAACTAATCTTCAAGTTTCAGTGGAAATAACGGGAGTTTGTTAACGAAATAGTAGATCGTATATTTACACGTCCATCACGCTACAAGGCACAAACAACACTAGGAATACTAAAATATAAAATCAATGCTGCCAACTTAAATTGTTAACTACCAACTCCAACACTTCCCCTGGTAGTTAACCTCAAACAATGACAATCATTTAATTCAACATTAATACCAAAAAAAATCAGTTCCTTTTATAAACTAAACCAAATTGAGGATCTTATGAAACTCTGGGTCTTTGGCCCATTCAATGACTTCGTAAACAAGTCTGCAACATTCTTGTTTGAATTCTTTCAATACCCTTTTAATGTAGTCAGTTTGATGAACAGACATTACTCCTTCCCTGTACTCCACATTCATAGAAAGAAAGTTGGTCATATTTCCTAACTTCTTAATCTCCAATCTAATGTCCAACTCTTCTTTGAACCATTCAACCCGTTCTCTTTTTCCCCAGCATGCCAAGTCATCAACATAAACACCAATGAACAGATCCTTATCTTTGTTAACAAACACACATGGATCCTTCACCAGAGGTTTCAAACCTAATTCATATACAAGGTCGAATGCCATTCCATAGCACTTTGTTTAAGCCCATACAAGCTTTTGAGCAATTTACACACTTTATTTTTATCCACCTCAAAATATTTAGGTTGTTCCATGAAAACTTCCTCATTCAAATCACTGTGCAAATATGCTGTGAGCACATCAATATGTTCCTGAACCCACCCATTAATGACAGTTATGGCCATCATCAGTCGAATCGTTTTTCTTTTAATTACTGGAGCATAAGTTTCATTAAAGTCTACCCCTGGCACTTGGGAAAAACCTTGTGCTACCAATCTCGCCTTAAATCTGTTAACAGTACCATCTGGATTTCTCTTAAGTTTAAAAACCCACTTACAACCCAACACATTTCTACCAGAAGGCCTGTCAACCAAAATAAATGTCCCTTTACGTTGGATACTGTCTAACTCGCTTTTCATTGCATCTCTCCATTCATCAGAGAACTCCCCATTCAATGCCTCACTCACACTCAATGGTTCTTCGATATAATCAGCAACATATACCGACAAATTACAGCAAGAACATTCTTTACGCTTCCTTAACCTTTTACTCCTTCTCAAAACGTTCTCATTATTTTCACCTCAATCACATTTTTATCATTCTCTTGGACATTGCTTTCAATCTCAATCTCTGACTCATCACTACAATAATTTATTATCATAACATCAGTTTGAACATGCTTATAGTAGGCCTAACCTGTTCTACCATGGGAAATATACTTTCATCAAATTTTACATGATATCCAATCACAAATGATTTAGTCTCAAGATTAAACAATTTATACCCTTTCACATTGTTTTCATAACCTATGAATACACATCTCACTGCTCGGGGCTGAAATTTACCTACTTTCTGAAATAACCAAGCTTTACAACCAAATGCACGTAACCTTGGATATTCTTTTCAAGCACTCTCTCCCTTACACATTTCATATGGGATCTGATTCCCAATAGCCCTAGATGGACATAGATTCCTAGTAAGGCAAGCAGTGTTGGCTGCTTCAGCCCAAAACGAATCTGACAAACCTGACTGCACTAACAAACACCTTATCTTATCTTCTGCAATCCTATTAAACTTCTCAGCTATACAATTTTGTTCTGGAGTATAAGCTACCGTCTTTCTATGACCTATCCCATTCGCTTTCAAATAGGTCTCGAATTTATTACCACAATATTCGCCACCTCCATCTGTTTGAAAGCATTTAAGTTTCAAGTCATGCATTTTTTTCTACTTCAGCTTGATACTCCAAAAACTTTGAGAAAGCCTCACCTTTACTTTTCAAGAATTTAACAACTGTAAATCTGGAATAATCATCCACAAAACTCATCATGTATTTATGACCACCATTTGATTTAACAGGAGATGTTAACAAATCACTATGTACCAATTCCAGTGGTTTACTGCATTGGCGTTTACTCTTCTGCGGGAAACTACATCTAGTCATCTTCCCCAGAACACACACATCACAACTCTTATTCTCACTCTTTAAACCTGACAAATATGGAATTTTCTGCATAGCAGCTTCATGTGGATGCCCTAACCTTACATGCCACAAATCTGAACTCACTGCTCGCAAGGCTACAGCTTCAATTTCATCACTCATCTCACCTTCTTCCTCCCCCTCACTGCTGCTGAAGGATTCATCTTCCTGCACAGTACTGCTAGGAGCAGGCAGAATGTAGGGCACGGGGGTTGGTTGTTGCGGTGGCTCATCATCAGGGACTGAAATTACCTCAGGTTCATTCTCTGATCTTACGAGGATTTCTTGACTTGGCTTCTGCAGAACAGAAGACCAGAGTCCATTCCTGAACAACTCGACCTCTCGACACTCTGGTGGTAACAAAGTTGTCGATTCCGAGAGGATCTGGTAAAACAACCCGTCAATTTCCAGGCTATTGAAGCGAGCACTTTTGCCACACACAGGACACTGCCACGTTGGTTTTTTCTCATTCATGTATAGGTAATATACTCCATCAAAGCACTGGATGTGTGTGCAGGTCAAGGCTTTACATGGAAGTGCCAAGCGGGACTTGCTTATTGGACAGCATATCGACACTCTATGAGAGGTTAGGGAAATTTCTTCATTATCACTATCCTGAGACAGCATCCGATTAATAGCTTCAATGGTAAGAGCCGGGCTTGTAGCCCCTTCTGCTTTCAACCTCTGCAAGAGAACACCTGCGGCCAACTGTTGTACCAGGTTCACAGTTACAACATAAAATGCGCAATATCCAAAACTCCACGAGATTACCAGATGATTTGGGGCATTTGGCACCAATTTCACAAAGGACGTTATATCGATCGGCCCAGGAATGACTTTTGGTTCCATGCCAGACGTAGAGGTGCTCATTGGTATCGGGCACCAATGTCCATTGACCCGAATTACTAGATCTGGTGGAAAATCATCATCTTGCTCCAAGTCCCCTCTCCCTGCAATGCATAGCCTCAGTTGTATCTTGAGGGGATAATCAATATTTGATTCACGGCATCTGTCCCTTGACAAATAAATGTTCTTCTTCTTCTTCTTCTTTCGATTCGGCCATCTAAGGACCACGTCATTTCAACTGTTTCTTGTTGCATCGAGCTTTAACGTCCTCCCAGTACTTTCGCATTAGTTCTCGATACTGTTGTTTCCTTTCTGCAGTCCACTTCTTGCCAGTTGGAAACTTTGGCTTTTCTTGAAAACATCGGTGTGCTGTTAGTTTTTGTTTAAGTGTGGCACGTTCCCAAATATCGTTGCCTGTTATTCCCACTTCTTGTAAATCTTTGTCCACCTCAATGAACCAAGCTCCCTTGGTTTTTTTTTTTTAGGAAGTAGGTGAAAATTCTATTTGTCAATCGTGCTGGGTTCATTCTTGTTATATGACAGTAAAAGGTAATTCTCCGTTTCCTCATGGCATCAGTTATTTTTTCCACGTGGGTGTAAAGTTCGTGGTTGTGCCTTCTCCTATATTCCCCATTTTCTTTTACCGGACCCAAGATTTTTCTTAGAATTTTTCTTTCTTTCACTTCCAGCTTCTCTGTTAGTCCCTTGCGATGCATTGCAACGCACTCTGCAGCATACAAAGCCTCTGGACGGATGACTGTTTGGTAGTGTCTTAACTTGGCATTTGTTGATATGGATTTCTTGTTGTAAATGGCCTTTGTTAGATTGTATGCCATTTCCATTTTCCTGATTCGTGACTCGAAAGCTGCCTTCTCGGAGAGATTGGGGTCTATCCACTCACCCAAATATTTGAACGCTTTCGTTTGCTTGATATTCCCCTATCCTACATCCAGCTCTTTTGGCGCTAGTTTGATATTAGTGATGAATTCTGTTTTTTCAAAGGAGATCTTAAGGCCCGCTTTTGCTGCTTGAATCTGGAGTTCATTAATTTGCGCTGCGGCTGCATCGAGGGAATCTGAAAAAATTGCGAGGTCATCTGCGAATGCTAGGCAGTCAACTATCAGGTTCTGTTTTTTGTAGCCCAATCTGACTCCATTTTCAGACTTGTTAATGTTCATTACTTTTCGCCACTGCCGGATGACTTTTTCGAGCACACAGTTGAAGAGCAAAGGAGATAGTCCATCTCCTTGTCTTACACCAGTCTTGATTTCGAAGGGCTCTGAAATTTCTCCCCGGAATTTCACTTTGGACGCAGAGTTGGTTAAGGTTTTCTGAATGATTGCTCTTGTTTTGTTGTCCAGTCCCAGTTCTTTCAGTATTACACATAGGGTGGGTCGATCGATAGAGTCATACGTCTTTTTGAAGTCAATGAAGGTCACTACAAACTGTTTGTTTCTAAGATTCAGATATGAAAGGATAGATTTAAGGTTCGAAATCTGTTCGGCACACGATCGTCCCTTCCGAAATCCCCCTTGATATTCCCCTAATTGTGGATCCAACTGTTCCTCTGCTCTAGTTTGAAGGGCTTTTGAAAGGATTTTGTATGTTATTGCAAGGAGGGAGATGCCACGGTAATTGTTCACATTCGTTCTATCACCTTTTTTGTGAAGAGGGTGAAGCAGAGCTGATGTCCAATCAATAGGGAGTTCCTCCTTTTCCCATATCTCACTAATTATTTCTGTTAGTTTATCGATAGCTACGTCGCCAGCATGCTTCCATAATTCGGCGATTATTGAATCCTCACCTGGTGCCTTATTGTTTTTAAGTGACTGAATGATCTGCATAATTTCTTTTTTGGTTGGTGGTGTAGAGTCCGGGTTTGTATTTGGATTGTCTTCAAATGAGAAATAGGATCCTGGGCTTTCACAGTTAAGGAGAGACTCAAAATAATTTGCCAGGATAGTGCAGTTGTCCTTGACATTATAGGCAGTTTTTCCCTCAGGATCTTTGAAATGTAGACTAGGTGGAGTGTATTTAGTGAGATTCTGTCTGAAGGTTCTGTAGAAATCTCGAGTGTTGTTCTTCTTGAAGTCTTGTTGAATCTTTTCCAATTGACTTTTGTCGTATGCACGTTTTACCCCACGTATGGTTTTTGCAGCATGTTTCCTCACTAACAGAAAACTCTCCCAGTTATCTGAATTCTTCTTAGAGTTCCATCTCTGCCATGCTAGTTGTCTCTGCCTTATTGCTGCTTCACATTCACTGGTCCACCAGAGATGTTTCCTTCTTTTTGTTAGCGGGACTATCTCTTTAGCTGTTCTCACCATGCCATCTCGTAGTTGTTCCCAATTCTGTGGATCCGAAGTTTCAAGCTTCTCAGTAAACTCGTGATTCAGGTGTAGCTTCTCTGTGTCAAACCTTTTGATCTCTCTTCGGCAGACCCTCCTGGTATTTCTTGGAAGAAGTTTAACCTTGACTTTGGAAAGGTAGTGATCAGAATCAAGATTTACACTTCTCAAGACCTTTACATTCTGGATCTCTCGGTGTGCCTTGCGTGAAATAGCGACATGATCGATTTGGAATTCACCAAGTTTTGGATTTGGATAAGCCCACGTCTTCTGCTTTCTTGGCAGGTGTTTGAAAGCAGTAGATTTCATAACAAGGTTGAACGCCTTACAGAGCTCCAGAAGTCTCTCTCCATTGCGGTTGGTTCTGTAATGAGCTGGGTAACTTCCTACAATGTTTCGGAATTTTCTTTCACGGCCAAGTTGAGCATTGAAATCACCAAGCAAGATAATCATATGTTTGTCCGGAATTTTAGCCATTATATCCTCCAGTTCTTCCCAAAATTCATCTGTTCCTTCTCTGTCTTTTTTGTTTGCCTCATTAATTGGCGCATGCACATTAACCATAGTATACATTTTGTTCGTGCATCTGAAATAAATGTTATTAATATGTTGTTGAGTCCAATAGAACATAAACGGCTGTTCTTGATATCCGTCAGTTGATCGGCCAACCAAACACGAAGGTTTTGGCTGCCGAGCCACAACATCATAGAAACCCAAATCAGGCATGGTAACATTAAGATCTGCTGCTTCAACAGGATGGGTGGGCATCACCGGAAAATATCTCACAGTTAGCATTGGAGTAGGTCCTTTACTGTATTCATAAGTGGGCCGAAACATAATTGGATATGGTGGAGGCGGCGGACCTAATGGAGGTGTGGAACGATCATGCGGTAGTGGATATGCTCCTGCTCCTGCAGGAGGCAGTGGTAGACCATCATGACCAAATGTACCATGATGTGGAGCATTTGAGTTCCAAGGAGCACCCTCTGTATTGAGTGAGCCAGTTCCTGGAGCAGGCATTGCTAAGTGAATCTCTCTTATTCTTCTATGGAGGTACTCAGACCGTAGGTGCAGCAAGTGTAATACTCGGTCCTGCAACTCCTCCTTTTCACCAAACATATTTTCATTCACGTAACAGAGTAATTTTCGTAATTCCGGAGACTCGAAGGACATAACCATATCCTTTAAAGTTTCAAGCTCAGCGATTTGTTTTTTCCATGGTATTCTGGAAAGTGTCGGCAAACCGCACAGGCTTTGCGAATCCATCGCCGGGAACTTCCCAATCCTAAGAATTGGTTCAGCGTCAAACCTCATTCCGTCATTTTTCTTCCCTCCAGTCAAATGGTTTACCGAACTGTACGTAAAATCAAAGACTACAGTGACCCTGAACCTGTTCAATCAACAATATCTAGTATTCCACATTCCTTCAAGAAGAAAACACAAGAGATAATATTCCTGTTAACTGTCACAAACAAACGTAATCACAAACACAAAGAAATCCACATTCGCACAAGCACAATCTTCAAATTACTCGATTCCGGCTCGGACTCGACCGACTCGAATCTTGACGATCCAAAGATACAGTGATGGGTGCATATGCACCTAGTCCTAAAAATAAAATAAGAAAACATGTATTATACTGGAGCAAAATATATACGTTAATGGGTGCTTTTGCACCTAGTCCTAAAAATAAAATATATATGTGTCGTATAGAAGCGGAATATATACAGTTTGGGTGCAAGTGCACCAAGTCCAGAGGGGACACAAAAGCAGATATGTACAAGTGGGTGTGTGGGGAGGGTGCAGTGTGCTGAGTGCTTGTCGAGGAGGGGGGGCTGCCCTGGTTAGTATGTGCCGTTTAGCTAAGGTTGAGCCATTGGGTGTGGGACGATGTGTCCCTATGTGCCGCGTGCGTCAGGAGGGGGGGGGGGGGGTGCTCCCAACCAGCATCATTACCAAACATCATGTCCACCGCCATAAATGTGTTTTGGTGTGGGTTGTTTGCTTCCACTGTCTATGTTGTAACGGCCAATGCCGTGTTTAAGTGGGTTGACCGTCTTAGCGTGTATGGTGCGATACTTGGGAGCATGTGGCGCTCTATGCTTGGTGTCTTGGTTATGGGTTCAAGCTCCCCTATAGGTGTTGCATACGGGAGCCTTGCTGCTAACCGCAAACATTTGTTTTGAGTGAGTTGCATTGCCCGGATGTTCATTTTGGCGGTGTAGCCACAAGCTGGGCAGGCGTAAGTCATGATAGGCCTAATACGCGCCTTGTACATGTTTATGCGCCGGTTGATGAACGGGTTCAGTTGCATCATTCGTTTGTTCACCTTTTTTTTGAGATCCAGTGTTTGGTTTCTTATCTAGGATAACTCCTAGGTACTTGACCGTGTTTGACCATTGGATCTCTTGGTTGAACAATCTGAGCGGCCTGAGGTTGACTGCCTGGCGTGTCTGTATGTTCTTCTTGGTGAACAGGACCGCCTGGCTTTTGTTGGCATTGACCTTGACTCGCCATCTGGTGAGCCATGGTTCAAGCCTTGGGAGGGCACCCTGCAGCCTTTTGTGTATGCGGCGGATGTGTGTGTTTTGAGCCGATATGGCCGTGTCGTCCGCGAACAGGTATGTCGTTGATGTAGGGGATGAAGAGTATCGGGCCTAGGACTGACCCTTGGGGTACGCCCGCTCTTATCCTTCTAGTGGTTGAGAGTATGTTGTACACATCAACTTGGAATGTGCGGTCCTCAAGGTATGACTTGATGAGTCTTATGTATCCTGGATGGAATTCATAGTCAATCAGCTTTGCAAGTAGTCCATTGAACCAAATTTTGTTAAATGCCTTATGAATATCCAAGAAGACCGCGCCCGTGTCGCAACGCTTGTTGAAGCCAATTGTGGCGTGTTCAACTAGTCTCATTAGCTGCAGGGTGGAGGAGTGTTTGTTTCGGAACCCGATTTTTTCGTGCTTTAGGAAGGACCGTCTTCATTTTCCCTTTCCTATCTGCCTTTCATTGCTCTACTGCACTCAAAATTCCCTCAGTCCTCATTTGAGGCTTGAGGGCATTTCCTTTCCCTGTCTTTTCTTCTTATAGTGCATAAGTTAGTTTCAAATCTTAGGTTAGTTTTCATTTTCATCCAAACCATTAGGGGCCAATAAACCAGATGTTAGGCCCCTTAAAAAAACAATTATCATCAAGTGAACACTTAAGTACGAGGGCTTCAATTCTCTTAATAGCTGATTTCCGAATGGCTGTGAATAGCAACCGGTTTCAATAATCTTTCTGTTTGATCATTCTATATTTTCGTCCTAATCTTTGACGGGATGTACCCAGTGATCATATAGGCTTCATTAGCACTGTTCCTAGACTATAAACAAGATTTTGATGGAGTATCCCACCCACATGTAATTCACAAATTAATTAAATTAAACCTTCCCCCAGGGGCTTGAGAGTAGTGAGACGTGGGTTGGTGACCTCGGGAACCCCAGCTGAGTCCGGTATTGCTTCCACTTTCTTGTGCTGCGCTCCGTTTCGCTTGGTATAATGTGTAGGTTCTGTTGGTGCAATTATTTGGTATGGATTGTTAGTGTTGTGTCTTAAAAGGCGGATGGATTGTTAGTGTTGTGTCTTAAAAGGCGGAATCCGTTATTATTATTTACTCTGCTGATCCAGGTGTTATGTTTACAGTTTAAATCCCCTGCAACAATGGCATGGTCAAAGTCTAGGGCTGCGTCTAAGTCGCAGTGTTGTATTAATCTGTCAGAGGCATTATACGCTGAAATTATTGTATATTTGATGCTGTTTATGTCTAGGGTAATAGCTGTTGCTTCCATGTTAACTAGTGGTTGAAGTGGTTCTTCGAAGTGTAAAATGTTATTTCTTATTGATATGAGAGTATCTCCTTCTTCTCCGTCTCTGTCGTTTCTATAAATTGGGTAGTTTCTGAGTGTAAATCGTGTAGTAGGTTTGAATTTAGTTTCATGTACCAGTAATATGTCTACATTGTTGTCTTTTAAGAATTGTTGAAGTTCTAATCGCTTATAGCGGAAGTATATACCATCCGCGTTCAAGTACATATTTTTATTTTTTAAATCCTTGATCCTTTACTCATAGTGTTCACCAGGTTTGATAGGTGATTACTGAGTCTAGTTATTAGTTTGTAAAGGCCTTCTACAAGATCCGCGAAGGTGTACTGTATGTTTTTGAAGACTGCAATAATTGGAATGGGGATATTATCCGGTATGTGTACTTTGGTGAAGAACAAGTTTTCTATAGATGGGGATGGCTTGTTCTGAAATGTAAATTGAGGGTTTGAAGGTGTGGATTGTTGAGGGCGTGTTTGTTGTTGTTGGTTACTTTGTTGTTGTATAGTAGGCTGTGATTGTTGCTCATTACGCTCCTGTTGAGGCGCCGGGGCTGTTCTTTGAGTTTTGTCGGCGTAGGTGTTAGTATTTGGATTTGAATCATTTACCTCGGCCTCGGAAATTTCAGTTTCTGATTCAGTGTCAGTGTATGGTTGAGGAGAAGTTGAGCTAGGAGATCTGTTCCTTTTAGGTTTTGGTTCCTAAAACTCTGCGCCTGGTGCGAGTTGTACTCCTATGTGGAGTTGGAGGTTCTGCGCTCTCCACTGGGGGGAATTCCTCTTGTAATCAAATGTTTGGAATCTATTCTGCGTGGGAAGTTTGTATGGATCGACGTAGCCTCTTTTCCGTGCCTATGCTAGAAATCTAGCTTGTTCTGCAGGAGTGTTTAGTGGAATAAATGGCGCTCTTAGCGATTCATTATATTCGTGCCTTGTTTTCCTATCTTCCAGTTTCTTTTTAAATATTGGGCAAGATCTTGAGGAGGCGAGATGTTCTCCCGTGCTGAGTTCACAATAATTATAGTTTGGAGTTTGGGGATTTTGAGCATTCTTTGGTAAAGTGAGGGTCAGGGCATTTTTGACATCTAGTGGGTAGGGCGCAATAGCCCTGAGTATGTCCATAATTTTGGAATTTGTGACATTGAGGGAATTGCATGTCTGGTGTGCGAAATTTGTATGCTTCTATTTTCACTGTCTGATAGAGCATATATCGTTGGTCCGGAGGAATAGTGACACAACTCAAAAA
The DNA here is from genome assembly GCA_946902985.2 of Meconema thalassinum. Lineage (NCBI taxonomy): Eukaryota > Metazoa > Arthropoda > Insecta > Orthoptera > Tettigoniidae > Meconema > Meconema thalassinum. The sequence continues at coordinate 516,947,334 of OX336392.1, forward strand.
TCACAGTTTTCAGAAGAAAAGTTTGAAAATATTATTATTTAAAAGTTGTCCTGGATGGGAGATTGAGCTTGTATACTTAATTATTTCTTGTGGTGGGAACGTTAGGCCATACTCTTTGTTCAAATGTCAAAGGTTCCAACAAATCTGTGAAATCAACCATTAAAAATTAATTTTTAATGAATCATTTTGACTTGTGACATTGTTCTTATGAAATTTATTTTCTGATTTTGTAATAAATCATGGGGTAAAATAAATGAAATATTGTACAAAATAAAAAATACAATTTATTGAAAATGAAAATGAAAATCCACAACCTGCTTCCAGTCTCCGACCGGGTCAGGAATGGAAGGAATGAATGAAGCCCCCATCTAGCGGCGAGGATATGAACTGTGCCGGCTGCCGAGGCCTGACGCACTCCTCTGGGGCAATGATTAAATGAATGACAGATGAAATGAAATGATAGTGGAGAGTGTTGCTGGAATGAAATTGTGACAGGGAAAACCGGAGTACCCGGAGAAAAACCTGTCTGCCTCCGTTTTGTCTGGCACATATCTCACATGGAGTGACCGGGATTTGAACCACGGACCCAGCGGTGAGAGGCCGGCGTGCTGTCGCCTAAGCCACGGAGGCTTATTGTAGGTTGAAATATAATGTTTTGAAATTACAAACTATTATTGAAAGCAGTATAACGTTTTGAAGTTACAAATTATAATAAGGAAATAATAATAATGGAATTACAAATTACTGGAGTTACATCTTGGAATCATAAGTTGCTATAAAATGTTAAATAACAGTTTGGGATGCATTTCTTTTTAAACAACGACAGTAGACCTTCTTTCTTTTTGTCAGAGATTCCTACTTCTCTCCGATATGCCCTCTTCAAAACAACCTCATTAGCTTTAAACACTGTGATAGCTTTGCCTGTTCTTTTCGGTGGCATGACATCAATGATATGAAATTGACTCTCGGCGTAGGAGGTTTTGTAGAATAGTTTTCCGAATTGTTTCTTTTCCACCTTCAGCACTTTCACTTCCGCAATCTTGAAAGGATTTCCCTCGCTGTTTGCCAGCTGCTAATGCCTTTAAATCATAGACGTCTTCGTGACAGACTTCGTGTATGGTGTAAGGTTTCCCGGTTTTCTTTGCACATCGTATTAGAGAAATGTACTGTTCAGGAACAAAAATTGGCCCCGACCTATTTGCTCGATTGATCTGTCTCTCGATCACAGAATGAGCGCTGTCGCCTTCATTTTGACTATGGCCAGTTATAAGAAATTTGTGAGTGATGCTACGTATCCACTTGTACTTCCACACCGCGTGCATGTATGTACATGGCTATCATAAATTGTTTTTTCTGCTGGTCTGCACAATTATCTGAATAGAAAATTACGTCTACTTCGTGTGAACCATCACCTTCCATGCTTTCGAGATATTGTTAAACAAAAGAACCAATCTCGTTGGCTCCTCTCTGAGTGTCCCCCTCATGCCATACATAACACTCAACATCATTAGTTTTCAAGTTAAATATATTGAGATTGAACACTCCCAACTTTGAAACGTTATAACAAGAAGAAGCTTGTCCAGTTGGGCAGGGCAATACTACTTGAGGGTCAAACACAGATACCACACAATTATCATTAGTCTTATCCTTGTTTTTTTTCCTCGCACGACAACTTCGTCTCATACAAGTGTCTTTGATACCTTTCTTCCATTTCTTTTTTTTTTCATCATCGTTTGCATTCGAATAAGCAACGCATAGTACGCACTGATCTTTCTTTGGAATGAAGAATGATAAGTTGAACTCTTCATTAAATATTCCAGAATACATAATGTAATTTGCAGTTGGGAGATTCTTTTCTTTGCATGCTGATAATCCCTATGTAGATCTGCAATAAATGTATTTCCCTTTATGTACAGTTTCTTTGTGTCACTCCTACTGTACAGTAGTGGCTTGGTATGCAGGGAATACTATTGATGTGATCTCGAACACCTTGTTTGATGTTTTCGTCTATTTTGGAATGTTTCCCATGATTCCCTCTCAGATCTGAAGAAATAATATTCCCGGTGAAAAATGTCTTCTTCTGCAGAACAGTTGTTATTGGTCTATCATTGATGCAGAGTGTGGACTTAAAGAAATGCTTACAGACGCGGATTTTCTTGCCTTCAATATCGACATAAAATACATTGTTAAGACTCCGATTACTGTACTCTCTACCGTATCGGTACTTTGGCTTTATCTCTGACATGCTGGCCGACAAGAAATGGCGTTGCCTTTCTAAATCTTTCAAGCCCCAGTAATCATTGAAAATATGCTTACGTTCATCTTCAGTAACCTTGCTGGAACATTTCAACCTGCACTTCTCATTGCACGGCGGAAGAAGTGACCTTTCTTTTACAACTTTAGTGGCATTAAAAGATGATGTGTATCTTTCACCTGCATTTCTGGCCCGTTTAGCAAGATTCTTTTTCCATTGATTTGGGTTACGTATGCGTTATTTACCAATTGACTTGATCTAGCTGGGTCTAGAGACATTTCTAGCTGCTTTCCTTCCACGTCCAGATTTATTGAATGCAGGTTCATTCTGTTCAGATTCCTCTTGCGATAATGGCTTACCTTCATCAGAAGATGACGATTCGGAAGAATCAGGAGTTCTATAGTCTGGGTCAGCTACACTGTCATCAGAGTCGATAGTGCCTGTTATCCTCTTGCCACAATAATTTGCTAGAGGAACATAAACTACATTACTTCCCTGGTTGTCAATCAACGACGTAAATAGATGCTATCCAATGTTGGACAAATATAAAAGTATGATAAAAAGATTCATTACCTGCATTATTATTAGTCTCTCCAGTACTAGATTCAGCATGTAGTACAGTCGAACGAATATTTTTATCTGGAATTGTAAAATTTCGAAACTTACAAGTAGAACATAATACGTTCAATGGTTATATGTAATTATAAATCAATGGTTTATCTACAAGAAACAGTAAGAAGTTATATTAAAGGCAGAGCAAAAATAAATACCTTCTGTGTTTAAACGCTCTTCCTCGCGCCCACAAATTACCCAATTCGTAATTGGTCTATTTGATTTTTCTTTTTCGCCATTAAGGTCTGATCGGACATCTAAACAAGATGTTCAGCAAAGAACATATAGCCTACTTTCTCCTAAATGTATGGGTATATTTATAACTCTTTGTCCTCATCCCTAAAACCACCTCTACCACCATGTAGTGTTTGTTTTCTTTTATATTGATAATTAGCCAGTAAGTGTCAAAATCAATATTATATACTTTATGATGATTGAATAACAAAACTACTAACTTATTGTAATGCATTCACGTCCGTTAATCTCTATATTAAGGCAGCCTGCAAACTTAAGAATCTATCGTTTTGTGTACCTTCCCCTTTAAAAATCTGCGCCGATCACAGTAGGTTGGTCCTGCGACCTAGCAGTGAATTAATATTTATCTAGTACGCCTCTGGGTGTTCAACGAGTAGGCAGTTTAAAGTAGCCAGGAGGGAGGCGATCCAACTGGCAGTGTTTAATGATAGAGCGTACAGTCACTCGTCCTGCTAGAAGGACCTTCCGGAAGTACTTTTGTACACAGCGGTGCGTCCTTCCAGCAGGACTTTGGACCCTTATGGCAAATGTTTGAACTGGCCTTCCAGCAGGACGCGTCCTTCCGGCAGTACTTTGGGTTATCAGAGCGTAATAATATTGCAGTTCTGGTACTGGGCAAACAATAAAAGTCTGTAAATATTCTAAAATATTCAATATGACTCATATTGACTAATACAATAACTGTCTCTTAACAACATATTGACTCTAAAATATATAAACGTATAAAGTATAAACGTGTTTTCTTATAGTACAGAGACTAAATAAATGTATGAGCGACGGCGCGTCCATCACTCGAGAATAAATAAATTAAAAAAATAGCCTAGTTGTGTTTTTGTCAATATCCCACTGCACAGTTGCACAACTACACGTAATTTAAACTACAGTACCATGACATTTACTGATATCAGAATTACTAGCAAATAACGAGCGACTCCATGCATCTCCGCTGTTTGGAGCATCGAAATAGGTAGCAAAAACATAAACACAGTCACCATTACGTATAATCGCCGCCATTACTGAACGGTCAGAGCTACCAACTTCAGACTTGCATGCGCTGATTCGTTACATTTCTCTCTATATAATGGAAAAAGAACGGTCCTGCCAGCAGGACGCTTCGTCCTCATATAAGCAATTGAATTACGTACTCAAATGAGGACCTAACTTCCTGCCGGCAGTGCCTTGTACGTTCTATCATTAAAGGTAATCGGAGCGCGATCGTGGCTAATAGTCGAACTACCAGTATTACAAAATTGCCATACTTTAGGAGGCCAGGTATCGACACAGCGGTATATTTGGAACAATACTACCCACATAACCCACAAGAGGACAGCACCGTACAGAGACATTAAGAAGGCTGTGGTTGATAACAACGTGTACCTAATTCTTCTATTCTCCTTTTCGTAATGTCTTCTGTTTATGTGCAATGCTGGGACTGTGATTTTATTAATAAACGAGTGTATACATTAGCCTCCCCTTTGAGCTAAATGACATTTTATTCAGTATCTGTGAAAAGAGCTTTTGCACATCATTTGTAAAAGAATTCAAGAAAAAAAAAAGTCAACTGTAGCAGTATTCGATCCCCAGTCAACTGCGTGACAGACTAACACGCTAGCCCAGAGCTAACCATATCCGTAACATCATGGCGATCTTAACTGATATATTAGATTCAACCTGTTGGCAAATAATGACTTGAAATAAACTATTTCTTCACTGCAGTACATCTTCATTATAGATCATTTCATACAAAGTTTATCTTATTGTATCAGTAGGGTATATCGCATACAACATACTAAAACTACTGAAATATAAGACAGGCTCATGAGGACAGCTGCCATCTTGTCGTGTGGCAGATACAGCTAAGCTCTTTTAAGCCAGTCATACAGAATAATATTATAATATTAAATTATAATAAATAACGGATCACGTCCTTCAGGATAGCTTAAACCACCCTAGGCTTGATAATCTGAATTGGTGGGTCTTAAGCTATTGATTATAATGGTTGCATAATTCACACGGCCGCCATCCTGAAATGGCAAGGCCGATGACCTTGAAGTTAGGGTGAAAGACGCGTCCTATATAAAGGTATGTTGTCACCAAATTTGGTAGAGATCGGATGATTAGTTTAGCCGTAATTTGAGTTTACGTTTTGAACGTTTGAGTGGCCGCCATTCAGTTTTGGTAAAGATGGCGGCGATATAAAGTATGACACTGAGGTGCCCTATGCTAGAGCTACCTCTGTACCAAATTTCGTTCAATTCGGTTTCACCGTGTTCGAATTGATAGGGGGGACATACATTCAGAGTACACTCACTCACTCACTCACACACACACACACACACTGACTCACACACACACATACACACAGACAGACACACAATTTTTCGCCCTGTGTTGATCTCATAAGTCTACTTTCATTTTTTGCAAAAATCGAAAGTAGGCTAAAAATACAGCGTTGTCGTAGAATAGTGACACAAGTCGTAAAGAAATCAAACGGAGGTAAATAAATAGTTGATTTCATTCACATAAAATGATGAATAGTGACTCATCCCGAAATAAAACTATGTTTGTCAAAGCCACTACAGGAATCGTACTCACCTTCTCAAGAACACTGTCACAACTCGTGATGTGTCACTGTTCTAGAACAAATCCTAACACTAAGTCTGTCACTTCTTGAGATATGTCATTCTTCTTGATTACACCACGCTCTTACTCAATCAAGGCTACAACTCATCTGATGATGTGACACTCTTCTTCAGTCGCCAGTCGACAAACACGCTCGGAGGAAGACCGTCATTACTGCATTCTAGTGGCGAGAATTCTAAGCAGATTTGTGTCGTTTTTCCACAACAAAGAATGCCTTCTCAGTAATCTTACCCTATGCTTAACTCAAAATAAGACTTTTTGAGTTGTGTCACTATTCCTCAGGACCAACGATATGTGATGGTATACAGGTCCCTATTTTGCTCGTTGTCATCGTAGCTAACTATAGAACAGTGGCTTTGGGTGACTTGTGTGAACTGTGTTAGGAGATGCCCCAGCTCTTGGCCTGTCAGGTCGGGTTAATTGTTTTATGTAGGTAGATAAGAAGCTGAGTGCTGTTAGTTCATTTTTTTATCTCCTCCGGTGTTTTGTCTATTGAAAGACCCCTAATTACTACCTGTTTGAGTTTGTTTTTTGGTTTTGGTTTGTTGGAAGCAAACGTGAAGTAGTTTATTCCCTTGTTTAACTCCGTGGTGAGTTTTTTGTGGTCCTCCTCTGTACGCAAATTTACTTTGCATCCTTCGGCTGTGGGTTTAATAATGAATTTAGGATCTGATACAGTTTCCTTAACAAATGTTAGGAGGTCCCGCCAATGTTTGGAAGATTGATGTGAATTGCCGGTTGAAACTGATTTCTTGTCTGAGCTGAGTTAGAGTGTCTGTTGCATTGTTGCCATTGGGGCTGAGCATTGTCGGGATTTGAATCTCTAGACGTTGTAGGTTGAGGTGTCGGTGAAAGGGAAGGTTGCCTAGTGTTTTCATCTTTTTCTGACATGTTGGATTGATTTTGTGATTCAGTGCTCTGGTGAACTGGGGTGTTTTCAAAATTGTAGTCGGTCCTTGCGATGTCTTGGAGAAAAGATGTTAAGTGTCAACAGAAACCTTTACGTATGTTTTGTGGACTTCGAAAAAGCATTTGATAAAGTCAGCTGGCACAAGCTGTTTCCTCTTCTGAATCAAATAGGATTTTCCCATCGATTAATCAGATTAATATTTGATCTGTATATAAATCAAACTGTTGTTGTTCGGCTTGGAAATGACGTATCAGAACCCGCTAAGATTCGCAAAGGTGTGCGACAATGTTGTTTGCTGTCCCCTGGACTATTCAATGCCTTCGCTGAAGCTATAACTAAGTGGTCTTTTAAGGGTTCTAATATGGGAGTGAAAGTTGGTGGAAGACTTATCCAGAATATTAAATTGGCTGATGTTCTGGCATTACTTGCAGTAAATCCGCATACATCAACAAACATGTTGCAATGTTTAAATGATACAGCTACAGAATATGGAATGAAAATCAATTTTAAGCAGACCAAGATTCTGGTGATAAGTAAGCATGAACATGAACTTAATATTACCATAAATAAAGAACCAGTACAACAGGTCATTCGTTTTAAATACCTTGGTCAGATCTTCACAGAAGACCTACGATGTGAAGTTGAAATCAGGAGCCGTATAGCCATGGCCAAGCAGGCATTCGGTGAAAAGCATTCTCTAATTTTTCAACGCTCGATGTCCCTCAGCCTTAGAAAACAACTGGTTAAGACCTACATATGGCCAGTTGCAATGTACTGCAGTGAGACCTGGTCAATGAATAGAGGTGACATTAAACGACTAGAAGCGTCTGAGATGTAGTGTTGGCGCCGAATGGAAAAGATCAGCTGGGTAGAGAAAATAACCAACGTAACGGTGCTGGATCGAATAAAGGAAAAACGGCAAATGATCCGCCAGATATATAGAAGGAGATCCACCTGGCTTGGCCACAGGTTACGACATGGTGGCCTGATGATCGACATACTAGAAGGCAAAATACCTGGAAAACGCCCTCGCGGGAGGCCACGGACCACTTTCATGAGATCTTTCCTAGATAGCTCTGGCCTACGAAGTTATGAAATGGTCAAAAGGACAGCACAAGACCGAACAACGAGGAAAAGACTCATTGTAGGGGCAGACCAGTCGCTTGACTTGGAGTACAACGTTAACTGAGGTGCCGTACCTGTTCAGGGTTGAGGATCGGGTGAAGCTGGGTGTTGCCTGGCTCTGACCATGCTTAACGCGCATCTAAGGGCTAGTGTACTTGGTTGTGGTTGCTACTAGTGACTTAGTTTATGGTGCTTAGATTTAATTGGTAATGGCTTTAATAATAATTATTAGGGGTGGAATATTCTGATATGCGTTACTAGGGTGATTTAGCCTACTATGTGTGTGTTACCCCCTATCCTTCTAGCGCTCGCGCTGTTTGGAATAACTCGCGAGGCGGCAATTTGACCGCTCATTTCCCCCGTGTGGGTGCGGGTTAGAATACACCCACGGTATGCCCTGCCTGTCGTAGGAGGCGACTAATAGGGCCGACATGGCCGAATAACTTGCCAGTTTTGATTTGTTCAGACCCCCTGTGGATGGGGAGGGCAGAATTCATCCACGGTATCCCCTGCCTGTCGTAAAAGGCGACTTAGAGGGGGCCTTATAAAGGTCAATTTTGGTTTTCTGGTCCCAGCTCTGGTTTGACAAATAGAAATAAACATGCGTGCTGTTAGGGGAAGGGCCACCAGCTTGGTCATCTGGCCAGAAAGCCTAGACGGTATGCCCCATCCCGTCAGGTGGGTGCGCCATGTACCCTACAGTAGTATCCGCCTTACAACGAAGGTCCCTGCATGGCCGAATACTGGAGCTGAATAAATCCTGTGCATGCCGAGGGGGAAGTGCCTGTTCGAGCCACTGGGACCCCGGGCAATATCTGCTATGCCAGGTAGGTATTGCCTTGGCTGGGTGGCGCCCACAGTGATAGCCCCCGTTCGGAGTGGGCAGTATTCGGGGAGGATTTAGTCCGGGATGCCAAGTAAGCGATCACGGACACCTGTACAGGGTGGCACCCTTAAAAAGCCGTCTCTTGAGTGTCGAGCTAAAGGTTTATACGCCTTGGGATGAAGCCTTTAATAGAAGATTCCCCGCTGATAAGTCTCCTCGCTACCTGGTAGCTACGAGGACTGACGGGGGTGATTTTAACCTAGTAAAATCAATAATTTTTTCTGAGGAAATTGAGGGGAAATTCGGGGACCTAAGCGGGATTTCCAAGCTCCGGAACGGTCAGCTGCTGCTGCACACCGTTGATCGGAAGCAAACCGAAGCGTTGCTGGAATGCACGCAATTTGGCGAAATTCCCGTTAAGGTCTCAAAACACGAAACGCTGAATGAGGTCCGAGGAGTTATTTTCCATCGTGACCTCATTTTAAATAGCGATGCGGAATTGTTGCGGGATCTGGGGAAGAGAGGCGTCACCAAGATTAGGCGCATCACCCGAAAGATTGGAGAGAACAGCGTCGATACCGGCGCTTTTATTCTCCATTTTGAGGGTGATGTTGTACCTAAGCAGGTGAAGGTCACATCGTACCACTGCGATGTTCGACCGTACATCCCTCCACCTATGCGCTGCTATCAATGCCAGAAATTCGGGCATGTTTCCGCCAGGTGCACTGTCAAGGCCGTGTGTAGAGAGTGTGGCAAGGGGACACATGAGGGTGAGAGGTGTACGCCTCCCCCGATTTGTCCTAACTGCCAAGGAAGCCACTCTCCACGATCAAAGCAGTGCCCTGAGTTTTGTAAGGAAGCAAAAATTCAAGAAATAAGAACTCTTGATAGGCTTTCATATCACGACGCTCGCAAGAGGTACCGTGATATGAATGCCCCCGAATTTCGGGTATCGTTTGTAGCTGCAACGACGCCCTCATTCACCCCTGCCGCATCTTTACCGAGTGTAGTACCCTCGACGCCCGTATTTTCAGCAGTATTGAAATCACCCCTCGCTGTACCAGCGAAAAATGTCAGCCCGAAGGAGGTACAACAACCTTCTTCGGCCCAGCAAAAGAAGGCGCCGGTTATACCATCTAAACCGGCGCAATCGGAGAAGAAGTCATCTTCTTCTCTGAAACGGTCGGCGAATAAGTCTTCCCCAGTTAAAGGGGGAAAGAAGACTTTGCCGACCGGGGCTGGTCCTTCTTCCAGCCCACCTAATACGAAAAATATAGGGGAGAAGAGGGAGACGGTTCGTCGCCGTCTCTCTCGCCCTCCTGCTGACGGGGTGGCTACTGTCTCTGCTGGCCTTTCCGCTCCCACTACCACCAAGGGAGCGAAGCCTGCTGAAGCCAAGTCCGTCCGTATGAAGGAACTCCCCTATAGGAAAGAAAATAGATCGGGCGGAGGACAGGGGAGCGGTTCAGCGCCGTTTCTCTTCCTCTCCTAAAGGCAGGGCTGCTCACGTATCTGCTGGCGATCCCGCTCCCACCACTACCACTGGAGCGGTGCCAGCAGGAGCGACCTTGTTTTATAAGGACCCGGCGTCTGTGGGGAAGGGACCATCTACTTCCCCAAACACACGTCGGCGCCGATCCAAGAAGAAATCTCTTCGGGGCGTGTCGGGGACAGACACCCAGTCTTCGGACCGGGAGAAAGTCCCTCGACACCGCTCTCGCTCTTCCCCAAGAGCGAGACTCGTGAGGTCCGACGACGACCGCGCGTAACCCAATAGAGCGCCCGCTCCATTTTCTTCGTCTTCGGACGGAGATGTGGAGATTGAGGTGTGTTCTCCTGCCCCATCATCTCCAACTAGAGATGGGGAAGGGTGGCAAACGGTCAAGCATAAGTAGAAGACCCACTTCTACTTAAGTCCACACCATGGCACTATTACAATGGAACTGTAATAGCTATTCTGTTCATCTCGCTGAGTTACGACAATTAATATCTTCGTTTTCGGCAACCATTGTCTGTCTTCAGGAATCCAGGTTTCGTCCTGGACATGAGACAACAATGCGTCACTTCAAACTCTTCTCTAGAGACCGGGTGGACGGAGCTGTGGCCGCTGGTGGCGTCTGCACTCTCGTCCACTCTAGCCTCTTTAGTGAAGAGGTGCCGTTGCGTACTCAGCTAGAGGCAGTTGCAGTTCGTACTTCGTTGCCAGTAATGGCAACAGTATGTAACGTGTACATCCCGCCTGATTCTCAGCCGGATTACGACCAGCTGGTGGATCTAGTCTCTCAGCTCCCCCCTCCTTTCCTCCTTCTGGGAGATGTTAATGCCCACAACACCATCTGGGGCTCCGCTACCACTAGCGGTAAAGGGAGAGATTTTGAGAGGCTGTTCAGGCGGCTGGACCTGTGTCTGTTGAACACAGGGGAGCCTACGCACTTCTCTATTGAACACGGTACTTATTCAAGTATCGATATTACCCTGTGCAGTCGTGCGCTGGTTTCCCTGCTACAGTGGGGTGTACACGATGACCTTTGTAATAGTGACCATTTTCCAATTATCGTTACTCTTCCGAACCAGAGAGCCATCGAGTTACCAAGTCGATGGCTTCTCCGTCGGGCTGATTGGCCAACTTTCACGGCACGTGCGGTGTTTGCCGAAGATACCTTTGGGAGTGTCGACGATCATACCATTCACATAACGAATGGTATTTTGGCTGCTGCTGAGGAAACAATACCTTCCTCATCCGGCAACTCACGCCGGAAGCTTGTCCCTTGGTGGACAGCCGAGATTGCAGCAGCCATTAAAGATCGTCGACGTGCTTTCAAATGCTATCGGAGGCAAAACACCATGGCCAACCTTATCACCTTCAGAAGGATGCGTGCCAGAGCCCGATATCTGATTCGGGAGAGTAAGAAAACGACGTGGGAAAAGTATGTGTCGTCCATGACGGCGCATACTCCTTCATCTCAAGTGTGGACTAAGCTTCCTCGGATCTCCGGACTCCCGACATCACTGTCGATACCCGGAGTGTCCATCAATGGAGACATCATCACGGACCATCTCGCCATTGCCAACAGCATTGGCTCGCACTTCTCCGATGTATCCTGCTCCGGGAGTTACGATCCTACATTTCTGACTCTGAAGCGGGAGGCAGAGACTCACCCCTTGTCCTTTGCCACTGCTGCTTCGGAGTCATATAATGTACCATTCTCTGAATGGGAACTGCGCAGTGCGCTTGCACTGTGCAGGGATACGGCTCCTGGACCGGATAACATACATAATCAAATGTTAAAGCATCTGTGCGAATCCAGTATAAAACAACTGTTGATCCTCTTCAATCGTATATGGATTGAAGGGGAGTTTCCATCTCAATGGCGAGAGGGGATCGTGATACCGATTCCTAAGGCTGGAAAGGATCCCAAGTTTGTAAGCAGCTATAGGCCCATTTGTTTGACAAATGGCCTATGTAAGCAGCTTGAAAAGATGGTGAACCGTCGACTGGTGTGGTTCTTGGAGGATAAAGGTCTCCTGTCTGAGTACCAATGTGGATTTCGCTCTCATAGGTCCACCACTGACCATCTGGTGCGACTTGAGAGCGCCATACAGGAGGCTTTTTTCCGAAAGCAGCACCTAGTCACGGTTTTCTCTGACCTCGAGAAAGCCTACGACACCACATGGCGCTACGGGATCCTTTCCACCCTTCACAAGTGGGGACTCCGTGGTAACTTACCGACTTTCATTGCGAATTTCATGTCCGTCCGACTCTTCCGTGTAAGGGTCGGTAGGACATTATCGCAATACTATACCCAAGAAAATGGAGTTCCTCAGGGTTCAGTGCTGAGTGTCACCTTGTTCGCGATTGCCATTAATGGCATTGTTGCCGCCGCCGGGTCCGCGGTAGTTCCATCGCTGTATGTAGACGATTTAGCTCTGCATTACAGCTCTGGAAGTATGGCAGTCGTGGAACGGCAATTGCAGCTAGCTATCAACCGGGTCGATAGGTGGGCTCACGACCGGGGTTTTCATTTTTCAGCAGCGAAAACCTCCGTCGTCCATTTTTGTCGGCTCCGGAGGCTACATTTACACCCTGAACTACATCTCAGGGATGCTGCGTTGCCGTTGGTTGACACTTATCGCTTCCTGGGGCTCCATTTTGACAGCAAGTTAACGTGGCAGCACCATATACGGCAATTGAAAATGACATGTCTCAGGAAACTAAACATGCTCAGGTTTCTTAGTGGCACTACGTGGGGGGCTGACCGTGCGGTGCTGCTACGGTTCTACCAAGCCCTCGTCCTGTCCCGGCTAGACTATGGTTCTGCAGCATACGGTTCAGCAAGGCCGGCAACCTTGAAAATGCTGGACAGTATCCACCATAGTGGCGTTAGGCTGGCTACCGGTGCCTTCCGGACCAGCCCGATACCCAGCCTACTCGCCGAATCGGGTGTTCCACCTTTAAATTATAGACGCCAACATATGCTTTTAGCATAATGCTGCCAATGTGCGTCAAATGCCGCAACACCCGACCTATCAAGCTCTCTTCGGTACCCAAAACCACCAGGGTTACGCCAACCGGCCTCGTGCCACTCGGCCGGTTGGTATTAGACTTGATAGCTCGTGTACTGAAATAGGAGTGGCTGTAGGTCCCTGTATGATCCGGACATCTAGCGAGGTGCCTCCGTGGCAAGTCCCGCGTCCGGAAATTCGGTTAGATCTGCACCGAGGTCCTAAGGTGAACACGGATGCCTCAGTTTACCGGAGGCAGTTCCATAGCATAGTTCACCAATTTCCGGACGCTGGCATTCTATACACGGATGGTTCGAAGGTGGACGAGAAAGTGGGTTGTGCTTACGTTATTGATGGTGCAAATACCAAGATCTCTTTGCCTGATGCCTGTAGTGTGTTTACTGCGGAGCTCGTTGCCATCTATGAAGCTCTGCAGTTTGCACTACAGGATGCTCGAATCCACTTTCTCGTGTGTACCGACTCTTTGAGTTCGTTGCAGTCAATTGCTACATGTTTCCCGCAACACCCCCTAGTGCAGCGAATCCACGACCTACTAGCCGGGCTGTGCCACGCTGACACTCGAATCACCTTTCAGTGGCTTCCAAGCCACATGGGAATTGCGGGAAATGAGTTAGCAGATCAAGCTGCAAAAGAGGCGGTATCACTACCACCTCGACCAATGGAGGTACCCGCTAGAGATATTCGCTCTCAGTTACGCCTACAAGTTCTGGCTTTTTGGGAGAGTCAGTGGCTAGCTGACCCACTGCCCAGTAAACTGAGAGCGATCAAGGGAACTACTCGCGTGTAGCGGAGCTCCTTCCGGGCCCGGAGAGAGTCCGTCATTTTGTGTAGGCTAAGGATAGGTCATACAAGATCCACCCACTCGTACCTAATGAGAAGGGAAGACCCCCCACTTTGTACCTGTGGAGCCGTTTTCACCGTGGCCCACATTTTTACCGAGTGTGTGGATCTTGCTGACTTACGAAGAAACCTTGGTTTGCAGACGACACTCAAACTTTTATTAGCCGATGACGCGGTGGCTGCTGATCGCGTTATCCGCTTTATAAGTGAGAGTGGGTTAGGGCCAGCAATCTAAATTTTCCAGTGAACATTGACTCAACGACTTGTTCGTTTTTGAATGATAATGTTTTGTTTTTTCCGTAATTTTTGTTTATTTTTATAATTTTTTATTTAATTGTTTGTTTTTTGTTTTATTAATTTTTGGTCTTTTTAAATTTAGATGTCCACCTCAAAATTTTAAATTCAATTCAAAATTTGTATTCTTTAATCTGTGTTAAGAGGGGCAGATGACCTCGTAGTTCCGCCCCTTAAAACAACAATAACTAACTGACCGCTCATTTATAGTTGTATTTTGTTTTGTTTTACTCAGTCCTTTTCTGAATGAATAATGACAATATGACTCGATATACACATATTTAGATGCTTAAAATTTACATATATTTAAACGAAAAGGTAATGATGAACCCTTAATCATAACAATTTTGAAATAGCATATTAAGTAAAGTTCACCAGTTGGTCACACAAATTATCTTGAACAGAAAAGATAACTATTTAAAAGGTAAGGAACTGAAAGCATCACTGAACACAATCATTTTGAATTTAAACCAGGTACGATGCACTCTCTTGCAGTAAGCTAAACCATATCGATATCATTGTCCTCCAAACCTACACTTTAATTGAATCGACACATATCTTGTGCATCAAACGAGTTCTGTTGTTCTTTTTAGACCCACAGTAATAGCAAATAGGTCGCCTGTTTGATGAAGTTCCGGCGCTTGATGGTTGTTGTTCCCTGTTCAGTTCTTTAGGAAGGCACCAAAGTTTTGCACGATCCTTCAAATTGTCGGCCATTAGGTCCATCGCTAAGTTGAAGGTGTATTTTCTCCTTACAGTGATGTCATCAGGGTGATTTGCTTGGAATATCTTCAGCGAATTAATTCCAGCGACATCGAGTAAGCGAAAAAAAGCTGCCATCGGCCATCTTTGCGTTCTTCTAGAGGTAGAGCATCTCGAGCTCATCATGTCTACAGTGTACACACCTCCTTTAGTACAATTATAATCCGTCATTTGCAGAGCTTTCCCGGTTTCTTGGTCAGTATCGTACATTGTGGACAACAGGCCTTGTACGTGATGTCTGATACGCTCAAAACGTGTTTTAATTGATTTCACCCGATTTCTATTCATCAAGGTTCTCTGTTACGTGACACTTTTGGAAGAAGCACTAGGCTTACAGGTACCCGTCCAAGCTAAAATTAAAGGTAAACAAACAACCTTCAAGTTTATTATCACTAATATTTTTCATAGTGTGAGAATTGTTGACATATATGTCCAATTAGGAGACCAAAACCAACAACTTTTACTTTTTGGAAAAACATCCAATCTTTGAATAACTGTATCTCGGGAATAACTAAACCTACAGAGCTCGCTTAGGACTCAAATTGTAGACAATTTAATATCCATGTACACAAATATTCACAATATTTCCTCTCAGACGCATAGTTTAGACTATATAGAGCAAAAACAGAAAAAGTGCAAATATCTGGCTGTTTTTTGCTATTACAAACCTAGCACAGGACTTTCAAAGTTGCAAATTTGTTTTTTTTACTATTGGCAGGGTCCTAACACCATATAAAAAATTAGAACTACATGACCTTTTGCAAGGACGTCCCCTTATGTCTAATTTGACTGGACTATGGTTTAAGTTTGTTGCATCTACGTTAATATTTTGAAGTTTTGTTTCCCATCGTTCATTAGAGTATTTATGAAGTTCCTTTTTATCTTTAGCATGTAGGCGGTTATATTCTATTTTAGATTGCATTGTGAGAGTTCTTTTATGTATGTTATTGGCATTGTTTTTATCTTGAATTAATGTTTTATGTGATCAGGCAAGGCATATTGAGTGTGCTTTAAAAGGGACTGTACTTATTTTAGCTGCTGTTATGAGAGATTGTGTGAAATAATTTAGATGGTCGTCTAATTCGCTTGTAGTAGTGAGGTTTGGTAACTCATTAGGTAGAAGTACATCAAGTTGCTCCTTATAGCTGTCATAGTTAATTCTTTTGGGATTAATTTTTTTGGAGTTAATATATGGTAATTTTGTACTGCACCCTTCTGTAAAGCAGTGTTTATGACTAGATTCTGTTTTCGGGGTCGCGCTCAGTCCTGTATACTTCTTAAGTAAAGTCCACAAACCAACATGCTCTACTGGATAGAAGGATCATATGAAAATCTATAATTAAGAAATGAGTGAGAAACAAGTAAATAAACATGACTTAATAACTGATAAATGTGCAAAAATAACAAAGAAAAACTCCTTCCTGACATGTGAATCCCACACAAACATGAACATCATTACAAATGAGCGGTATAACAGACCCACTCCTCTCAATAAAACATGTGGATACCTGGTCCACTGAACTGGTTTAGAAACGATATGCGCGCGTGTATGATTAACTAAAAAGAAAATGAGTACTTTGATGAGTGTTCGTTTGCAACGGAAACAGCCACGATGTTCACGAACTCCCATCTTGCAAATCGATATTATGGCTACGGGACATGCACTTAATAAAAACAAACTATAATTAAATACTGACACACGCAAAGCTAAATATTCTACAATTATATGAATCCCCTCGAGATTCCAACATTGCCAGAGCACAAAAAGCAAGCGAGCGTGCCACCAAGGCCAAATGCTCGGACGAAATAAACATGGGAACAGCATCACGTTTAGGCGGCCACACGGGGTCACTGACACGAAACGTAAACATACAAGTCAAGCAACAACAACAAATACATGGCCTCGACGGCTGATAATTACATGACATGAAAAAGCACGATAAGTTAACTCTTCGGTGATGACATCACGGCGTGGACAACGCCCATTTAATCATCAAATAGATTTACAAATGATCAGTTCTTTTCTGAATTCAAACAAACATTACTAAGGTACATGAAGCCTGGCCTGTCTCGCTAATGACCCACCGGTCGTTGTTATCTGATCGTGAGCGCGCCTGATGGCATGATTCCAACTCCCCAACACATCTGATATTTGTCAGCCCTCCAAGCTGGTGTCTAAATATAACAAGGCAACCCACTGGCCTCATCATAATCACCTGTATACGTCGCACACAACAATATCTCGCCAATTCACTGGAATGGCAAGAACACAATATATACTCCACAGATCCGCCTCGCGAGAGGACAGGAAAAGGGATTCTGGCATGCGGCATGACGGAACAGTCTTGGTACTGAATTTCCGCAAGCAATTACCAGTAAAATCACACATGGACACCACAGCTTGGACTGACACTATAATCGCACCATCCAGGTCGGCTCTGAATCAGATCTCCCTAACATCGTATCTAAGGCACTCGAAATTTAAATCAAAGATGAACACTCGAGTGCTTACGGCTACTCGCCTAAAGAATTGCGACATGGCAATTATCAAGCAATGAAACTGATCAATCATAAAATCTACACACAGTCAAACTTTACCCTCCAATACTTGTTTTATACTAAATTAATTTGGTTCACTTCTGACGTTCTGCTCATTTCCGATTTACGTTACTTAACGGCATTTACGGGATCATATGCGTACACGGTAGCACACATAGCCACGTATACTTGACAACAATAAAATCACAAATATCTACACTATAAAAACGCTACGCTGTTCCATGCAATTTACTGTGTGTCAGTAACTAGAAAACAAGATTCTACATTAAAACACACAACAAACGAGATATTTACGAAAATTACCCCATAAACCATAATTGATTTGTTAAATAATAATGCATTATTCCGTACTCATTCCTTTCAGCAATCAGCGTCAGAGATAGTCGCCAGCCATCCCCCCCCCCCCTGATGGCTTAGCTCAAGTCACACATGTCGTGACTGAAGTCCTGCTGGGTCCAAGTTCCTTCCTGATCCATTGATGCCATCTCTGTTCTGAATAAAATGTTTGTTAATAATTATTACACACGCTGAATTATTCCTACTAATTTCGCCGATTAGGTACTCATTTTCCCCAAACAGTCTTGTGGTGAAATACTCGAAGTACTTTTCCCTAATTTGTAGTCCTGGGGCTACCTAAAATCACTGAAGTTATACATATTTCACAGTCTCCAAAATATGACAAGTGTCCTCAGACACACAGATATAATATGAATCAGTGTCCACGGACACACACGTAGTTAGAATAAATGTTCAGTGTCCTCAGACACGCACAGATTGAATATCGAACTTGTGTCCTCAGACACACAAAGTTCAATAACGAACTTGTGTCCTCTGACACACAAAGCGGAATAATGTTCATCGCCGCCTGGGCCACTTATAAATGAAATATGGCTAGAGGTACACATGGAAGGGGGAAATTGAAATAATTTTCCACAATAATCGTCGTACTGGCATGAAACTGGTATCATTGAGTTCGTCGTAACACGCAGGTCAAGATTAAGCTAGGGCTATCATAAATCGATCGTGGGGATTATCCGTAGTTAATTTCCCGCTCATATCCTTCCTTCTGAGCTATGATGCCGTCCTGGTGCCGAAATGAAGCGTCTCTCTCTTATTGGTCCAAAATCACGCGAACATTGCGGTCTTTTTCTCTCCACGCCTTCCTGTGGTAGTGGTTAATAGTTAGGTTCACCTCTCATATTGAAGCATTATTTCGACTTGGCGCGAAGTGGACAATGAGCATGCCATTCGCGTGCGTCACTAGCTGTGTTTCCTTGTTCTAGCGTTTGCATCTGCTAGCGATTTGTCATCATGGGCTGGGCTTCCTTTCTAAATTCCTTAAGGGATCAACTTTTGTCTGCCTGCCTGCCAGGTACATTCTGCTCGTCGCCAAAAAATACTCAAAGTTTCACCACCACTGTCTGGCTTTTACTTGTTGCTGGTAGAAATATCATAGAATGAAGAATAACACTTAGAATCATTTATACAGATAGCATATAAAGGGTTCAGTACCTCTGTCTAGTATGACAGGTAGGTGGTCTGATGATAATGAGTGAATTACTTCAATATTGGTATCGTGGGGAATGTTTTTTATGAGAGCTATGTCTAGGACTTCGCCGCTTAGTCTCCCATTTCTGAAACAATAGTGCGTGGGTTCTGTAGGCGCAGTGATAGAGTATGGTTTATTCAGGCTGTGTTTTAAATTAGTGCCATTATTATTGGTTACTTTGCTATGCCAGTTGGTGTGTTTAGAGTTAAGGTCGCCGAAAATTATTATTTTGTTATGAGCTAGCAGGATGTCTAGGTCTTGTTGAAGAATTCACTTTTGTGGTGGATTATAGGCTGATATGCTTCGGTAAGTTGTGTTATTTATTGTGAGCACTGTTGCTGTAGCCTCGCAGTGAGTGAGTTGCTGTAGCTCATCTTCATAATGTGGTATACTATTTTTATGGCTATTAGTGTACCGCCTCCAGGGTCGGGTCTGTCGGTGCGGTAAACTCTGTAGTTAGGTATAGTGAATCGTGTAGCATTATTTAGTTTTGTCTCTTGTATGAGTAGGATGTCTATATTGTGTTCCTTTAAGAGGTGAGAAAGTTCTATTTATTTGTATCGAAAGTACGCCCCGTAGGCGTTCCAGGAGCATAATCTAAGCTGTTTTATGCCCATTATTGAGCGTTTAAGGGGCATGGGCGGAATGTTTGGATTTGTTGGATGTTTTAGACCCATATTTGCGGCGTTTGGAGGTCCTTGATGGTTCTAATGAGGGTGTC
Organism: Meconema thalassinum; assembly: GCA_946902985.2. Classification (NCBI taxonomy): domain Eukaryota; kingdom Metazoa; phylum Arthropoda; class Insecta; order Orthoptera; family Tettigoniidae; genus Meconema; species Meconema thalassinum. Next base: position 516,967,208 of record OX336392.1, read on the forward strand.
ACTTAGGTTTTGAACGCCTTTGTAGAGGTATTCTACCAGCGTGGCAAAGGTGGATTGTTGGTTGCCAAATAATTTTTTGATTGGTTCTGAGAAGGTGTCTGGAATCTGTATTCTATTGACGAAAAGTTTTTGTATTGATGGAGAGTCCTTGTTTCTATAGGAATTGGGTGTATTAGCAGTATTTGTTTGAGGAGTTTTGGTTTCTGAATTAGATTCTTTATGTTGGATGTTATCTTGTGTTTTAACATAGGAAGGGCGTTGTGGAGGGGCCTGTGATTCGGGCTGGAAATTGCCGCCGAATTTGGTAGGCGATGGGCGAAGCAAAGGGGCTTCTCTGTGGGTTTTCCCTGGTTTAGTTTATTTTTGAATCTAGTACGTGTTCGGGTGGGCTGATTTCTTTCTGAGGCATCTGAACTGGATTCGTAGTTAGAATCATCATAATCATCATGTTGCCTCTGTGGCCTGATTTTGTTGGGAGTTCTGGGCAGTTTGGGAGTGACATTATGATGGCTAGGTGCCTGGTTTCTAGCTGGAATGTGTGGGAAGTCTTCTTCTTGTAATTGGGCCAGTGCTTGAAATTTATTTTGAGTGGGTATTTGTTGGGATTCATTTGTTTATGGACTGGAAGTTCGCGCTGATACTGAGTTTAAAGGGGGGAATGCGCTCGTTGGATTTGGCGCCTGTTTTATTTTCTAGTGCTTATAAATACTTGGAGCATGTCCTAGAAGAGGCAATATGATCCCCACTACAATTTGCACATAGACGAGGCTCTGATAGCGTGAGTTTGCAGTCAGATGGACTGTGAGGTCTTGCGCATTTAACGCACTTTATAGGGAGTGAGCAGTATCTCTCGGGAGTGACCACATTTTTGGCAATTGTAGCATTGAGCTAATGGATTTTTGATGGCATCTCCTTAATCCTCGATAGATAATTATGTTTTCGCAGATTGCATTGTTGGAAGTGAGCTGGTAATTGACTAGAAACAATGGCATGGCTGTTCTTTTATTGTTGTAGGGGCTGTTTGGATTGAATTTTGAGAGTTGTTTAATGTCCTGGATTGTAAAGTTTTGGCGCGTAAGATCCTCTGTAATTTATTCTATTGTAGCATCTATTGGGAGGCCTCGTATGACTATTTGTTTTGTGGGACGCTTGTGAATTGCATGAGTGAAGTAGCTGGTTTTTGTTTCGTTCAGATGCTCAATAACCTTGTCATGATCTGTTATGTTTGCGAGGATTATAGTGACGCCATCTGGTGTTGGTTTGAGGCTATACCTCTTGTCAGTGATGCATTTCTCTATTATTAGCCTGATATCTCTCCATTTCTTAGAGGTTATCGACAGGTGGCAGTGCTTGTGTGTGATGATCTTGCTTGCTCTGGGATGGTGAGATTGTTGTTGATGCAGTGGTTAGTGTACTTGTTTGCGTGGCATAGCTTGCTGTATTTGACGTTCCTGTGGTTGGGATTGGTGTTTTTGACGTAGTAGGTGTTTGTTCTGTACCTGGGGGACAAATGTCCTTTTCCTGAGTGGCTGTTGACATGGTTTCTGGAAGGTTTTTGGGAGGAACTGGGTTGCTGGAAATTGATACTGTCGTTGAGGGATGAGCTGTAGCTGGTGAATTTGGAATAGTTTGGGAGCATCTGACCATTATAGATATGTGATTAGTTTACGAATTAATTAATTAGGGGTTCAAATAATTTACGAAGTGGGAAGTAAAAAAGCCGTCAAAAGTGAGAAGTTTAATACGTTAATTAATGTGACAGGGACGTGTGCTCCTCCTACCGGGGGAGAATGTAGTTTTGTACGAGCCCTAACTGTGTGTATTAATTATTTATCAAACACTTGAGTGGATAAAGATGAATAAAATAATTACCGGTGGTGATACAGGTCGTTTCTGGCTACAGTCTTTTTAAAAGGTGTCTCCGTTGGCAAGCAACGATATCTGTATCAGCCGGCGATTTAAACTTATTTGCAGCAGCTGCCTTAGCCCGCCTTGCTCAGGCGAGCGGCTGTTTCAAATCCCCGCACCAAGCCGCCAATTGAGAAAGTCTCGTCAGTGATGGACCCCTGGCAGGCCACCTGGGTGGCTCTGAAAATGTATAAAACAGAGGTCACCAGCTTGCCTCTGTTTAGTTGGTCGTTGGTCGCAGTACCTGAAGGTAGCTGACGCGTCGCGGAGAACCAGTCGTAGCCCTGTAGCCAAGCGGTAATGGTGCAGCGAAGTAAACCTCGGTGGAATACGGCAGCGTGGTCAGATAATATAAGCACTCAGTGGGAGTGGTCCCACTTTTCGGGGAACGCCCTACCGCTTCCACTTAAGGCTTTGCACCTTCCCAAGTTTTGTCCAGCGATGAACAGCCCCAATAATTCCGCCAACAATGTCTAACTGCCGCCCTTTAAAACCAGGTCGCCAAAACAATGCTGGCCTTCTCGTCCAACAATGCTCGGCGAGTCTGGTGTTGCCGCTGAGCCGATAACGCGTATGGTCGCTGCGTCGGATATCGCCGAATCAATACCAACGTCAGGCAAGTAGGATACTTGGGGAGTGGAATCGGGTCACTTTACCCCAAAGGCGGGTGACGGGCAACATTGCAATATTAAACCTTGAATTAAAAATCAAAAGATAACAATAATATATTAAAACGAAAAATAAATACAAACAGTGGAAACCAAATAATAACATATTAAATGCACAACTAAATATACCCTCCTAACGCTAATTATTCCCCACGAGGTGTGTCCAAGATCCAACGGTCACGCATGGCGACCTTTAAACACAACAGCAAACTTCGAAAGCATATATTTTGAAGGCAAGAAATATATATTATTGTGTCCCAGCAATAGGCTGAAAATAATGTTACAAGGCATTAAGCCTAAAATTGAAAAGGGAAGTGAATTCCCGAAACTGAAGCTACAAGCCATGAGGCTTCATTAAAATATTCGAAGTTCCAACATCTGAAACCCTCGTAGCAAGAGGAAAATCCACGATCAGCAAGCTCCATTAAAGTAAAAGAAATATTACTTTAAAATGTGTAAGCCAACACATAGTAAAATAATTAAACAGAATGTTACTAAAACTAAAGGCTGTAATAAAGCCCTAGAGCAGAGAGCTCTTAAACCACGTCCATACTCGACCGAAGGCGCTAAGGAACTCTTGCTGCCTACTTGCCAACAAAGGGCCTAAGCCGTTAGCAATTATTGACCACTCTGTACGTCTACATTGTCGTCTACCGAAAATACCCTCCAAAATATTATACTAGGCGGCCTACCGTGAAATGAACAACAAAATAATCAAGCTTAATAACGCAAGGTTAACAGGAATACAAGATGAAAAATGGATGGTAACACGAGGCAGGCAGCAATAGCCATCTGCCCTAGAACTATCTTATAGTTCAAACGTGTTTCCCATGTTTAGATAACTAATAAGTCCAGTCTTGAAAATACGCTCTCACGGCGACACTGTGAGTATTGACAAATAAATAAATGTAATCGAAATTAATGTCAGTCTGTTCCACTTCACACCTGAAATCAAAAGAGGTCCATACCTTAGTCGTTGCTTGGCCTACCGGCCAAGCGTAGCCAAGCTCCGAGGAGCCCGGCCGTGAAGCAACCAGTTCGTTACATCTTTCTAATTCAAATGGGGCGAGACTTGACCGTCTCGTATGCACGTTGTAGCCGGCGATCAGAGCCGAGCGTACCACTGGAAGTCAGCCGAAGCCAAGCCATGCCAACTTTGACACACCGTAGAAGCAGTTCGCTGCCGTAACAAGACCTCGCAAGCGTGCGAGTCAGCGTGGCAGCATCGACAAGGGAATTTGCCCATAATCCCCCGCAGTTCATAGCGGAGCAAGTGTCTCTCCGCGCGGCGAGAATAAGTTGTTCTAAAAAGTTCGGGTGATTGCTAGACCTTGCCGAGAAGACAAGATGGCGGGTGGTGTAGCGGGATTTTGAAATATGAATATGGCATAGTTTTATTATACAGTCTTGTAGAAGGGGTTGCCGGGGAGGGGTTGGCAGGGGCTAAAATGTGTGACAGTCGTCAGACTGGCAGGGAGAAGGCCCTCAAGAGTCCTCTAGTAGATACCACAGTCCACCAAGCAGCAATATAGAGTTTGTCCATGCGTCACTCACTCCACAAGTCCAGAGAATTCGAAACCAAGGGAAATCGACCAGTTACCAAGCAGATGTTGCCGTGAAGAACCATCCAGCTGGCAGGAACAAGCGCCAACACCACCATACCAGTACCATGTCCTCCGCCCCAGACGTTCAGCATCCAGGGATGACGACTAGGCAGGCATCACCATCCACACCGACCAGCATGCATCAGGATCCACCACCAGATGCTAGATGTCGTCTTGACTGTGACCCTTGAGCAGGTCACCACCATCTCCAGATGTGACCCCGCAACCCTCACGCCGGACCAACCCTGAAACAGCCAAGGACAAGACCAGACACAGCACGCAGAGTGACACAACACAAGGTTGGGTCATGTTCTTCCACAACTGGGTCAAAGGATGTCACTGATCTGACACGAGACAAGGGCGAGAGCTTGAGCAACTTCCGTAGCACAAACTTGGACTTTCACTATGCGAGGTAGGATTTGGCAATTCACTTGCCTTTTTGTGATAGGAGATCACGTCATACTTTTCTCAAAGCGATGCACACTAGAAGCACACGCAGAACTACAGAAATGTTAAGTTAATTTTAAGCAGAACGAAGCACTAAAACAGTGTTCACTTGAACCTAGAGTAACATCATCTTCACAGATGTCCAAAATAAGCTAGAAAACTGGTACCCAATCAAAATCCTGAATGTACAATGCTAAATTTGAAAGAACATTAATAAGATTGGGCACCACGAATGAAATTTAGGGGACCCACGACCACACGAATGGCTCAGCTCTCGTACTATAGGGAGAGAAATTGAGACATTTGCCTCGCCACAATACTCATCTCAACTGGTGTCAACAAAAATCAGAACATTTACATTTAGATTTACATTACAACCCTTTATAGGTCCTTGGGATACTATTTTCCCACCATGTATTTATAGAACTGTGTTAGGGAGAGAATCTTCCCACCCCTTTCATTTCAAGCAGTTCCACATGCATCCACAAGCTAGATGCAGAAAATATTGAAAACCCATTAGTTTGATGTATACCAAAGGTGGGAAGCATATATCCCAGTGGTCTCCACAGTGCACGTACTCGCCAGTTCGGTTTTGTTGAGTGAAGGAAATGTATTGTTTTACAGAAGAAGGTGTTTTTATTGAAGATACGAGATTTGTAAATAACTGAAATACAATGTTAATAACGGTTTAGGTCACTTGAGTAAATATATTTCAGGTAGAATGGAAATAATTATCCTGCTCAGGGTGTTTGCCATAGAATAGAAGATTTTTAAAATTAATTTTCTGGGTTTTTAGTAAATATTATTTTAAAATGATTGAATTATATTCGAATATACTAACTTTTAACATTCCAAAATCACTTTTATTTTTTTGTGCAGTTTTCGGCAAAGATGATATAGGTCACTGACCTTGTGTTGCGTGGGAGTTTTTTTTTAATTATAGTGTGATGGTTGTTTTTATATATTATATCCTGTTTTTTTTTTTTTTTTTTTTAAGCGTATGGCTTTTAGTGCCGGGAGTGTCCGAGGACATGTTCGGCTCACCAGTTTTGTAGCTGCTTCGAGACGGACACCCAATGGGTGAGCTACAAGTACCGTTGGGGAGGGAAGGAAGGAGGGAAGTTGGAATGTAAGGACAAGGAGTTGGAAGGTAGCGGCTGTGGCCTATAGTTAGGGACCAACACCGGCATTTGCCTGGAAGGAAGATGGGAAACCACAGAAGACCATCTTCAAGGTTGCCGGCGGGGGGATTCGAACCTCCTCGCCTCCCGGATGTGAGCGACTGCCATCAGTCATGCCGTAACCACCACGGCTAACTCACCCGGTTATATCCTGTTAAATAAACCTCATTATTGAGTGATAAACACAGTATCATCATAATTTGGAGGTAGGAGATTATTACGCCATTGCTCTTTTAAGAAAACGTACTGTCGGGTGTGGGCAGTGGGATAATAATTTCCCACCCCATATTTCCTAAAATAGAATCCACAACCATAAAATTGTTGCATATTCCTACTCATCTATCACCTCCAATTACAACAGTGCAAAAAAAATATCCCCAGTCTTTTGCCCTATAAAGGGTTAACACATCCCCAAAAACTGTTAACACAGAACGTAGAAAACACAGACAGAACGCAGACAGCAGATACTCCAGGAACACAACTCCACGAACACCTTCAAAAACTCCTACACAGGGACAGGATGCAGTAACCCAAGAATACGAAGAAAATTTTACCAATATAACAAGAACATCCTATTAAAAGTTTGAATACAACCAATATTGCTCTCGCAGCACAACTTCACTTCACAGACGGAACAAGACCTCGTCTGGCACTCCAAATTCACACCAAGACTCCAACTTCACATTACCACAGAACAGGATACCCACGATTCTCCATCCAACGGACTCCTTCACTGCGACACCAAGGCGCCTGCGAGCAAACGCAGAGCAACCTCCTCCTCAACCAAGGAAGACAGACATACTTCGTCAACAGACACAGATAACACTCAAATTGTGCGTCACACAACATCAAATGGATCAACGTCCATGGCATGTCTACAGTAACTAACAGCAAGTTACCAATCAATTAAGATTCAACGGTGAAAGGTTTGACACCAGGGGCTACGCCCCACTACAGAAATCTCTGATATCCACACATCCTCGAACAAGATCACAAATGGCTCGGGACGTCCTCCCACGTCCACTCACAACAGTACTAAACAAGAGAAGGAAGAAATAGATCATAAGAGGCGTAGAAAGACCTCGAGCAGGTTCCACTGGCAAGAATGAGAGTTTGAAAGGAAGATAAGGAAGACCCATTATGTTTCTCGCTTGATGAAAGTTGTCCAGGAACAGCCTTGACACACCTGAAATAATGAAGGACTAAGATTGGCACCATCGCCAGCGGAAATAAATGTGGACCTTTATGGCTATCGCTAGATGAGATAATACGGCACCGAAAATCCTTTGTGCCTATCGCTGGACGAGATAAACAAAAGATCGAAGAACTGACCCGTGAAAGTCGAGATATTGCACAATCACTTCAAGATTGTATTCAACAGACCTACATCACACTCCATTGACTCTGTGTCATTCTGACAGCACCACAGAAGCATTTACCAAACGAATCAACTCAATTTTGACAGCGACACATCCTATCAAAACAGACAACATACAACACTCCCGTCAGCATCAACACGAGGGTTCACACACCCAGCACACCAACACACGGTTCCGAGGGAAACTATACAAATTACCAAATACAACAAGAAAAATGTTACTGCAACCATATCACTAAACAGAAGAACAGATCGTTCCAAAATTCACACCTCACACTCAGCACTCAGCATCATCTGCTTCCCCTGTTTCTCGTTCACCTGCACCTTTACAAGAAGACAAGTATCCTGAAAATTCGTCTTCTTTCATTGTCCTCTAATAGGACGGTGACATCAGTAGGGAAAGATAAGATCCTGTACGGGCCACGGAATTTTGGCATGAGTTTGCCAGACACCTGATGACCAGGAGTTTTTCTCCAGAAATTTTTCACATAGACTTCATCATCAACCTTAAATTTACATTGGCCACGATCTCGGTTGTACTTCTGGGCCAACTTGTCGTGAGAGATCCTGATGGCACGTTGATCTTCTCTCCAAATTTCTCGAACGCGCTCGAGACTTGGCTGATCGGGAAGAAGTTCATTAAGTGTGATGCCCTCCTCATCGGCGCGCCGCTCCTCGGGTTGCATGCGCATGTTTGACAACTTTTCACACCCGTAATTTTTGGTTTACGAAAGTGCTAATCACTTATTTTTGTGCGTTTTGATGTGCTTAAGAACATTTATTTCAGTACTTTTTTCAATCCCATGGCAGTAAAAGGGGAAAAATCGACATTGAACATCAAGATGGCTTTTAACGCTACCATATGGGAGTTTGTTTAAATGATTAAAATAACTATTTCGATTGTTATCTAGGTTAAGTAGTGTTAAAATGATAGCATGCATTCCCCTAAGTTATCCTGACCAAACCGCATGTCCCTTTCACCCTTAGGTATCGAGTTATGACGTGCAATGCGATGCTGGATACGAAATTCAAGATGCCGGCCATTTTCCAAGATGGCGGCATGTTCCCCATGAAGGAATTTTTGGGACTTTTAGTATTTTGATCCAGGCGATTCAAGGAACCTCTCCACCAAATTTTAGCTTGATAAACTAATTTTACACACTTTACCCTATTCTTCTTTCACTATTAGGATAATACGGAGTTGTCGTAACATGAGAAATCAAGTACTCAAAACAGAAGTTACGGAATTGATTAGAAGTGAGGGTACGGGCATTGTCAGAAATCAGGTACTGACAGGGACCAGATGAAGTAAAAATGACCTTTAAGCACTTGATGACAGCAGCCGTGTTGCTCATCTTAGTAGGAAAAATCCAACAAAATCTTGATTAACCGTCTACACAGACCAGATCAAAAAGATTGCCTAACCTGGATATCGGGAAAGGCCCAACAAAATCTATATACAACCTCTCCATAGGACGCAATACAGGCTCTGAAGACGGAAATACTACTCTACTATTAACAGCAGGCTTACTCACATTGCAACTGCGTCAACCTAAAACAAATCTTTTGATGTCCCGATCCATACACTTCCAAGTAAACGATTGTTTAACCTTTTGAAAGTGTTTTGAAGACTCCTAAATGTCCACCCACTGGTGGCTCATGAAAATATCTCAGCATTGCATCCGCTAACTGGACAGGCAATACGACTTTCGGCTTCTTGTTATGGCTGGCAACGCAGTACAACACACCTGACCTAAGACAATAAGGTCGCATGACTTCACCAGCATCTAATTTTGAAATAATTGACTTTAACTCTTGGTCTTCACTCTGATGAGTAGCGATATCTTTGAATAGAAGAGGAGAATTGTTCAACATATGTTGGGCGGAGCATACACCAACAACATCAGTTTTCACAGAAACTGGCTCCGGTTTCCTAAGGGGAGATTCCTCGTACATCCTACTGAGCGAATCCGCAATGACATCTGTCCCCTTAATGTGACGAACAGTGAAATTAAAAGATGAGATTCGAGTAGCCCACCGAGCGATACGCCCAGTGTTCCTTGGCCTGGCCAGGACCCAGCTCAAGGCCTGGTTATCCGTTTCCAATTCGAACGGCACGTGTTCCAAATTCATCTTGAACTTCTCTAATCCAAGCATGACTGCTAGACGTTCTAACTCAAATACTGAATAACGAGACTCAGGGACAGTCAGGGTTTGTGAAGCAAAGGCGATGGGACGACGAACTTCGTCACAATCTTGCAAGAGAACAGCTGTGACTGCGCCTAAAGGGGCATCTGTCTGCACAATAAATTTCCTGCTGAAGTCAGGAACGGCGAGAACTGGAGCATTGCACAACGCTTCCTTCAACTCATCGAAAGGGGCCTGTTGAGATTCACCCCATTCGAACAGGACCTTCTTCTGACTTAGCTTATTCAAGGGAATAGCCTTACGCGAAAAATCCGGGATGAACTTGCGAAAGAAGTTGGCCATACCTACGATATGGGCCACTCCTTTGACATTGACAGGTCTTTTGAAGTCACGGATGCCCTGGGTGCGAGAGCTGTCGATCGACACACCAGCGGGAGAGATATCATGCCCCAGAAAAGAGATTTCGGGTTTTGCGAAAAATACCTTAGAGAGCTTCACTGTCAGACCAGCATTCTTCAGACGCTCGAACACCTCACGCAAGTGGCGAACATGCTCCTCAAACGTCTTACTGTACACTACAACGTCATCCAAGTAGTGGTACAGATACTCAAACTTTATCCAAGAAAAGACCTTATCTAATAATCTGCTTAACATTGCTCCTCCAGTTGTGAGCCCGAACGGGAGACGATTGAACACGTAGAGATTCCAATCCGTCGCAAAGGCGGTGAGATGCTTACTCTCTTCGGCTAAGGGAACCTGATAATATGCCTGGTTCAGATCGAGGAGACTATAGAACCAAGCATACTTTAACCACGAGAAGCATGAGTGGAGATCCGGAAGAGGAATGTATTCTATCACAACCTTCTTATTGAGCCTGCGGTAGTCGACAACCGGCCTAAATCCACCATTCGGCTTCGGCACCAAGAACATATGCGAAGGGTTCGAGGAGATAGAGGGACGAATAGCTCCATCTGACAACATCTGATTTATTATCTTTTTAAGCTCCTTCATCTCCGAAGGACTAAGTCTGTACGGAGGATGCCTAACAGGAATACTATCCGTCATGATGATCTTGTAGGAGATCAAATCGGTGACCCCTAACTGGTCAGTAAAAACCTCCGGTAAACGAGAACACAAATCACGTATAATCGTTGCTTGACCATCAGAAAGATTACTAAGATCGAGGTCATTCACACTACTGGACAACTTGGGGGGTCTCTTCTCCATCGATGACCACCACACGGGTGCCAACATCATACCTCTCAGTTGCCGAAAATTTCAACTTCAAATCTGGACAGAAATTAAACCAGAAGGATTCCCGTTTAATGTCCAGTGACAAACCGGAGTGAGAAAAAAATAGCACCTAATATCACCGGGCAAGGCAAATTTGACACAACCCAAAACGGAAATTTCCATGCGAAACTATGAATTTTAATCTTCAACTTGACAGCACCAAGAACTACTAATTGAGAATTGTTAGCTGAGACTAAACGAACATCGACTTTAGATAGTCCAGGAAACTTGCAGATGCCTTTCATGGCCCTATACCATTCCTCACTCATTAGTGACGCAGTACTACCAGAGTCTAACAAGGTTTTAACGCTTGCATCATTTATCAAAATGCCTGCGATGGGTGCAGGTAAAAACGCACTCACAGAAACTTTCGAATACACTCCCATACTGCTCTCATCCACATTAACAACTGTTGACTTCGGTGTCACCTCATGATGCCAGGTCTCCTGACGCCATTTCTGACGAGAATTGAGTTGCGGTCCGAATGACTCAAGCGACCACAATCGTCACATTTCACAGAACTACTATTTTCACGAGCTGGAGCTCTTTGACGATTAGAATGCTCACCACGACTAGGATTACCTTGATGTCTGACATCACCTTCACGATTAGAAGAACCTTGGAAACGAACATTCCTTTCATTAGCATGACCACCTTGAGACTGATTATTAGACCACCGACCTCCTGTACCTTGATGTTTTCGGTTGTTCCAATTATTTTGTTTACCTTGGAAACGACCACTGTTCCAACGGTCAGATGCACTTGCGGTTTATTAGAATTAAATTGAGAAGGCAGATCAACAGAACCTCGGCCATAGTCAGATTGGCGCACTGACTCTCCACGCTCAGCAGCAGCACACAATTGAGAAATAGTACACGGTTGAGACCCTAAGCATAAGAACGAACGATAATCTGGCGTCACACCATCCAAAATGTGCTCCACTATTTCCGTCTCAGTGAAGTTAACTGAAAACATCTTAGCTAATTTCAACATGTCTTGCATGTAGACATCCAACGACTCGCCATACTTCTGCACACGATACAAATATCGCTGAATGACAGAACCCATTTTTCTATAAGGAATGAAATTAGACATAACTTGTTCGGAGAACACTTCGATTCCTGTGTTCCGAGACATAGCCTCAACGACCATACTTCTCATCATCCCAGAAATAAACGGACACATAAGTTGGTACACCTGAGTATAACTCACACCAAATACACCAACTCACGCAGAAAATAATTCCATCAGTGGTATTGGTATTCATGTGCTTTAACTTAGCAACACAATCAGATAACGGGTGGGCAAGATTCCCAAAATTTCGGTTTGAAAAAACTGAACGACTCGAACCTGGACCTCTCTGTTAATCACGAACAGGTCCACTTGTATCATCACTTGGGTTATACAAATCCCAACTTTGTGATTCCACACGAGAAGAACCTCTGTTCTTGTCGCACCAAACCCTATCTTTCGGCCAACGAAAAGTAGAATTAAGAGGCTTAATTCCCAACGAAGAAGGATAATTACTACTAGAAACATATTGAGGAAAATTTCGCCTTGGAGTTTGAAACGTACCCCGACTACTAAAATGTAGTTGTTGAATACCCCTCGTGCAGGTAGTAGCAATGGCACAAGTAGGACGAGAAAAGGCACTTGAGTAAGAATGGGTTACTCCACCATTAGAATTGCTCGTGGAGTACACAGGACTGGTAACACACACGGTACGAGGCACTTCGGTTGACATGAACAACTCTCTAGCGCTCGGTTGCAAAATTTCAGTAACGGAAGGATTACAGTTAACTTCCACGTTAGAATTGTTTACAGCAGAAACAGAATGAACGGACACTGGTTCATGATAATTAGAATTAGCACCCAAATTATCATTCAATGAAGCATTTGACACTTCAACCAACTTCGTGTCAGACGATAACCTTTCACTAAAATTTAACCGGCTAAGCTCAGTTGCCAAAACACTACTGACTGGCTTCCTCTCAGTAACCTGCTATGTCCTGTGGTTCGGATTCCACGTAAAAATGAGGTCCCGTGGCTCATGATCTCAAGATTAACGGTCACGTTAAACTACAAGCTTCCTTCTTTCCTTTCTCAGTAACCTGAAGGTATTGAGTAGACAAATTAAATACACTTGAGTTACCACCAGCATCGACACTTCTGGCTGGCAACCTTGACACAGAACGTGACCTGGCAGCAGAAGCTCTTTCAAGATACACATAGGATGAATTTTCCACAGGAGGAAAAGAAAGGAAATTAGCATTATCTACTTCAGCTGAAGACACTACGGCAACCCTGTACTACTACTCTCTACAGCAGTACTATTGTTAGTTGAAATAACAGGGGAAGTATCATTGTTGCAATGAACAGACCGAAACATGCTTGCAGTATTAGAAACTTCATAACTCAAATGGCCTGTTCGCCATCTCTTGATGAATACAGTACTTTTGCATTTGTCATTTGGCACAGGCTAGAGTAAAAGGTGGCTTTTCACCGATGTCTCAGTCTCACTCATGGCTGAGATTATATGGAAGCTACTGAGGTATGGGTGGTGCTTAGTAATGGCATTCGGGGCACAGTCAGTGCCGGTGAATGCTGTGAAAGGTTCAACTCATAGGGTTAGGACTACTGTTCTGACTCAGTGAGGAAAGCAATGGCAAACTACCTCACTCCTCTTCTTGCCTAGAACGCCTCAAAATAGCTCTGCCTTGGGTTTTTGTGGGTATCTACTCACATAACGTAACGGCGGTACTTTTTGAGGATCCAACCAGCCTTCGGGCTGACTACCTAACAGACAACTCAAACGCACTGAATATAACAAGTTAGCAGTACATGTAGTACATTACTTTCAACTGCAGGAAGAACCATTTCCGGACTACCTGAATTAACGGTTTGGGATGACTCCAGACCATTACAACCTCCAGAGGTATCATCAAATACCTTATTCGCACTTTCAGCAATTTTACTCCTCATCTGAACGATGGGAAGAAACAAACAAAATATCCTCACAGCGTGTGAACAGATACTGTAAGCGTGCACGTAATTTCTTATACTGGGCAGATGTACCGTAGTCATCAAGAAAAAATAAATCAATTAGGTTAGCACACAATTCTACCTTATGGAATATTAGTGACTCACCAATTGGAAGTTCAGCATTGGACAGCTCAGGCAAAACAACGAGTTCATGAAGGGCAGATTTCAACACCGCTCGAGCCACCTCCGTACTCATGGGGATCTCCAAATTTCTTATGGTAAGTTCATACCACACTTCCTCGGCATCCAAATACCGGGGATCAGGCACGTGACGCTCCATCACAATTTTGTGAGAATGGAAAAGAAAATACAAAAACTTTTAGACAATAGAATCTCACAGTACCTTAATTCTAAGCCCTTAAGTTTCCACATTGACATTTACTGCTGATTTACTGTAATTAATACTTGAGGCTCTGAATTTAAAATTCAAGTTGCACATGGTTGAATAACTTAACATTTACAAAAAAAAAACATTCCAATCACCAGTATTATGAAACTGATTGAAATCAGTGCAGTGCCGATAATGTTGCCGCATGGCTCCGACTACCACCATCAGTAGCAGAATCAAATCAAAAATCGACAACCACATGCTCTGCTAGCCACTTACTGCGCCTGATATCGCCGAAACAATACCAACGTCAGGCAAGTAGGATACTTGGGGAGTGGAATCGGGACACTTTACCCCAAAGGCGGCTGACGGGTAACATTGCAATATTAAACCTTGAATTAAAAATCAAAAGATAACAATAATGTTTTAAAACGAAAAATAAATACAAACAGATGAAACCAAATAATAACATAATAAATGCACAACTAAATATACCCTCGTAACGCTAATTATTCCCCACGAGGTCTGTCCAAGATCCAACGGTCACGCATGGTGACCTTTAAACACAACAGTAAATTTCGAAAGCATATATTTTGAAGGCAAGAAATATATATTATTGTGTCCCAGCAATAGGCTGAAAATAATGTTACAAGGCATTAAGCCTAAAAGTGAAATGGGAAGCGAATTCCCGAAACTGAAGCTACAAGCCATGAGGCTTCATTAAAATATTCGAAGTTCCAACATCTGAAATCCTCGCAGCAAGAGGAAAATCCACGATTAGCAAGCTCCATTAAAGTAAAAGAAATATTACCTTCAAATGTGTAAGCCAACACATAGTAAAATAATTAAACAGAATGTTACTGAAACCAAAGGCTGTACTAAAGCCCTAGAGCAGAGAGCTCTTACACCACGTCCATACTTGACCGAAGGCGCTAAGGAACTCTTGCTGCCGACTTACCAACAAAGGGCCTAAGCCGTTAGCAATTACTGACCACTCTGCACGACATTGAGGAACATTGTCGTCTGCCAAAAATACCCTCCAAAATATTATACTAGGCGGACTACCGCGAAATGAACAAGAAAATAATCAAACTTAATAACGCAAGATTAACAGGAATACAAGATGAAATTGTATGGTAACACGAGGCTATACACAAAGGCAGGCTGTAATTGCCATATGCCCTACAACTATATTATAGTTCAGACGTGTTTCCCATGTTTAAACAACTAATAAGTCATCATCACCTTCATTTCCCCTTTTCCAGTTGACACTGGATGGGGGCAAATATGGTTCCTCTCCACTTTGCTCTGTCGTTCCACCATTCCTCCTCCGACACAGTGTTCCAATCCAGGTTCCGTTTTCTAATACTATTCTCCGCCGAATCCATCCAACGCATTCTTGGTCTTCCTCGTCCTCTCTTCCCAGTCATCCGTCGTTCCAGTGCTCGTCTTGGTAGCCATTCTTCATTCATCAGTTTGACATGTGCAAACCATCTCAATCTGTTTTGCTCCAGTTTGTCATTTAGTTTCTGTACTCCCAGTTCTTTCCGTATATCTACATTTCTCACTCTGTCCCTCCTCGTTTTCTGGACCTTACTTCTCAGGAATCACATCTCAGCTGCTTGTACTCTGCTCTCATACCTGTTAGTCATTGTCCAAGTTTCCGCTGCGTATGTCATTATAGGGACATAATATGATATTTACATAACTTCCTGAGCCTTAATTGGTATATCCTTGTTCCATACTAGTCCCCGTACCTGTTGGTAGAAAGCATTCCCGAGTTGTATTTTTCTGCTAATCTCCAAATCTAGTCTTCCATCTTCAGTCAGTTCACTTCCCAAGTATTTCAAGTGTTTCACTACTTCCAATTACTTATCTCCTACTTTGATTACTCCTTTTCCTTCTTTCTTATCTCTACTCATCACTGTTTTACTCTTCTCCACATTTGTCTTCGATCCCCATTGCTCAATCTTTTCATTTATTACGTCTAACTGTTCTTGTACCTCCTGTCTTGAAAATACGCTCTCACGGCGACACTGTGAGTATTAACAAATAAATAAATAAATATAACTTGAAATTAATGTCAGTCTGTTCTACTTCACACACAAAATCAAAAGAGGTCCATACCTTTGTCCATGCTTGACCTAGCGGCCAAGCGTAGCCAAGCTCCGAGGAGCCCGGCCGTGAAGCAACCAGTTCGTTACATCTTACTAATTCAAATGGGTCAAGACTTGACCGTAGGCATGTTGTAGCCGGCGATCAGAGCGTACCACTCGTAGTTGGCCGAAGCCAAGCCATGCCAACTTTGACACACCGTAGAAGCAGTTCGCTGCCGTAACAAGACCTCGCAAGCGTGCGAGCCAGGGTGGAAGCATCGACACAAGAATTTGCCCATAATCCCCCGCAGTTCATAGCGGAGCAAGTGGCTCTCCGCGCGCCGAGAATAAATTGTTCTAGAAAGTTCCGGTATTTGCTAGACCTTGCCGAGAAGGCAAGATGGCGAGCGGTGTAGCGGGATTTTCAAATATGAATATGGCATAGTTTTATTATACAGTCTTGTAGAAGGGGGTGCCGGGGAGGGGTTGGCAGGGGCTAAAATGTGTGACAGTCGTCAGACTGGCACAGTCGCGGCCCATCCGTTAGGGCTGGCGTGGAGAAGTCACGGCAGTGTCTCATCTTATTGGCTATTTAAATCTAAAGCCCAGTCTCCTTATAAAAATCTTAGGGCTACCGAACCGATAGCAGATTTCCTAGGCTAAGGACAAACCTAACGGGAACCCCACGAAAGAACTAAGCATCAATTGTGTTAGACACGGAGCTGAGGACTACCGCGTCTAACCAGGCGAAACTCTGAGCGAAGAAAGAATCAAAAACAAAAACCCTTTTTCCGGTGACATGGCCTCATCTCTGATTGAAGTCGCTGACTGCGAGTGGAGCGAGCAGGTCAGCGACGCTTGGATACCAGGTACGCGGTGCGACACAATGCGCTCCTTTGCCTGGGGTAATAGTTAAAATGGAGAGTGATTAAATGATTAAGTATTTTGCGTAATGTTTGTAGTGATTTGAATTAATTAGTTTATTTGTCTGGCGCCAGCTTCGCCATTGAGGTATTTAGGGAGTTGAATTGCTAGGAATAATAATAATATATTTATTGAGCTTGGATTTGCTTTAATAATTTGTTGCCGGTGAGTGATTAGTTGTAATAGACGTATCTTGTGTTACAGACTGGCTAGTTGGTTGCCTAAATATGTTCGCTTTAAAGTACTTCCATGGCGACTTTCAGCAGCGGCTTCAGCGCGACATGAGAGAGATAATCAAGCTTGTAAGCATGTTGGCATTGCCTTATAGAATGGGAACCTGGGGCTCTCAAAGAGCTCCTTATGCCCCTTTATATATTGAAATTGTGATTTTAATGATTGTTTTATGTGACATTTTAATTTTAAGTGGGATTTACACCATACCGATTTGATAGGTCGGCAGTGGGTGCTTGATTGATTGGGTTTGTTGTTTGAAATGATATATATATAATTAATTTTATTATATATATATATATATATATATATATATATATATATATATATATATTGTGCCCTTTTGTACAAGAAATATGCAAATCACTGTCCAGCTGCTCAGTCTTATCTCTTTGGGGGCATAGAACGTCCTCCCACAGAGTGATTCATACATTATAGGATCAAGCTTAGGATAACACTTCACTGAAATGAAATTCAAAATCCTACCATAACGAATAGAATATAAAGTGTGATCTCTTCTCCCTCAATAGCATGTAATGAATACGGATCGGGTTGGCACTCGCCGC
The DNA here is from genome assembly GCA_946902985.2 of Meconema thalassinum. NCBI lineage: Eukaryota > Metazoa > Arthropoda > Insecta > Orthoptera > Tettigoniidae > Meconema > Meconema thalassinum. Next base: position 516,985,022 of record OX336392.1, read on the forward strand.
TATGCAGCGCTACAGTCGATTTGAGATTGTTGATTTCCACATATGTTTATGTGTTTATGTGCGATATATTAAGTATTTAATCGATCGGAGTGTTTTGGTGGTGTTCTGTGCAAACGTTTATTGATATACAAGTGCTTACACTATTACTTCATAGTATTAATACCTGAAATGCTATTGTAGGAAGCATTAACTGAAATGGAATTTAATTTCTTGTCGTGTGTTGACGTTATCTTCGTGTGTTAATTTTATTGTTATTTAATGTAAGTAAACAGCAGTTTAGCCCTTACATTTTCATGAGTGCTTTATGTGAGTAGTGAAGATGCCTTGCTCTATTGTACCAGGATGCAGATCTAGCTGTGGGGACTGTAAAGAGGTCAGACGGTTTTTCAAACCTCCTAAAGATAAGGAACGTTTTATCAAGTGCAAAGGGGCCATACCAGGGAAGGATAGGGAACTTACTGAAAAGTCCTACATCTGTGATGCTCACTTTTCAGAAGATTTAATTGTTAAATTTGACAAATTTGTGATAGAAGGGAAGGAAGTAGTACTTCTCCCAGGAACCAACTGGCGATTGAAAGACTATTCTGTTCCACATATATTTCCTAATTTGCCTAAGTATTTGTCCGGTATGGAGTAAATAAAAATGCTCTTGATGCCATTAAAGACTACTTCTGTGAAGAAAGGGATGAGAATAAAAAGGCAATGAGTTAAAAAACATATATGTACCGTGATGCTGAAGGAGCCGTGATCAGTTTTAGGCAATAGCCTACTCTATGAAGGGATCATAACTATGCCATCTATGTCTGTTTAATGTTAAGTTCTTCTGAAATGATGGTAGTTTACTGATTTTGGTGTTTGTGGAGTGAAATTTATGGTTATTATTGAATTGTATAGTAATCTACGGTAAAGTTGAAAGTTGCGTTCGTACGGCTTTTTTTTCTTCTGTGTTGCAAGTCTGTTAAGGGAATGTAAAATGTGTAACAATGTGAAGAAATCCTTTCTGATAGCGAGGTTAATTTTTCCGTTCTTTTTTTAAATTTACCGATAGCTGGCAAAACTAATTGCATTTTGAACTTGCTCTCTGTCTTCGCTTATTGTGGAAACTGGACTATTATAGGAGACGACTTATTAAATTATAATTGGGCACAGTGAAGTAAGTGGAGATGTCGAACTTATTAGCGCCTATGAGGATATCTTGCGGTGTTTTAACATGTAAAACAGGTCGCAAGGTTTTAAAAGTTTCGTAAGCGCCAATGCTAACTTACATCACAGATCGGAGCCAGCGCTGCGCTGCGGCGGACCGCGCGTACTAGGCCAGTGTTTTCACTTCTTATTCTATTCGTTATGATCCTACTATAAAAATTATTTAATTATCAAAATTTGGCGCTACAATACACAAAACAAACTGAATCAACTTCACACTTGTTCTAATGAACAAGGAACAAATACACATTACTTTTAAAAAATCAATAACTGAGGTTCCACTGAACCCTAAACAAAATTATCAAAACTGATTTCACTTCAATTTAGCAACATTATAAAATTCTCTCAAAACTAGCTCTAAAAGTCTCGGAAAAATTATTACATATAAATTTCTGTTTAATGACACATTAAATATTCTCAATTTGAATATATTAAAATTATGAGTTAATAAAATTTAATGGTATCAACAATTACCATTCATTTGGGTACCATCTGATATTCACAATATATCATCTCTCTCTCCAACACTACCAAACTGTATTTGTTTTCGGGAATCTCATGCACCACAAGCGTTGGAGATTACTGGTTTACTCAACTCAAAATAGACTCCCAGCTACCCAATATCTCCAACAATCACTTGGGAACAATAACATTTATCATGCAACAATACAAAGGGATTTTCATTATAGTCTCAAATGACAATCTAATTATTCATGAAGTGCGGATCTATAATGCAACGGCAAGGATAAATAATCATATTAAAACTCGGTACAGATTACCGATCCGTTAAAGGTTTATATAGCAGAGTGCAGACAGGGTCTGTCTCTGTTCTTGGTCTACCCCAACAGTGACCTTCATTAAGAAAACGCCGAGACACTTCAGGCTTAAATTTATGAGGGTGGAGGCGAGTCAATGCTCCCTCCTTCCTGGACGGCCATTTACACACAGCTTTCAAACAAGCGTGAATCTGAGACTTGAAAAGGCTACACATCACTTTCATTTAACAACAATATTCTGAGGTTCTAATGGCCTATTTCTGTAGCTCAGGTATAATTATAATTTCGGAGTTTTAACACTGGGAAGTAAGAATACAATAAAACCAATCATAATTAAGGGGCTTCCGACGTAAGAGAATTCCGGTTCGATTCTCTGGCCAGCCTCTATGATACTTCCTTTTTCGAGGGCTTAGGGCTAACTCCTAGAGCGAGGGTATCTGACCACTCCTCCAAATAATAATAGCGACATTGGGAAAAGGTTTTCGCACACAATTCCGCGCTTGACAAATAATGAAGGACCCTTGAAAATGTGTCACTGCAAACACACACATAATCATTTACTTCTGTCCAGCTGATCTCCGCAATTATAACCTCCTGGCATTATTTTCACCGCAATTATAGCGTGACCATTCATAATATAGCGCTCATTGGCGACAATCAATACATTCGTGATGCCTTCCAATGTCTAACATTTATTTCAACGTAATTAATTAATTTTTTCGTCCGCAAATAATAGATTTGCCTTTAACTTAATCTCGACCTTTCATTTACAAGAACACAACTGGTTCAATAATTATCATTATCATTATTTTTATCATTATATTTAGCACACAACGGCTCATACTTGAATATTACTTCAATAATTGGTTTATTCATTACATTATTCTTATCCTTTTTAGCACATAACGGCTCCTACTTGAATATTATTTCCATAATTTTTAACATTTTTCTTTATAATATCCTGTTTGCCTTTTTAAATAACTTTGTTTTTCATTTACTAATATTCCACTGAATACGATTTCTTGTGATTACGCAATACAATTTTAAGTAATATTTTTACTTTAATTATTAGATCACGCACTTATCATTCTTACAGAGTTTTACATCCCTGATTTTCAATGCTGGAGAATACATTCTCCAGGGTTACCATTGTTACACGAGATTCCCGAATCCAAAACACATAATAAATTTTAGTGTTATTTACATGATTTATCCGGCCACAATGTCCGAATCCCAGCGGAACGACATTTGGCACACATTAGATTTCTCACTCCATGATGATACACATATTCACACTAATTAAATTGCCCTCTGAATTACACACTTTTAGATTAATATGAGGGACTAGCAGGTACCCGCGGCTTCGCCCGCGATCATGCCAATGGGGACGATGCATTATTGCTGATAATTGGTCTATTCTATTTCAGCAATCGTGGCTATAGGTGTGTCCATTCTAATTCTGAATATTCTGATACATACAGTATATTTATATGATCAGCAAAGTGGGAATTTTATCGAGTTGTGAACGTCTGCTGGGTTCGATGTTACATTATGTTAACACATTTTAAAATTACGTTTATGGTTTTGCCATCTTCTGCTGAGACATAACGATTTTGTTGTCCGGATGCTCGCGAGCACGCCACATACAGTTGGCCATGGGAAAAAATGGTTTTGTCTAAATGTACACGTGCTACTGTTAAGTGTGTGTCATTGCGCTTTGTTAAAGAAATTGCGAATATTGTTTGAAGAGGGAACTGCACTCTTGCACACTGGAATGGCAAATCTATCGGAATATGGGGAATTAAAAGTATTCTTACTTAAGCTATTCTGGATGTAATTTGGCCATACTAATTGATGATTTGAACGTAAACATATCCCTATTAATAGACCTATAGTTAAATACCGCTCCCCTTGGCCGCTGATGTACATTAAGCAATCTCTTCCAGTGTTACATCCCAGGGATTGAAATTCTCCAACGACCCTTTTGCCCCACATGCCTCTTTAAGTAATTAAAATTCCTGATTGTTGTTGTTTGAGTCTTCAGTTGTTTAACTGGTCTGATGCAGCCCTCCATGTATCCCTCTCCTGAGCTAATCGTTTCATTTCTACATAGCTACCACAACCTACATACGAGCCAATCTGTTTAACCCTGGCTTACCCCTACAGTTCTAGTCTGCGACCCTCCCATCCATAACTACTGTCGACCAAACTATTATGTGTACTCGAGTTTGAAGTTTGTTTTTGAAGTAACCGATAGACCTTTATAAGATCCAATAACATAATCATTTTCGTCGTTCTATTTTACGTTAGATCATGTAGGTTTGGAATTTTTAATTTATATTTTAATATTTTTTTATCACAGTTGGAACACAAGAAGTGCCCGTTTTTAAGCGTTTTTCAACCATGCGTCACATTTAAGAATTATTATCTCACAAATCCGTCATCAGATCTAATCGAAATTTTAACACAATATACACTGGAATGTTGTATAACAGGTTTATTATTTAAAAAAAATTGTGTGTCCAAGAATCAAAGTTGTTATAATTTTTGTAAGGTAACTTTTCCTCGGCTCGCGATGGTTTGAAAATGTAGTTCTTGGTCGCGTTGTAATCCGTATACATCAAAACGGTATGCTGTATAATTGTGAAATACGTAAATTAATTCACTTATTTTATATCGGTTTGTATTTGTACGGAGAATTAAGACATGGTTCACCAGTTAGCCGCTCCGGTGAAAGCAGTACATCATTGCCAAGATGGACTACAACACGCGTCATGGCACGTCTCGCTCGGAAGTGATGGGCTCCATATCAGCAACGCTGTATAGCATTTCCCGGAGCGGCTAGCTGGTGAACCATGTCTTAATTCTCCGTACAAATACAAACCGATATAAAATAAGTGAATTAATTTACCTATTTCACAGTCATACAGCATAACTTTTTGATGTATAAGGATTACAACGCAACCAAGAACTACATTTTCCAACGACCCCGAGGCGAGAAAGAGTTACCTTACAAAAATGATAACAACATTCGTTCTTGAACACACAAAATTTTGAAATTAATAAACCAGTTATACAACATTCCAATGTATATTGTGTAAAAATTTAGATTCGATCTGATAACTGGTTTGTGAGATAATAATTCTTAAATATGATGCATGGTTGAAACACGCTTAAAAACGGGCACTTTTTGTGTTTCAACTGCGATAAAAATTATTAAAATATAAATTAAAAATTCCAAACCTACATGAACTAACGTAAATCGAACGACGAAAATGATGATGGCATTGGATTTTATGAAGGTCTATTGGTTACTTCACAAACAACCTTCAAACTCGAGTGAACATGATATTTTGGTCGACAGTAAGCTTGCAATTCCTGGGTGTCATAATATGTGTCCTACCCTCCTATCTCTTCTCTTCATTAGAAGTCGCCAGAAACATCTGACCTCTCCATCTCGTCTTAATACCTCTTCATTTGTTACCCTATCTACCCATCTGATCATCATTCTCCTGTATCACCACATTTCAAAAGCTTCAATTCTCCTCTTTTCTGCTACACCAATAGTCCATTAGTACAACTCGGCAACTTTTCTAGGTTCAAGCCGTGCCTTGTGCGGGGATTCAATGGCCGTGAAAGACAAAATAACAACTTTATTGAAATAAGTTTGCCCAATTCCTCAGTAAGAGTAATTAAGAAACAATAATAATTAACGTGACGGCCGGTAGAACACGACACATTCGACTGTGAATATACGTTGCAGATCATGGTTAAAAACGAAAAAGAGCAAATCAAAATAGGCAAAAAAATATTTAGTTATGAAAAAACAAAATTATAATGAAAATGAAAGCATACCGTGCCAAATAAAAAGTATCTTAACATTGTACATTCGAGTAAACTTCTGAAAGCTCCCTTACAACAACCTGACGGAAGAGTATAAAATTAGACTCAAAATCACGATCGTATCCGAGCCCCAAAAGCAACCTATATATATAAAATATATATCATTCTACGCGTATCAATGCGAGGAGCAACGTTTGTGGTTAGAAGTGGGAACCGAACCCAGCGTTTTAAGGCCCTAAAACGAACGGTTTTCGAGATATTGCCAGAAAACTATCCCCGGTCTGCGAAATTTCAGCGGTTGCCATAGTAACGTTGATCTGTTTCTCAGAGGGAACACAGTTAATTGGGAATATCTCCGAAACCGTTCATTTTAGGAACTTAAAAAGTGTGTTTCGGGGTCCCTACAGGACCTCCGAGTATTGTTTCTCGTATGTGGCGGCTTGAAATGAGCTAAATCCGAACATTTTACCGACTGTCCTTGCTCAGTGCCAAAGGGCCGAAAAAATTCACTTACAAATTGAATTTTCAAAAAACCTTTCTTAGTGGCCCTCTACATACTCGGATCAACCAACGTGCAAAATTTCAGCATTCTAAGTGTAGCGGTTTGAGCCCTGCGTCGATGAGTCAATTTTAGATTGTCAATGCCAAAGGGCCGTAAAAAGTCACTTGCAAATTGAATATTCAAAAACCGTTTCTTAGTGAATCTCTACATACTCGGATCAACCAATATGCAAAATATCAGCTTTCTAGGTCTAGTGGTTTGAGCCCTGCGGTGATGAGTCAGTTTTGGATTATATATAAGAGATGAGACTTTCCAAGTCGATTTGATCGTAGAAATATGGATTATAGCTCTTTATGCGCGTATCAATGTGAGGAACAATGTTCGTGGTTTCCACTTCGAAGATGTGGGAACCGAACCCAGCGTTTTAAGGCCCTAAAACGAACGGTTTTCGAGATATTGCCAGAAAACTATCCCCGGTCTGCGAAATTTCAGCGGTTGCCATAGTGACGTTGATCTGTTTCTCAGAGGGAACACAGTTATTTGGGAATATCTCCGAAACCGTTCATTTTAGGAACTTAAAAAGTGTGTTTCGGGGTCCCTACAGGACCTCCGAGTATTGTTTCTCGTATGTGGCGGCTTGAAATGAGCTAAATCCCAACATTTTACCGACTGTCCTTGCTCAGTGCCAAAAGGCCGAAAAAATTCACTTACAAATTGAATTTTCAAAAATCCTTTCTTAGTGGGCCTCTTCATACTCGGATCAACCAACATGAAAAATTTCAGCTTTCTAGGTGTAGTGGTTTGAGCCCTGCGTCGATGAGTCAATTTTAGATTGTCAATGCCAAAGGGCCGAAAAAAGTCACTTGCAAATTGAATTTTCAAAAACCGTTTCTTAGTGAGCCTCTACATACTCGGATCAACCAACATGCAAAATTTCAGCTTTCCAGGTCTAGTGGTTTGAGCCCTGCGGTGATGAGTCAGTTTTGGATTTTATATAAGAGATGAGACTTTCCAAGTCGATTTGATCGTAGAAATATGGATTATAGCTCTTTTTGCGCAATCAATGTGAGGAGCAATGTTCGTGGTTTCCACTTCGAAGAAGTGGGAACCAAACCCAGCGTTTAAAGGTCCTAAAACGAACGGTTTTCGAGATATTGCCAGAAAACTATCCCCAGTCTGGGAAATTTCAGCGGTTGCCATAGTAACGTTGATCTGTTTCTCAGAGGAAACACAGTTATTTGGGAATATCTCCGAAACCGTTCATTTTAGGAACTTAAAAAGTGTGTTTCGGGGTCCCTACAGGACCTCCGAGTATTGTTTCTCGTATGTGGCGGCTTGAAATGAGCTAAATCCGAACATTTTACCGACTGTCCTTGCTCAGTGCCAAGGGGAAGAAAAAAGTCACTTACAAATTGAATTTTCAAAAACCCTTTCTTAGTGGGCCTCTACATACTCGGATCAACCAACGTGCAAAATTTCATCTTTCTAGGTCTAGTGGTTTGAGCCCTGCGGTGATGAGTCAGTTTTGGATTTTATATAAGAGATGAGACTTTCCAAGTCGATTTGATCGTAGAAATATGGATTATAGCTCTTTTTGCGCGTATCAATGTGAGGAGCAATGTTCGTGGTTTCCACTTCGAAGATGTGGGAACCGAACCCAGCGTTTTAAGGCCCTAAAACGAACGGTCTTCGAGATATTGCCAGAAAACTATCCCCGGTCTGCGAAATTTCAGCGGTTGCCATAGTGACGATGATCTGTTTCTCAGAGGGAACACAGTTATTTTGGAATATCTCCAAAACCGTTCATTTTAGGAACTTAAAAAGTGTGTTTCGGGGTCCCTACAGGACCTCCGAGTATTGTTTCTCGTATGTGGCGGCTTGAAATGAGCTAAATCCCAACATTTTACCGACTGTCCTTGCTCAGTGCCAAAGGGCCGAAAAAAGTCACTTACAAATTGAATTTTCAAAAACCCTTTCTTAGTGGGCCTCTACATATTCGGATCAACCAACATGAAAAATTTCAGCTTTCTAAGTGTAGCGGTTTGAGCCCTGCGTCGGTCACTTGCAAATTGAATATTCAAAAACCGCTTCTTAGTGAATCTCTACATACTCGGATCAACCAACATGCAAAATTTCATCTTTCTAGGTCTAGTGGTTTGAGCCCTGCGGTGATGAGTCAGTTTTGGATTTTATACAAGAGATGAGACTTTCCAAGTCGATTTGATCGTAGAAATATGGATTATAGCTCTTTTTGCGCGTATCAATGTGAGGAGCAATGTTCGTGGTTTCCACTTCGAAGATGTGGGAACCGAACCCAGCGTTTTAAGGCCCTAAAACGAACGGTCTTCGAGATATTGCCAGAAAACTATCCCCGGTCTGCGAAATTTCAGCGGTTGCCATAGTGACGATGATCTGTTTCTCAGAGGGAACACAGTTATTTTGGAATATCTCCGAAACCGTTCATTTTAGGAACTTAAAAAGTGTGTTTCGGGGTCCCTACAGGACCTCCGAGTATTGTTTCTCGTATGTGGCGGCTTGAAATGAGCTAAATCCCAACATTTTACCGACTGTCCTTGCTCAGTGCCAAAGGGCCGAAAAAAGTCACTTACAAATTGAATTTTCAAAAACCCTTTCTTAGTGGGCCTCTACATATTCGGATCAACCAACATGAAAAATTTCAGCTTTCTAGGTCTAGTGGTTTGAGCCCTGCGGTGATGAGTCAGTTTTGGATTTTATATAAGAGATGAGACTTTCCAAGTCGATTTGATCGTAGAAATATGGATTATAGCACTTTTTGCGCGTATCAGTGTGAAGAGCAATGTTCGTGGTTTCTACTTCGAAGAAGTGGGAATCGAACCCAGCGTTTTAAGGCCCTAAAACGAACGGTTTTCGAGATATTGCCAGAAAACTATCCCCGGTCTGCGAAATTTCAGCGGTTGCCATTGTAAAGTTGATCTGTTTCTCTGAGGGAACACAGTTATTTGGGAATATCTCCGAAACCGTTCATTTTAGGAACTTAAAAAGTGTGTTTCGGGGTCCCTACAGGACCTCCGAGTATTGTTTCTCGTATGTGGCGGCTTGAAATGAGCTAAATCCCAACATTTTACCGACTGTCCTTGCTCAGTGCCAAAGGGCCGAAAAAAGTCACTTACAAATTGAATTTTCAAAACCCCTTTCTTAGTGGCCCTCTACATACTTGGATCAACCAACATGCAAAATTTCAGCCTTCTAGGTGTAGTGGTTTGAGCCCTGCGTCGATGAGTCAATTTTAGATTGTCAATGCCAATGGGCCGAAAAAAGTCACTTGCAAATTGAATTTTCAAAAACCGTTTCTTAGTGAGCCTCTACATACTCGGGTCAACCAACATGCAAAATATCAGCTTTCTAGGTCTAGTGGTTTGAGCCCTGCGGTGATGAGTCAATTTTGGATTATATATAAGAGATGAGACTTTCCAAGTCGATTTGATCGTAGAAATATGGATTATAGCTCTTTTTGCGCGTATCAATGTGAGGAGCAATGTTCGTGGTTTCCACTTCCAAGAAGTGGGAACCGAACCCAGCGTTTTAAGGCCCTAAAACGAACGGTTTTCGAGATATTGCCAGAAAACTATCCCCAGTCTGGGAAATTTCAGCGGTTGCCATAGTAACGTAGATCTGTTTTTTAGAGGAAACACAGTTATTTGGGAATATCTCCGATACCGTTCATTTTAGGAACTTAAAAAGTGTGTTTCGGGGTCCCTACAGGACCTCCGAGTATTGTTTCTCGTATGTGGCGGCTTGAAATGAGCTAAATCCCAACATTTTACCGACTGTCCTTGCTCAGTGCCAAAGGGCCGAAAAAAGTCACATATTGAATTTTCAAAAACCCTTTCTTAGTGGGCCTCTACATACTCGGATCAACCAACGTGCAAAATTTCAGCTTTCTATGTGTAGTGGTTTGAGCCCTGCGTCGATGAGTCAATTTTAGATTGTCAATGCCAAAGGGCCGAAAAAAGTCACTTGCAAATTGAATTTTCAAAAACCGTTTCTTAGTGAGCCTTTACATACTCGGATCAACCAACATGCACAATTTCAGCTTTCTAGGTCTAGTGGTTTGAGCCCTGCGGTGATGAGTCAGTTTTGGATTATATATAAGAGAATAGACTTTCCAAGTAGATTTGATCGTAGAAATATGGATTATAGCTCTTTTTGCGCGTATCAATGTGAGGAGCAATGTTCGCGGTTTCCACTTCGAAGATGTGGGAACCGAACCCAGCGTTTTAAGGCCCTAAAACGAACGGTTTTCGAGATATTGCCAGAAAACTATCCCCGTTCTGCGAAATTTCAGCGGTTGCCATAGTAACGTTGATCTGTTTCTCAGAGGGAACACAGTTATTTGGGAATATCTCCGAAAGCGTTCATTTTAGGAACTTAAAAAGTGTGTTTCGCGGTCCCTACAGGACCTCCGAGTATTGTTTCTCGTATGTGGCGGCTTGAAATGAGCTAAATCCGAACATTTTACCGACTGTCCTTGCTCAGTGCCAAAGGGCCGAAAAAAGTCACTTACAAATTGAATTTTCAAAAACCCTTTCTCAGTGGGCCTCTACATACTCGGATCAACCAACATGAAAAATTTCAGCTTTCTAGGTGTAGTGGTTTGAGCCCTGCGTCGATGAGTCAATTTTAGATTGTCAATGCCAAAAGGCCGAAAAGAGTCACTTGCAAATTGAAATTTCAGAAACTGTTTCTTAGTGAGCCTGTGCATACTCGGTTCAACCAACATGCAAAATTTCAGCTTTCTAGGTCTAGTGGTTTGAGCCCTGCGGTGATGAGTCAGTTTTGGATTTTATATAAGAGATGAGACTTTCCAAGTCGATTTGATCGTAGAAATATGGATTATAGCTCTTTTTGCGCAATCAATGTGAGGAGCAATGTTCGTGGTTTCCACTTCGAAGAAGTGGGAACCAAACCCAGCGTTTAAAGGTCCTAAAACGAACGGTTTTCGAGATATTGCCAGAAAACTATCCCCAGTCTGGGAAATTTCAGCGGTTGCCATAGTAACGTTGATCTGTTTCTCAGAGGAAACACAGTTATTTGGGAATATCTCCGAAAGCGTTCATTTTAGGAACTTAAAAAGTGTGTTTCGGGGTCCCTACAGGACCACCGAGTATTGTTTCTCGTATGTGGCGGCTTGAAATGAGCTAAATCCGAACATTCTACCGACTGTCCTTGCTCAGTGCCAAAGGGCCGAAAAAAGTCACTTACATATTGAATTTTCAATAACCCCTTCTTAGTGGGCCTCTACATACTCGGATCAACCAACGTGCAAAATTTCAGCTTTCTAAGTGTAGTGGTTTGAGCCCTGCGTCGATGAGTCAATTTTAGATTGTCAATGCCAAAGGGCCGAAAAAACACACTTGCAAATTGAATTTTCAAAAACCGTTTCTTAGTGAGCCTCTACATACTCGGATCAACCAACATGCAAAATTTCAGCTTTCCAGGTCTAGTGGTTTGAGCCCTGCGGTGATGAGTCAGTTTTGGATTATATATAAGAGATGAGACTTTCCAAATCGATTTGATCGTAGAAATATGGATTATAGCTCTTTTTGCGCGTATCAATGTGAGGAGCAATGTTCGTGGTGGAAACGAATCCAGCGTTTTAAGGCCCTAAAACGAACGGTTTTCGAGATATTGCAAGAAAACTATCCCCGGTCTGCGAAATTTCAGCGGTTGCTATAGTAACGTTGATCTGTTTCTCAGAGGGAACACAGTTATTTGGGAATATCTCCGAAACCGTTCATTTTAGGAACTTAAAAAGTGTGTTTCGGGGTCCCTACAGGACCTCCGGGTATTGTTTCTCGTATGTGGCGGCTTGAAATGAGCTAAATCCCAACATTTTACCGACTGTCCTTGCTCAGTGCCAAAGGGCCGAAAAAAGTCACTTACAAATTGAATTTTCATAAACCCTTTCTTAGTGGGCCTCTACATACTCGGATCAACCAACGTGCAAAATTTCATCTTTCTAAGTGTAGCGGTTTGAGCCCTGCGTCGATGAGTCAATTTTAGATTGTCAATGCCAAAGGGCCGAAAAAAGTCACTTGCAAATTGAATATTCAAAAACCGTTTCTTAGTGAATCTCTACATACTCGGATCAACCAACATGCAAAATTTCAGCTTTCTAGGTCTAGTGGTTTGAGCCCTGCGGCGATGAGTCAGTTTTGGATTATATATAAGAGATGAGACTTTCCAAGTCGATTTGATCGTAGAAATATGGATTATAGCTCTTTTTGCGCGTATCAATGTGAGGAGCAATGTTCGTGGTTTCCACTTCGATGATGTGGGAACCGAACCCAGCGTTTTAAGGCCCTAAAACGAACGGTTTTCGAGATATTGCCAGAAAACTATCCCCGGTCTGCGAAATTTCAGCGGTTGCCATAGTAACGTTGATCTGTTTCTCAGAGGAAACACAGTTATTTGGGAATATCTCCGAAACCGTTCATTTTAGGAACTTAAAAAGTGTGTTTCGGGGTCCCTACAGGACCTCCGAGTATTGTTTCTCGTATGTGGCGGCTTGAAATGAGCTAAATCCCAACATTTTACCGACTGTCCTTGCTCAGTGCCAAAGGGCCGAAAAAAGTCACTTACAAATTGAATTTTCAAAAACCCTTTCTTAGTGGCCCTCTACATACTTGGATCAACCAACATGCAAAATTTCAGCTTTCTATGTGTTGTGGTTTGAGCCCTGCGTCGATGAGTCAATTTTAGATTGTCAATGCCAAAGGGCCGAAAAAAGTCACTTGCAAATTGAATTTTCAAAAACCGTTTCTTAGTGAGCCTCTACATACTCGGATCAACCAACATGCAAAATTTCAGCTTTCTAGGTCTAGTGGTTTGAGCCCTGCGGTGATGAGTCAGTTTTGGATTATATATAAGAGATGAGACTTTCCATGTCGATTTGATCGTAGAAATATGGATTATAGCACTTTTTGCGCGTATCAGTGTGAGGAGCAATGTTCGTGGTTTCAACTTCGAAGACGTGGGAATCGAACCCAGCGATTTAAGGCCCTAAAACGAACGGTTTTCGAGATATTGCCAGAAAACTATCCCCGGTCTGCGAAATTTCAGCGGTTGCCATTGTAACGTTGATCTGTTTCTCAGAGGGAACACAGTTATTTGGGAATATCTCCGAAACCGTTCATTTTAGGAACTTAAAAAGTGTGTTTCGGGGTCCCTACAGGACCTCCGAGTATTGTTTCTCGTATGTGGCGGCTTGAAATGAGCTAAATCCGAACATTTTACCGACTGTCCTTGCTCAGTGCCAAAGGGCCGAAAAAAGTCACTTACTAATTGAATTTTCATAAACCCTTTCTTAGTGGGCCTCTACATACTCGGATCAACCAACGTGCAAAATTTCATCTTTCTAAGTGTAGCGGTTTGAGCCCTGCGTCGATGAGTCAATTTTAGATTGTCAGTGCCAAAGGGCCGAAAAAAGTCACTTGCAAATTGAATATTCAAAAACCGTTCCTTAGTGAATCTCTACATACTCGGATCAACCAAAATGCAAAATTTCAGCTTTCTAGGTCTAGTGGTTTGAGCCCTGCGGTGATGAGTCAGTTTTGGATTTTATATAAGAGATGAGACTTTCCAAGTCGATTTGATCGTAGAAATATGGATTATAGCTCTTTTTGCGCAATCAATGTGAGGAGCAATGTTCGTGGTTTCCACTTCGAAGAAGTGGGAACCGAACCCAGCGTTTAAAGGTCCTAAAACGAACGGTTTTCGAGATATTGCCAGAAAACTATCCCCAGTCTGGGAAATTTCAGCGGTTGCCATAGTAACGTTGATCTGTTTCTCAGAGGAAACACAGTTATTTGGGAATATCTCCGAAACCGTTCATTTTAGGAACTTAAAAAGTGTGTTTCGGGGTCCCTACAGGACCTCCGAGTATTGTTTCTCGTATGTGGCGGCTTGAAATGAGCTAACTCCCAACATTTTACCGACTGTCCTTGCTCAGTGCCAAAGGGCCGAAAAAAGTCACTTACAAATTGAATTTTCAAAAACCCTTTCTTAGTGGCCCTCTACATACTTGGATCAACCAACATGCAAAATTTCAGCCTTCTAGGTGTAGTGGTTTGAGCCCTGCGTCGATGAGTCAATTTTAGATTGTCAATGCCAAAGGGCCGAAAAAAGTCACTTGCAAATTGAATTTTCAAAAACCGTTTCTTAGTGAGCCTCTACATACTCGGGTCAACCAACATGCAAAATATCAGCTTTCTAGGTCTAGTGGTTTGAGCCCTGCGGTGATGAGTCAATTTTGGATTATATATAAGAGATGAGACTTTCCAAGTCGATTTGATCGTAGAAATATGGATTATAGCTCTTTTTGCGCGTATCAATGTGAGGAGCAATGTTCGTGGTTTCCACTTCCAAGAAGTGGGTACCGAACCCAGCGTTTTAAGGCCCTAAAACGAACGGTTTTCGAGATATTGCCAGAAAACTATCCCCAGTCTGGGAAATTTCAGCGGTTGCCATAGTAACGTAGATCTGTTTCTCAGAGGAAACACAGTTATTTGGGAATATCTCCGATACCGTTCATTTTAGGAACTTAAAAAGTGTGTTTCGGGGTCCCTACAGGACCTCCGAGTATTGTTTCTCGTATGTGGCGGCTTGAAATGAGCTAAATCCCAACATTTTACCGACTGTCCTTGCTCAGTGCCAAAGGGCCGAAAAAAGTCACTTACAAATTGAATTTTCAAAAACCCTTTCTTAGTGGGCCTCTACATACTCGGATCAACCAACATGAAAAATTTCAGCTTTCTAGGTGTAGTGGTTTGAGCCCTGCGTCGATGAGTCAATTTTAGATTGTCAATGCCAAAGGGCCGAAAAAAGTCACTTGCAAATTGAAATTTCAAAAACTGTTTCTTGGTGAGCCTGTGCATACTCGGTTCAACCAACATGCAAAATTTCAGCTTTCTAGGTCTAGTGGTTTGAGCCCTGCGGTGATGAGTCAGTTTTGGATTTTATATAAGAGATGAGACTTTCCAAGTCGATTTGATCGTAGAAATATGGATTATAGCTCTTTTTGCGCAATCAATGTGAGGAGCAATGTTCGTGGTTTCCACTTCGAAGAAGTGGGAACCAAACCCAGCGTTTAAAGGTCCTAAAACGAACGGTTTTCGAGATATTGCCAGAAAACTATCCCCAGTCTGGGAAATTTCAGCGGTTGCCATAGTAACGTTGATCTGTTTCTCAGAGGAAACACAGTTATTTGGGAATATCTCCGAAAGCGTTCATTTTAGGAACTTAAAAAGTGTGTTTCGGGGTCCCTACAGGACCACCGAGTATTGCTTCTCGTATGTGGCGGCTTGAAATGAGCTAAATCCGAACATTCTACCGACTGTCCTTGCTCAGTGCCAAAGGGCCGAAAAAAGTCACTTACATATTGAATTTTCAATAACCCCTTCTTAGTGGGCCTCTACATACTCGGATCAACCAACGTGCAAAATTTCAGCTTTCTAAGTGTAGTGGTTTGAGCCCTGCGTCGATGAGTCAATTTTAGATTGTCAATGCCAAAGGGCCGAAAAAACACACTTGCAAATTGAATTTTCAAAAACCGTTTCTTAGTGAGCCTCTACATACTCGGATCAACCAACATGCAAAATTTCAGCTTTCCAGGTCTAGTGGTTTGAGCCCTGCGGTGATGAGTCAGTTTTGGATTATATATAAGAGATGAGACTTTCCAAATCGATTTGATCGCAGAAATATGGATTATAGCTCTTTTTGCGCGTATCAATGTGAGGAGCAATGTTCGTGGTGGAAACGAATCCAGCGTTTTAAGGCCCTAAAACGAACGGTTTTCGAGATATTGCAAGAAAACTATCCCCGGTCTGCGAAATTTCAGCGGTTGCTATAGTAACGTTGATCTGTTTCTCAGAGGGAACACAGTTATTTGGGAATATCTCCGAAACCGTTCATTTAAGGAAATTAAAAAGTGTGTTTCGGGGTCCCTACAGGACCTCCGGGTATTGTTTCTCGTATGTGGCGGCTTGAAATGAGCTAAATCCCAACATTTTACCGACTGTCCTTGCTCAGTGCCAAAGGGCCGAAAAAAGTCACTTACAAATTGAATTTTCATAAACCCTTTCTTAGTGGGCCTCTACATACTCGGATCAACCAACGTGCAAAATTTCATCTTTCTAAGTGTAGCGGTTTGAGCCCTGCGTCGATGAGTCAATTTTAGATTGTCAATGCCAAAGGGCCGAAAAAGTCACTTGCAAATTGAATATTCAAAAACCGTTTCTTAGTGAATCTCTACATACTCGGATCAACCAACATGCAAAATTTCAGCTTTCTAGGTCTAGTGGTTTGAGCCCTGCGGCGATGAGTCAGTTTTGGATTATATATAAGAGATGAGACTTTCCAAGTCGATTTGATCGTAGAAATATGGATTATAGCTCTTTTTGCGCGTATCAATGTGAGGAGCAATGTTCGTGGTTTCCACTTCGATGATGTGGGAACCGAACCCAGCGTTTTAAGGCCCTAAAACGAACGGTTTTCGAGATATTGCCAGAAAACTATCCCCGGTCTGCGAAATTTCAGCGGTTGCCATAGTAACGTTGATCTGTTTCTCAGAGGAAACACAGTTATTTGGGAATATCTCCAAAACCGTTCATTTTAGGAACTTAAAAAGTGTGTTTCGGGGTCCCTACAGGACCTCCGAGTATTGTTTCTCGTATGTGGCGGCTTGAAATGAGCTAAATCCCAACATTTTACCGACTGTCCTTGCTCAGTGCCAAAGGGCCGAAAAAAGTCACTTACAAATTGAATTTTCAAAAACCCTTTCTTAGTGGCCCTCTACATACTTGGATCAACCAACATGCAAAATTTCAGCTTTCTATGTGTAGTGGTTTGAGCCCTGCGTCGATGAGTCAATTTTAGATTGTCAATGCCAAAGGGCCGAAAAAAGTCACTTGCAAATTGAATTTTCAAAAACCGTTTCTTAGTGAGCCTCTACATACTCGGATCAACCAACATGCAAAATTTCAGCTTTCTAGGTCTAGTGGTTTGAGCCCTGCGGTGATGAGTCAGTTTTGGATTATATATAAGAGATGAGACTTTCCATGTCGATTTGATCGTAGAAATATGGATTATAGCACTTTTTGCGCGTATCAGTGTGAGGAGCAATGTTCGTGGTTTCACCTTCGAAGACGTGGGAATCGAACCCAGCGATTTAAGGCCCTAAAACGAACGGTTTTCGAGATATTGCCAGAAAACTATCCCCGGTCTGCGAAATTTCAGCGGTTGCCATTGTAACGTTGATCTGTTTCTCAGAGGGAACACAGTTATTTGGGAATATCTCCGAAACCGTTCATTTTAGGAACTTAAAAAGTGTGTTTCGGGGTCCGTACAGGACCTCCGAGTATTGTTTCTCGTATGTGGCGGCTTGAAATGAGCTAAATCCGAACATTTTACCGACTGTCCTTGCTCAGTGCCAAAGTGCCGAAAAAAGTCACTTACTAATTGAATTTTCATAAACCCTTTCTTAGTGGGCCTCTACATACTCGGATCAACCAACGTGCAAAATTTCATCTTTCTAAGTGTAGCGGTTTGAGCCCTGCGTCGATGAGTCAATTTTAGATTGTCAATGCCAAAGGGCCGAAAAAAGTCTCTTGCAAATTGAATATTCAAAAACCGTTCCTTAGTCAATCTCTACATACTCGGATCAACCAAAATGCAAAATTTCAGCTTTCTAGGTCTAGTGGTTTGAGCCCTGCGGTGATGAGTCAGTTTTGGATTATATATAAGAGATGAGATTTTCCAAGTCGATTTGATCGTAGAAATATGGATTATAGCTCTTTTTGCGCGTATCAATGTGAGGAGCAATGTTCGTGGTGTAACCGAATTCAGCGTTTTAAGGCCCTAAAACGAACGGTTTTCGAGATATTGCCAGAAAACTATCCCCGGTCTGCGAAATTTCAGCGGTTGCTATAGTAACGTTGATCTGTTTCTCAGAGGGAACACAGTTATTTGGGAATATCTCCGAAAACCGTTCATTTTAGGAACTTAAAAAGTGTGTTTCGGGGTCCCTACAGGACCTCCGAGTATTGTTTCTCGTATGTGGCGGCTTGAAATGAGCTAAATCCCAACATTTTACCGAATGTCCTTGCTCAGTGCCAAAGGGCCGAAAAAAAGTCACTTACAAATTGAATTTGCATAAACCCTTTCTTAGTGGGCCTCTACATACTCGGATCAACCAACGTGCAAAATTTCATCTTTCTAAGTGTAGCGGTTTGAGCCCTGCGTCGATGAGTCAATTTTTGATTGTCAATGCCAAAGGGCCGAAAAAAGTCACTTGCAAATTGAATATTCAAAAACCGTTTCTTAGTGAATCTCTACATACTCGGATCAACCAAAATAAAAAATATCAGCTTTCTAGGTCTAGTGGTTTGAGCCCTGCGGTGATGAGTCAGTTTTGGATTATATATAAGAGATTAGACTTTCCAAGTCGATTTGATCGTAGAAATATGGATTATAGCTCTTTTTGCGCGTATCAATGTGAGGAGCAATGTTCGTGGTTTCCACTTCGATGATGTGACCACCGAACCCAGCGTTTTAAGGCCCTAAAACGAACGGTTTTCGAGATATTGCCAGAAAACTATCCCCGGTCTGCGAAATTTCAGCGGTTGCCATAGTAACGTTGATCTGTTTCTCAGAGGGAACACAGTTATTTGGGAATATCTCCGAAACCGTTCATTTTAGGAACTTAAAAAGTGTGTTTCGGGGTCCCTACAGGACCTCCGAGTATTGTTTCTGGTATGTGGCGGCTTGAAATGAGCTAAATCCCAACATTTTACCGACTGTCCTTGCTCAGTGCCAAAGGGCCAAAAAAAGTCACTTACAAATTGAATTTTCAAAAACCCTTTCTTAGTGGGCCTCTACATACTCGGATCAACAAACATGAAAAATTTCAGCTTTCTAGGTGTAGTGGATTGAGCCCTGCGTCGATGAGTCAATTTTAGATTGTCAATGCCAAAGGGCCGAAAAAAGTCACTTGCAAATTGAATTTTCAAAAACCGTTTCTTAGTGAGCCTCTACATACTCGGATCAACCAACATGCAAAATTTCAGCTTTCTAGGTCTAGTGGTTTGAGCCCTGCGGTGATGAGTCAGTTTTGGATTATATATAAGAGTTGAGACTTTCCATGTCGATTTGATCGTAGAAATATGGATTATAGCACTTTTTTGCGCGTATCAGTGTGAGGAGCAATGTTCGTGGTTTCTACTTCGAAGAAGTGGGAATCGAACCCAGCGATTTAAGGCCCTAAAACGAACGGTTTTCGAGATATTGCCAGAAAACTATCCCCGGTCTGCGAAATTTCAGCGGTTGCCATTGTAACGTTGATTTGTTTCTCAGAGGGAACACAGTTATTTGGGAATATCTCCGAAAGCGTTCATTTTAGGAACTTAAAAAGTGTGTTTCGGGGTCCCTACAGGACCTCCGAGTATTGTTTCTCGTATGTGGCGGCTTGAAATGAGCTAAATCCGAACATTTTACCGACTGTCCTTGCTCAGTGCCAAAGGGCCAAAAAAGTCACTTACAAATTGAATTTTCGAAAAACCTTTCTTAGTGGCTCTCTACATACTCGGATCAACCAACATGAAAAATTTCAGCTTTCTAGGTGTAGTGGTTTGAGCCCTGCGTCGATGAGTCAATTTTAGATTGTCAATGCCTAAGGACCGAAAAAAGTCACTTGCAAATTGAAATTTCAAAAACTGTTTCTTAGTGAGCCTGTACATACTCGGTTCAACCAACATGCAAAATTTCAGCTTTCTAGGTCTAGTGGTTTGAGCCCTGAGGTGATGATTCAGTTTTGGATTTTATATAAGAGATGAGACTTTCCAAGTCGATTTGATCGTAGAAATATGGATTATAGCTCTGTTTGCGCGTATCAATGTGAGGAGCAATGTTCGTGGTTTCCACTTCGAAGAAGTGGGAAACGAACCCAGCGTTTAAAGGCCCTAAAACGAACGGTTTTCGAGATATTGCCAGAAAACTCTCCCCGGTCTGCGAAATTTCAGCGGTTGCCATAGTAACATTGATCTGTTCTCAGAGGGAACACAGTAATTTGGGAATATCTCCGAAACCGTTCATTTTAGGAACTTAAAAAGTGTGTTTCGGTGTCCCTACAGGACCTCCGAGTATTGTTTCTCGGATGTGGCGGCTTGAAATGAGCTAAATCCGAACATTTTACCGACTGTCCTTGCTCAGTGCCAAAGGGCCGAAAAAAGGCACTTACTAATTGAATTTTCAAAAACCCTTTCATAGTGGGCCTCTACATACTCGGATCAACCAACGTGCAAAATTTCATCTTTCTAAGTGTAGCGGTTTGAGCCCTGCGTCGATGAGTCAATTTTAGATTGTCAATGCCAAAGGGCCGAAAAAAGTCACTTGCAAATTGAATATTCAAAAACCGTTTCTTAGTGAATCTCTACATACTCGGATCAACCAAAATAAAAAATATCAGGTTTCTAGGTCTAGTGGTTTGAGCCCTGCGGTGATGAGTCAGTTTTGGATTATATATAAGAGATGAGACTTTCCAAGTCGATTTGATCGTAGAAATATGGATTATAGCTCTTTTTGCGCGTATCAATGTGAGGAGCAATGTTCGTGGTTTCCACTTCGATGATGTGGGAACCGAACCCAGCGTTTTAAGGCCCTAAAACGAACGGTTTTCGAGATATTGCCAGAAAGCTATCCCCGGTCTGCGAAATTTCAGCGGTTGCTATAGTAACGTTGATCTGTTTCTCAGAGGGAACACAGTTATTTGGGAATATCTCCGAAACCGTTCATTTTAGGAACTTAAAAAGTGTGTTTCGGGGTCCCTACAGGACCTCCGGGTATTGTTTCTCGTATGTGGCGGCTTGAAATGAGCTAAATCCCAACATTTTACCGACTGTCCTTGCTCAGTGCCAAAGGGCCGAAAAAAGTCACTTACAAATTGAATTTTCATAAACCCTTTCTTAGTGGGCCTCTACATACTCGGATCAACCAACGTGCAAAATTTCATCTTTCTAAGTGTAGCGGTTTGAGCCCTGCGTCGATGAGTCAATTTTAGATTGTCAATGCCAAAGGGCCGAAAAAGTCACTTGCAAATTGAATATTCAAAAACCGTTTCTTAGTGAATCTCTACATACTCGGATCAACCAACATGCAAAATTTCAGCTTTCTAGGTCTAGTGGTTTGAGCCCTGCGGCGATGAGTCAGTTTTGGATTATATATAAGAGATGAGACTTTCCAAGTCGATTTGATCGTAGAAATATGGATTATAGCTCTTTTTGCGCGTATCAATGTGAGGAGCAATGTTCGTGGTTTCCACTTCGATGATGTGGGAACCGAACCCAGCGTTTTAAGGCCCTAAAACGAACGGTTTTCGAGATATTGCCAGAAAACTATCCCCGGTCTGCGAAATTTCAGCGGTTGCCATAGTAACGTTGATCTGTTTCTCAGAGGAAACACAGTTATTTGGGAATATCTCCGAAACCGTTCATTTTAGGAACTTAAAAAGTGTGTTTCGGGGTCCCTACAGGACCTCCGAGTATTGTTTCTCGTATGTGGCGGCTTGAAATGAGCTAAATCCCAACATTTTACCGACTGTCCTTGCTCAGTGCCAAAGGGCCGAAAAAAGTCACTTACAAATTGAATTTTCATAAACCCTTTCTTAGTGGGCCTCTACATACTCGGATCAACCAACGTGCAAAATTTCATCTTTCTAAGTGTAGCGGTTTGAGCCCTGCGTCGATGAGTCAATTTTAGATTGTCAATGCCAAAGGGCCGAAAAAGTCACTTGCAAATTGAATATTCAAAAACCGTTTCTTAGTGAATCTCTACATACTCGGATCAACCAACATGCAAAATTTCAGCTTTCTAGGTCTAGTGGTTTGAGCCCTGCGGCGATGAGTCAGTTTTGGATTATATATAAGAGATGAGACTTTCCAAGTCGATTTGATCGTAGAAATATGGATTATAGCTCTTTTTGCGCGTATCAATGTGAGGAGCAATGTTCGTGGTTTCCACTTCGATGATGTGGGAACCGAACCCAGCGTTTTAAGGCCCTAAAACGAACGGTTTTCGAGATATTGCCAGAAAACTATCCCCGGTCTGCGAAATTTCAGCGGTTGCCATAGTAACGTTGATCTGTTTCTCAGAGGAAACACAGTTATTTGGGAATATCTCCGAAACCGTTCATTTTAGGAACTTAAAAAGTGTGTTTCGGGGTCCCTACAGGACCTCCGAGTATTGTTTCTCGTATGTGGCGGCTTGAAATGAGCTAAATCCCAACATTTTACCGACTGTCCTTGCTCAGTGCCAAAGGGCCGAAAAAAGTCACTTACAAATTGAATTTTCAAAAACCCTTTCTTAGTGGCCCTCTACATACTTGGATCAACCAACATGCAAAATTTCAGTTTTCTATGTGTAGTGGTTTGAGCCCTGCTTCGATGAGTCGATTTTAGATTGTCAATGCCAAAGGGCCGAAAAAAGTCACTTGCAAATTGAATTTTCAAAAACCGTTTCTTAGTGAGCCTCTACATACTCGGATCAACCAACATGCAAAATTTCAGCTTTCTAGGTCTAGTGGTTTGAGCCCTGCGGTGATGAGTCAGTTTTGGATTATATATAAGAGATGAGACTTTCCATGTCGATTTGATCGTAGAAATATGGATTATAGCACTTTTTGCGCGTATCAGTGTGAGGAGCAATGTTCGTGGTTTCACCTTCGAAGACGTGGGAATCGAACCCAGCGATTTAAGGCCCTAAAACGAACGGTTTTCGAGATATTGCCAGAAAACTATCCCCGGTCTGCGAAATTTCAGCGGTTGCCATTGTAACGTTGATCTGTTTCTCAGAGGGAACACAGTTATTTGGGAATATCTCCGAAACCGTTCATTTTAGGAACTTAAAAAGTGTGTTTCGGGGTCCCTACAGGACCTCCGAGTATTGTTTCTCGTATGTGGCGGCTTGAAATGAGCTAAATCCGAACATTTTACCGACTGTCCTTGCTCAGTGCCAAGGTGCCGAAAAAAGTCACTTACTAATTGAATTTTCATAAACCCTTTCTTAGTGGGCCTCTACATACTCGGATCAACCAACGTGCAAAATTTCATCTTTCTAAGTGTAGCGGTTTGAGCCCTGCGTCGATGAGTCAATTTTAGATTGTCAATGCCAAAGGGCCGAAAAAAGTCACTTGCAAATTGAATATTCAAAAACCGTTCCTTAGTCAATCTCTACATACTCGGATCAACCAAAATGCAAAATTTCAGCTTTCTAGGTCTAGTGGTTTGAGCCCTGCGGTGATGAGTCAGTTTTGGATTATATATAAGAGATGAGATTTTCCAAGTCGATTTGATCGTAGAAATATGGATTATAGCTCTTTTTGCGCGTATCAATGTGAGGAGCAAAGTTCGTGGTTTCCACTTCGAAGATGTGGGAACCGAACCCAGCGTTTTAAGGCCCTAAAACGAACGGTTTTCGAGATATTGCCAGAAAACTATCCCCGTTCTGCGAAATTTCAGCGGTTGCCATAGTAACGTAGATCTGTTTCTCAGAGGGAACACAGTTAATTGGGAATATCTCCGAAACCGTTCATTTTAGGAACTTAAAAAGTGTGTTTCGCGGTCCGTACAGGACCTCCGAGTATTGTTTCTCGTATGTGGCGGCTTGAAATGAGCTAAATCCCAACATTTTACCGACTGTCCTTGCTCAGTGCCAAAGGGCCGAAAAAAGTCACTTACAAATTGAATTTTCAAAAACCCTTTCTTAGTGGCCCTCTACATACTTGGATCAACCAACATGCAAAATTTCAGCTTTCTATGGGTAGTGGTTTGAGCCCTGCGTCGATGAGTCAATTTTAGATTGTCAATGCCAAAGGGCCGAAAAAAGTCACTTGCAAATTGAATTTTCAAAAACCGTTTCTTAGTGAGCCTCTACATACTCGGATCAACCAACATGCAAAATTTCAGCTTTCTAGGTCTAGTGGTTTGAGCCCTGCGGTGATGAGTCAGTTTTGGATTTTATATAAGAGATGAGACTTTCCAAGTCAATTTGATCGTAGAAATATGGATTATAGCTCTTTTTGCGCAATCAATGTGAGGAGCAATGTTCGTGGTTTCCACTTCGAAGAAGTGGGAACCGAACCCAGCGTTTAAAGGTCCTAAAACGAACGGTTTTCGAGATATTGCCAGAAAACTATCCCCAGTCTGGGAAATTTCAGCGGTTGCCATAGTAACGTTGATCTGTTTCTCAGAGGAAACACAGTTATTTGGGAATATCTCCGAAACCGTTCATTTTAGGAACTTAAAAAGTGTGTTTCGGGGTCCCTACAGGACCACAGAGTATTGTTTCTCGTATGTGGCGGCTTGAAATGAGCTAAATCCGAACATTTTACCGACTGTCCTTGCTCAGTGCCAAAGGGCCGAAAAAAGTCACTTACATATTGAATTTTCAAAAACCCCTTCTTAGTGGGCCTCTACATACTCGGATCAACCAACGTGCAAAATTTCAGCTTTCTAAGTGTAGTGGTTTGAGCCCTGCGTCGATGAGTCAATTTTAGATTGTCAATGCCAAAGGGCCGAAAAAACACACTTGCAAATTGAATTTTCAAAAACCGTTTCTTAGTGAGCCTCTACATACTCGGATCAACCAACATGCAAAATTTCAGCTTTCTAGGTCTAGTGGTTTGAGCCCTGCGGTGATGAGTCAGTTTTGGATTATATATAAGAGATGAGACTTTCCAAGTCGATTTGATCGTAGAAATATGGATTATAGCTCTTTTTGCACGTATCAATGTGAGGAGCAATGTTCGTGGTTTCCACTTCGAAGATGTGGGAACCGAACCCAGCGTTTTAAGGCCCTAAAACGAACGGTTTTCGAGATATTGCCAGAAAACTATCCCCGGTCTGCGAAATTTCAGCCGTTGCTATAGTAACGTTGATCTGTTTCTCAGAGGGAACACAGTTATTTGGGAATATCTCCGAAAGCGTTCATTTTAGGAACTTAAAAAGTGTGTTTCGGGGTCCCTACAGGACCTCCGAGTATTGTTTCTCGTATGTGGCGGCTTGAAATGAGCTAAATCCCAACATTTTACCGACTGTCCTTGCTCAGTGCCAAAGGGCCGAAAAAAGTCACTTACAAATTGAATTTTCATAAACCCTTTCTTAGTGGGCCTCTACATACTCGGATCAACCAACGTGCAAAATTTCATCTTTCTAAGTGTAGCGGTTTGAGCCCTGCGTCGATGAGTCAATTTTAGATTGTCAATGCCAAAGGGCCGAAAAAAGTCACTTGCAAATTGAATATTCAAAAACCGTTTCTTAGTGAATCTCTACATACTCGGATCAACCAAAATAAAAAATATCAGGTTTCTAGGTCTAGTGGTTTGAGCCCTGCGGTGATAAGTCAGTTTTGGATTATATATAAGAGATGAGACTTTCCAAGTCGATTTGATCGTAGAAATATGGATTATAGCTCTTTTTGCGCGTATCAATGTGAGGAGCAATGTTCGTGGTTTCCACTTCGATGATGTGGGAACCGAACCCAGCGTTTTAAGGCCCTAAAACGAACGGTTTTCGAGATATTGCCAGAAAACTATCCCCGGTCTGCGAAATTTCAGCGGTTGCCATAGTAACGTTGATCTGTTTCTCAGAGGAAACACAGTTATTTGGGAATATCTCCGAAACCGTTCATTTTAGGAACTTAAAAAGTGTGTTTCGCGGTCCGTACAGGACCTCCGAGTATTGTTTCTCGTATGTGGCGGCTTGAAATGAGCTAAATCCGAACATTTTACCGACTGTCCTTGCTCAGTGCCAAAGGGCCGAAAAAAGTCACTTAAAATTGAATTTTCAAAAACCCTTTCTTAGTGGGCCTCTATATACTCGGGTCAACCAACATGAAAATTTCAGCTTTCTAGGTGTAGTGGTTTGAGCCCTGCGTCGATGAGTCAATTTTAGATTGTCAATGCCAAAGGGCCGAAAAAAGTCACTTGCACATTGAAATTTCAAAAACCGTTTCTTAGTGAGCCTGTGCATACTCGGTTCAACCAACATGCAAAATTTCAGCTTTCTAGGTCTAGTGGTTTGAGCCCTGCGGTGATGAGTCAGTTTTGGATTTTATATAAGAGATGAGACTTTCCAAGTCGATTTGATCGTAGAAATATGGATTATAGCTCTTTTTGCGCAATCAATGTGAGGAGCAATGTTCGTGGTTTCCACTTCGAAGAAGTGGGAACCGAACCCAGCGTTTAAATGTCCTAAAACGAACGGTTTTCGAGATATTGCCAGAAAACTATCCCCAGTCTGGGAAATTTCAGCGGTTGCCATAGTAACGTTGATCTGTTTCTCAGAGGAAACACAGTTATTTGGGAATATCTCCAAAACCGTTCATTTTAGGAACTTAAAAAGTGTGTTTCGGGGTCCCTACAGGACCACCGAGTATTGTTTCTCGTATGTGGCGGCTTGAAATGAGCTAAATCCGAACATTTTACCGACTGTCCTTGCTCAGTGCCAAAGGGCCGAAAAAAGTCACTTACATATTGAATTTTCAAAAACCCCTTCTTAGTGGGCCTCTACATACTCGGATCAACCAACGTGCAAAATGTCAGCTTTCTAAGTGTAGTGGTTTGAGCCCTGCGTCGATGAGTCAATTTTAGATTGTCAATGCCAAAGGGCCGAAAAAACACACTTGCAAATTGAATTTTCAAAAACCGTTTCTTAGTGAGCCTCTACATACTCGGATCAACCAACATGCAAAATTTCAGCTTTCTAGGTCTAGTGTTTTGAGCCCTGCGGTGATGAGTCAGTTTTGGATTATATATAAGAGATGAGACTTTCCAAGTCGATTTGATCGTAGAAATATGGATTATAGCTCTTTTTGCGCGTATCAATGTGAGGAGCAATGTTCGTGGTGTAACCGAATCCAGCGTTTTAAGGCCCTAAAACGAACGGTTTTCGAGATATTGCCAGAAAACTATCCCCGGTCTGCGAAATTTCAGCGGTTGCTATAGTAACGTTGATCTGTTTCTCAGAGGGAACACAGTTATTTGGGAATATCTCCGAAACCGTTCATTTTAGGAACTTAAAAAGTGTGTTTCGGGGTCCCTACAGGACCTCCGAGTATTGTTTCTCGTATGTGGCGGCTTGAAATGAGCTAAATCCCAACATTTTACCGACTGTCCTTGCTCAGTGCCAAAGGGCCGAAAAAAGTCACTTACAAATTGAATTTTCATAACCCCTTTCTTAGTGGGCCTCTACATACTCGGATCAACCAACGTGCAAAATTTCATCTTTCTAAGTGTAGCGGTTTGAGCCCTGCGTCGATGAGTCAGTTTTGGATTATATATAAGAGATGAGACTTTCCAAGTCGATTTGATCGTAGAAATATGGATTATAGCTCTTTTTGCGCGTATCAATGTGAGGAGCAATGTTCGTGGTTTCCACTTCGATGATGTGGGAACCGAACCCAGCGTTTTAAGGCCCTAAAACGAACGGTTTTCGAGATATTGCCAGAAAACTATCCCCGGTCTGCGAAATTTCAGCGGTTGCCATAGTAACGTTGATCTGTTTCTCAGAGGGAACACAGTTATTTGGGAATATCTCCGAAACCGTTCATTTTAGGAACTTAAAAAGTGTGTTTCGGGGTTCCTACAGGACCACCGAGTATTGTTTCTCGTATGTGGCGGCTTGAAATGAGCTAAATCCGAACATTTTACCGACTATCCTTGCTCAGTGCCAAAGGGCCGAAAAAAGTCACTTACATATTGAATTTTCAAAAACCCCTTCTTAGTGGGCCTCTACATACTCGGATCAACCAACGTGCAAAATTTCAGCTTTCTAAGTGTAGTGGTTTGAGCCCTGCGTCGATGAGTCAATTTTAGATTGTCAATGCCAAAGGGCCGAAAAAACACACTTGCAAATTGAATTTTCAAAAACCGTTTCTTAGTGAGCCTCTACATACTCGGATCAACCAACATGCAAAATTTCAGCTTTCCAGGTCTAGTGGTTTGAGCCCTGCGGTGATGAGTCAGTTTTGGATTATATATAAGAGATGAGACTTTCCAAGTCGATTTGATCGTAGAAATATGGATTATAGCTCTTTTTGCGCGTATCAATGTGAGGAGCAATGTTCGTGGTGGAAACGAATCCAGCGTTTTAAGGCCCTAAAACGAACGGTTTTCGAGATATTGCCAGAAAACTATCCCCGGTCTGCGATATTTCAGCGGTTGCTATAGTAACGTTGATCTGTTTCTCAGAGGGAACACAGTTATTTGGGAATATCTCCGAAACCGTTCATTTTAGGAACTTAAAAATTGTGTTTCGGGGTCCCTACAGGACCTCCGGGTATTGTTTCTCGTATGTGGCGGCTTGAAATGAGCTAAATCCCAACATTTTACCGACTGTCCTTGCTCAGTGCCAAAGGGCCGAAAAAAGTCACTTACAAATTGAATTTTCATAAACCCTTTCTTAGTGGGCCTCTACATACTCGGATCAACCAACGTGCAAAATTTCATCTTTCTAAGTGTAGCGGTTTGAGCCCTGCGTCGATGAGTCAATTTTAGATTGTCAATGCCAAAGGGCCGAAAAAGTCACTTGCAAATTGAATATTCAAAAACCGTTTCTTAGTGAATCTCTACATACTCGGATCAACCAACATGCAAAATTTCAGCTTTCTAGGTCTAGTGGTTTGAGCCCTGCGGCGATGAGTCAGTTTTGGATTATATATAAGAGATGAGACTTTCCAAGTCGATTTGATCGTAGAAATATGGATTATAGCTCTTTTTGCGCGTATCAATGTGAGGAGCAATGTTCGTGGTTTCCACTTCGATGATGTGGGAACCGAACCCAGCGTTTTAAGGCCCTAAAACGAACGGTTTTCGAGATATTGCCAGAAAACTATCCCCGGTCTGCGAAATTTCAGCGGTTGCCATAGTAACGTTGATCTGTTTCTCAGAGGAAACACAGTTATTTGGGAATATCTCCGAAACCGTTCATTTTAGGAACTTAAAAAGTGTGTTTCGGGGTCCCTACAGGACCTCCGAGTATTGTTTCTCGTATGTGGCGGCTTGAAATGAGCTAAATCCCAACATTTTACCGACTGTCCTTGCTCAGTGCCAAAGGGCCGAAAAAAGTCACTTACAAATTGAATTTTCAAAAACCCTTTCTTTGTGGCCCTCTACATACTTGGATCAACAAACATGCAAAATTTCAGCTTTCTATGTGTAGTGGTTTGAGCCCTGCGTCGATGAGTCAATTTTAGATTGTCAATGCCAAAGGGCCGAAAAAAGTCACTTGCAAATTGAATTTTCAAAAACCGTTTCTTAGTGAGCCTCTACATACTCGGATCAACCAACATGCAAAATTTCAGCTTTCTAGGTCTAGTGGTTTGAGCCCTGCGGTGATGAGTCAGTTTTGGATTATATATAAGAGATGAGACTTTCCATGTCGATTTGATCGTAGAAATATGGATTATAGCACTTTTTGCGCGTATCAGTGTGAGGAGCAATGTTCGTGGTTTCACCTTCGAAGACGTGGGAATCGAACCCAGCGATTTAAGGCCCTAAAACGAACGGTTTTCGAGATATTGCCAGAAAACTATCCCCGGTCTGCGAAATTTCAGCGGTTGCCATTGTAACGTTGATCTGTTTCTCAGAGGGAACACAGTTATTTGGGAATATCTCCGAAACCGTTCATTTTAGGAACTTAAAAAGTGTGTTTCGGGGTCCCTACAGGACCTCCGAGTATTGTTTCTCGTATGTGGCGGCTTGAAATGAGCTAAATCCGAACATTTTACCGACTGTCCTTGCTCAGTGCCAAAGTGCCGAAAAAAGTCACTTACTAATTGAATTTTCATAAACCCTTTCTTAGTGGGCCTCTACATACTCGGATCAACCAACGTGCAAAATTTCATCTTTCTAAGTGTAGCGGTTTGAGCCCTGCGTCGATGAGTCAATTTTAGATTGTCAATGCCAAAGGGCCGAAAAAAGTCACTTGCAAATTGAATATTCAAAAACCGTTCCTTAGTCAATCTCTACATACTCGGATCAACCAAAATGCAAAATTTCAGCTTTCTAGGTCTAGTGGTTTGAGCCCTGCGGTGATGAGTCAGTTTTGGATTATATATAAGAGATGAGATTTTCCAAGTCGATTTGATCGTAGAAATATGGATTATAGCTCTTTTTGCGCGTATCAATGTGAGGAGCAAAGTTCGTGGTTTCCACTTCGAAGATGTGGGAACCGAACCCAGCGTTTTAAGGCCCTAAAACGAACGGTTTTCGAGATATTGCCAGAAAACTATCCCCGTTCTGCGAAATTTCAGCGGTTGCCATAGTAACGTAGATCTGTTTCTCAGAGGGAACACAGTTAATTGGGAATATCTCCGAAACCGTTCATTTTAGGAACTTAAAAAGTGTGTTTCGCGGTCCGTACAGGACCTCCGAGTATTGTTTCTCGTATGTGGCGGCTTGAAATGAGCTAAATCCCAACATTTTACCGACTGTCCTTGCTCAGTGCCAAAGGGCCGAAAAAAGTCACTTACAAATTGAATTTTCAAAAACCCTTTCTTAGTGGCCCTCTACATACTTGGATCAACCAACATGCAAAATTTCAGCTTTCTATGGGTAGTGGTTTGAGCCCTGCGTCGATGAGTCAATTTTAGATTGTCAATGCCAAAGGGCCGAAAAAAGTCACTTGCAAATTGAATTTTCAAAAACCGTTTCTTAGTGAGCCTCTACATACTCGGATCAACCAACATGCAAAATTTCAGCTTTCTAGGTCTAGTGGTTTGAGCCCTGCGGTGATGAGTCAGTTTTGGATTTTATATAAGAGATGCGACTTTCCAAGTCAATTTGATCGTAGAAATATGGATTATAGCTCTTTTTGCGCAATCAATGTGAGGAGCAATGTTCGTGGTTTCCACTTCGAAGAAGTGGGAACCGAACCCAGCGTTTAAGGGTCCTAAAACGAACGGTTTTCGAGATATTGCCAGAAAACTATCCCCAGTCTGGGAAATTTCAGCGGTTGCCATAGTAACGTTGATCTGTTTCTCAGAGGAAACACAGTTATTTGGGAATATCTCCGAAACCGTTCATTTTAGGAACTTAAAAAGTGTGTTTCGGGGTCCCTACAGGACCTCCGAGTATTGTTTCTCGTATGTGGCGGCTTGAAATGAGCTAAATCCCAACATTTTACCGACTGTCCTTGCTCAGTGCCAAAGGGCCGAAAAACACACTTGCAAATTGAATTTTCAAAAACCGTTTCTTAGTGAGCCTCTACATACTCGGATCAACCAACATGCAAAATTTCAGCTTTCTAGGTCTAGTGGTTTGAGCCCTGCGGTGATGAGTCAGTTTTGGATTATATATAAGAGATGAGACTTTCCAAGTCGATTTGATCGTAGAAATATGGATTATAGCTCTTTTTGCACGTATCAATGTGAGGAGCAATGTTCGTGGTTTCCACTTCGAAGATGTGGGAACCGAACCCAGCGTTTTAAGGCCCTAAAACGAACGGTTTTCGAGATATTGCCAGAAAACTATCCCCGGTCTGCGAAATTTCAGCCGTTGCTATAGTAACGTTGATCTGTTTCTCAGAGGGAACACAGTTATTTGGGAATATCTCCGAAAGCGTTCATTTTAGGAACTTAAAAAGTGTGTTTCGGGGTCCCTACAGGACCTCCGAGTATTGTTTCTCGTATGTGGCGGCTTGAAATGAGCTAAATCCCAACATTTTACCGACTGTCCTTGCTCAGTGCCAAAGGGCCGAAAAAAGTCACTTACAAATTGAATTTTCATAAACCCTTTCTTAGTGGGCCTCTACATACTCGGATGAACCAACGTGCAAAATTTCATCTTTCTAAGTGTAGCGGTTTGAGCCCTGCGTCGATGAGTCAATTTTAGATTGTCAATGCCAAAGGGCCGAAAAAAGTCACTTGCAAATTGAATATTCAAAAACCGTTTCTTAGTGAATCTCTACATACTCGGATCAACCAAAATAAAAAATATCAGGTTTCTAGGTCTAGTGGTTTGAGCCCTGCGGTGATGAGTCAGTTTTGGATTATATATAAGAGATGAGACTTTCCAAGTCGATTTGATCGTAGAAATATGGATTATAGCTCTTTTTGCGCGTATCAATGTGAGGAGCAATTTTCGTGGTTTCCACTTCGATGATGTGACAACCGAACCCAGCGTTTTAAGGCCCTAAAACGAACGGTTTTCGAGATATTGCCAGAAAACTATCCCCGGTCTGCGAAATTTCAGCGGTTGCCATAGTAACGTTGATCTGTTTCTCAGAGGGAACACAGTTATTTGGGAATATCTCCGAAACCGTTCATTTTAGGAACTTAAAAAGTGTGTTTCGGGGTTCCTACAGGACCACCGAGTATTGTTTCTCGTATGTGGCGGCTTGAAATGAGCTAAATCCGAACATTTTACCGACTATCCTTGCTCAGTGCCAAAGGGCCGAAAAAAGTCACTTACATATTGAATTTTCAAAAACCCCTTCTTAGTGGGCCTCTACATACTCGGATCAACCAACGTGCAAAATTTCAGCTTTCTAAGTGTAGTGGTTTGAGCCCTGCGTCGATGAGTCAATTTTAGATTGTCAATGCCAAAGGGCCGAAAAAACACACTTGCAAATTGAATTTTCAAAAACCGTTTCTTAGTGAGCCTCTACATACTCGGATCAACCAACATGCAAAATTTCAGCTTTCCAGGTCTAGTGGTTTGAGCCCTGCGGTGATGAGTCAGTTTTGGATTATATATAAGAGATGAGACTTTCCAAGTCGATTTGATCGTAGAAATATGGATTATAGCTCTTTTTGCGCGTATCAATGTGAGGAGCAATGTTCGTGGTGGAAACGAATCCAGCGTTTTAAGGCCCTAAAACGAACGGTTTTCGAGATATTGCCAGAAAACTATCCCCGGTCTGCGATATTTCAGCGGTTGCTATAGTAACGTTGATCTGTTTCTCAGAGGGAACACAGTTATTTGGGAATATCTCCGAAACCGTTCATTTTAGGAACTTAAAAATTGTGTTTCGGGGTCCCTACAGGACCTCCGGGTATTGTTTCTCGTATGTGGCGGCTTGAAATGAGCTAAATCCCAACATTTTACCGACTGTCCTTGCTCAGTGCCAAAGGGCCGAAAAAAGTCACTTACTAATTGAATTTTCATAAACCCTTTCTTAGTGGGCCTCTACATACTCGGATCAACCAACGTGCAAAATTTCATCTTTCTAAGTGTAGCGGTTTGAGCCCTGCGTCGATGAGTCAATTTTAGATTGTCAATGCCAAAGGGCCGAAAAAAGTCACTTGCAAATTGAATATTCAAAAACCGTTTCTTAGTGAATCTCTACATACTCGGATCAACCAACATGCAAAATTTCAGCTTTCCAGGTCTAGTGGTTTGAGCCCTGCGGTGATGAGTCAGTTTTGGATTATATATAAGAGATGCGACTTTCCAAGTCAATTTGATCGTAGAAATATGGATTATAGCTCTTTTTGCGCAATCAATGTGAGGAGCAATGTTCGTGGTTTCCACTTCGAAGAAGTGGGAACCGAACCCAGCGTTTAAGGGTCCTAAAACGAACGGTTTTCGAGATATTGCCAGAAAACTATCCCCAGTCTGGGAAATTTCAGCGGTTGCCATAGTAACGTTGATCTGTTTCTCAGAGGAAACACAGTTATTTGGGAATATCTCCGAAACCGTTCATTTTAGGAACTTAAAAAGTGTGTTTCGGGGTCCCTACAGGACCACAGAGTATTGTTTCTCGTATGTGGCGGCTTGAAATGAGCTAAATCCGAACATTTTACCGACTGTCCTTGCTCAGTGCCAAAGGGCCGAAAAAAGTCACTTACATATTGAATTTTCAAAAAACCCTTCTTAGTGGGCCTCTACATACTCGGATCAACCAACGTGCAAAATTTCAGCTTTCTAAGTGTAGTGGTTTGAGCCCTGCGTCGATGAGTCAATTTTAGATTGTCAATGCCAAAGGGCCGAAAAAACACACTTGCAAATTGAATTTTCAAAAACCGTTTCTTAGTGAGCCTCTACATACTCGGATCAACCAACATGCAAAATTTCAGCTTTCTAGGTCTAGTGGTTTGAGCCCTGCGGTGATGAGTCAGTTTTGGATTATATATAAGAGATGAGACTTTCCAAGTCGATTTGATCGTAGAAATATAGATTATAGCTCTTTTTGCACGTATCAATGTGAGGAGCAATGTTCGTGGTTTCCACTTCGAAGATGTGGGAACCGAACCCAGCGTTTTAAGGCCCTAAAACGAACGGTTTTCGAGATATTGCCAGAAAACTATCCCCGGTCTGCGAAATTTCAGCCGTTGCTATAGTAACGTTGATCTGTTTCTCAGAGGGAACACAGTTATTTGGGAATATCTCCGAAAGCGTTCATTTTAGGAACTTAAAAAGTGTGTTTCGGGGTCCCTACAGGACCTCCGAGTATTGTTTCTCGTATGTGGCGGCTTGAAATGAGCTAAATCCCAACATTTTACCGACTGTCCTTGCTCAGTGCCAAAGGGCCGAAAAAAGTCACTTACAAATTGAATTTTCATAAACCCTTTCTTAGTGGGCCTCTACATACTCGGATGAACCAACGTGCAAAATTTCATCTTTCTAAGTGTAGCGGTTTGAGCCCTGCGTCGATGAGTCAATTTTAGATTGTCAATGCCAAAGGGCCGAAAAAAGTCACTTGCAAATTGAATATTCAAAAACCGTTTCTTAGTGAATCTCTACATACTCGGATCAACCAAAATAAAAAATATCAGGTTTCTAGGTCTAGTGGTTTGAGCCCTGCGGTGATGAGTCAGTTTTGGATTATATATAAGAGATGAGACTTTCCAAGTCGATTTGATCGTAGAAATATGGATTATAGCTCTTTTTGCGCGTATCAATGTGAGGAGCAATTTTCGTGGTTTCCACTTCGATGATGTGACAACCGAACCCAGCGTTTTAAGGCCCTAAAACGAACGGTTTTCGAGATATTGCCAGAAAACTATCCCCGGTCTGCGATATTTCAGCGGTTGCTATAGTAACGTTGATCTGTTTCTCAGAGGGAACACAGTTATTTGGGAATATCTCCGAAACCGTTCATTTTAGGAACTTAAAAATTGTGTTTCGGGGTCCCTACAGGACCTCCGGGTATTGTTTCTCGTATGTGGCGGCTTGAAATGAGCTAAATCCCAACATTTTACCGACTGTCCTTGCTCAGTGCCAAAGAGCCGAAAAAAGTCACTTACAAATTGAATTTTCATAAACCCTTTCTTAGTGGGCCTCTACATACTCGGATCAACCAACGTGCAAAATTTCATCTTTCTAAGTGTAGCGGTTTGAGCCCTGCGTCGATGAGTCAATTTTAGATTGTCAATGCCAAAGGGCCGAAAAAGTCACTTGCAAATTGAATATTCAAAAACCGTTTCTTAGTGAATCTCTACATACTCGGATCAACCAACATGCAAAATTTCAGCTTTCTAGGTCTAGTGGTTTGAGCCCTGCGGCGATGAGTCAGTTTTGGATTATATATAAGAGATGAGACTTTCCAAGTCGATTTGATCGTAGAAATATGGATTATAGCTCTGTTTGCGCGTATCAATGTGAGGAGCAATGTTCGTGGTTTCCACTTCGAAGAAGTGGGAACCGAACCCAGCGTTTAAAGGCCCTAAAACGAACGGTTTTCGAGATATTGCCAGAAAACTCTCCCCGGTCTGGGAAATTTCAGCGGTTGCCATAGTAACGTTGATCTGTTTCTCAGAGGGAACACAGTTATTTGGGAATATCTCCGAAACCGTTCATTTTAGGAACTTAAAAAGTGTGTTTCGGTGTCCCTACAGGACCTCCGAGTATTGTTTCTGGTATGTGGCGGCTTGAAATGAGCTAAATCCGAACATTTTACCGACTGTCCTTGCTCAGTGCCAAAGGGCCGAAAAAAGTCACTTAATAATTGAATTTTCAAAAACCCTTTCTTAGTGGGCCTCTACATACTCGGATCAACCAACGTGCAAAATTTCATCTTTCTAAGTGTAGCGGTTTGAGCCCTGCGTCGATGAGTCAATTTTAGATTGTCAATGCCAAAGGGCCGAAAAAAGTCACTTGCAAATTGAATTTTCAAAAACCGTTTCTTAGTGAGCCTCTACATACTCGGATCAACCAACATGCAAAATTTCAGCTTTCTAGGTCTAGTGGTTTGAGCCCTGCGGTGATGAGTCAGTTTTGGATTATATATAAGAGATGAGACTTTCCATGTCGATTTGATCGTAGAAATATGGATTATAGCTCTTTTTGCGCGTATCAATGTGAGGAGCAAAGTTCGTGGTTTCCACTTCGAAGATGTGGGAACCGAACCCAGCGTTTTAAGGCCCTAAAACGAACGGTTTTCGAGATATTGCCAGAAAACTATCCCCGTTCTGCGAAATTTCAGCGGTTGCCATAGTAACGTAGATCTGTTTCTCAGAGGGAACACAGTTAATTGGGAATATCTCCGAAACCGTTCATTTTAGGAACTTAAAAAGTGTGTTTCGCGGTCCGTACAGGACCTCCGAGTATTGTTTCTCGTATGTGGCGGCTTGAAATGAGCTAAATCCCAACATTTTACCGACTGTCCTTGCTCAGTGCCAAAGGGCCGAAAAAAGTCACTTACAAATTGAATTTTCAAAAACCCTTTCTTAGTGGCCCTCTACATACTTGGATCAACCAACATGCAAAATTTCAGCTTTCTATGGGTAGTGGTTTGAGCCCTGCGTCGATGAGTCAATTTTAGATTGTCAATGCCAAAGGGCCGAAAAAAGTCACTTGCAAATTGAATTTTCAAAAACCGTTTCTTAGTGAGCCTCTACATACTCGGATCAACCAACATGCAAAATTTCAGCTTTCTAGGTCTAGTGGTTTGAGCCCTGCGGTGATGAGTCAGTTTTGGATTTTATATAAGAGATGAGACTTTCCAAGTCAATTTGATCGTAGAAATATGGATTATAGCTCTTTTTGCGCAATCAATGTGAGGAGCAATGTTCGTGGTTTCCACTTCGAAGAAGTGGGAACCGAACCCAGCGTTTAAGGGTCCTAAAACGAACGGTTTTCGAGATATTGCCAGAAAACTATCCCCAGTCTGGGAAATTTCAGCGGTTGCCATAGTAACGTTGATCTGTTTCTCAGAGGAAACACAGTTATTTGGGAATATCTCCGAAACCGTTCATTTTAGGAACTTAAAAAGTGTGTTTCGGGGTCCCTACAGGACCACAGAGTATTGTTTCTCGTATGTGGCGGCTTGAAATGAGCTAAATCCGAACATTTTACCGACTGTCCTTGCTCAGTGCCAAAGGGCCGAAAAAAGTCACTTACATATTGAATTTTCAAAAACCCCTTCTTAGTGGGCCTCTACATACTCGGATCAACCAACGTGCAAAATTTCAGCTTTCTAAGTGTAGTGGTTTGAGCCCTGCGTCGATGAGTCAATTTTAGATTGTCAATGCCAAAGGGCCGAAAAAACACACTTGCAAATTGAATTTTCAAAAACCGTTTCTTAGTGAGCCTCTACATACTCGGATCAACCAACATGCAAAATTTCAGCTTTCTAGGTCTAGTGGTTTGAGCCCTGCGGTGATGAGTCAGTTTTGGATTATATATAAGAGATGAGACTTTCCAAGTCGATTTGATCGTAGAAATATGGATTATAGCTCTTTTTGCACGTATCAATGTGAGGAGCAATGTTCGTGGTTTCCACTTCGAAGATGTGGGAACCGAACCCAGCGTTTTAAGGCCCTAAAACGAACGGCTTTCGAGATATTGCCAGAAAACTATCCCCGGTCTGCGAAATTTCAGCCGTTGCTATAGTAACGTTGATCTGTTTCTCAGAGGGAACACAGTTATTTGGGAATATCTCCGAAAGCGTTCATTTTAGGAACTTAAAAAGTGTGTTTCGGGGTCACTACAGGACCTCCGAGTATTGTTTCTCGTATGTGGCGGCTTGAAATGAGCTAAATCCCAACATTTTACCGACTGTCCTTGCTCAGTGCCAAAGGGCCGAAAAAAGTCACTTACAAATTGAATTTTCATAAACCCTTTCTTAGTGGGCCTCTACATACTCGGATCAACCAACGTGCAAAATTTCATCTTTCTAAGTGTAGCGGTTTGAGCCCTGCGTCGATGAGTCAATTTTAGATTGTCAATGCCAAAGGGCCGAAAAAAGTCACTTGCAAATTGAATATTCAAAAACCGTTTCTTAGTGAATCTCTACATACTCGGATCAACCAAAATAAAAAATATCAGGTTTCTAGGTCTAGTGGTTTGAGCCCTGCGGTGATGAGTCAGTTTTGGATTATATATAAGAGATGAGACTTTCCAAGTCGATTTGATCGTAGAAATATGGATTATAGCTCTTTTTGCGCGTATCAATGTGAGGAGCAATTTTCGTGGTTTCCACTTCGATGATGTGACAACCGAACCCAGCGTTTTAAGGCCCTAAAACGAACGGTTTTCGAGATATTGCCAGAAAACTATCCCCGGTCTGCGAAATTTCAGCGGTTGCCATAGTAACGTTGATCTGTTTCTCAGAGGGAACACAGTTATTTGGGAATATCTCCGAAACCGTTCATTTTAGGAACTTAAAAAGTGTGTTTCGGGGTTCCTACAGGACCACCGAGTATTGTTTCTCGTATGTGGCGGCTTGAAATGAGCTAAATCCGAACATTTTACCGACTATCCTTGCTCAGTGCCAAAGGGCCGAAAAAAGTCACTTACATATTGAATTTTCAAAAACCCCTACTTAGTGGGCCTCTACATACTCGGATCAACCAACGTGCAAAATTTCAGCTTTCTAAGTGTAGTGGTTTGAGCCCTGCGTCGATGAGTCAATTTTAGATTGTCAATGCCAAAGGGCCGAAAAAACACACTTGCAAATTGAATTTTCAAAAACCGTTTCTTAGTGAGCCTCTACATACTCGGATCAACCAACATGCAAAATTTCAGCTTTCCAGGTCTAGTGGTTTGAGCCCTGCGGTGATGAGTCAGTTTTGGATTATATATAAGAGATGAGACTTTCCAAGTCGATTTGATCGTAGAAATATGGATTATAGCTCTTTTTGCGCGTATCAATGTGAGGAGCAATGTTCGTGGTGGAAACGAATCCAGCGTTTTAAGGCCCTAAAACGAACGGTTTTCGAGATATTGCCAGAAAACTATCCCCGGTCTGCGATATTTCAGCGGTTGCTATAGTAACGTTGATCTGTTTCTCAGAGGGAACACAGTTATTTGGGAATATCTCCGAAACCGTTCATTTTAGGAACTTAAAAATTGTGTTTCGGGGTCCCTACAGGACCTCCGGGTATTGTTTCTCGTATGTGGCGGCTTGAAATGAGCTAAATCCCAACATTTTACCGACTGTCCTTGCTCAGTGCCAAAGGGCCGAAAAAAGTCACTTACAAATTGAATTTTCATAAACCCTTTCTTAGTGGGCCTCTACATACTCGGATCAACCAACGTGCAAAATTTCATCTTTCTAAGTGTAGCGGTTTGAGCCCTGCGTCGATGAGTCAATTTTAGATTGTCAATGCCAAAGGGCCGAAAAAAGTCACTTGCAAATTGAATATTCAAAAACCGTTTCTTAGTGAATCTCTACATACTCGGATCAACCAACATGCAAAATTTCAGCTTTCTAGGTCTAGTGGTTTGAGCCCTGCGGCGATGAGTCAGTTTTGGATTATATATAAGAGATGAGACTTTCCAAGTCGATTTGATCGTAGAAATATGGATTATAGCTCTTTTTGCGCGTATCAATGTGAGGAGCAATGTTCGTGGTTTCCACTTCGATGATGTGGGAACCGAACCCAGCGTTTTAAGGCCCTAAAACGAACGGTTTTCGAGATATTGCCAGAAAACTATCCCCGGTCTGCGAAATTTCAGCGGTTGCCATAGTAACGTTGATCTGTTTCTCAGAGGAAACACAGTTATTTGGGAATATCTCCGAAACCGTTCATTTTAGGAACTTAAAAAAAGTGTGTTTCGCGGTCCGTACAGGACCTCCGAGTATTGTTTCTCGTATGTGGCGGCTTGAAATGAGCTAAATCCGAACATTTTACCGACTGTCCTTGCTCAGTGCCAAAGGGCCGAAAAAAGTCACTTAAAATTGAATTTTCAAAAACCCTTTCTTAGTGGGCCTCTATATACTCGGGTCAACCAACATGAAAAATTTCAGCTTTCTAGGTGTAGTGGTTTGAGCCCTGCGTCGATGAGTCAATTTTAGATTGTCAATGCCAAAGGGCCGAAAAAAGTCACTTGCAAATTGAAATTTCAAAAACTGTTTCTTAGTGAGCCTGTGCATACTCGGTTCAACCAACATGCAAAATTTCAGCTTTCTAGGTCTAGTGGTTTGAGCCCTGCGGTGATGAGTCAGTTTTGGATTTTATATAAGAGATGAGACTTTCCAAGTCGATTTGATCGTAGAAATATGGATTATAGCTCTTTTTGCGCAATCAATGTGAGGAGCAATGTTCGTGGTTTCCACTTCGAAGAAGTGGGAACCGAACCCAGCGTTTAAATGTCCTAAAACGAACGGTTTTCGAGATATTGCCAGAAAACTATCCCCAGTCTGGGAAATTTCAGCGGTTGCCATAGTAACGTTGATCTGTTTCTCAGAGGAAACACAGTTATTTGGGAATATCTCCAAAACCGTTCATTTTAGGAACTTAAAAAGTGTGTTTCGGGGTCCCTACAGGACCACCGAGTATTGTTTCTCGTATGTGGCGGCTTGAAATGAGCTAAATCCGAACATTTTACCGACTGTCCTTGCTCAGTGCCAAAGGGCCGAAAAAAGTCACTTACATATTGAATTTTCAAAAACCCCTTCTTAGTGGGCCTCTACATACTCGGATCAACCAACGTGCAAAATTTCAGCTTTCTAAGTGTAGTGGTTTGAGCCCTGCGTCGATGAGTCAATTTTAGATTGTCAATGCCAAAGGGCCGAAAAAACACACTTGCAAATTGAATTTTCAAAAACCGTTTCTTAGTGAGCCTCTACATACTCGGATCAACCAACATGCAAAATTTCAGCTTTCTAGGTCTAGTGTTTTGAGCCCTGCGGTGATGAGTCAGTTTTGGATTATATATAAGAGATGAGACTTTCCAAGTCGATTTGATCGTAGAAATATGGATTATAGCTCTTTTTGCGCGTATCAATGTGAGGAGCAATGTTCGTGGTGTAACCGAATCCAGCGTTTTAAGGCCCTAAAACGAACGGTTTTCGAGATATTGCCAGAAAACTATCCCCGGTCTGCGAAATTTCAGCGGTTGCTATAGTAACGTTGATCTGTTTCTCAGAGGGAACACAGTTATTTGGGAATATCTCCGAAACCGTTCATTTTAGGAACTTAAAAAGTGTGTTTCGGGGTCCCTACAGGACCTCCGAGTATTGTTTCTCGTATGTGGCGGCTTGAAATGAGCTAAATCCCAACATTTTACCGACTGTCCTTGCTCAGTGCCAAAGGGCCGAAAGAAGTCACTTACAAATTGAATTTTCATAAACCCTATCTTAGTGGGCCTCTACATACTCGGATCAACCAACGTGCAAAATTTCATCTTTCTAAGTGTAGCGGTTTGAGCCCTGCGTCGATGAGTCAATTTTTGATTGTCAATGCCAAAGGGCCGAAAAAAGTCACTTGCAAATTGAATATTCAAAAACCGTTTCTTAGTGAATCTCTACATACTCGGATCAACCAAAATAAAAAATATCAGCTTTCTAGGTCTAGTGGTTTGAGCCCTGCGGTGATGAGTCAGTTTTGGATTATATATAAGAGATTAGACTTTCCAAGTCGATTTGATCGTAGAAATATGGATTATAGCTCTTTTTGCGCGTATCAATGTGAGGAGCAATGTTCGTGGTTTCCACTTCGATGATGTGACCACCGAACCCAGCGTTTTAAGGCCCTAAAACGAACGGTTTTCGAGATATTGCCAGAAAACTATCCCCGGTCTGCGAAATTTCAGCGGTTGCCATAGTAACGTTGATCTGTTTCTCAGAGGGAACACAGTTATTTGGGAATATCTCCGAAACCGTTCATTTTAGGAACTTAAAAAGTGTGTTTCGGGGTCCCTACAGGACCTCCGAGTATTGTTTCTGGTATGTGGCGGCTTGAAATGAGCTAAATCCCAACATTTTACCGACTGTCCTTGCTCAGTGCCAAAGGGCCAAAAAAAGTCACTTACAAATTGAATTTTCAAAAACCCTTTCTTAGTGGGCCTCTACATACTCGGATCAACAAACATGAAAAATTTCAGCTTTCTAGGTGTAGTGGTTTGAGCCCTGCGTCGATGAGTCAATTTTAGATTGTCAATGCCAAAGGGCCGAAAAAAGTCACTTGCAAATTGAATTTTCAAAAACCGTTTCTTAGTGAGCCTCTACATACTCGGATCAACCAACATGCAAAATTTCAGCTTTCTAGGTCTAGTGGTTTGAGCCCTGCGGTGATGAGTCAGTTTTGGATTATATATAAGAGATGAGACTTTCCATGTCGATTTGATCGTAGAAATATGGATTATAGCACTTTTTGCGCGTATCAGTGTGAGGAGCAATGTTCGTGGTTTCTACTTCGAAGAAGTGGGAATCGAACACAGCGATTTAAGGCCCTAAAACGAACGGTTTTCGAGATATTGCCAGAAAACTATCCCCGGTCTGCGAAATTTCAGCGGTTGCCATTGTAACGTTGATTTGTTTCTCAGAGGGAACACAGTTATTTGGGAATATCTCCGAAAGCGTTCATTTTAGGAACTTAAAAAGTGTGTTTCGGGGTCCCTACAGGACCTCCGAGTATTGTTTCTCGTATGTGGCGGCTTGCAATGAGCTAAATCCGAACATTTTACCGACTGTCCTTGCTCAGTGCCAAAGGGCCAAAAAAGTCACTTAAAATTGAATTTTCAAAAACCCTTTCTTAGTGGGCCTC
Organism: Meconema thalassinum; assembly: GCA_946902985.2. Classification (NCBI taxonomy): domain Eukaryota; kingdom Metazoa; phylum Arthropoda; class Insecta; order Orthoptera; family Tettigoniidae; genus Meconema; species Meconema thalassinum. Next base: position 517,028,309 of record OX336392.1, read on the forward strand.
TATATACTCGGGTCAACCAACATGAAAAATTTCAGCTTTCTAGGTGTAGTGGTTTGAGCCCTGCGTCGATGAGTCAATTTTAGATTGTCAATGCCTAAGGACCGAAAAAAGTCACTTGCAAATTGAAATTTCAAAAACTGTTTCTTAGTGAGCCTGTACATACTCGGTTCAACCAACATGCAAAATTTCAGCTATCTAGGTCTAGTGGTTTGAGCCCTGCGGTGATGAGTCAGTTTTGGATTTTATATAAGAGATGAGACTTTCCAAGTCGATTTGATCGTAGAAATATGGATTATAGCTCTGTTTGCGCGTATCAATGTGAGGAGCAATGTTCGTGGTTTCCACTTCGAAGAAGTGGGAACCGAACCCAGCGTTTAAAGGCCCTAAAACGAACGGTTTTCGAGATATTGCCAGAAAACTCTCCCCGGTCTGCGAAATTTCAGCGGTTGCCATAGTAACGTTGATCTGTTCTCAGAGGGAACACAGTAATTTGGGAATATCTCCGAAACCGTTCATTTTAGGAACTTAAAAAGTGTGTTTCGGTGTCCCTACAGGACCTCCGAGTATTGTTTCTCGGATGTGGCGGCTTGAAATGAGCTAAATCCGAACATTTTACCGACTGTCCTTGCTCAGTGCCAAAGGGCCGAAAAAAGGCACTTACTAATTGAATTTTCAAAAACCCTTTCTTAGTGGGCCTCTACATACTCGGATCAACCAACGTGCAAAATTTCATCTTTCTAAGTGTAGCGGTTTGAGCCCTGCGTCGATGAGTCAATTTTAGATTGTCAATGCCAAAGGGCCGAAAAAAGTCACTTGCAAATTGAATATTCAAAAACCGTTTCTTAGTGAATCTCTACATACTCGGATCAACCAACATGCAAAATTTCAGCTTTCTAGGTCAAGTGGTTTGAGCCCTGCGGTGATGAGTCAGTTTTGGATTATATATAAGAGATGAGACTTTCCAAGTCGATTTGATCGTAGAAATATGGATTATAGCTCTTTTTGCGCGTATCAATGTGAGGAGCAATGTTCGTGGTTTCCACTTCGAAGATGTGGGAACCGAACCCAGCGTTTTAAGGCCCTAAAACGAACGGTTTTCGAGATATTGCCAGAAAGCTATCCCCGGTCTGCGAAATTTCAGCGGTTGCTATAGTAACGTTGATCTGTTTCTCAGAGGGAACACAGTTATTTGGGAATATCTCCGAAACCGTTCATTTTAGGAACTTAAAAAGTGTGTTTCGGGGTCCCTACAGGACCTCCGAGTATTGTTTCTCGTATGTGGCGGCTTGAAATGAGCTAAATCCCAACATTTTACCGACTGTCCTTGCTCAGTGCCAAAGGGCCGAAAAAAGTCACTTACAAATTGAATTTTCATAAACCCTTTCTTAGTGGGCCTCTACATACTCGGATCAACCAACGTGCAAAATTTCATCTTTTTAAGTGTAGCGGTTTGAGCCCTGCGTCGATGAATCAATTTTAGATTGTCAATGCCAAAGGGCCGAAAAAAGTCACTTGCAAATAGAATATTTAAAAACCGTTTGTTAGTGAATCTCTACATACTCGGATCAACCAAAATAAAAAATATCAGCTTTCTAGGTCTAGTGGTTTGAGCCCTGCGGTGATGAGTCAGTTTTGGATTATATATAAGAGATGAGACTTTCCAAGTCGATTTGATCGTAGAAATATGGATTATAGCTCTTTTTGCGCGTATCAATGTGAGGAGCAATGTTCGTGGTTTCCACTTCGATGATGTGACAACCGAACCCAGCGTTTTAAGGCCCTAAAACGAACGGTTTTCGAGATATTGCCAGAAAACTATCCCCGGTCTGCGAAATTTCAGCGGTTGCCATAGTAACGTTGATCTGTTTCTCAGAGGGAACACAGTTATTTGGGAATATCTCCGAAACCGTTCATTTTAGGAACTTAAAAAGTGTGTTTCGGGGTCCCTACAGGACCTCCGAGTATTGTTTCTCGTATGTGGCGGCTTGAAATGAGCTAAATCCCAACATTTTACCGACTGTCCTTGCTCAGTGCCAAAGGGCCGAAAAAAGTCACTTACAAATTGAATTTTCAAAAACCCTTTCTTAGTGGGCCTCTACATACTCGGATCAACAAACATGAAAAATTTCAGCTTTCTAGGTGTAGTGGTTTGAGCCCTGCGTCGATGAGTCAATTTTAGATTGTCAATGCCAAAGGGCCGAAAAAAGTCACTTGCAAATTGAATTTTCAAAAACCGTTTCTTAGTGAGCCTCTACATACTCGGATCAACCAACATGCAAAATTTCAGCTTTCTAGGTCTAGTGGTTTGAGCCCTGCGGTGATGAGTCAGTTTTGGATTATATATAAGAGATGAGACTTTCCATGTCGATTTGATCGTAGAAATATGGATTATAGCACTTTTTTCGCGTATCAGTGTGAGGAGCAATGTTCGTGGTTTCTACTTCGAAGAAGTGGGAATCGAACCCAGCGATTTAAGGCCCTAAAACGAACGGTTTTCGAGATATTGCCAGAAAACTATCCCCGGTCTGCGAAATTTCAGCGGTTGCCATTGTAACGTTGATTTGTTTCTCAGAGGGAACACAGTTATTTGGGAATATCTCCGAAAGCGTTCATTTTAGGAACTTAAAAAGTGTGTTTCGGGGTCCCTACAGGACCTCCGAGTATTGTTTCTCGTATGTGGCGGCTTGAAATGAGCTAAATCCGAACATTTTACCGACTGTCCTTGCTCAGTGCCAAAGGGCCAAAAAAGTCACTTACAAATTGAATTTTCGAAAACCCTTTCTTAGTGGCTCTCTACATACTCGGATCAACCAACATGAAAAATTTCAGCTTTCTAGGTGTAGTGGTTTGAGCCCTGCGTCGATGAGTCAATTTTAGATTGTCAATGCCTAAGGACCGAAAAAAGTCACTTGCAAATTGAAATTTCAAAAACTGTTTCTTAGTGAGGCTGTACATACTCGGTTCAACCAACATGCAAAATTTCAGCTTTCTAGGTCTAGTGGTTTGAGCCCTGCGGTGATGAGTCAGTTTTGGATTTTATATAAGAGATGAGACTTTCCAAGTCGATTTGATCGTAGAAATATGGATTATAGCTCTGTTTGCGCGTATCAATGTGAGGAGCAATGTTCGTGGTTTCCACTTCGAAGAAGTGGGAACCGAACCCAGCGTTTAAAGGCCCTAAAACGAACGGTTTTCGAGATATTGCCAGAAAACTCTCCCCGGTCTGGGAAATTTCAGCGGTTGCCATAGTAACGTTGATCTGTTTCTCAGAGGGAACACAGTTATTTGGGAATATCTCCGAAACCGTTCATTTTAGGAACTTAAAAAGTGTGTTTCGGTGTCCCTACAGGACCTCCGAGTATTGTTTCTGGTATGTGGCGGCTTGAAATGAGCTAAATCCGAACATTTTACCGACTGTCCTTGCTCAGTGCCAAAGGGCCGAAAAAAGTCACTTAATAATTGAATTTTCAAAAACCCTTTCTTAGTGGGCCTCTACATACTCGGATCAACCAACGTGCAAAATTTCATCTTTCTAAGTGTAGCGGTTTGAGCCCTGCGTCGATGAGTCAATTTTAGATTGTCAATGCCAAAGGGCCGAAAAAAGTCACTTGCAAATTGAATATTCAAAAACCGTTTCTTAGTGAATCTCTACATACTCGGATCAACCAACATGCAAAATTTCAGCTTTCTAGGTCAAGTGGTTTGAGCCCTGCGGTGATGAGTCAGTTTTGGATTATATATAAGAGATGAGACTTTCCAAGTCGATTTGATCGTAGAAATATGGATTATAGCTCTTTTTGCTCGTATCAATGTGAGGAGCAATGTTCGTGGTTTCCACTTCGAAGATGTGGGAACCGAACCCAGCGTTTTAAGGCCCTAAAACGAACGGTTTTCGAGATATTGCCAGAAAGCTATCCCCGGTCTGTGAAATTTCAGCGGTTGCTATAGTAACGTTGATCTGTTTCTCAGAGGGAACACAGTTATTTGGGAATATCTCCGAAACCGTTCATTTTAGGAACTTAAAAAGTGTGTTTCGGGGTCCCTACAGGACCTCCGAGTATTGTTTCTCGTATGTGGCGGCTTGAAATGAGCTAAATCCCAACATTTTACCGACTGTCCTTGCTCAGTGCCAAAGGGCCGAAAAAAGTCACTTACAAATTGAATTTTCATAAACCCTTTCTTAGTGGGCCTCTACATACTCGGATCAACCAACGTGCAAAATTTCATCTTTCTAAGTGTAGCGGTTTGAGCCCTGCGTCGATGAATCAATTTTAGATTGTCAATGCCAAAGGGCCGAAAAAAGTCACTTGCAAATTGAATATTCAAAAACCGTTTCTTAGTGAATCTCTACATACTCGGATCAACCAAAATAAAAAATATCAGCTTTCTAGGTCTAGTGGTTTGAGCCCTGCGGTGATGAGTCAGTTTTGGATTATATATAAGAGATGAGACTTTCCAAGTCGATTTGATCGTAGAAATATGGATTATAGCTCTTTTTGCGCGTATCAATGTGAGGAGCAATGTTCGTGGTTTCCACTTCGATGATGTGGGAACCGAACCCAGCGTTTTAAGGCCCTAAAACGAACGGTTTTCGAGATATTGCCAGAAAACTATCCCCGGTCTGCGAAATTTCTGCGGTTGCCATTGTGACGTTGATCTGTTTCTCAGAGGGAACACAGTTATTTGGGAATATCTCCGAAACCGTTCATTTTAGGAACTTAAAAAGTGTGTTTCGGGGTCCCTACAGGACCTCCGAGTATTGTTTCTCGTATGTGGCGGCTTGAAATGAGCTAAATCCCAACATTTTACCGACTGTCCTTGCTCAGTGCCAAAGGGCCGAAAAAAAGTCACTTACAAATTGAATTTTCAAACACCCTTTCTTAGTGGGCCTCTACATACTCGGATCAACCAACATGAAAAATTTCAGCTTTCTAGGTGTAGTGGTTTGAGCCCTGCGTCGATGAGTCAATTTTAGATTGTCAATGCCAAAGGGCCGAAAAAAGTCACTTGCAAATTGAAATTTCAAAAACCGTTTCTTAGTGAGCCTCTACATACTCGGATCAACCAACATGCAAAATTTCAGCTTTCTAGGTCTAGTGGTTTGAGCCCTGCGGTGATGAGTCAGTTTTGGATTATATATAAGAGATGAGACTTTCCATGTCGATTTGATCGTAGAAATATGGATTATAGCACATTTTGCGCGTATCAGTGTGAGGAGCAATGTTCGTGGTTTCTACTTCGAAGAAGTGGGAATCGAACCCAGCGATTTAAGGCCCTAAAACGAACGGTTTTCGAGATATTGCCAGAAAACTATCCCCGGTCTGCGAAATTTCAGCGGTTGCCATTGTAACGTTGATTTGTTTCTCAGAGGGAACACAGTTATTTGGGAATATCTCCGAAAGCGTTCATTTTAGGAACTTAAAAAGTGTGTTTCGGGGTCCCTACAGGACCTCCGAGTATTGTTTCTCGTATGTGGCGGCTTGAAATGAGCTAAATCCGAACATTTTACCGACTGTCCTTGCTCAGGGCCAAAGGGCCAAAAAAGTCACTTACAAATTGAATTTTCGAAAACCCTTTCTTAGTGGCTCTCTACATACTCGGATCAACCAACATGAAAAATTTCAGCTTTCTAGGTGTAGTGGTTTGAGCCCTGCGTCGATGAGTCAATTTTAGATTGTCAATGCCTAAGGACCGAAAAAAGTCACTTGCAAATTGAAATTTCAAAAACTGTTTCTTAGTGAGGCTGTACATACTCGGTTCAACCAACATGCAAAATTTCAGCTTTCTAGGTCTAGTGGTTTGAGCCCTGCGGTGATGAGTCAGTTTTGGATTATATATAAGAGATGAGACTTTCCAAGTCGATTTGATCGTAGAAATATGGATTATAGCTCTTTTTGCGCGTATCAATGTGAGGAGCAATGTTCGTGGTTTCCACTTCGAAGAAGTGGGAACCGAACCCAGCGTTTAAAGGCCCTAAAACGAACGGTTTTCGAGATATTGCCAGAAAACTCTCCCCGGTCTGGGAAATTTCAGCGGTTGCCATAGTAACGTTGATCTGTTTCTCAGAGGGAACACAGTTATTTGGGAATATCTCCGAAACCGTTCATTTTAGGAACTTAAAAAGTGTGTTTCGGTGTCCCTACAGGACCTCCGAGTATTGTTTCTCGGATGTGGCGGCTTGAAATGAGCTAAATCCGAACATTTTACCGACTGTCCTTGCTCAGTGCCAAAGGGCCGAAAAAAGTCACTTACTAATTGAATTTTCAAAAACCCTTTCTTAGTGGGCCTCTACATACTCGGATCAACCAACGTGCAAAATTTCATCTTTCTAAGTGTAGCGGTTTGAGCCCTGCGTCGATGAGTCAATTTTAGATTGTCAATGCCAAAGGGCCGAAAAAAGTCACTTGCAAATTGAATATTCAAAAACCGTTTCTTAGTGAATCTCTACATACTCGGATCAACCAACATGCAAAATTTCAGCTTTCTAGGTCAAGTGGTTTGAGCCCTGCGGTGATGAGTCAGTTTTGGATTATATATAAGAGATGAGACTTTCCAAGTCGATTTGATCGTAGAAATATGGATTATAGCTCTTTTTGCGCGTATCAATGTGAGGAGCAATGTTCGTGGTTTCCACTTCGAAGATGTGGGAACCGAACCCAGCGTTTTAAGGCCCTAAAACGAACGGTTTTCGAGATATTGCCAGAAAGCTATCCCCGGTCTGCGAAATTTCAGCGGTTGCTATAGTAACGTTGATCTGTTTCTCAGAGGGAACACAGTTATTTGGGAATATCTCCGAAACCGTTCATTTTAGGAACTTAAAAAGTGTGTTTCGGGGTCCCTACAGGACCTCCGAGTATTGTTTCTCGTATGTGGCGGCTTGAAATGAGCTAAATCCCAACATTTTACCGACTGTCCTTGCTCAGTGCCAAAGGGCCGAAAAAAGTCACTTACAAATTGAATTTTCATAAACCCTTTCTTAGTGGGCCTCTACATACTCGGATCAACCAACGTGCAAAATTTCATCTTTCTAAGTGTAGCGGTTTGAGCCCTGCGTCGATGAATCAATTTTAGATTGTCAATGCCAAAGGGCCGAAAAAAGTCACTTGCAAATTGAATATTCAAAAACCGTTTCTTAGTGAATCTCTACATACTCGGATCAACCAAAATAAAAAATATCAGCTTTCTAGGTCTAGTGGTTTGAGCCCTGCGGTGATGAGTCAGTTTTGGATTATATATAAGAGATGAGACTTTCCAAGTCGATTTGATCGTAGAAATATGGATTATAGCTCTTTTTGCGCGTATCAATGTGAGGAGCAATGTTCGTGGTTTCCACTTCGATGATGTGGGAACCGAACCCAGCGTTTTAAGGCCCTAAAACGAACGGTTTTCGAGATATTGCCAGAAAACTATCCCCGGTCTGCGAAATTTCTGCGGTTGCCATAGTAACGTTGATCTGTTTCTCAGAGGGAACACAGTTATTTGGGAATATCTCCGAAACCGTTCATTTTAGGAACTTAAAAAGTGTGTTTCGGGGTCCCTACAGGACGTCCGAGTATTGTTTCTCGTATGTGGCGGCTTGAAATGAGCTAAATCCCAACATTTTACCGACTGTCCTTGCTCAGTGCCAAAGGGCCGAAAAAAAGTCACTTACAAATTGAATTTTCAAACACCCTTTCTTAGTGGGCCTCTACATACTCGGATCAACCAACATGAAAAATTTCAGCTTTCTAGGTGTAGTGGTTTGAGCCCTGCGTCGATGAGTCAATTTTAGATTGTCAATGCCAAAGGGCCGAAAAAAGTCACTTGCAAATTGAAATTTCAAAAACCGTTTCTTAGTGAGCCTCTACATACTCGGATCAACCAACATGCAAAATTTCAGCTTTCTAGGTCTAGTGGTTTGAGCCCTGCGGTGATGAGTCAGTTTTGGATTATATATAAGAGATGAGACTTTCCATGTCGATTTGATCGTAGAAATATGGATTATAGCACATTTTGCGCGTATCAGTGTGAGGAGCAATGTTCGTGGTTTCTACTTCGAAGAAGTGGGAATCGAACCCAGCGATTTAAGGCCCTAAAACGAACGGTTTTCGAGATATTGCCAGAAAACTATCCCCGGTCTGCGAAATTTCAGCGGTTGCCATTGTAACGTTGATTTGTTTCTCAGAGGGAACACAGTTATTTGGGAATATCTCCGAAAGCGTTCATTTTAGGAACTTAAAAAGTGTGTTTCGGGGTCCCTACAGGACCTCCGAGTATTGTTTCTCGTATGTGGCGGCTTGAAATGAGCTAAATCCGAACATTTTACCGACTGTCCTTGCTCAGGGCCAAAGGGCCAAAAAAGTCACTTACAAATTGAATTTTCGAAAACCCTTTCTTAGTGGCTCTCTACATACTCGGATCAACCAACATGAAAAATTTCAGCTTTCTAGGTGTAGTGGTTTGAGCCCTGCGTCGATGAGTCAATTTTAGATTGTCAATGCCTAAGGACCGAAAAAAGTCACTTGCAAATTGAAATTTCAAAAACTGTTTCTTAGTGAGGCTGTACATACTCGGTTCAACCAACATGCAAAATTTCAGCTTTCTAGGTCTAGTGGTTTGAGCCCTGCGGTGATGAGTCAGTTTTGGATTTTATATAAGAGATGAGACTTTCCAAGTCGATTTGATCGTAGAAATATGGATTATAGCTCTGTTTGCGCGTATCAATGTGAGGAGCAATGTTCGTGGTTTCCACTTCGAAGAAGTGGGAACCGAACCCAGCGTTTAAAGGCCCTAAAACGAACGGTTTTCGAGATATTGCCAGAAAACTCTCCCCGGTCTGGGAAATTTCAGCGGTTGCCATAGTAACGTTGATCTGTTTCTCAGAGGGAACACAGTTATTTGGGAATATCTCCGAAACCGTTCATTTTAGGAACTTAAAAAGTGTGTTTCGGTGTCCCTACAGGACCTCCGAGTATTGTTTCTCGGATGTGGCGGCTTGAAATGAGCTAAATCCGAACATTTTACCGACTGTCCTTGCTCAGTGCCAAAGGGCCGAAAAAAGTCACTTACTAATTGAATTTTCAAAAACCCTTTCTTAGTGGGCCTCTACATACTCGGATCAACCAACGTGCAAAATTTCATCTTTCTAAGTGTAGCGGTTTGAGCCCTGCGTCGATGAGTCAATTTTAGATTGTCAATGCCAAAGGGCCGAAAAAAGTCACTTGCAAATTGAATATTCAAAAACCGTTTCTTAGTGAATCTCTACATACTCGGATCAACCAACATGCAAAATTTCAGCTTTCTAGGTCAAGTGGTTTGAGCCCTGCGGTGATGAGTCAGTTTTGGATTATATATAAGAGATGAGACTTTCCAAGTCGATTTGATCGTAGAAATATGGATTATAGCTCTTTTTGCGCGTATCAATGTGAGGAGCAATGTTCGTGGTTTCCACTTCGAAGAAGTGGGAACCGAACCCAGCGTTTAAAGGCCCTAAAACGAACGGTTTTCGAGATATTGCCAGAAAACTCTCCCCGGTCTGGGAAATTTCAGCGGTTGCCATAGTAACGTTGATCTGTTTCTCAGAGGGAACACAGTTATTTGGGAATATCTCCGAAACCGTTCATTTTAGGAACTTAAAAAGTGTGTTTCGGTGTCCCTACAGGACCTCCGAGTATTGTTTCTGGTATGTGGCGGCTTGAAATGAGCTAAATCCGAACATTTTACCGACTGTCCTTGCTCAGTGCCAAAGGGCCGAAAAAAGTCACTTAATAATTGAATTTTCAAAAACCCTTTCTTAGTGGGCCTCTACATACTCGGATCAACCAACGTGCAAAATTTCATCTTTCTAAGTGTAGCGGTTTGAGCCCTGCGTCGATGAGTCAATTTTAGATTGTCAATGCCAAAGGGCCGAAAAAAGTCACTTGCAAATTGAATATTCAAAAACCGTTTCTTAGTGAATCTCTACATACTCGGATCAACCAACATGCAAAATTTCAGCTTTCTAGGTCAAGTGGTTTGAGCCCTGCGGTGATGAGTCAGTTTTGGATTATATATAAGAGATGAGACTTTCCAAGTCGATTTGATCGTAGAAATATGGATTATAGCTCTTTTTGCTCGTATCAATGTGAGGAGCAATGTTCGTGGTTTCCACTTCGAAGATGTGGGAACCGAACCCAGCGTTTTAAGGCCCTAAAACGAACGGTTTTCGAGATATTGCCAGAAAGCTATCCCCGGTCTGTGAAATTTCAGCGGTTGCTATAGTAACGTTGATCTGTTTCTCAGAGGGAACACAGTTATTTGGGAATATCTCCGAAACCGTTCATTTTAGGAACTTAAAAAGTGTGTTTCGGGGTCCCTACAGGACCTCCGAGTATTGTTTCTCGTATGTGGCGGCTTGAAATGAGCTAAATCCCAACATTTTACCGACTGTCCTTGCTCAGTGCCAAAGGGCCGAAAAAAGTCACTTACAAATTGAATTTTCATAAACCCTTTCTTAGTGGGCCTCTACATACTCGGATCAACCAACGTGCAAAATTTCATCTTTCTAAGTGTAGCGGTTTGAGCCCTGCGTCGATGAATCAATTTTAGATTGTCAATGCCAAAGGGCCGAAAAAAGTCACTTGCAAATTGAATATTCAAAAACCGTTTCTTAGTGAATCTCTACATACTCGGATCAACCAAAATAAAAAATATCAGCTTTCTAGGTCTAGTGGTTTGAGCCCTGCGGTGATGAGTCAGTTTTGGATTATATATAAGAGATGAGACTTTCCAAGTCGATTTGATCGTAGAAATATGGATTATAGCTCTTTTTGCGCGTATCAATGTGAGGAGCAATGTTCGTGGTTTCCACTTCGATGATGTGGGAACCGAACCCAGCGTTTTAAGGCCCTAAAACGAACGGTTTTCGAGATATTGCCAGAAAACTATCCCCGGTCTGCGAAATTTCTGCGGTTGCCATTGTGACGTTGATCTGTTTCTCAGAGGGAACACAGTTATTTGGGAATATCTCCGAAACCGTTCATTTTAGGAACTTAAAAAGTGTGTTTCGGGGTCCCTACAGGACCTCCGAGTATTGTTTCTCGTATGTGGCGGCTTGAAATGAGCTAAATCCCAACATTTTACCGACTGTCCTTGCTCAGTGCCAAAGGGCCGAAAAAAAGTCACTTACAAATTGAATTTTCAAACACCCTTTCTTAGTGGGCCTCTACATACTCGGATCAACCAACATGAAAAATTTCAGCTTTCTAGGTGTAGTGGTTTGAGCCCTGCGTCGATGAGTCAATTTTAGATTGTCAATGCCAAAGGGCCGAAAAAAGTCACTTGCAAATTGAAATTTCAAAAACCGTTTCTTAGTGAGCCTCTACATACTCGGATCAACCAACATGCAAAATTTCAGCTTTCTAGGTCTAGTGGTTTGAGCCCTGCGGTGATGAGTCAGTTTTGGATTATATATAAGAGATGAGACTTTCCATGTCGATTTGATCGTAGAAATATGGATTATAGCACATTTTGCGCGTATCAGTGTGAGGAGCAATGTTCGTGGTTTCTACTTCGAAGAAGTGGGAATCGAACCCAGCGATTTAAGGCCCTAAAACGAACGGTTTTCGAGATATTGCCAGAAAACTATCCCCGGTCTGCGAAATTTCAGCGGTTGCCATTGTAACGTTGATTTGTTTCTCAGAGGGAACACAGTTATTTGGGAATATCTCCGAAAGCGTTCATTTTAGGAACTTAAAAAGTGTGTTTCGGGGTCCCTACAGGACCTCCGAGTATTGTTTCTCGTATGTGGCGGCTTGAAATGAGCTAAATCCGAACATTTTACCGACTGTCCTTGCTCAGGGCCAAAGGGCCAAAAAAGTCACTTACAAATTGAATTTTCGAAAACCCTTTCTTAGTGGCTCTCTACATACTCGGATCAACCAACATGAAAAATTTCAGCTTTCTAGGTGTAGTGGTTTGAGCCCTGCGTCGATGAGTCAATTTTAGATTGTCAATGCCTAAGGACCGAAAAAAGTCACTTGCAAATTGAAATTTCAAAAACTGTTTCTTAGTGAGGCTGTACATACTCGGTTCAACCAACATGCAAAATTTCAGCTTTCTAGGTCTAGTGGTTTGAGCCCTGCGGTGATGAGTCAGTTTTGGATTATATATAAGAGATGAGACTTTCCAAGTCGATTTGATCGTAGAAATATGGATTATAGCTCTTTTTGCGCGTATCAATGTGAGGAGCAATGTTCGTGGTTTCCACTTCGAAGAAGTGGGAACCGAACCCAGCGTTTAAAGGCCCTAAAACGAACGGTTTTCGAGATATTGCCAGAAAACTCTCCCCGGTCTGGGAAATTTCAGCGGTTGCCATAGTAACGTTGATCTGTTTCTCAGAGGGAACACAGTTATTTGGGAATATCTCCGAAACCGTTCATTTTAGGAACTTAAAAAGTGTGTTTCGGTGTCCCTACAGGACCTCCGAGTATTGTTTCTCGGATGTGGCGGCTTGAAATGAGCTAAATCCGAACATTTTACCGACTGTCCTTGCTCAGTGCCAAAGGGCCGAAAAAAGTCACTTACTAATTGAATTTTCAAAAACCCTTTCTTAGTGGGCCTCTACATACTCGGATCAACCAACGTGCAAAATTTCATCTTTCTAAGTGTAGCGGTTTGAGCCCTGCGTCGATGAGTCAATTTTAGATTGTCAATGCCAAAGGGCCGAAAAAAGTCACTTGCAAATTGAATATTCAAAAACCGTTTCTTAGTGAATCTCTACATACTCGGATCAACCAACATGCAAAATTTCAGCTTTCTAGGTCAAGTGGTTTGAGCCCTGCGGTGATGAGTCAGTTTTGGATTATATATAAGAGATGAGACTTTCCAAGTCGATTTGATCGTAGAAATATGGATTATAGCTCTTTTTGCGCGTATCAATGTGAGGAGCAATGTTCGTGGTTTCCACTTCGAAGATGTGGGAACCGAACCCAGCGTTTTAAGGCCCTAAAACGAACGGTTTTCGAGATATTGCCAGAAAGCTATCCCCGGTCTGCGAAATTTCAGCGGTTGCTATAGTAACGTTGATCTGTTTCTCAGAGGGAACACAGTTATTTGGGAATATCTCCGAAACCGTTCATTTTAGGAACTTAAAAAGTGTGTTTCGGGGTCCCTACAGGACCTCCGAGTATTGTTTCTCGTATGTGGCGGCTTGAAATGAGCTAAATCCCAACATTTTACCGACTGTCCTTGCTCAGTGCCAAAGGGCCGAAAAAAGTCACTTACAAATTGAATTTTCATAAACCCTTTCTTAGTGGGCCTCTACATACTCGGATCAACCAACGTGCAAAATTTCATCTTTCTAAGTGTAGCGGTTTGAGCCCTGCGTCGATGAATCAATTTTAGATTGTCAATGCCAAAGGGCCGAAAAAAGTCACTTGCAAATTGAATATTCAAAAACCGTTTCTTAGTGAATCTCTACATACTCGGATCAACCAAAATAAAAAATATCAGCTTTCTAGGTCTAGTGGTTTGAGCCCTGCGGTGATGAGTCAGTTTTGGATTATATATAAGAGATGAGACTTTCCAAGTCGATTTGATCGTAGAAATATGGATTATAGCTCTTTTTGCGCGTATCAATGTGAGGAGCAATGTTCGTGGTTTCCACTTCGATGATGTGGGAACCGAACCCAGCGTTTTAAGGCCCTAAAACGAACGGTTTTCGAGATATTGCCAGAAAACTATCCCCGGTCTGCGAAATTTCTGCGGTTGCCATAGTAACGTTGATCTGTTTCTCAGAGGGAACACAGTTATTTGGGAATATCTCCGAAACCGTTCATTTTAGGAACTTAAAAAGTGTGTTTCGGGGTCCCTACAGGACGTCCGAGTATTGTTTCTCGTATGTGGCGGCTTGAAATGAGCTAAATCCCAACATTTTACCGACTGTCCTTGCTCAGTGCCAAAGGGCCGAAAAAAAGTCACTTACAAATTGAATTTTCAAACACCCTTTCTTAGTGGGCCTCTACATACTCGGATCAACCAACATGAAAAATTTCAGCTTTCTAGGTGTAGTGGTTTGAGCCCTGCGTCGATGAGTCAATTTTAGATTGTCAATGCCAAAGGGCCGAAAAAAGTCACTTGCAAATTGAAATTTCAAAAACCGTTTCTTAGTGAGCCTCTACATACTCGGATCAACCAACATGCAAAATTTCAGCTTTCTAGGTCTAGTGGTTTGAGCCCTGCGGTGATGAGTCAGTTTTGGATTATATATAAGAGATGAGACTTTCCATGTCGATTTGATCGTAGAAATATGGATTATAGCACATTTTGCGCGTATCAGTGTGAGGAGCAATGTTCGTGGTTTCTACTTCGAAGAAGTGGGAATCGAACCCAGCGATTTAAGGCCCTAAAACGAACGGTTTTCGAGATATTGCCAGAAAACTATCCCCGGTCTGCGAAATTTCAGCGGTTGCCATTGTAACGTTGATTTGTTTCTCAGAGGGAACACAGTTATTTGGGAATATCTCCGAAAGCGTTCATTTTAGGAACTTAAAAAGTGTGTTTCGGGGTCCCTACAGGACCTCCGAGTATTGTTTCTCGTATGTGGCGGCTTGAAATGAGCTAAATCCGAACATTTTACCGACTGTCCTTGCTCAGGGCCAAAGGGCCAAAAAAGTCACTTACAAATTGAATTTTCGAAAACCCTTTCTTAGTGGCTCTCTACATACTCGGATCAACCAACATGAAAAATTTCAGCTTTCTAGGTGTAGTGGTTTGAGCCCTGCGTCGATGAGTCAATTTTAGATTGTCAATGCCTAAGGACCGAAAAAAGTCACTTGCAAATTGAAATTTCAAAAACTGTTTCTTAGTGAGGCTGTACATACTCGGTTCAACCAACATGCAAAATTTCAGCTTTCTAGGTCTAGTGGTTTGAGCCCTGCGGTGATGAGTCAGTTTTGGATTTTATATAAGAGATGAGACTTTCCAAGTCGATTTGATCGTAGAAATATGGATTATAGCTCTGTTTGCGCGTATCAATGTGAGGAGCAATGTTCGTGGTTTCCACTTCGAAGAAGTGGGAACCGAACCCAGCGTTTAAAGGCCCTAAAACGAACGGTTTTCGAGATATTGCCAGAAAACTCTCCCCGGTCTGGGAAATTTCAGCGGTTGCCATAGTAACGTTGATCTGTTTCTCAGAGGGAACACAGTTATTTGGGAATATCTCCGAAACCGTTCATTTTAGGAACTTAAAAAGTGTGTTTCGGTGTCCCTACAGGACCTCCGAGTATTGTTTCTCGGATGTGGCGGCTTGAAATGAGCTAAATCCGAACATTTTACCGACTGTCCTTGCTCAGTGCCAAAGGGCCGAAAAAAGTCACTTACTAATTGAATTTTCAAAAACCCTTTCTTAGTGGGCCTCTACATACTCGGATCAACCAACGTGCAAAATTTCATCTTTCTAAGTGTAGCGGTTTGAGCCCTGCGTCGATGAGTCAATTTTAGATTGTCAATGCCAAAGGGCCGAAAAAAGTCACTTGCAAATTGAATATTCAAAAACCGTTTCTTAGTGAATCTCTACATACTCGGATCAACCAACATGCAAAATTTCAGCTTTCTAGGTCAAGTGGTTTGAGCCCTGCGGTGATGAGTCAGTTTTGGATTATATATAAGAGATGAGACTTTCCAAGTCGATTTGATCGTAGAAATATGGATTATAGCTCTTTTTGCGCGTATCAATGTGAGGAGCAATGTTCGTGGTTTCCACTTCGAAGATGTGGGAACCGAACCCAGCGTTTTAAGGCCCTAAAACGAACGGTTTTCGAGATATTGCCAGAAAGCTATCCCCGGTCTGCGAAATTTCAGCGGTTGCTATAGTAACGTTGATCTGTTTCTCAGAGGGAACACAGTTATTTGGGAATATCTCCGAAACCGTTCATTTTAGGAACTTAAAAAGTGTGTTTCGGGGTCCCTACAGGACCTCCGAGTATTGTTTCTCGTATGTGGCGGCTTGAAATGAGCTAAATCCCAACATTTTACCGACTGTCCTTGCTCAGTGCCAAAGGGCCGAAAAAAGTCACTTACAAATTGAATTTTCATAAACCCTTTCTTAGTGGGCCTCTACATACTCGGATCAACCAACGTGCAAAATTTCATCTTTCTAAGTGTAGCGGTTTGAGCCCTGCGTCGATGAATCAATTTTAGATTGTCAATGCCAAAGGGCCGAAAAAAGTCACTTGCAAATTGAATATTCAAAAACCGTTTCTTAGTGAATCTCTACATACTCGGATCAACCAAAATAAAAAATATCAGCTTTCTAGGTCTAGTGGTTTGAGCCCTGCGGTGATGAGTCAGTTTTGGATTATATATAAGAGATGAGACTTTCCAAGTCGATTTGATCGTAGAAATATGGATTATAGCTCTTTTTGCGCGTATCAATGTGAGGAGCAATGTTCGTGGTTTCCACTTCGATGATGTGGGAACCGAACCCAGCGTTTTAAGGCCCTAAAACGAACGGTTTTCGAGATATTGCCAGAAAACTATCCCCGGTCTGCGAAATTTCTGCGGTTGCCATAGTAACGTTGATCTGTTTCTCAGAGGGAACACAGTTATTTGGGAATATCTCCGAAACCGTTCATTTTAGGAACTTAAAAAGTGTGTTTCGGGGTCCCTACAGGACGTCCGAGTATTGTTTCTCGTATGTGGCGGCTTGAAATGAGCTAAATCCCAACATTTTACCGACTGTCCTTGCTCAGTGCCAAAGGGCCGAAAAAAAGTCACTTACAAATTGAATTTTCAAACACCCTTTCTTAGTGGGCCTCTACATACTCGGATCAACCAACATGAAAAATTTCAGCTTTCTAGGTGTAGTGGTTTGAGCCCTGCGTCGATGAGTCAATTTTAGATTGTCAATGCCTAAGGACCGAAAAAAGTCACTTGCAAATTGAAATTTCAAAAACTGTTTCTTAGTGAGCCTGTACATACTCGGTTCAACCAACATGCAAAATTTCAGCTTTCTAGGTCTAGTGGTTTGAGCCCTGCGGTGATGAGTCGGTTTTGGATTTTATATAAGAGATGAGACTTTCCAAGTCGATATGATCGTAGAAATATGGATTATAGCTCTGTTTGCGCGTATCAATGTGGGGAGCAATGTTCGTGGTTTCCACTTCGAAGATGTGGGAATCGAACCCATTGTTTAAAGGCCCTAAAACGAACGGTTTTCGAGATATTGCCAGAAAACTATCTCCGGTCTGGGAAATTTCAGCGGTTGCCATAGTAACGTTGATCTGTTTCTCAGAGGAAACACAGTTATTTGGGAATATCTCCGAAACCGTTCATTTTA
Organism: Meconema thalassinum; assembly: GCA_946902985.2. Taxonomy (NCBI): domain Eukaryota; kingdom Metazoa; phylum Arthropoda; class Insecta; order Orthoptera; family Tettigoniidae; genus Meconema; species Meconema thalassinum. The sequence continues at coordinate 517,045,605 of OX336392.1, forward strand.
GGAACTTAAAAAGTGTGTTTCGGGGTCCCTACAGGACCTCCGAGTATTGTTTCTCGTATGTGGCGGCTTGAAATGAGCTAAATCCCAACATTTTACCGACTGTCCTTGCTCAGTGCCTTGAATTTACAAAAACCCTTTCTTAGTGGCCCTCTATATACTTGGATCAACCAACATGCAAAATTTCAGCCTTCTAGGTGTAGTGGTTTGAGCCCTGCGTCGATGAGTCAATTTTAGATTGTCAATGCCAAAGGGCCGAAAAAAGTCACTTGCAAATTGAATTTTCAAAAACCGTTTCTTAGTGAGCCTCTACATACTCGGGTCAACCAACATGCAAAATGTCAGCTTTCAAGGTCTAGTGGTTTGAGCCCTGCGGTGATGAGTCAGTTTTGGATTATATATAAGAGACGAGACTTTCCAAGTCGATTTGATCGTAGAAATATGGATTATAGCTCTTTTTGCGCGTATCAATGTGAGGAGCAATGTTCGTGGTGTAACCGAATTCAGCGTTTTAAGGCCCTAAAACGAACGGTTTTCGAGATATTGCCAGAAAACTATCCCCGGTCTGCGAAATTTCAGCGGTTGCTATAGTAACGTTGATCTGTTTCTCAGAGGGAACACAGTTATTTGGGAATATCTCCGAAACCGTTCATTTTAGGAACTTAAAAAGTGTGTTTCGGGGTCCCTACAGGACCTCCGAGTATTGTTTCTCGTATGTGGCGGCTTGAAATGAGCTAAATCCCAACATTTTACCGAATGTCCTTGCTCAGTGCCAAAGGGCCGAAAAAAGTCACTTACAAATTGAATTTGCATAAACCCTTTCTTAGTGGGCCTCTACATACTCGGATCAACCAACGTGCAAAATTTCATCTTTCTAAGTGTAGCGGTTTGAGCCCTGCGTCGATGAGTCAATTTTTGATTGTCAATGCCAAAGGGCCGAAAAAAGTCACTTGCAAATTGAATATTCAAAAACCGTTTCTTAGTGAATCTCTACATACTCGGATCAACCAAAATAAAAAATATCAGCTTTCTAGGTCTAGTGGTTTGAGCCCTGCGGTGATGAGTCAGTTTTGGATTATATATAAGAGATTAGACTTTCCAAGTCGATTTGATCGTAGAAATATGGATTATAGCTCTTTTTGCGCGTATCAATGTGAGGAGCAATGTTCGTGGTTTCCACTTCGATGATGTGACCACCGAACCCAGCGTTTTAAGGCCCTAAAACGAACGGTTTTCGAGATATTGCCAGAAAACTATCCCCGGTCTGCGAAATTTCAGCGGTTGCCATAGTAACGTTGATCTGTTTCTCAGAGGGAACACAGTTATTTGGGAATATCTCCGAAACCGTTCATTTTAGGAACTTAAAAAGTGTGTTTCGGGGTCCCTACAGGACCTCCGAGTATTGTTTCTGGTATGTGGCGGCTTGAAATGAGCTAAATCCCAACATTTTACCGACTGTCCTTGCTCAGTGCCAAAGGGCCAAAAAAAGTCACTTACAAATTGAATTTTCAAAAACCCTTTCTTAGTGGGCCTCTACATACTCGGATCAACAAACATGAAAAATTTCAGCTTTCTAGGTGTAGTGGATTGAGCCCTGCGTCGATGAGTCAATTTTAGATTGTCAATGCCAAAGGGCCGAAAAAAGTCACTTGCAAATTGAATTTTCAAAAACCGTTTCTTAGTGAGCCTCTACATACTCGGATCAACCAACATGCAAAATTTCAGCTTTCTAGGTCTAGTGGTTTGAGCCCTGCGGTGATGAGTCAGTTTTGGATTATATATAAGAGATGAGACTTTCCATGTCGATTTGATCGTAGAAATATGGATTATAGCACTTTTTTGCGCGTATCAGTGTGAGGAGCAATGTTCGTGGTTTCTACTTCGAAGAAGTGGGAATCGAACCCAGCGATTTAAGGCCCTAAAACGAACGGTTTTCGAGATATTGCCAGAAAACTATCCCCGGTCTGCGAAATTTCAGCGGTTGCCATTGTAACGTTGATTTGTTTCTCAGAGGGAACACAGTTATTTGGGAATATCTCCGAAAGCGTTCATTTTAGGAACTTAAAAAGTGTGTTTCGGGGTCCCTACAGGACCTCCGAGTATTGTTTCTCGTATGTGGCGGCTTGAAATGAGCTAAATCCGAACATTTTACCGACTGTCCTTGCTCAGTGCCAAAGGGCCAAAAAAGTCACTTACAAATTGAATTTTCGAAAAACCTTTCTTAGTGGCTCTCTACATACTCGGATCAACCAACATGAAAAATTTCAGCTTTCTAGGTGTAGTGGTTTGAGCCCTGCGTCGATGAGTCAATTTTAGATTGTCAATGCCTAAGGACCGAAAAAAGTCACTTGCAAATTGAAATTTCAAAAACTGTTTCTTAGTGAGCCTGTACATACTCGGTTCAACCAACATGCAAAATTTCAGCTTTCTAGGTCTAGTGGTTTGAGCCCTGAGGTGATGATTCAGTTTTGGATTTTATATAAGAGATGAGACTTTCCAAGTCGATTTGATCGTAGAAATATGGATTATAGCTCTGTTTGCGCGTATCAATGTGAGGAGCAATGTTCGTGGTTTCCACTTCGAAGAAGTGGGAAACGAACCCAGCGTTTAAAGGCCCTAAAACGAACGGTTTTCGAGATATTGCCAGAAAACTCTCCCCGGTCTGCGAAATTTCAGCGGTTGCCATAGTAACATTGATCTGTTCTCAGAGGGAACACAGTAATTTGGGAATATCTCCGAAACCGTTCATTTTAGGAACTTAAAAAGTGTGTTTCGGTGTCCCTACAGGACCTCCGAGTATTGTTTCTCGGATGTGGCGGCTTGAAATGAGCTAAATCCGAACATTTTACCGACTGTCCTTGCTCAGTGCCAAAGGGCCGAAAAAAGGCACTTACTAATTGAATTTTCAAAAACCCTTTCATAGTGGGCCTCTACATACTCGGATCAACCAACGTGCAAAATTTCATCTTTCTAAGTGTAGCGGTTTGAGCCCTGCGTCGATGAGTCAATTTTAGATTGTCAATGCCAAAGGGCCGAAAAAAGTCACTTGCAAATTGAATATTCAAAAACCGTTTCTTAGTGAATCTCTACATACTCGGATCAACCAAAATAAAAAATATCAGGTTTCTAGGTCTAGTGGTTTGAGCCCTGCGGTGATGAGTCAGTTTTGGATTATATATAAGAGATGAGACTTTCCAAGTCGATTTGATCGTAGAAATATGGATTATAGCTCTTTTTGCGCGTATCAATGTGAGGAGCAATGTTCGTGGTTTCCACTTCGATGATGTGGGAACCGAACCCAGCGTTTTAAGGCCCTAAAACGAACGGTTTTCGAGATATTGCCAGAAAGCTATCCCCGGTCTGCGAAATTTCAGCGGTTGCTATAGTAACGTTGATCTGTTTCTCAGAGGGAACACAGTTATTTGGGAATATCTCCGAAACCGTTCATTTTAGGAACTTAAAAAGTGTGTTTCGGGGTCCCTACAGGACCTCCGGGTATTGTTTCTCGTATGTGGCGGCTTGAAATGAGCTAAATCCCAACATTTTACCGACTGTCCTTGCTCAGTGCCAAAGGGCCGAAAAAAGTCACTTACAAATTGAATTTTCATAAACCCTTTCTTAGTGGGCCTCTACATACTCGGATCAACCAACGTGCAAAATTTCATCTTTCTAAGTGTAGCGGTTTGAGCCCTGCGTCGATGAGTCAATTTTAGATTGTCAATGCCAAAGGGCCGAAAAAGTCACTTGCAAATTGAATATTCAAAAACCGTTTCTTAGTGAATCTCTACATACTCGGATCAACCAACATGCAAAATTTCAGCTTTCTAGGTCTAGTGGTTTGAGCCCTGCGGCGATGAGTCAGTTTTGGATTATATATAAGAGATGAGACTTTCCAAGTCGATTTGATCGTAGAAATATGGATTATAGCTCTTTTTGCGCGTATCAATGTGAGGAGCAATGTTCGTGGTTTCCACTTCGATGATGTGGGAACCGAACCCAGCGTTTTAAGGCCCTAAAACGAACGGTTTTCGAGATATTGCCAGAAAACTATCCCCGGTCTGCGAAATTTCAGCGGTTGCCATAGTAACGTTGATCTGTTTCTCAGAGGAAACACAGTTATTTGGGAATATCTCCGAAACCGTTCATTTTAGGAACTTAAAAAGTGTGTTTCGGGGTCCCTACAGGACCTCCGAGTATTGTTTCTCGTATGTGGCGGCTTGAAATGAGCTAAATCCCAACATTTTACCGACTGTCCTTGCTCAGTGCCAAAGGGCCGAAAAAAGTCACTTACAAATTGAATTTTCATAAACCCTTTCTTAGTGGGCCTCTACATACTCGGATCAACCAACGTGCAAAATTTCATCTTTCTAAGTGTAGCGGTTTGAGCCCTGCGTCGATGAGTCAATTTTAGATTGTCAATGCCAAAGGGCCGAAAAAGTCACTTGCAAATTGAATATTCAAAAACCGTTTCTTAGTGAATCTCTACATACTCGGATCAACCAACATGCAAAATTTCAGCTTTCTAGGTCTAGTGGTTTGAGCCCTGCGGCGATGAGTCAGTTTTGGATTATATATAAGAGATGAGACTTTCCAAGTCGATTTGATCGTAGAAATATGGATTATAGCTCTTTTTGCGCGTATCAATGTGAGGAGCAATGTTCGTGGTTTCCACTTCGATGATGTGGGAACCGAACCCAGCGTTTTAAGGCCCTAAAACGAACGGTTTTCGAGATATTGCCAGAAAACTATCCCCGGTCTGCGAAATTTCAGCGGTTGCCATAGTAACGTTGATCTGTTTCTCAGAGGAAACACAGTTATTTGGGAATATCTCCGAAACCGTTCATTTTAGGAACTTAAAAAGTGTGTTTCGGGGTCCCTACAGGACCTCCGAGTATTGTTTCTCGTATGTGGCGGCTTGAAATGAGCTAAATCCCAACATTTTACCGACTGTCCTTGCTCAGTGCCAAAGGGCCGAAAAAAGTCACTTACAAATTGAATTTTCAAAAACCCTTTCTTAGTGGCCCTCTACATACTTGGATCAACCAACATGCAAAATTTCAGTTTTCTATGTGTAGTGGTTTGAGCCCTGCTTCGATGAGTCAATTTTAGATTGTCAATGCCAAAGGGCCGAAAAAAGTCACTTGCAAATTGAATTTTCAAAAACCGTTTCTTAGTGAGCCTCTACATACTCGGATCAACCAACATGCAAAATTTCAGCTTTCTAGGTCTAGTGGTTTGAGCCCTGCGGTGATGAGTCAGTTTTGGATTATATATAAGAGATGAGACTTTCCATGTCGATTTGATCGTAGAAATATGGATTATAGCACTTTTTGCGCGTATCAGTGTGAGGAGCAATGTTCGTGGTTTCACCTTCGAAGACGTGGGAATCGAACCCAGCGATTTAAGGCCCTAAAACGAACGGTTTTCGAGATATTGCCAGAAAACTATCCCCGGTCTGCGAAATTTCAGCGGTTGCCATTGTAACGTTGATCTGTTTCTCAGAGGGAACACAGTTATTTGGGAATATCTCCGAAACCGTTCATTTTAGGAACTTAAAAAGTGTGTTTCGGGGTCCCTACAGGACCTCCGAGTATTGTTTCTCGTATGTGGCGGCTTGAAATGAGCTAAATCCGAACATTTTACCGACTGTCCTTGCTCAGTGCCAAGGTGCCGAAAAAAGTCACTTACTAATTGAATTTTCATAAACCCTTTCTTAGTGGGCCTCTACATACTCGGATCAACCAACGTGCAAAATTTCATCTTTCTAAGTGTAGCGGTTTGAGCCCTGCGTCGATGAGTCAATTTTAGATTGTCAATGCCAAAGGGCCGAAAAAAGTCACTTGCAAATTGAATATTCAAAAACCGTTCCTTAGTCAATCTCTACATACTCGGATCAACCAAAATGCAAAATTTCAGCTTTCTAGGTCTAGTGGTTTGAGCCCTGCGGTGATGAGTCAGTTTTGGATTATATATAAGAGATGAGATTTTCCAAGTCGATTTGATCGTAGAAATATGGATTATAGCTCTTTTTGCGCGTATCAATGTGAGGAGCAAAGTTCGTGGTTTCCACTTCGAAGATGTGGGAACCGAACCCAGCGTTTTAAGGCCCTAAAACGAACGGTTTTCGAGATATTGCCAGAAAACTATCCCCGTTCTGCGAAATTTCAGCGGTTGCCATAGTAACGTAGATCTGTTTCTCAGAGGGAACACAGTTAATTGGGAATATCTCCGAAACCGTTCATTTTAGGAACTTAAAAAGTGTGTTTCGCGGTCCGTACAGGACCTCCGAGTATTGTTTCTCGTATGTGGCGGCTTGAAATGAGCTAAATCCCAACATTTTACCGACTGTCCTTGCTCAGTGCCAAAGGGCCGAAAAAAGTCACTTACAAATTGAATTTTCAAAAACCCTTTCTTAGTGGCCCTCTACATACTTGGATCAACCAACATGCAAAATTTCAGCTTTCTATGGGTAGTGGTTTGAGCCCTGCGTCGATGAGTCAATTTTAGATTGTCAATGCCAAAGGGCCGAAAAAAGTCACTTGCAAATTGAATTTTCAAAAACCGTTTCTTAGTGAGCCTCTACATACTCGGATCAACCAACATGCAAAATTTCAGCTTTCTAGGTCTAGTGGTTTGAGCCCTGCGGTGATGAGTCAGTTTTGGATTTTATATAAGAGATGAGACTTTCCAAGTCAATTTGATCGTAGAAATATGGATTATAGCTCTTTTTGCGCAATCAATGTGAGGAGCAATGTTCGTGGTTTCCACTTCGAAGAAGTGGGAACCGAACCCAGCGTTTAAAGGTCCTAAAACGAACGGTTTTCGAGATATTGCCAGAAAACTATCCCCAGTCTGGGAAATTTCAGCGGTTGCCATAGTAACGTTGATCTGTTTCTCAGAGGAAACACAGTTATTTGGGAATATCTCCGAAACCGTTCATTTTAGGAACTTAAAAAGTGTGTTTCGGGGTCCCTACAGGACCACAGAGTATTGTTTCTCGTATGTGGCGGCTTGAAATGAGCTAAATCCGAACATTTTACCGACTGTCCTTGCTCAGTGCCAAAGGGCCGAAAAAAGTCACTTACATATTGAATTTTCAAAAACCCCTTCTTAGTGGGCCTCTACATACTCGGATCAACCAACGTGCAAAATTTCAGCTTTCTAAGTGTAGTGGTTTGAGCCCTGCGTCGATGAGTCAATTTTAGATTGTCAATGCCAAAGGGCCGAAAAAACACACTTGCAAATTGAATTTTCAAAAACCGTTTCTTAGTGAGCCTCTACATACTCGGATCAACCAACATGCAAAATTTCAGCTTTCTAGGTCTAGTGGTTTGAGCCCTGCGGTGATGAGTCAGTTTTGGATTATATATAAGAGATGAGACTTTCCAAGTCGATTTGATCGTAGAAATATGGATTATAGCTCTTTTTGCACGTATCAATGTGAGGAGCAATGTTCGTGGTTTCCACTTCGAAGATGTGGGAACCGAACCCAGCGTTTTAAGGCCCTAAAACGAACGGTTTTCGAGATATTGCCAGAAAACTATCCCCGGTCTGCGAAATTTCAGCCGTTGCTATAGTAACGTTGATCTGTTTCTCAGAGGGAACACAGTTATTTGGGAATATCTCCGAAAGCGTTCATTTTAGGAACTTAAAAAGTGTGTTTCGGGGTCCCTACAGGACCTCCGAGTATTGTTTCTCGTATGTGGCGGCTTGAAATGAGCTAAATCCCAACATTTTACCGACTGTCCTTGCTCAGTGCCAAAGGGCCGAAAAAAGTCACTTACAAATTGAATTTTCATAAACCCTTTCTTAGTGGGCCTCTACATACTCGGATCAACCAACGTGCAAAATTTCATCTTTCTAAGTGTAGCGGTTTGAGCCCTGCGTCGATGAGTCAATTTTAGATTGTCAATGCCAAAGGGCCGAAAAAAGTCACTTGCAAATTGAATATTCAAAAACCGTTTCTTAGTGAATCTCTACATACTCGGATCAACCAAAATAAAAAATATCAGGTTTCTAGGTCTAGTGGTTTGAGCCCTGCGGTGATAAGTCAGTTTTGGATTATATATAAGAGATGAGACTTTCCAAGTCGATTTGATCGTAGAAATATGGATTATAGCTCTTTTTGCGCGTATCAATGTGAGGAGCAATGTTCGTGGTTTCCACTTCGATGATGTGGGAACCGAACCCAGCGTTTTAAGGCCCTAAAACGAACGGTTTTCGAGATATTGCCAGAAAACTATCCCCGGTCTGCGAAATTTCAGCGGTTGCCATAGTAACGTTGATCTGTTTCTCAGAGGAAACACAGTTATTTGGGAATATCTCCGAAACCGTTCATTTTAGGAACTTAAAAAGTGTGTTTCGCGGTCCGTACAGGACCTCCGAGTATTGTTTCTCGTATGTGGCGGCTTGAAATGAGCTAAATCCGAACATTTTACCGACTGTCCTTGCTCAGTGCCAAAGGGCCGAAAAAAGTCACTTAAAATTGAATTTTCAAAAACCCTTTCTTAGTGGGCCTCTATATACTCGGGTCAACCAACATGAAAATTTCAGCTTTCTAGGTGTAGTGGTTTGAGCCCTGCGTCGATGAGTCAATTTTAGATTGTCAATGCCAAAGGGCCGAAAAAAGTCACTTGCACATTGAAATTTCAAAAACTGTTTCTTAGTGAGCCTGTGCATACTCGGTTCAACCAACATGCAAAATTTCAGCTTTCTAGGTCTAGTGGTTTGAGCCCTGCGGTGATGAGTCAGTTTTGGATTTTATATAAGAGATGAGACTTTCCAAGTCGATTTGATCGTAGAAATATGGATTATAGCTCTTTTTGCGCAATCAATGTGAGGAGCAATGTTCGTGGTTTCCACTTCGAAGAAGTGGGAACCGAACCCAGCGTTTAAATGTCCTAAAACGAACGGTTTTCGAGATATTGCCAGAAAACTATCCCCAGTCTGGGAAATTTCAGCGGTTGCCATAGTAACGTTGATCTGTTTCTCAGAGGAAACACAGTTATTTGGGAATATCTCCAAAACCGTTCATTTTAGGAACTTAAAAAGTGTGTTTCGGGGTCCCTACAGGACCACCGAGTATTGTTTCTCGTATGTGGCCGCTTGAAATGAGCTAAATCCGAACATTTTACCGACTGTCCTTGCTCAGTGCCAAAGGGCCGAAAAAAGTCACTTACATATTGAATTTTCAAAAACCCCTTCTTAGTGGGCCTCTACATACTCGGATCAACCAACGTGCAAAATGTCAGCTTTCTAAGTGTAGTGGTTTGAGCCCTGCGTCGATGAGTCAATTTTAGATTGTCAATGCCAAAGGGCCGAAAAAACACACTTGCAAATTGAATTTTCAAAAACCGTTTCTTAGTGAGCCTCTACATACTCGGATCAACCAACATGCAAAATTTCAGCTTTCTAGGTCTAGTGTTTTGAGCCCTGCGGTGATGAGTCAGTTTTGGATTATATATAAGAGATGAGACTTTCCAAGTCGATTTGATCGTAGAAATATGGATTATAGCTCTTTTTGCGCGTATCAATGTGAGGAGCAATGTTCGTGGTGTAACCGAATCCAGCGTTTTAAGGCCCTAAAACGAACGGTTTTCGAGATATTGCCAGAAAACTATCCCCGGTCTGCGAAATTTCAGCGGTTGCTATAGTAACGTTGATCTGTTTCTCAGAGGGAACACAGTTATTTGGGAATATCTCCGAAACCGTTCATTTTAGGAACTTAAAAAGTGTGTTTCGGGGTCCCTACAGGACCTCCGAGTATTGTTTCTCGTATGTGGCGGCTTGAAATGAGCTAAATCCCAACATTTTACCGACTGTCCTTGCTCAGTGCCAAAGGGCCGAAAAAAGTCACTTACAAATTGAATTTTCATAACCCCTTTCTTAGTGGGCCTCTACATACTCGGATCAACCAACGTGCAAAATTTCATCTTTCTAAGTGTAGCGGTTTGAGCCCTGCGTCGATGAGTCAGTTTTGGATTATATATAAGAGATGAGACTTTCCAAGTCGATTTGATCGTAGAAATATGGATTATAGCTCTTTTTGCGCGTATCAATGTGAGGAGCAATGTTCGTGGTTTCCACTTCGATGATGTGGGAACCGAACCCAGCGTTTTAAGGCCCTAAAACGAACGGTTTTCGAGATATTGCCAGAAAACTATCCCCGGTCTGCGAAATTTCAGCGGTTGCCATAGTAACGTTGATCTGTTTCTCAGAGGGAACACAGTTATTTGGGAATATCTCCGAAACCGTTCATTTTAGGAACTTAAAAAGTGTGTTTCGGGGTTCCTACAGGACCACCGAGTATTGTTTCTCGTATGTGGCGGCTTGAAATGAGCTAAATCCGAACATTTTACCGACTATCCTTGCTCAGTGCCAAAGGGCCGAAAAAAGTCACTTACATATTGAATTTTCAAAAACCCCTTCTTAGTGGGCCTCTACATACTCGGATCAACCAACGTGCAAAATTTCAGCTTTCTAAGTGTAGTGGTTTGAGCCCTGCGTCGATGAGTCAATTTTAGATTGTCAATGCCAAAGGGCCGAAAAAACACACTTGCAAATTGAATTTTCAAAAACCGTTTCTTAGTGAGCCTCTACATACTCGGATCAACCAACATGCAAAATTTCAGCTTTCCAGGTCTAGTGGTTTGAGCCCTGCGGTGATGAGTCAGTTTTGGATTATATATAAGAGATGAGACTTTCCAAGTCGATTTGATCGTAGAAATATGGATTATAGCTCTTTTTGCGCGTATCAATGTGAGGAGCAATGTTCGTGGTGGAAACGAATCCAGCGTTTTAAGGCCCTAAAACGAACGGTTTTCGAGATATTGCCAGAAAACTATCCCCGGTCTGCGATATTTCAGCGGTTGCTATAGTAACGTTGATCTGTTTCTCAGAGGGAACACAGTTATTTGGGAATATCTCCGAAACCGTTCATTTTAGGAACTTAAAAATTGTGTTTCGGGGTCCCTACAGGACCTCCGGGTATTGTTTCTCGTATGTGGCGGCTTGAAATGAGCTAAATCCCAACATTTTACCGACTGTCCTTGCTCAGTGCCAAAGGGCCGAAAAAAGTCACTTACAAATTGAATTTTCATAAACCCTTTCTTAGTGGGCCTCTACATACTCGGATCAACCAACGTGCAAAATTTCATCTTTCTAAGTGTAGCGGTTTGAGCCCTGCGTCGATGAGTCAATTTTAGATTGTCAATGCCAAAGGGCCGAAAAAGTCACTTGCAAATTGAATATTCAAAAACCGTTTCTTAGTGAATCTCTACATACTCGGATCAACCAACATGCAAAATTTCAGCTTTCTAGGTCTAGTGGTTTGAGCCCTGCGGCGATGAGTCAGTTTTGGATTATATATAAGAGATGAGACTTTCCAAGTCGATTTGATCGTAGAAATATGGATTATAGCTCTTTTTGCGCGTATCAATGTGAGGAGCAATGTTCGTGGTTTCCACTTCGATGATGTGGGAACCGAACCCAGCGTTTTAAGGCCCTAAAACGAACGGTTTTCGAGATATTGCCAGAAAACTATCCCCGGTCTGCGAAATTTCAGCGGTTGCCATAGTAACGTTGATCTGTTTCTCAGAGGAAACACAGTTATTTGGGAATATCTCCGAAACCGTTCATTTTAGGAACTTAAAAAGTGTGTTTCGGGGTCCCTACAGGACCTCCGAGTATTGTTTCTCGTATGTGGCGGCTTGAAATGAGCTAAATCCCAACATTTTACCGACTGTCCTTGCTCAGTGCCAAAGGGCCGAAAAAAGTCACTTACAAATTGAATTTTCAAAAACCCTTTCTTTGTGGCCCTCTACATACTTGGATCAACAAACATGCAAAATTTCAGCTTTCTATGTGTAGTGGTTTGAGCCCTGCGTCGATGAGTCAATTTTAGATTGTCAATGCCAAAGGGCCGAAAAAAGTCACTTGCAAATTGAATTTTCAAAAACCGTTTCTTAGTGAGCCTCTACATACTCGGATCAACCAACATGCAAAATTTCAGCTTTCTAGGTCTAGTGGTTTGAGCCCTGCGGTGATGAGTCAGTTTTGGATTATATATAAGAGATGAGACTTTCCATGTCGATTTGATCGTAGAAATATGGATTATAGCACTTTTTGCGCGTATCAGTGTGAGGAGCAATGTTCGTGGTTTCACCTTCGAAGACGTGGGAATCGAACCCAGCGATTTAAGGCCCTAAAACGAACGGTTTTCGAGATATTGCCAGAAAACTATCCCCGGTCTGCGAAATTTCAGCGGTTGCCATTGTAACGTTGATCTGTTTCTCAGAGGGAACACAGTTATTTGGGAATATCTCCGAAACCGTTCATTTTAGGAACTTAAAAAGTGTGTTTCGGGGTCCCTACAGGACCTCCGAGTATTGTTTCTCGTATGTGGCGGCTTGAAATGAGCTAAATCCGAACATTTTACCGACTGTCCTTGCTCAGTGCCAAAGTGCCGAAAAAAGTCACTTACTAATTGAATTTTCATAAACCCTTTCTTAGTGGGCCTCTACATACTCGGATCAACCAACGTGCAAAATTTCATCTTTCTAAGTGTAGCGGTTTGAGCCCTGCGTCGATGAGTCAATTTTAGATTGTCAATGCCAAAGGGCCGAAAAAAGTCACTTGCAAATTGAATATTCAAAAACCGTTCCTTAGTCAATCTCTACATACTCGGATCAACCAAAATGCAAAATTTCAGCTTTCTAGGTCTAGTGGTTTGAGCCCTGCGGTGATGAGTCAGTTTTGGATTATATATAAGAGATGAGATTTTCCAAGTCGATTTGATCGTAGAAATATGGATTATAGCTCTTTTTGCGCGTATCAATGTGAGGAGCAAAGTTCGTGGTTTCCACTTCGAAGATGTGGGAACCGAACCCAGCGTTTTAAGGCCCTAAAACGAACGGTTTTCGAGATATTGCCAGAAAACTATCCCCGTTCTGCGAAATTTCAGCGGTTGCCATAGTAACGTAGATCTGTTTCTCAGAGGGAACACAGTTAATTGGGAATATCTCCGAAACCGTTCATTTTAGGAACTTAAAAAGTGTGTTTCGCGGTCCGTACAGGACCTCCGAGTATTGTTTCTCGTATGTGGCGGCTTGAAATGAGCTAAATCCCAACATTTTACCGACTGTCCTTGCTCAGTGCCAAAGGGCCGAAAAAAGTCACTTACAAATTGAATTTTCAAAAACCCTTTCTTAGTGGCCCTCTACATACTTGGATCAACCAACATGCAAAATTTCAGCTTTCTATGGGTAGTGGTTTGAGCCCTGCGTCGATGAGTCAATTTTAGATTGTCAATGCCAAAGGGCCGAAAAAAGTCACTTGCAAATTGAATTTTCAAAAACCGTTTCTTAGTGAGCCTCTACATACTCGGATCAACCAACATGCAAAATTTCAGCTTTCTAGGTCTAGTGGTTTGAGCCCTGCGGTGATGAGTCAGTTTTGGATTTTATATAAGAGATGCGACTTTCCAAGTCAATTTGATCGTAGAAATATGGATTATAGCTCTTTTTGCGCAATCAATGTGAGGAGCAATGTTCGTGGTTTCCACTTCGAAGAAGTGGGAACCGAACCCAGCGTTTAAGGGTCCTAAAACGAACGGTTTTCGAGATATTGCCAGAAAACTATCCCCAGTCTGGGAAATTTCAGCGGTTGCCATAGTAACGTTGATCTGTTTCTCAGAGGAAACACAGTTATTTGGGAATATCTCCGAAACCGTTCATTTTAGGAACTTAAAAAGTGTGTTTCGGGGTCCCTACAGGACCTCCGAGTATTGTTTCTCGTATGTGGCGGCTTGAAATGAGCTAAATCCCAACATTTTACCGACTGTCCTTGCTCAGTGCCAAAGGGCCGAAAAACACACTTGCAAATTGAATTTTCAAAAACCGTTTCTTAGTGAGCCTCTACATACTCGGATCAACCAACATGCAAAATTTCAGCTTTCTAGGTCTAGTGGTTTGAGCCCTGCGGTGATGAGTCAGTTTTGGATTATATATAAGAGATGAGACTTTCCAAGTCGATTTGATCGTAGAAATATGGATTATAGCTCTTTTTGCACGTATCAATGTGAGGAGCAATGTTCGTGGTTTCCACTTCGAAGATGTGGGAACCGAACCCAGCGTTTTAAGGCCCTAAAACGAACGGTTTTCGAGATATTGCCAGAAAACTATCCCCGGTCTGCGAAATTTCAGCCGTTGCTATAGTAACGTTGATCTGTTTCTCAGAGGGAACACAGTTATTTGGGAATATCTCCGAAAGCGTTCATTTTAGGAACTTAAAAAGTGTGTTTCGGGGTCCCTACAGGACCTCCGAGTATTGTTTCTCGTATGTGGCGGCTTGAAATGAGCTAAATCCCAACATTTTACCGACTGTCCTTGCTCAGTGCCAAAGGGCCGAAAAAAGTCACTTACAAATTGAATTTTCATAAACCCTTTCTTAGTGGGCCTCTACATACTCGGATGAACCAACGTGCAAAATTTCATCTTTCTAAGTGTAGCGGTTTGAGCCCTGCGTCGATGAGTCAATTTTAGATTGTCAATGCCAAAGGGCCGAAAAAAGTCACTTGCAAATTGAATATTCAAAAACCGTTTCTTAGTGAATCTCTACATACTCGGATCAACCAAAATAAAAAATATCAGGTTTCTAGGTCTAGTGGTTTGAGCCCTGCGGTGATGAGTCAGTTTTGGATTATATATAAGAGATGAGACTTTCCAAGTCGATTTGATCGTAGAAATATGGATTATAGCTCTTTTTGCGCGTATCAATGTGAGGAGCAATTTTCGTGGTTTCCACTTCGATGATGTGACAACCGAACCCAGCGTTTTAAGGCCCTAAAACGAACGGTTTTCGAGATATTGCCAGAAAACTATCCCCGGTCTGCGAAATTTCAGCGGTTGCCATAGTAACGTTGATCTGTTTCTCAGAGGGAACACAGTTATTTGGGAATATCTCCGAAACCGTTCATTTTAGGAACTTAAAAAGTGTGTTTCGGGGTTCCTACAGGACCACCGAGTATTGTTTCTCGTATGTGGCGGCTTGAAATGAGCTAAATCCGAACATTTTACCGACTATCCTTGCTCAGTGCCAAAGGGCCGAAAAAAGTCACTTACATATTGAATTTTCAAAAACCCCTTCTTAGTGGGCCTCTACATACTCGGATCAACCAACGTGCAAAATTTCAGCTTTCTAAGTGTAGTGGTTTGAGCCCTGCGTCGATGAGTCAATTTTAGATTGTCAATGCCAAAGGGCCGAAAAAACACACTTGCAAATTGAATTTTCAAAAACCGTTTCTTAGTGAGCCTCTACATACTCGGATCAACCAACATGCAAAATTTCAGCTTTCCAGGTCTAGTGGTTTGAGCCCTGCGGTGATGAGTCAGTTTTGGATTATATATAAGAGATGAGACTTTCCAAGTCGATTTGATCGTAGAAATATGGATTATAGCTCTTTTTGCGCGTATCAATGTGAGGAGCAATGTTCGTGGTGGAAACGAATCCAGCGTTTTAAGGCCCTAAAACGAACGGTTTTCGAGATATTGCCAGAAAACTATCCCCGGTCTGCGATATTTCAGCGGTTGCTATAGTAACGTTGATCTGTTTCTCAGAGGGAACACAGTTATTTGGGAATATCTCCGAAACCGTTCATTTTAGGAACTTAAAAATTGTGTTTCGGGGTCCCTACAGGACCTCCGGGTATTGTTTCTCGTATGTGGCGGCTTGAAATGAGCTAAATCCCAACATTTTACCGACTGTCCTTGCTCAGTGCCAAAGGGCCGAAAAAAGTCACTTACTAATTGAATTTTCATAAACCCTTTCTTAGTGGGCCTCTACATACTCGGATCAACCAACGTGCAAAATTTCATCTTTCTAAGTGTAGCGGTTTGAGCCCTGCGTCGATGAGTCAATTTTAGATTGTCAATGCCAAAGGGCCGAAAAAAGTCACTTGCAAATTGAATATTCAAAAACCGTTTCTTAGTGAATCTCTACATACTCGGATCAACCAACATGCAAAATTTCAGCTTTCCAGGTCTAGTGGTTTGAGCCCTGCGGTGATGAGTCAGTTTTGGATTATATATAAGAGATGCGACTTTCCAAGTCAATTTGATCGTAGAAATATGGATTATAGCTCTTTTTGCGCAATCAATGTGAGGAGCAATGTTCGTGGTTTCCACTTCGAAGAAGTGGGAACCGAACCCAGCGTTTAAGGGTCCTAAAACGAACGGTTTTCGAGATATTGCCAGAAAACTATCCCCAGTCTGGGAAATTTCAGCGGTTGCCATAGTAACGTTGATCTGTTTCTCAGAGGAAACACAGTTATTTGGGAATATCTCCGAAACCGTTCATTTTAGGAACTTAAAAAGTGTGTTTCGGGGTCCCTACAGGACCACAGAGTATTGTTTCTCGTATGTGGCGGCTTGAAATGAGCTAAATCCGAACATTTTACCGACTGTCCTTGCTCAGTGCCAAAGGGCCGAAAAAAGTCACTTACATATTGAATTTTCAAAAACCCCTTCTTAGTGGGCCTCTACATACTCGGATCAACCAACGTGCAAAATTTCAGCTTTCTAAGTGTAGTGGTTTGAGCCCTGCGTCGATGAGTCAATTTTAGATTGTCAATGCCAAAGGGCCGAAAAAACACACTTGCAAATTGAATTTTCAAAAACCGTTTCTTAGTGAGCCTCTACATACTCGGATCAACCAACATGCAAAATTTCAGCTTTCTAGGTCTAGTGGTTTGAGCCCTGCGGTGATGAGTCAGTTTTGGATTATATATAAGAGATGAGACTTTCCAAGTCGATTTGATCGTAGAAATATGGATTATAGCTCTTTTTGCACGTATCAATGTGAGGAGCAATGTTCGTGGTTTCCACTTCGAAGATGTGGGAACCGAACCCAGCGTTTTAAGGCCCTAAAACGAACGGTTTTCGAGATATTGCCAGAAAACTATCCCCGGTCTGCGAAATTTCAGCCGTTGCTATAGTAACGTTGATCTGTTTCTCAGAGGGAACACAGTTATTTGGGAATATCTCCGAAAGCGTTCATTTTAGGAACTTAAAAAGTGTGTTTCGGGGTCCCTACAGGACCTCCGAGTATTGTTTCTCGTATGTGGCGGCTTGAAATGAGCTAAATCCCAACATTTTACCGACTGTCCTTGCTCAGTGCCAAAGGGCCGAAAAAAGTCACTTACAAATTGAATTTTCATAAACCCTTTCTTAGTGGGCCTCTACATACTCGGATGAACCAACGTGCAAAATTTCATCTTTCTAAGTGTAGCGGTTTGAGCCCTGCGTCGATGAGTCAATTTTAGATTGTCAATGCCAAAGGGCCGAAAAAAGTCACTTGCAAATTGAATATTCAAAAACCGTTTCTTAGTGAATCTCTACATACTCGGATCAACCAAAATAAAAAATATCAGGTTTCTAGGTCTAGTGGTTTGAGCCCTGCGGTGATGAGTCAGTTTTGGATTATATATAAGAGATGAGACTTTCCAAGTCGATTTGATCGTAGAAATATGGATTATAGCTCTTTTTGCGCGTATCAATGTGAGGAGCAATTTTCGTGGTTTCCACTTCGATGATGTGACAACCGAACCCAGCGTTTTAAGGCCCTAAAACGAACGGTTTTCGAGATATTGCCAGAAAACTATCCCCGGTCTGCGATATTTCAGCGGTTGCTATAGTAACGTTGATCTGTTTCTCAGAGGGAACACAGTTATTTGGGAATATCTCCGAAACCGTTCATTTTAGGAACTTAAAAATTGTGTTTCGGGGTCCCTACAGGACCTCCGGGTATTGTTTCTCGTATGTGGCGGCTTGAAATGAGCTAAATCCCAACATTTTACCGACTGTCCTTGCTCAGTGCCAAAGAGCCGAAAAAAGTCACTTACAAATTGAATTTTCATAAACCCTTTCTTAGTGGGCCTCTACATACTCGGATCAACCAACGTGCAAAATTTCATCTTTCTAAGTGTAGCGGTTTGAGCCCTGCGTCGATGAGTCAATTTTAGATTGTCAATGCCAAAGGGCCGAAAAAGTCACTTGCAAATTGAATATTCAAAAACCGTTTCTTAGTGAATCTCTACATACTCGGATCAACCAACATGCAAAATTTCAGCTTTCTAGGTCTAGTGGTTTGAGCCCTGCGGCGATGAGTCAGTTTTGGATTATATATAAGAGATGAGACTTTCCAAGTCGATTTGATCGTAGAAATATGGATTATAGCTCTGTTTGCGCGTATCAATGTGAGGAGCAATGTTCGTGGTTTCCACTTCGAAGAAGTGGGAACCGAACCCAGCGTTTAAAGGCCCTAAAACGAACGGTTTTCGAGATATTGCCAGAAAACTCTCCCCGGTCTGGGAAATTTCAGCGGTTGCCATAGTAACGTTGATCTGTTTCTCAGAGGGAACACAGTTATTTGGGAATATCTCCGAAACCGTTCATTTTAGGAACTTAAAAAGTGTGTTTCGGTGTCCCTACAGGACCTCCGAGTATTGTTTCTGGTATGTGGCGGCTTGAAATGAGCTAAATCCGAACATTTTACCGACTGTCCTTGCTCAGTGCCAAAGGGCCGAAAAAAGTCACTTAATTATTGAATTTTCAAAAAACCCTTTCTTAGTGGGCCTCTACATACTCGGATCAACCAACGTGCAAAATTTCATCTTTCTAAGTGTAGCGGTTTGAGCCCTGCGTCGATGAGTCAATTTTAGATTGTCAATGCCAAAGGGCCGAAAAAAGTCACTTGCAAATTGAATTTTCAAAAACCGTTTCTTAGTGAGCCTCTACATACTCGGATCTAACCAACATGCAAATTTCAGCTTTCTAGGTCTAGTGGTTTGAGCCCTGCGGTGATGAGTCAGTTTTGGATTATATATAAGAGATGAGACTTTCCATGTCGATTTGATCGTAGAAATATGGATTATAGCACTTTTTGCGCGTATCAGTGTGAGGAGCAATGTTCGTGGTTTCACCTTCGAAGACGTGGGAATCGAACCCAGCGATTTAAGGCCCTAAAACGAACGGTTTTCGAGATATTGCCAGAAAACTATCCCCGGTCTGCGAAATTTCAGCGGTTGCCATTGTAACGTTGATCTGTTTCTCAGAGGGAACACAGTTATTTGGGAATATCTCCGAAACCGTTCATTTTTAGGAACTTAAAAAGTGTGTTTCGGGGTCCCTACAGGACCTCCGAGTATTGTTTCTCGTATGTGGCGGCTTGAAATGAGCTAAATCCGAACATTTTACCGACTGTCCTTGCTCAGTGCCAAAGTGCCGAAAAAAGTCACTTACTAATTGAATTTTCATAAACCCTTTCTTAGTGGGCCTCTACATACTCGGATCAACCAACGTGCAAAATTTCATCTTTCTAAGTGTAGCGGTTTGAGCCCTGCGTCGATGAGTCAATTTTAGATTGTCAATGCCAAAGGGCCGAAAAAAGTCACTTGCAAATTGAATATTCAAAAACCGTTCCTTAGTCAATCTCTACATACTCGGATCAACCAAAATGCAAAATTTCAGCTTTCTAGGTCTAGTGGTTTGAGCCCTGCGGTGATGAGTCAGTTTTGGATTATATATAAGAGATGAGATTTTCCAAGTCGATTTGATCGTAGAAATATGGATTATAGCTCTTTTTGCGCGTATCAATGTGAGGAGCAAAGTTCGTGGTTTCCACTTCGAAGATGTGGGAACCGAACCCAGCGTTTTAAGGCCCTAAAACGAACGGTTTTCGAGATATTGCCAGAAAACTATCCCCGTTCTGCGAAATTTCAGCGGTTGCCATAGTAACGTAGATCTGTTTCTCAGAGGGAACACAGTTAATTGGGAATATCTCCGAAACCGTTCATTTTAGGAACTTAAAAAGTGTGTTTCGCGGTCCGTACAGGACCTCCGAGTATTGTTTCTCGTATGTGGCGGCTTGAAATGAGCTAAATCCCAACATTTTACCGACTGTCCTTGCTCAGTGCCAAAGGGCCGAAAAAAGTCACTTACAAATTGAATTTTCAAAAACCCTTTCTTAGTGGCCCTCTACATACTTGGATCAACCAACATGCAAAATTTCAGCTTTCTATGGGTAGTGGTTTGAGCCCTGCGTCGATGAGTCAATTTTAGATTGTCAATGCCAAAGGGCCGAAAAAAGTCACTTGCAAATTGAATTTTCAAAAACCGTTTCTTAGTGAGCCTCTACATACTCGGATCAACCAACATGCAAAATTTCAGCTTTCTAGGTCTAGTGGTTTGAGCCCTGCGGTGATGAGTCAGTTTTGGATTTTATATAAGAGATGAGACTTTCCAAGTCAATTTGATCGTAGAAATATGGATTATAGCTCTTTTTGCGCAATCAATGTGAGGAGCAATGTTCGTGGTTTCCACTTCGAAGAAGTGGGAACCGAACCCAGCGTTTAAGGGTCCTAAAACGAACGGTTTTCGAGATATTGCCAGAAAACTATCCCCAGTCTGGGAAATTTCAGCGGTTGCCATAGTAACGTTGATCTGTTTCTCAGAGGAAACACAGTTATTTGGGAATATCTCCGAAACCGTTCATTTTAGGAACTTAAAAAGTGTGTTTCGGGGTCCCTACAGGACCACAGAGTATTGTTTCTCGTATGTGGCGGCTTGAAATGAGCTAAATCCGAACATTTTACCGACTGTCCTTGCTCAGTGCCAAAGGGCCGAAAAAAGTCACTTACATATTGAATTTTCAAAAACCCCTTCTTAGTGGGCCTCTACATACTCGGATCAACCAACGTGCAAAATTTCAGCTTTCTAAGTGTAGTGGTTTGAGCCCTGCGTCGATGAGTCAATTTTAGATTGTCAATGCCAAAGGGCCGAAAAAACACACTTGCAAATTGAATTTTCAAAAACCGTTTCTTAGTGAGCCTCTACATACTCGGATCAACCAACATGCAAAATTTCAGCTTTCTAGGTCTAGTGGTTTGAGCCCTGCGGTGATGAGTCAGTTTTGGATTATATATAAGAGATGAGACTTTCCAAGTCGATTTGATCGTAGAAATATGGATTATAGCTCTTTTTGCACGTATCAATGTGAGGAGCAATGTTCGTGGTTTCCACTTCGAAGATGTGGGAACCGAACCCAGCGTTTTAAGGCCCTAAAACGAACGGCTTTCGAGATATTGCCAGAAAACTATCCCCGGTCTGCGAAATTTCAGCCGTTGCTATAGTAACGTTGATCTGTTTCTCAGAGGGAACACAGTTATTTGGGAATATCTCCGAAAGCGTTCATTTTAGGAACTTAAAAAGTGTGTTTCGGGGTCCCTACAGGACCTCCGAGTATTGTTTCTCGTATGTGGCGGCTTGAAATGAGCTAAATCCCAACATTTTACCGACTGTCCTTGCTCAGTGCCAAAGGGCCGAAAAAAGTCACTTACAAATTGA
The DNA here is from genome assembly GCA_946902985.2 of Meconema thalassinum. Classification (NCBI taxonomy): domain Eukaryota; kingdom Metazoa; phylum Arthropoda; class Insecta; order Orthoptera; family Tettigoniidae; genus Meconema; species Meconema thalassinum. The sequence continues at coordinate 517,067,000 of OX336392.1, forward strand.
ATTTTCATAAACCCTTTCTTAGTGGGCCTCTACATACTCGGATCAACCAACGTGCAAAATTTCATCTTTCTAAGTGTAGCGGTTTGAGCCCTGCGTCGATGAGTCAATTTTAGATTGTCAATGCCAAAGGGCCGAAAAAAGTCACTTGCAAATTGAATATTCAAAAACCGTTTCTTAGTGAATCTCTACATACTCGGATCAACCAAAATAAAAAATATCAGGTTTCTAGGTCTAGTGGTTTGAGCCCTGCGGTGATGAGTCAGTTTTGGATTATATATAAGAGATGAGACTTTCCAAGTCGATTTGATCGTAGAAATATGGATTATAGCTCTTTTTGCGCGTATCAATGTGAGGAGCAATTTTCGTGGTTTCCACTTCGATGATGTGACAACCGAACCCAGCGTTTTAAGGCCCTAAAACGAACGGTTTTCGAGATATTGCCAGAAAACTATCCCCGGTCTGCGAAATTTCAGCGGTTGCCATAGTAACGTTGATCTGTTTCTCAGAGGGAACACAGTTATTTGGGAATATCTCCGAAACCGTTCATTTTAGGAACTTAAAAAGTGTGTTTCGGGGTTCCTACAGGACCACCGAGTATTGTTTCTCGTATGTGGCGGCTTGAAATGAGCTAAATCCGAACATTTTACCGACTATCCTTGCTCAGTGCCAAAGGGCCGAAAAAAGTCACTTACATATTGAATTTTCAAAAACCCCTACTTAGTGGGCCTCTACATACTCGGATCAACCAACGTGCAAAATTTCAGCTTTCTAAGTGTAGTGGTTTGAGCCCTGCGTCGATGAGTCAATTTTAGATTGTCAATGCCAAAGGGCCGAAAAAACACACTTGCAAATTGAATTTTCAAAAACCGTTTCTTAGTGAGCCTCTACATACTCGGATCAACCAACATGCAAAATTTCAGCTTTCCAGGTCTAGTGGTTTGAGCCCTGCGGTGATGAGTCAGTTTTGGATTATATATAAGAGATGAGACTTTCCAAGTCGATTTGATCGTAGAAATATGGATTATAGCTCTTTTTGCGCGTATCAATGTGAGGAGCAATGTTCGTGGTGGAAACGAATCCAGCGTTTTAAGGCCCTAAAACGAACGGTTTTCGAGATATTGCCAGAAAACTATCCCCGGTCTGCGATATTTCAGCGGTTGCTATAGTAACGTTGATCTGTTTCTCAGAGGGAACACAGTTATTTGGGAATATCTCCGAAACCGTTCATTTTAGGAACTTAAAAATTGTGTTTCGGGGTCCCTACAGGACCTCCGGGTATTGTTTCTCGTATGTGGCGGCTTGAAATGAGCTAAATCCCAACATTTTACCGACTGTCCTTGCTCAGTGCCAAAGGGCCGAAAAAAGTCACTTACAAATTGAATTTTCATAAACCCTTTCTTAGTGGGCCTCTACATACTCGGATCAACCAACGTGCAAAATTTCATCTTTCTAAGTGTAGCGGTTTGAGCCCTGCGTCGATGAGTCAATTTTAGATTGTCAATGCCAAAGGGCCGAAAAAAGTCACTTGCAAATTGAATATTCAAAAACCGTTTCTTAGTGAATCTCTACATACTCGGATCAACCAACATGCAAAATTTCAGCTTTCTAGGTCTAGTGGTTTGAGCCCTGCGGCGATGAGTCAGTTTTGGATTATATATAAGAGATGAGACTTTCCAAGTCGATTTGATCGTAGAAATATGGATTATAGCTCTTTTTGCGCGTATCAATGTGAGGAGCAATGTTCGTGGTTTCCACTTCGATGATGTGGGAACCGAACCCAGCGTTTTAAGGCCCTAAAACGAACGGTTTTCGAGATATTGCCAGAAAACTATCCCCGGTCTGCGAAATTTCAGCGGTTGCCATAGTAACGTTGATCTGTTTCTCAGAGGAAACACAGTTATTTGGGAATATCTCCGAAACCGTTCATTTTAGGAACTTAAAAAAAGTGTGTTTCGCGGTCCGTACAGGACCTCCGAGTATTGTTTCTCGTATGTGGCGGCTTGAAATGAGCTAAATCCGAACATTTTACCGACTGTCCTTGCTCAGTGCCAAAGGGCCGAAAAAAGTCACTTAAAATTGAATTTTCAAAAACCCTTTCTTAGTGGGCCTCTATATACTCGGGTCAACCAACATGAAAAATTTCAGCTTTCTAGGTGTAGTGGTTTGAGCCCTGCGTCGATGAGTCAATTTTAGATTGTCAATGCCAAAGGGCCGAAAAAAGTCACTTGCAAATTGAAATTTCAAAAACTGTTTCTTAGTGAGCCTGTGCATACTCGGTTCAACCAACATGCAAAATTTCAGCTTTCTAGGTCTAGTGGTTTGAGCCCTGCGGTGATGAGTCAGTTTTGGATTTTATATAAGAGATGAGACTTTCCAAGTCGATTTGATCCTAGAAATATGGATTATAGCTCTTTTTGCGCAATCAATGTGAGGAGCAATGTTCGTGGTTTCCACTTCGAAGAAGTGGGAACCGAACCCAGCGTTTAAATGTCCTAAAACGAACGGTTTTCGAGATATTGCCAGAAAACTATCCCCAGTCTGGGAAATTTCAGCGGTTGCCATAGTAACGTTGATCTGTTTCTCAGAGGAAACACAGTTATTTGGGAATATCTCCAAAACCGTTCATTTTAGGAACTTAAAAAGTGTGTTTCGGGGTCCCTACAGGACCACCGAGTATTGTTTCTCGTATGTGGCGGCTTGAAATGAGCTAAATCCGAACATTTTACCGACTGTCCTTGCTCAGTGCCAAAGGGCCGAAAAAAGTCACTTACATATTGAATTTTCAAAAACCCCTTCTTAGTGGGCCTCTACATACTCGGATCAACCAACGTGCAAAATTTCAGCTTTCTAAGTGTAGTGGTTTGAGCCCTGCGTCGATGAGTCAATTTTAGATTGTCAATGCCAAAGGGCCGAAAAAACACACTTGCAAATTGAATTTTCAAAAACCGTTTCTTAGTGAGCCTCTACATACTCGGATCAACCAACATGCAAAATTTCAGCTTTCTAGGTCTAGTGTTTTGAGCCCTGCGGTGATGAGTCAGTTTTGGATTATATATAAGAGATGAGACTTTCCAAGTCGATTTGATCGTAGAAATATGGATTATAGCTCTTTTTGCGCGTATCAATGTGAGGAGCAATGTTCGTGGTGTAACCGAATCCAGCGTTTTAAGGCCCTAAAACGAACGGTTTTCGAGATATTGCCAGAAAACTATCCCCGGTCTGCGAAATTTCAGCGGTTGCTATAGTAACGTTGATCTGTTTCTCAGAGGGAACACAGTTATTTGGGAATATCTCCGAAACCGTTCATTTTAGGAACTTAAAAAGTGTGTTTCGGGGTCCCTACAGGACCTCCGAGTATTGTTTCTCGTATGTGGCGGCTTGAAATGAGCTAAATCCCAACATTTTACCGACTGTCCTTGCTCAGTGCCAAAGGGCCGAAAGAAGTCACTTACAAATTGAATTTTCATAAACCCTATCTTAGTGGGCCTCTACATACTCGGATCAACCAACGTGCAAAATTTCATCTTTCTAAGTGTAGCGGTTTGAGCCCTGCGTCGATGAGTCAATTTTTGATTGTCAATGCCAAAGGGCCGAAAAAAGTCACTTGCAAATTGAATATTCAAAAACCGTTTCTTAGTGAATCTCTACATACTCGGATCAACCAAAATAAAAAATATCAGCTTTCTAGGTCTAGTGGTTTGAGCCCTGCGGTGATGAGTCAGTTTTGGATTATATATAAGAGATTAGACTTTCCAAGTCGATTTGATCGTAGAAATATGGATTATAGCTCTTTTTGCGCGTATCAATGTGAGGAGCAATGTTCGTGGTTTCCACTTCGATGATGTGACCACCGAACCCAGCGTTTTAAGGCCCTAAAACGAACGGTTTTCGAGATATTGCCAGAAAACTATCCCCGGTCTGCGAAATTTCAGCGGTTGCCATAGTAACGTTGATCTGTTTCTCAGAGGGAACACAGTTATTTGGGAATATCTCCGAAACCGTTCATTTTAGGAACTTAAAAAGTGTGTTTCGGGGTCCCTACAGGACCTCCGAGTATTGTTTCTGGTATGTGGCGGCTTGAAATGAGCTAAATCCCAACATTTTACCGACTGTCCTTGCTCAGTGCCAAAGGGCCAAAAAAAGTCACTTACAAATTGAATTTTCAAAAACCCTTTCTTAGTGGGCCTCTACATACTCGGATCAACAAACATGAAAAATTTCAGCTTTCTAGGTGTAGTGGTTTGAGCCCTGCGTCGATGAGTCAATTTTAGATTGTCAATGCCAAAGGGCCGAAAAAAGTCACTTGCAAATTGAATTTTCAAAAACCGTTTCTTAGTGAGCCTCTACATACTCGGATCAACCAACATGCAAAATTTCAGCTTTCTAGGTCTAGTGGTTTGAGCCCTGCGGTGATGAGTCAGTTTTGGATTATATATAAGAGATGAGACTTTCCATGTCGATTTGATCGTAGAAATATGGATTATAGCACTTTTTGCGCGTATCAGTGTGAGGAGCAATGTTCGTGGTTTCTACTTCGAAGAAGTGGGAATCGAACACAGCGATTTAAGGCCCTAAAACGAACGGTTTTCGAGATATTGCCAGAAAACTATCCCCGGTCTGCGAAATTTCAGCGGTTGCCATTGTAACGTTGATTTGTTTCTCAGAGGGAACACAGTTATTTGGGAATATCTCCGAAAGCGTTCATTTTAGGAACTTAAAAAGTGTGTTTCGGGGTCCCTACAGGACCTCCGAGTATTGTTTCTCGTATGTGGCGGCTTGCAATGAGCTAAATCCGAACATTTTACCGACTGTCCTTGCTCAGTGCCAAAGGGCCAAAAAAGTCACTTAAAATTGAATTTTCAAAAACCCTTTCTTAGTGGGCCTCTATATACTCGGGTCAACCAACATGAAAAATTTCAGCTTTCTAGGTGTAGTGGTTTGAGCCCTGCGTCGATGAGTCAATTTTAGATTGTCAATGCCTAAGGACCGAAAAAAGTCACTTGCAAATTGAAATTTCAAAAACTGTTTCTTAGTGAGCCTGTACATACTCGGTTCAACCAACATGCAAAATTTCAGCTATCTAGGTCTAGTGGTTTGAGCCCTGCGGTGATGAGTCAGTTTTGGATTTTATATAAGAGATGAGACTTTCCAAGTCGATTTGATCGTAGAAATATGGATTATAGCTCTGTTTGCGCGTATCAATGTGAGGAGCAATGTTCGTGGTTTCCACTTCGAAGAAGTGGGAACCGAACCCAGCGTTTAAAGGCCCTAAAACGAACGGTTTTCGAGATATTGCCAGAAAACTCTCCCCGGTCTGCGAAATTTCAGCGGTTGCCATAGTAACGTTGATCTGTTCTCAGAGGGAACACAGTAATTTGGGAATATCTCCGAAACCGTTCATTTTAGGAACTTAAAAAGTGTGTTTCGGTGTCCCTACAGGACCTCCGAGTATTGTTTCTCGGATGTGGCGGCTTGAAATGAGCTAAATCCGAACATTTTACCGACTGTCCTTGCTCAGTGCCAAAGGGCCGAAAAAAGGCACTTACTAATTGAATTTTCAAAAACCCTTTCTTAGTGGGCCTCTACATACTCGGATCAACCAACGTGCAAAATTTCATCTTTCTAAGTGTAGCGGTTTGAGCCCTGCGTCGATGAGTCAATTTTAGATTGTCAATGCCAAAGGGCCGAAAAAAGTCACTTGCAAATTGAATATTCAAAAACCGTTTCTTAGTGAATCTCTACATACTCGGATCAACCAACATGCAAAATTTCAGCTTTCTAGGTCAAGTGGTTTGAGCCCTGCGGTGATGAGTCAGTTTTGGATTATATATAAGAGATGAGACTTTCCAAGTCGATTTGATCGTAGAAATATGGATTATAGCTCTTTTTGCGCGTATCAATGTGAGGAGCAATGTTCGTGGTTTCCACTTCGAAGATGTGGGAACCGAACCCAGCGTTTTAAGGCCCTAAAACGAACGGTTTTCGAGATATTGCCAGAAAGCTATCCCCGGTCTGCGAAATTTCAGCGGTTGCTATAGTAACGTTGATCTGTTTCTCAGAGGGAACACAGTTATTTGGGAATATCTCCGAAACCGTTCATTTTAGGAACTTAAAAAGTGTGTTTCGGGGTCCCTACAGGACCTCCGAGTATTGTTTCTCGTATGTGGCGGCTTGAAATGAGCTAAATCCCAACATTTTACCGACTGTCCTTGCTCAGTGCCAAAGGGCCGAAAAAAGTCACTTACAAATTGAATTTTCATAAACCCTTTCTTAGTGGGCCTCTACATACTCGGATCAACCAACGTGCAAAATTTCATCTTTTTAAGTGTAGCGGTTTGAGCCCTGCGTCGATGAATCAATTTTAGATTGTCAATGCCAAAGGGCCGAAAAAAGTCACTTGCAAATAGAATATTTAAAAACCGTTTGTTAGTGAATCTCTACATACTCGGATCAACCAAAATAAAAAATATCAGCTTTCTAGGTCTAGTGGTTTGAGCCCTGCGGTGATGAGTCAGTTTTGGATTATATATAAGAGATGAGACTTTCCAAGTCGATTTGATCGTAGAAATATGGATTATAGCTCTTTTTGCGCGTATCAATGTGAGGAGCAATGTTCGTGGTTTCCACTTCGATGATGTGACAACCGAACCCAGCGTTTTAAGGCCCTAAAACGAACGGTTTTCGAGATATTGCCAGAAAACTATCCCCGGTCTGCGAAATTTCAGCGGTTGCCATAGTAACGTTGATCTGTTTCTCAGAGGGAACACAGTTATTTGGGAATATCTCCGAAACCGTTCATTTTAGGAACTTAAAAAGTGTGTTTCGGGGTCCCTACAGGACCTCCGAGTATTGTTTCTCGTATGTGGCGGCTTGAAATGAGCTAAATCCCAACATTTTACCGACTGTCCTTGCTCAGTGCCAAAGGGCCGAAAAAAGTCACTTACAAATTGAATTTTCAAAAACCCTTTCTTAGTGGGCCTCTACATACTCGGATCAACAAACATGAAAAATTTCAGCTTTCTAGGTGTAGTGGTTTGAGCCCTGCGTCGATGAGTCAATTTTAGATTGTCAATGCCAAAGGGCCGAAAAAAGTCACTTGCAAATTGAATTTTCAAAAACCGTTTCTTAGTGAGCCTCTACATACTCGGATCAACCAACATGCAAAATTTCAGCTTTCTAGGTCTAGTGGTTTGAGCCCTGCGGTGATGAGTCAGTTTTGGATTATATATAAGAGATGAGACTTTCCATGTCGATTTGATCGTAGAAATATGGATTATAGCACTTTTTTCGCGTATCAGTGTGAGGAGCAATGTTCGTGGTTTCTACTTCGAAGAAGTGGGAATCGAACCCAGCGATTTAAGGCCCTAAAACGAACGGTTTTCGAGATATTGCCAGAAAACTATCCCCGGTCTGCGAAATTTCAGCGGTTGCCATTGTAACGTTGATTTGTTTCTCAGAGGGAACACAGTTATTTGGGAATATCTCCGAAAGCGTTCATTTTAGGAACTTAAAAAGTGTGTTTCGGGGTCCCTACAGGACCTCCGAGTATTGTTTCTCGTATGTGGCGGCTTGAAATGAGCTAAATCCGAACATTTTACCGACTGTCCTTGCTCAGTGCCAAAGGGCCAAAAAAGTCACTTACAAATTGAATTTTCGAAAACCCTTTCTTAGTGGCTCTCTACATACTCGGATCAACCAACATGAAAAATTTCAGCTTTCTAGGTGTAGTGGTTTGAGCCCTGCGTCGATGAGTCAATTTTAGATTGTCAATGCCTAAGGACCGAAAAAAGTCACTTGCAAATTGAAATTTCAAAAACTGTTTCTTAGTGAGGCTGTACATACTCGGTTCAACCAACATGCAAAATTTCAGCTTTCTAGGTCTAGTGGTTTGAGCCCTGCGGTGATGAGTCAGTTTTGGATTTTATATAAGAGATGAGACTTTCCAAGTCGATTTGATCGTAGAAATATGGATTATAGCTCTGTTTGCGCGTATCAATGTGAGGAGCAATGTTCGTGGTTTCCACTTCGAAGAAGTGGGAACCGAACCCAGCGTTTAAAGGCCCTAAAACGAACGGTTTTCGAGATATTGCCAGAAAACTCTCCCCGGTCTGGGAAATTTCAGCGGTTGCTATAGTAACGTTGATCTGTTTCTCAGAGGGAACACAGTTATTTGGGAATATCTCCGAAACCGTTCATTTTAGGAACTTAAAAAGTGTGTTTCGGTGTCCCTACAGGACCTCCGAGTATTGTTTCTGGTATGTGGCGGCTTGAAATGAGCTAAATCCGAACATTTTACCGACTGTCCTTGCTCAGTGCCAAAGGGCCGAAAAAAGTCACTTAATAATTGAATTTTCAAAAACCCTTTCTTAGTGGGCCTCTACATACTCGGATCAACCAACGTGCAAAATTTCATCTTTCTAAGTGTAGCGGTTTGAGCCCTGCGTCGATGAGTCAATTTTAGATTGTCAATGCCAAAGGGCCGAAAAAAGTCACTTGCAAATTGAATATTCAAAAACCGTTTCTTAGTGAATCTCTACATACTCGGATCAACCAACATGCAAAATTTCAGCTTTCTAGGTCAAGTGGTTTGAGCCCTGCGGTGATGAGTCAGTTTTGGATTATATATAAGAGATGAGACTTTCCAAGTCGATTTGATCGTAGAAATATGGATTATAGCTCTTTTTGCTCGTATCAATGTGAGGAGCAATGTTCGTGGTTTCCACTTCGAAGATGTGGGAACCGAACCCAGCGTTTTAAGGCCCTAAAACGAACGGTTTTCGAGATATTGCCAGAAAGCTATCCCCGGTCTGTGAAATTTCAGCGGTTGCTATAGTAACGTTGATCTGTTTCTCAGAGGGAACACAGTTATTTGGGAATATCTCCGAAACCGTTCATTTTAGGAACTTAAAAAGTGTGTTTCGGGGTCCCTACAGGACCTCCGAGTATTGTTTCTCGTATGTGGCGGCTTGAAATGAGCTAAATCCCAACATTTTACCGACTGTCCTTGCTCAGTGCCAAAGGGCCGAAAAAAGTCACTTACAAATTGAATTTTCATAAACCCTTTCTTAGTGGGCCTCTACATACTCGGATCAACCAACGTGCAAAATTTCATCTTTCTAAGTGTAGCGGTTTGAGCCCTGCGTCGATGAATCAATTTTAGATTGTCAATGCCAAAGGGCCGAAAAAAGTCACTTGCAAATTGAATATTCAAAAACCGTTTCTTAGTGAATCTCTACATACTCGGATCAACCAAAATAAAAAATATCAGCTTTCTAGGTCTAGTGGTTTGAGCCCTGCGGTGATGAGTCAGTTTTGGATTATATATAAGAGATGAGACTTTCCAAGTCGATTTGATCGTAGAAATATGGATTATAGCTCTTTTTGCGCGTATCAATGTGAGGAGCAATGTTCGTGGTTTCCACTTCGATGATGTGGGAACCGAACCCAGCGTTTTAAGGCCCTAAAACGAACGGTTTTCGAGATATTGCCAGAAAACTATCCCCGGTCTGCGAAATTTCTGCGGTTGCCATTGTGACGTTGATCTGTTTCTCAGAGGGAACACAGTTATTTGGGAATATCTCCGAAACCGTTCATTTTAGGAACTTAAAAAGTGTGTTTCGGGGTCCCTACAGGACCTCCGAGTATTGTTTCTCGTATGTGGCGGCTTGAAATGAGCTAAATCCCAACATTTTACCGACTGTCCTTGCTCAGTGCCAAAGGGCCGAAAAAAAGTCACTTACAAATTGAATTTTCAAACACCCTTTCTTAGTGGGCCTCTACATACTCGGATCAACCAACATGAAAAATTTCAGCTTTCTAGGTGTAGTGGTTTGAGCCCTGCGTCGATGAGTCAATTTTAGATTGTCAATGCCAAAGGGCCGAAAAAAGTCACTTGCAAATTGAAATTTCAAAAACCGTTTCTTAGTGAGCCTCTACATACTCGGATCAACCAACATGCAAAATTTCAGCTTTCTAGGTCTAGTGGTTTGAGCCCTGCGGTGATGAGTCAGTTTTGGATTATATATAAGAGATGAGACTTTCCATGTCGATTTGATCGTAGAAATATGGATTATAGCACATTTTGCGCGTATCAGTGTGAGGAGCAATGTTCGTGGTTTCTACTTCGAAGAAGTGGGAATCGAACCCAGCGATTTAAGGCCCTAAAACGAACGGTTTTCGAGATATTGCCAGAAAACTATCCCCGGTCTGCGAAATTTCAGCGGTTGCCATTGTAACGTTGATTTGTTTCTCAGAGGGAACACAGTTATTTGGGAATATCTCCGAAAGCGTTCATTTTAGGAACTTAAAAAGTGTGTTTCGGGGTCCCTACAGGACCTCCGAGTATTGTTTCTCGTATGTGGCGGCTTGAAATGAGCTAAATCCGAACATTTTACCGACTGTCCTTGCTCAGGGCCAAAGGGCCAAAAAAGTCACTTACAAATTGAATTTTCGAAAACCCTTTCTTAGTGGCTCTCTACATACTCGGATCAACCAACATGAAAAATTTCAGCTTTCTAGGTGTAGTGGTTTGAGCCCTGCGTCGATGAGTCAATTTTAGATTGTCAATGCCTAAGGACCGAAAAAAGTCACTTGCAAATTGAAATTTCAAAAACTGTTTCTTAGTGAGGCTGTACATACTCGGTTCAACCAACATGCAAAATTTCAGCTTTCTAGGTCTAGTGGTTTGAGCCCTGCGGTGATGAGTCAGTTTTGGATTATATATAAGAGATGAGACTTTCCAAGTCGATTTGATCGTAGAAATATGGATTATAGCTCTTTTTGCGCGTATCAATGTGAGGAGCAATGTTCGTGGTTTCCACTTCGAAGAAGTGGGAACCGAACCCAGCGTTTAAAGGCCCTAAAACGAACGGTTTTCGAGATATTGCCAGAAAACTCTCCCCGGTCTGGGAAATTTCAGCGGTTGCCATAGTAACGTTGATCTGTTTCTCAGAGGGAACACAGTTATTTGGGAATATCTCCGAAACCGTTCATTTTAGGAACTTAAAAAGTGTGTTTCGGTGTCCCTACAGGACCTCCGAGTATTGTTTCTCGGATGTGGCGGCTTGAAATGAGCTAAATCCGAACATTTTACCGACTGTCCTTGCTCAGTGCCAAAGGGCCGAAAAAAGTCACTTACTAATTGAATTTTCAAAAACCCTTTCTTAGTGGGCCTCTACATACTCGGATCAACCAACGTGCAAAATTTCATCTTTCTAAGTGTAGCGGTTTGAGCCCTGCGTCGATGAGTCAATTTTAGATTGTCAATGCCAAAGGGCCGAAAAAAGTCACTTGCAAATTGAATATTCAAAAACCGTTTCTTAGTGAATCTCTACATACTCGGATCAACCAACATGCAAAATTTCAGCTTTCTAGGTCAAGTGGTTTGAGCCCTGCGGTGATGAGTCAGTTTTGGATTATATATAAGAGATGAGACTTTCCAAGTCGATTTGATCGTAGAAATATGGATTATAGCTCTTTTTGCGCGTATCAATGTGAGGAGCAATGTTCGTGGTTTCCACTTCGAAGATGTGGGAACCGAACCCAGCGTTTTAAGGCCCTAAAACGAACGGTTTTCGAGATATTGCCAGAAAGCTATCCCCGGTCTGCGAAATTTCAGCGGTTGCTATAGTAACGTTGATCTGTTTCTCAGAGGGAACACAGTTATTTGGGAATATCTCCGAAACCGTTCATTTTAGGAACTTAAAAAGTGTGTTTCGGGGTCCCTACAGGACCTCCGAGTATTGTTTCTCGTATGTGGCGGCTTGAAATGAGCTAAATCCCAACATTTTACCGACTGTCCTTGCTCAGTGCCAAAGGGCCGAAAAAAGTCACTTACAAATTGAATTTTCATAAACCCTTTCTTAGTGGGCCTCTACATACTCGGATCAACCAACGTGCAAAATTTCATCTTTCTAAGTGTAGCGGTTTGAGCCCTGCGTCGATGAATCAATTTTAGATTGTCAATGCCAAAGGGCCGAAAAAAGTCACTTGCAAATTGAATATTCAAAAACCGTTTCTTAGTGAATCTCTACATACTCGGATCAACCAAAATAAAAAATATCAGCTTTCTAGGTCTAGTGGTTTGAGCCCTGCGGTGATGAGTCAGTTTTGGATTATATATAAGAGATGAGACTTTCCAAGTCGATTTGATCGTAGAAATATGGATTATAGCTCTTTTTGCGCGTATCAATGTGAGGAGCAATGTTCGTGGTTTCCACTTCGATGATGTGGGAACCGAACCCAGCGTTTTAAGGCCCTAAAACGAACGGTTTTCGAGATATTGCCAGAAAACTATCCCCGGTCTGCGAAATTTCTGCGGTTGCCATAGTAACGTTGATCTGTTTCTCAGAGGGAACACAGTTATTTGGGAATATCTCCGAAACCGTTCATTTTAGGAACTTAAAAAGTGTGTTTCGGGGTCCCTACAGGACGTCCGAGTATTGTTTCTCGTATGTGGCGGCTTGAAATGAGCTAAATCCCAACATTTTACCGACTGTCCTTGCTCAGTGCCAAAGGGCCGAAAAAAAGTCACTTACAAATTGAATTTTCAAACACCCTTTCTTAGTGGGCCTCTACATACTCGGATCAACCAACATGAAAAATTTCAGCTTTCTAGGTGTAGTGGTTTGAGCCCTGCGTCGATGAGTCAATTTTAGATTGTCAATGCCAAAGGGCCGAAAAAAGTCACTTGCAAATTGAAATTTCAAAAACCGTTTCTTAGTGAGCCTCTACATACTCGGATCAACCAACATGCAAAATTTCAGCTTTCTAGGTCTAGTGGTTTGAGCCCTGCGGTGATGAGTCAGTTTTGGATTATATATAAGAGATGAGACTTTCCATGTCGATTTGATCGTAGAAATATGGATTATAGCACATTTTGCGCGTATCAGTGTGAGGAGCAATGTTCGTGGTTTCTACTTCGAAGAAGTGGGAATCGAACCCAGCGATTTAAGGCCCTAAAACGAACGGTTTTCGAGATATTGCCAGAAAACTATCCCCGGTCTGCGAAATTTCAGCGGTTGCCATTGTAACGTTGATTTGTTTCTCAGAGGGAACACAGTTATTTGGGAATATCTCCGAAAGCGTTCATTTTAGGAACTTAAAAAGTGTGTTTCGGGGTCCCTACAGGACCTCCGAGTATTGTTTCTCGTATGTGGCGGCTTGAAATGAGCTAAATCCGAACATTTTACCGACTGTCCTTGCTCAGGGCCAAAGGGCCAAAAAAGTCACTTACAAATTGAATTTTCGAAAACCCTTTCTTAGTGGCTCTCTACATACTCGGATCAACCAACATGAAAAATTTCAGCTTTCTAGGTGTAGTGGTTTGAGCCCTGCGTCGATGAGTCAATTTTAGATTGTCAATGCCTAAGGACCGAAAAAAGTCACTTGCAAATTGAAATTTCAAAAACTGTTTCTTAGTGAGGCTGTACATACTCGGTTCAACCAACATGCAAAATTTCAGCTTTCTAGGTCTAGTGGTTTGAGCCCTGCGGTGATGAGTCAGTTTTGGATTTTATATAAGAGATGAGACTTTCCAAGTCGATTTGATCGTAGAAATATGGATTATAGCTCTGTTTGCGCGTATCAATGTGAGGAGCAATGTTCGTGGTTTCCACTTCGATGATGTGGGAACCGAACCCAGCGTTTTAAGGCCCTAAAACGAACGGTTTTCGAGATATTGCCAGAAAACTATCCCCGGTCTGCGAAATTTCAGCGGTTGCCATAGTAACGTTGATCTGTTTCTCAGAGGGAACACAGTTATTTGGGAATATCTCCGAAACCGTTCATTTTAGGAACTTAAAAAGTGTGTTTCGGTGTCCCTACAGGACCTCCGAGTATTGTTTCTCGGATGTGGCGGCTTGAAATGAGCTAAATCCGAACATTTTACCGACTGTCCTTGCTCAGTGCCAAAGGGCCGAAAAAAGTCACTTACTAATTGAATTTTCAAAAACCCTTTCTTAGTGGGCCTCTACATACTCGGATCAACCAACGTGCAAAATTTCATCTTTCTAAGTGTAGCGGTTTGAGCCCTGCGTCGATGAGTCAATTTTAGATTGTCAATGCCAAAGGGCCGAAAAAAGTCACTTGCAAATTGAATATTCAAAAACCGTTTCTTAGTGAATCTCTACATACTCGGATCAACCAACATGCAAAATTTCAGCTTTCTAGGTCAAGTGGTTTGAGCCCTGCGGTGATGAGTCAGTTTTGGATTATATATAAGAGATGAGACTTTCCAAGTCGATTTGATCGTAGAAATATGGATTATAGCTCTTTTTGCGCGTATCAATGTGAGGAGCAATGTTCGTGGTTTCCACTTCGAAGATGTGGGAACCGAACCCAGCGTTTTAAGGCCCTAAAACGAACGGTTTTCGAGATATTGCCAGAAAGCTATCCCCGGTCTGCGAAATTTCAGCGGTTGCTATAGTAACGTTGATCTGTTTCTCAGAGGGAACACAGTTATTTGGGAATATCTCCGAAACCGTTCATTTTAGGAACTTAAAAAGTGTGTTTCGGGGTCCCTACAGGACCTCCGAGTATTGTTTCTCGTATGTGGCGGCTTGAAATGAGCTAAATCCCAACATTTTACCGACTGTCCTTGCTCAGTGCCAAAGGGCCGAAAAAAGTCACTTACAAATTGAATTTTCATAAACCCTTTCTTAGTGGGCCTCTACATACTCGGATCAACCAACGTGCAAAATTTCATCTTTCTAAGTGTAGCGGTTTGAGCCCTGCGTCGATGAATCAATTTTAGATTGTCAATGCCAAAGGGCCGAAAAAAGTCACTTGCAAATTGAATATTCAAAAACCGTTTCTTAGTGAATCTCTACATACTCGGATCAACCAAAATAAAAAATATCAGCTTTCTAGGTCTAGTGGTTTGAGCCCTGCGGTGATGAGTCAGTTTTGGATTATATATAAGAGATGAGACTTTCCAAGTCGATTTGATCGTAGAAATATGGATTATAGCTCTTTTTGCGCGTATCAATGTGAGGAGCAATGTTCGTGGTTTCCACTTCGATGATGTGGGAACCGAACCCAGCGTTTTAAGGCCCTAAAACGAACGGTTTTCGAGATATTGCCAGAAAACTATCCCCGGTCTGCGAAATTTCTGCGGTTGCCATAGTAACGTTGATCTGTTTCTCAGAGGGAACACAGTTATTTGGGAATATCTCCGAAACCGTTCATTTTAGGAACTTAAAAAGTGTGTTTCGGGGTCCCTACAGGACGTCCGAGTATTGTTTCTCGTATGTGGCGGCTTGAAATGAGCTAAATCCCAACATTTTACCGACTGTCCTTGCTCAGTGCCAAAGGGCCGAAAAAAAGTCACTTACAAATTGAATTTTCAAACACCCTTTCTTAGTGGGCCTCTACATACTCGGATCAACCAACATGAAAAATTTCAGCTTTCTAGGTGTAGTGGTTTGAGCCCTGCGTCGATGAGTCAATTTTAGATTGTCAATGCCTAAGGACCGAAAAAAGTCACTTGCAAATTGAAATTTCAAAAACTGTTTCTTAGTGAGCCTGTACATACTCGGTTCAACCAACATGCAAAATTTCAGCTTTCTAGGTCTAGTGGTTTGAGCCCTGCGGTGATGAGTCGGTTTTGGATTTTATATAAGAGATGAGACTTTCCAAGTCGATATGATCGTAGAAATATGGATTATAGCTCTGTTTGCGCGTATCAATGTGGGGAGCAATGTTCGTGGTTTCCACTTCGAAGATGTGGGAATCGAACCCATTGTTTAAAGGCCCTAAAACGAACGGTTTTCGAGATATTGCCAGAAAACTATCTCCGGTCTGGGAAATTTCAGCGGTTGCCATAGTAACGTTGATCTGTTTCTCAGAGGAAACACAGTTATTTGGGAATATCTCCGAAACCGTTCATTTTAGGAACTTAAAAAGTGTGTTTCGGGGTCCCTACAGGACCTCCGAGTATTGTTTCTCGTATGTGGCGGCTTGAAATGAGCTAAATCCCAACATTTTACCGACTGTCCTTGCTCAGTGCCTTGAATTTACAAAAACCCTTTCTTAGTGGCCCTCTATATACTTGGATCAACCAACATGCAAAATTTCAGCCTTCTAGGTGTAGTGGTTTGAGCCCTGCGTCGATGAGTCAATTTTAGATTGTCAATGCCAAAGGGCCGAAAAAAGTCACTTGCAAATTGAATTTTCAAAAACCGTTTCTTAGTGAGCCTCTACATACTCGGGTCAACCAACATGCAAAATGTCAGCTTTCAAGGTCTAGTGGTTTGAGCCCTGCGGTGATGAGTCAGTTTTGGATTATATATAAGAGACGAGACTTTCCAAGTCGATTTGATCGTAGAAATATGGATTATAGCTCTTTTTGCGCGTATCAATGTGAGGAGCAATGTTCGTTTTAAGGCCCTAAAACGAACGGTTTTCGAGATATTGCCAGAAAACTATCCCCAGTCTGGGAAATTTCAGCGCTTGCCATAGTAACGTAGATCTGTTTCTCAGAGGAAACACAGTTATTTGGGAATATCTCTGAAACCGTTCATTTTAGGAACTTAAAAATTGTGTTTCGGGGTCCCTACAGGACCTCCGAGTATTGTTTCTCGTATGTGGCGGCTTGAAATGAGCTAAATCCGAACATTTTACCGACTGTCCTTGCTCAGTGCCAATGGGCCGAAAAAAGTCACTTACATATTGAATTTTCAAAAACCCTTTCTTAGTGGGCCTCTACATACTCGGATCAACCAACATGAAAAATTTCAGCTTTCTAGGTGTAGTGGTTTGAGCCCTGCGTCGATGAGTCAATTTTAGATTGTCAATGCCAAAGGGCCGAAAAAGTCACTTGCAAATTGAATTTTCAAAAACCGTTTCTTAGTGAGCCTCTACATACTCGGATCAACCAACATGCAAAATTTCAGCTTTCTAGGTCTAGTGGTTTGATCCCTGCGGTGATGTGTCAGTTTTGGATTATATATAAGAGATTACACACATTTTTACTACACAAAAAAATTATAACTTTCACTAATATTTATATTTACACACACAGAATTTCACTTTTGTGGCATCAAACACTGCCTCACACACGTGAATCCTTTCTGATCCAAATCCTAGGGGTGCAAGTTTTGACCGCTGCCTTCTACCTCCTATTTGGATATTGACAGTCTCGTACGAAATCAACCTCCTTGGCTACGAATTCTCCCCTAATTCTGGTGTTGAATTTTATCGTCACTTTCAATTCTGCACGATAATATTGTCTTTTCCGGTTAGCAATTGTCTATATGGGAAACGGTATGTGGTTATGTTTCCCCTGAAGTCTCTATACTGCGCTTGACAATTGTCTTTAATACTATGCGTCTGAACTGAATTCTGACGGCTATTGTCTTTTCTTTGCGGAGTACTTCCTTGAAACGCCACGTGGCTACTGATGTCTATTTGTAGACTCCTAATTATATCGCCACTTGTCACGCAAATCTCCTCAAATCCGGAAAATTAGGTGTTAGCTATGATTGACCTTACTGTGGTTATACTAACGCACTGGGAAAACGTTTTAGAGTATCTACTCTCTGCTGATGTCTCGTATACTTTCGAGATACTACGATGTCACTTCAAATACTAGTGTCTGGGCTTCGAATACCCTCGCCGGCTAACGTATGTTTTAGCTCGAAGATTATAACTTGGCCTAACACCGTAGACTATTTTATTTTCGAAGTTCTATCGATATTTCCCTTTCGAAAAGAACTTCACGTTGGTTAAAGCTCGGCGACACTGAAGAAAGCTGGAGAGTACTTCTTTTAGAGTACTTCCGCGTCGTGATACGGGTTCGAGTCCCACTGACTGAACAAGACTTCCGGTGCTGACGAGCAGCACGACCAATACGTGGTCTGATAGATTACTGCATTTACTGTTGAATACTTGTCGAACAGTATAACCTTCCCTGAGGTTCGTTGTATGCTGAATGATTGTTGGTTGATCCAGCACGACCCGCTCCCGCGGTCGCTCAATACTGAAAGATTTTGCTTGGGCTCCTATCCCTTATATTTGATTCTGGTAAAAATAAATAAATTTCTCTTCTTCTCCACTACCAATTTCCAAAATAATCCTCGTACGATCTTAAAAAAATATCTGTGAAAAGCTGAGGTTTTAAACGTCTCAACAATATCTAAGTTTCCAGGAATCGATCGTACAAATCTTTATTATTAATTCAAATGATCTCTTCAACTATGTGGGCGGTGTATTCTTTTTACCTCCCACCATCAGACCCTGGTTCGGGGACTCACCGACTACGTAATGATGAATTTGCATTTCTTTCCTGTACAATTTCTATGGACTTTATCCACTCTAAAAATCTCTTTCCCTGGATAATTAACACTGATGGAGTCCTTTCTTTATTTTAATGCCCGCAAATGGCTTAATTTCAATTATTTCTCTAATTTCCTGGCTCCTCCCTTGAAGCAACGATGCCATTTTACTGTCGACTCTGGGCTATTTCCGAAACTACATCTCTCTCATTCAATGGAATATTTTTCAGATCTATATTTATCGCGTGCGTAACCAGCTCTCTGGTGACTGTTCAATGACCTCACCGGGCAGCTGTGGCCTGGCAATCTATGGTTTCTCAACTTATCCATGCCCCACGCAATATGATGCAGTATTACCTTCTCAACTTACTTCAGAATTCCATTCTAAAGCCTGCATTAATTCTTTCTTTTCCACAATATCGGAATATGGGTTCGATACTGCACCTCTCCCATGGGTTCAATATAAATAAGATTATCTCTGAAACAGTACTTCGCCATGGCTTTGCCCCTCAGTTCCTGGAAATATGAGTCAAGGTGGAACGTCCGTTAACTGAGGGACAAGGTGTTTAATTGTTTGTAATGTTGGCCAACAGGAGCTTCAGTACGCTCGAGTGAAGGCAACTCCAATGTTAAAAACGGTACTTCGATGTTTTAGTAGTGTAGATTGTACTCCCATGGTATATCTGATGGTTTGTGTTGATATTATGATCCTTGGGGTCCTTATCAGGGCTTGTAGTGTAGTGAGAAAGTGGATGGTGTGACGGAATGGACTGTAGAGCCTCAGCGGCGGACTTCAGCGAGTACTTGGGGGCGATAATGAATTCACTAGGAGTAAATCTGGTTTCACAGTTGTTGACAAATGCACTTATAAGAGGGCGAACTGCGGCAAGTTTTTAACCTTTCGGCACGAGTGTTCTTGTCATCGAGGCGTAAGATTCTCAGCAAAAATAAAACCGTTTCGAAGACATAGGCCTACTACTTGTCGCTGCAATTATTCCTGATCCATTGGTAGTCGAAAACTCTTGTAAACTTGTTTACTGTCCCCCTTTGAGGCCTAAACAATAGCAGACCGAGCAATGCCATTAATTTCACTACGGTTCGCAATTTTAGCATCACTCTTGAGGCTGTAATTCACTTCCTCCCGCTTCCTAGAAATGTACAATACTACAGTATAATAGTTCATCGATCATCTCAGCGTTTATCAACTGCATGAAACAGACAATTTCTGTTGATACCTTCTCGCCTCACCTATCGATCCTGACAGTATTTTTAAAATATGTATTGCTTTGACCTTCGAAGTACGTTTTGAAACATCCGTCGTGGACCACATTGTTTCTCCATCTCTCCCGAAAAGAAGTTCACTTTTTTATAGTCCTCATAGATCTCACTGTCTGAATCGGCCTCCTGCTCCGTATCACTGTTATAATCTTTATCCGGTACGTTTATAACGTCCTCGTCCCCATCCGAAAAAATCTGAGGCGATGTCCTCAACGTCATCAGATAACTTGCTCAAAATACCAGGTATGTCTTCGTCATTGACAAAACGAGACCTAAAATAGAATAATACTAGATGTAATTACGCCTGACTTTACCGAATTACCTGAGAAATATAGAGGAAAGGAAATTTTAAAGAAATAAACTCTACTTTGGCCTACGTGATCAGGCGCGTGGTTGACTTTAGCAACCAGCTTCGGGTTCCAAGAATTTGCTCTTAATAATTAGGCCTATACACGTGTCACTTTGACTGTTGTTGGAACTCGACTGAACGTGAAGAATGAGAGCAACGGTATTAGTTCCGAGGTGTTGACAGGCTGACAGTTCAAGGAATTACGGCGTCAAATAGCTCCCAGTCTAGAGTTAAGGTCCAACCGCGTCATCGATTGGCGGACACCGCAAAAGCACTCGTCCCCTGTTTCATTGCCCCTCCCCTGGGGCTCACATCTAGTGGGACGTGGGTGGCGACAAAGGACACCAACCGAATGCGGCATTGCTTCCGGGCTCCTCTCCGTCTTCCTTTCCTGTCGACCTCCCTTGTTCAACCCTTTTTCTTTTTCGACCCCGATGGTATTAGGGTATCCGAGGCCTTGGGAGTCTTTCACTTTTCCGCCTTAATTGGCCCTTGTCTCATCTTTCCTGATACCCTCCTTCTGCGAGGTGCCAGGGATTCCTGAGCTGGGTCCATTTTTTAAATCTTTTTTCCCCTGACCCATATCCTCTTTACCCCCATACTATCTGCTTTTCACGGGTCTCCTTCTCTCTAAGTCCCTCAATCCTCATTCTTCAAGGATTGGGTACATTTCTTTTCTTCCTGTCCTTTATTTGTTTACCATTTCTTCTTTTAGTATGTAAGTCTGTATTTAGTATAGTTTTCATTCTCATCTCATCTTTCACTATCTCCCAAACCATTAGGGGCTGATAACACAGATGTTAAGCCCCTTAAAACACCAGATATCATCATCATCGCAAGCCACCGGTAAGCTCGGTGGGAGGATTGCATCACTTGGCCGGTGCGCTGGATGTTCTGCGTCCATGGCTTGCCTTTTGTGCTAGGACGCAGCGGAAGACCGCGGGCTGATGGACGGGTGACTGATATTGGAAGCCCGGAGTCAAGTCCAATATCTTGTCCCCTGTCACTTAATCCAACTGCACGGCCTACCTCCACCCCTTGGTGAGGGCCGCGTATAGAAGGTTCGCCTTTATGGTATATTTCCGCTGAGTGGGGTCCAGTTGCTCCCATGCCGACAGTAGATATAGCATTGTCATGGCGTCGTGATGGTCGCTTCCTGCCGAAATATAAGCCAACTATTGTTTGAGAGCCGCCGCCACGGTGCTTGTTTGGACTGGTAGGTCCCTGGGGTATTCGTTGGGCGCCAGAGAGCGCCAGTTGTCGTTGTCCTGTTGCCTGGGGTGATGTCTTGTCCTGGGGGCAGTTCTGAGGCTTGGCCTCCATCTAAAAAATCAAGTCTTGTCTTTAAACCCTGGATAGCCGTCATCATTTTCTTGAATTGGTCCTGGTTCATGATGGTATCTGTTGACGTCTGCGAGGAAGTACTCGCGTTGTTGGCTTGTACTTCGTCGAGTACGTCCCGTAAACCAAGTTAGCCTCCGAGTGCACGGTTCGCCACGCGAGGGTCAATCAAAAGCCTTTAGTAACTTTATGTACAGTGGAAGTAGCAATACATGATTATAGAACTCTAGCCCCCTTCCCTTGATGAGGGTGTAGTGGGCCACTCTAGTATAGGTGTATATACCAATTATCCGTGTCTCCGGAGTGATGACGTCCTCAATTAGAAAATTGCCATTGTAATAGCCGCCGCGCCGCCGTATCGGCCGTGTTGATTGTGGTCGGCGTCCTGAGTGCCTGGACCAAGGCCTGATGGTAACCGGGAGCGACGGCCGCAATACTCCAAGGAGTCGCATCCAGGAACACCAGCTCTTCTGGTCCTCCTTTTCCGATGTCCCGTGGTGTCGGCCAATACCCTTCCTTGGACAGGACGTGCCTGCATAGAAACATGACCCGTGATACCCCGCCGCTTGTTGGGCCTATTTGTCGTTGTAATGCGGGGTGTCACTCACGATCTGGTTTATGCGCCGCTGAGCCGTTGCAAAGTTTATGGTGATATCCATGTATCGCCAGTCCAATTCCGGTTGAGCATCGAGTCAATTGTGTAAAATTCTGTCAGTATATCATTCCTCTTCTTTGTCACATTTGATATACTTGTGATTCTTTTCGGGTTATTTATTTAGCGTATGGCATTACACATGAAACACAATAATAATAACAATAATAATATAAAAACACACAAAAGCACAGATTCCGACCTTATTATAACTTTATGTCCAGTCCAGGCTCGATGGTGTAGTACTGAAAAAGTAGTTTGGGTCACCAATGTACGTTAGTTTACAATCTTCGACAATGTGCCTGATGGTCTGGTTCAATGTACCACAATCACAGCAAGGGTCTGGCCGCTTCCCTCATTTGTGCAGGTTGTACGCGCAAACTCCATGTCCTGTACGGATGCGGTTAATGGTCTTCCATATAAGTCGCGGTTGTTCAAAGCCCTTGATTTTCTTAACAGGATCAATGAAATCACGAACTTCGGGTACTCATATGCAATTTTAGATGGAGCAAATTTCGAAATTCCTAGTGTGGCTTTCAGAAATCTTGTTTTCACTCGTTCTATAGTTTGAACCCCCTATAGACTCACAACCTGTGGGTCGTGGGTTGGCGCCCTCGGGACCCCAGCTGCGTCGGGAATTCCGTCCACTTACTTGTGCCAGGCTCCTCTCTGTTATCTTTCCTGTCGACCTCCCTTGGTCAAATCTTGTTCTTTTACGCCCTCGACGGTATTAAGGTATCCGAGGCCTAAAGAGTCTTTCTCTTTCCCGCCTTAATTGGCCCTTGTCTCATCTCTCCTGAGCCCTCATTCTTCGAGGGGTCAGACCTCTAGTTTTCTTTTCTTTGTATCTCATGCCTTCTGCTCAAGGCCCTCAAGGTGGCAGGGTGTGTGTAGCCCCATCACTTATGGTGCACCCTGGATAGTGCTACTCCCTCAAGGGCCGTTCGGGCGTTAGCGACCCCAAGGGCTTCCTGAGCTGGATCCGGTTCTCCTCCTTCCATTGCCTTTGGAGCGGGCCCTCTCCTCATTCCTGTCTGCCTTTCTTAGCTCTCCTTCTTTCCAAGTCTCTCAATTCTTATTCTTCGAGGGTTGAGGACATTTTCTTTCCTACTGTCCTTTATTTACATTCTTCTCCTTTTTGTTTCCCATTTCCTCTTCTAGTTTGTAGGAGAGTAGTAGGTTTGTTGTGGGTTTCATTTGATCATCTCATTTGATCATCTTCCATTTTCACTATCACCCAAACCATTCGGGGCCGATAACCTCGATGTGACGCCCCTTAAAACAACAATTATCATCATCATATATTTTGAAGGTCGCTGTAGCTGAGATAATTCCAAATTGTATGTATCCCATATGTGAGGATAGGTAATACTTTAGACTCAAATAGTTTCATAGCTGAGGTTAGTGACAATTGCGTGATGTTTTGTACGTCATGTATTGCTATTATAGCAGCAGACGCTCTCTCTTTTACGATTATACGAAAGGATTTGGCTGTTGACTGGAGTGTTACTAGTAAATACCTGAAGGCATTAGTAATTTGCAAGGTATGGCCGTCGTGCTCACCTTGCAGGCACTGTGGGCGTTGCTGAATGTGGCCCCTGTGTATTCGTCTAGGGTTCTGAGGAAGGCGTTGTTGGCTCCGTAGGTTTGCTCGATTTTGCGGAAGGACAGGTGGAGTTCTATGGCTCCTACAGATGCAGTTTTCTAAAACGGAAGTATTGCTACCAGCCATAGCAATTTTCGGAATTGATGACTTGCCCAAATTCCTTCATGGTTACTTCTATATGATGGGCGAAGTCGTCTTTGAGCTCGTCCATGTCTCGTCCTTCGGAAATTGCAGGAGGGACCAAGATTGCTATCCGGTAATCGTCACCCTTGCAAAGCAGTGGAACGGAGGCCCGTATTTCTCTAAGGTTATTTTGACCTGCCTGATGTACGCCACTGCCCAATTATCTTGATTGAGCCCCTCAATAGCTCCTTGCATGCCCTCCACAAAGTATCTATCTTCCTCGACCTCAGTGTAGAACATTGTTTTCTGGAATGCCTGCTGGGTTTTAGCATAGAAGTTCTTGAGACCTTAGACCTTGTCGATGACTTCAGCTCCTACCGGACGAATGACCTCATCTCTTTCGCGATTACACCACTTAGAGGCGCCCAGGCAAATGTAGATGGGGTGAATCCCGCATACGCCTTCACAATATTACGAAATCCGTTCATCTTATGGGTGATTTCCAGCTCACCAAATGTCATTGCTTGCTCGTCCGAGAAATGGTGCAAGAAACGCATAGGTTTCTCTTCCTGGATTATCCCGCATGCGCGGTCCTCGTGCGTCTTGCACCCAAACCGCGGAAGACAACTTTCAGATCATTTTCCTTGGGGACCACTCTAAACACTAAGTAATCCTGTAAGTCGTCAAGGGTCACAGAATTCTCGTAATCCTTGAGGCATTCTATATGTTTGGTGGCGATTTCAGGAGTCAGGAGATAGACCAAGAGAAGTCAGACTTTGCCCATGTGCTAGGAGCATCCTGAGCGTGTGTCTGCTGAGTAGCTTCCTCTTCAGAATAGTGATGGTACTATCCTTGTCCAATCTGTCGGAACTCCATGCATTTACATTCAAATTTTGAATTTAAAATTTATTTTATCTTGAATTATTATAACAATGGCGGACACTACAAAACATCTACTAGAAAGTGCTCTACTGTAAAAACCATCGAAAAAGGGATTGAAGAAGGAGGTTATATAAAAAAAAGGAAGTGAAGAACGACATATAAGAAGCGGTAAGGGAGATTAGTGAGTGTTTTGATTTACTTGCAAGGAAAACCAAGACAGCTGTTAATCAAAGTAAGACTCCTCAAGTAGAGGTTATTAATTAATTCACTAAGACGCGCTCAAAAGAGCTTTAAACCTGTTATATAATACATTGCCATTTAGTTTAGTTTTCACTATAATCTCAGATGGTGTTTGTTCTCTTGCCACACAATATCAGGTGGTAACGGTCGCACAATGAACATATACCAGGTTGGTGAAACCTTTGAGTTCGGCAGATTTTGTGGTGAAAACCATGGGTATCAAGTCTGGTTACCATGTGCCTTTGATACTGCCCAGACTCAGTCCATTGTCGGTCTATCATTGCACTTGTACCTTAAAAATTGGGATCGATATCCTTCCTCTGCATTTCAAACATCTCTTTGCGGGCTCCGCGGAAATCTTTCGCCATAACCGACTTCTCCATTTATAAAGCACGACGAAGAAGCTCCCGAGAGAAATCAGGCCTTTTCACCTTTATATTATAACCCTCAAGGAGTTCCCGCACAACTCTAGTACCGTCAGGAATTAACTTCGAAATGAAAGCGGAATCAACACTAGCTTCCACCTCAGAAAAAAATCTCCTCATCCGATTCAACCCGATACCAACGCAACTTTGAGGAAACCGCGTAGGGCGTACTGGAAATTATAATTGTTCCCATACAATACCATGAAGTGACCTAATTCCGACTCGGATGGGGTCATCAAAATGCCGCTTGGGTTAAATCTGCACCCTCCACCGCTCTGAGGCATCATATACCACCAGGCGTGCGGAAGGATAACGGTTCGACCCACGACGAGGGAGGAATCCTCCACCAGTCGTCCGATTTTCAAATCATTTCACGTCTTCCGAAGCGAGGTCTTACCAATAATAATGGCCAAATACCATAATAGCCGTTCTCACATGCGAACCAGCACGCCGCGGGAAATCTTTATCCGCAGAACACTCGCAAAATTAATGATCGTACTTTGAGCCTCTTCAATATGTTTATGCTTCTCACTAGAAAGAAGCATAATTTGATCCTTAGGAATATAAGCTCCTCTGAGGAAATGACTCTGGCGATACTCCACAAAATCATAGCCGACAAAACACTTGCTCGCGTTCACGACATGGCCTGGCTCGTGAGCCAGAGCAACGCTCACTCGCCGAATCTCGTCAAATTCCTCCCACCCCCCCAAGGGCTCACATCTTGTGGGACGTGGGTTGGCGACCGCGGGGCCCCAGCTGAGTCCGGCATTGCTTCCACTTACTTGCGCCGGGCACTTTTTCCGTCTTCTAACCTGTCGACCTCACTTGGTTAACTCTTGTTACTTTCCGACCCCGACGGTATTAGTGTATCCGAGGCCTAGGGTTTCTCTTTCTTTCCCGCCTTAATTGGCCCTTGTCTCAACTTTTATAGTACCCTCTTTCTACGAGGGGTCAGCCTTCTTTTTCTTTTCCTGTTATCGGCTGCCTTATGGTCAAGGCCTTCAAGGAGGCCGGGTGTATGTATCCCCACCGCTTCTGGTGCACCCTAGATATTGCTACCCCTCAGGAGCTCACGGCTGGTGAGTTCCGGAGTTGGAGACCCTGAGGGATTCCTGACCTGGGCCCGGTTTCCCCCTTCTTTGCCTTACCTGTGTGGTGCACCCTCTCCTCTTTCACTTTCCTATGTGCCTTTCATGGCTCTCCTCCCTTCCAAGTCCCTCAATCTGCATTCTTCGAGGGTCGAGGGCATTTATTTTCCTCCTGTCTTTTATTTGCCTCATTCTTCTTTTGTTTTCCATTTCTTCTTCTAGTATATAAGTTGGTAGTTAATTTTCAGTTATAGTTTACATTTCTTTTTCATCCTCACGTTCTCTCAAACCATTAGGGGCCAATAACCTAGATGGTAGGCTTCTTTAAACAACAATTATCATCATCAAATTCCTCCCAGGAGAGACTCATTCCAATTACTTTCGCTATTTCTACCCGATCATCCCCAACCACCTTCCTCATCTCAATTTGCAGACGATCACGGAAGACTGGTGCTTCCGAAATAAGATCGACTGTGCACAAATTCTGCAAAGAATTGAAGAGTAGAGTGGTGAGTTCACCCGATGCATGAGACTCCAGCATAACGAAGTCGTCGCACGACACCGAACATGTGAACGCATCTGAATCAGAGTAATTTTCTACAGGGACGGCATATTCAGCGACACCTAAGACAAAGACCTTTACACCCGTCGGTGGAGCCTTTTTCTGCAACCCACAGGCCCGCTTTAACTCCTTATTTCGGTCAATCATCGTTTTTAACGAATCTGAAGAAACACGCACGACATACCCCCCCTACATCCCAGAAAGTACCGTGTATACGACCGATACCATATCCGCAATCGCTCAATTCCGAACGATCCGACTGCAAAAAACCTCAACATCATCTTCAAAGGCTTTCTTCAGGGCTCGTATAAGAGGACCTCTGAAGGTCTTCCATCCACAATGTGAGTCATATTCCCCAAAATCAACCGTTAGAATGAAATTCCCCGGATCACCCCTGCAGATGGCCAAGTCATAATCATCGACCAGTCTGGAATCAATGGATTCCCCCACACCGGAGGATATCGAAGCAGCCATAAATGGCGATTTGGGATGAAACGTGCCCCGACTCCCGATACCATGCTGAACAAGATGCGAACTGACCGCAACCTCGGCAGCCAAAGTTGAGAGAAGTATCGGATAAATTGTTCGAGTTAATTTAACAGGCACATCCCGGTTCCCCGTCTTCAAGGTGGACTCAGGCGTGCTGTAAAGAACGGACCTATCGTCAGTAAACACCTTCATCCCCTTAATCAATCCAACTCCCGCCTTCGTACCCAGAACATAGTTCTGTACATCATATTTACGTCGTATCCACACCTTCTCCGACGCACTCGTCGATCGATAATAGCCCAAACATGACCTCTCCCAATCGGCAGGTTGCATTGGGCGGCTGCCGCTTTGAATAGCTTCATGGTAAAATTTGAGGACCCTTTCCTCCATGCGCAGGGAAAAGTCATCCGAACAATGACTAATATCAGCACTCCGAGGCGCAGCCAAAAAATTATCCGCATGACCATACCCTCCCCAAATTGGAAGGGCCAATAGTAAGGACAAAAATGTATTTGTCTCCTATCCACCGGATTAAAATCGAAATACTGGGTAGATTATTAGCTTGGGAATAACCTAACCCCCAAGGGAAGATGATAAAGAAAAGGAAGTGGGATTCGGACTGGAGAAAAAGGATGGAGAAATAGGACGAGAGTCCAAAAGAAGTTATAATTTTAACTTTAAATGTACTCAAAGGTGGCTGCCACTGCAAATCCGCTCTCCGATACCTAAAGTGGGTAGGGACCTGGGCAAAGCTAACGGGAAACGCAGCTGGAACTTGGGCGGTTTGCAAGAGAGTGGCTTTAGTGTATTCCCTCTCAAACATACATATGCCTACTATGGGGAAGGGTGATGGTCTGGCAAGACAAAGAGTAACAGATTTATTGTGTATCTGTTCAAAGGAGTTTGTTTCTAAACAAGTAATTTGAAGAATGCCAATAATTTGAATCGGTTTCGATATTTTAGTTTTCGAAATTGTAGAATTCCTAAAGAGCGACCAAATGCTTCCAAGAAGGATAGGGATAAAGCAATTATACCTTGGGAAATAATTTTGGTAAGTATACCAATAGTTGCATTTAGAAATGGCTAAGCTTTTACCCAGCAAGGCGCCGACTAAAAGTTTAGACACTGAAAAACACTTATATTTTGAAAATCCAACCATAAGTGTTGGAGAGAATCTCCACAAGCAGGAAGCTGGCGTAGCGAGCTATGCTTGCCTTAGTGGCCAGTTAGAATTAGCTATTAAAGCTAAGAGAGACTTTACTAAGTTACCAACTAAGAGTTTTTGCTCAAATGCAACAAGTGGTGAAAACCCTATCAATAGATTTATTTGCATTAAGTGGGAAGAGTCAAGGAAGACAGGACCTTGCCTAACCATTCTGTTTGAGAAATGATAAATCCAAAAACAAATATTTAATTTATTTAACAATGTTGGGTAATAGTTTGGTAACAAATATGTAATTTTGATGTTGTAACAAATGGGGTCACAGACCTCCGAAAACATCTAAAGCTTGCGCCAGGCAATTAACAATTCTTTTGGTTTCAAACCTTTTATATACTTTAAAATCTTCGTAAGATTTTGAAACGATGAAGATAAATGAATGAAAAATTTAAAGATATCTAACGTAATTAAAGTTAGACAATAAATCAAGTACAAGGTGTGTACTTTAAGAATTTCTAGAAAGAGTAACAACTTCGGAAGTAACAACAACGAAAAGCAGGAAGAATAAAATAGAAGTTTCCATAACTTCTTGTATTAATGCTGAATTACTTTTAATTATTATACAAATAGTGCAGGTCACTTATTGTGAAACCTGAAGAGAACAATCGAAATGAAGTTTCTAAAACTCTTATGTTTAAGTAGGGATCACGAGAAAATGGGGCAAGTTTCCCTTTCGTGAAACCTAGAGATAACTCACTTATGAGTTGAAAGAGTTGTATTCCCAAATTAGAAGGGAGAAACAATATAATTTAAAGGCGTGTACTAGACACGAAGTTTTACAGACATTAATTCGTGGTACATAGAGCACAAAAAGGGAGGGCACTTATTGAGAGTGACACCTCATTGAAAAAAGACCTAAAGTAACAATTTTATTATTTTGTTTTTTTAGTAAGGGGTTTGGGAAAGATCAAATACGATAGAGGAAAAGTGTTCATGGCCGTATTTATAGAATTCGGACGAACGCGACGCGGATGAAAAGTTGAACAACCACTATTTTCACTATAGTCTGTTGAAATAGATGAAAAGTTCACTGTAGTAGCACAAAAAGTTTATGGCAAAGAAAGTTATTGCAATGATGGAAAATAACTAGTTACACTAGATATGCGAGAGTCTATTGCTTGAGAAAGTTGTAGATTATAGTTGAATGCGCCAGAGAAATTCCCAACGGAGGAAGTAAATTTAGATATTGATTAGTAGTTCATAAGGAAGATTCCTTAGTTTGAAAAAGTATTCCCACATGTGAGTGGAAAATACATGACAGTATAACTGGTAGATAGAGTGCAGATTCTGGAAGGTTCCAGAGCAATCATGACTGAAGGATAGGGCAAAAGTTAGTCCAGCGGTGGAACGAGCTAAGTATTTTATAGACAGTGGGTAAGTTAATGGTGTCCCACGTTGTGAGAAAATATCCCATTTAATAAGCATAAGAAATGCTGCTTCCTGTTAAGATTGGCTTAGATAGACGAAAGCCCAACTTAGAAAATCCCGCCAAGGATGATTATTGCCTCAAATATAAAAATCTCACACTGCCTATAAAATGATCATTAAAAAGCATGTAGCTATTTAAAATCCATTGAAATAAATTGAAGAACGTAGAAGTAGTACTTAGCTTTGCTTCATGGCGAAGGTGATGTTCCCTTTGACGGTTGAGACTAAAATTCTAACATGGCGTAGAATTTAAAAGTTTGCCTTTCGAGTTGAGGAGGCGAGCTTGAGTGGAGCTCTAACTGAAGAGGTCGACTTCCGACTTACAAGTGAGACACGCTCAACGAAGCACGGAGGGACCAGGGAAAGGAAAAGAATACATATAAGAATAACCAACATTGAAACGTTAATTTCTCTTGATGAAATG
Organism: Meconema thalassinum; assembly: GCA_946902985.2. Lineage (NCBI taxonomy): Eukaryota > Metazoa > Arthropoda > Insecta > Orthoptera > Tettigoniidae > Meconema > Meconema thalassinum. Next base: position 517,097,378 of record OX336392.1, read on the forward strand.
ATCTTCAAAGAGTTGATAGCAGGCAACACTAGCGCAGCCTGGAGGGTGAATAAGTAGACGAAGATCTCTTGATCACGGAGATGTTAGCTGGCGATGGCGACGAGATCTGGTGGCCAGATTGATAAAGAAGTCCTCTTGTCAAGGGAAGAATAGAAGAATTTCAGAGATTCGCTGCTAGATGACGCTAGGTGGGTCATGGAAGATATATCTCTAGAACAGACTCACAGGTAACATGAGAGACATAAACAGCAAGGAGAAATCAGAAGTTCACTGTTGGTGTTTGAGAAAAAGGAAGGAATGAACTATAGCAGAGAGAAGCAAAAGCTTACTCTATCTTACCGTGTATTCCAAAGAATACACCAAATTCAAGCATAACTCCGCGACACGACGCACCGGAATCATTTCATACATCCCCCCATGCTCTGAGTGAAATTCCTGCGACTCCCTGAACTCCCGATTTGGATCCCCAAAAACCCGAACTCGGGCATCCGATATAACCGCCTCGGTACTCTCCCGAGGGATACGGTCGCTCACCCATAAAGTCACCATCTCCACAGAAAAGAAGGAGCAATACTTTAAGATACAGACCATAACATGCCGCAACTCATTATTGACTTTTTTGGGCAAGGGAAGAAGATACTCCAGATATTCCCTAAGGATATCCACTTGACGGATTAAATCCTTCTGTCCCCGAACATCCACGGCGCCAAAACGTTCGCCTCCAAAATAAAAGAACTCAGCGAATGAGCAATCAGGATGAAAGTTGCATTCCAACCAAACAAGCCTCGACCTGAGTGGGAATGATATATGTGCCATACATCCGCCCGCTTGCGCAACTCCAAAAAAGGACAATCCGTCTTCATCCTCCGAAGCGTATATTTAATAGCCTTAAACCGAGTAGTTTCGGGTTGGTTTTCACAAAGAAAAACAACCAGTCAAGTAAACTAAAATAACCGTAAATCGCACACTCGATATTCGCCCGGCTTAAATACCAATCATGGAAAGGATGCTCAATATCTATTCGGCAGGGCTGAAGTAAACTCTCCTTTCCGACATCAGCATCCTTCAACTCGATCGTTCTGGATTCAAAATCCATTTTGCATCTACCGTCAATCCCCAATAAAGCACGCGTCCATGCTTTCTCGTCTCCTTCCCGAACATACGTATAACAAAAGAAACCGTTCTTTTCTCCCTCTTCATGCATCCGATATCTGCTTAACGCGATATTACGAGATTTCCCATGTCGTTTCCCCTGACACGCTGAGTCACCCATCCGTAACCCCGAACTAATGGAAAGGGTATATGAGGAGGAATTCTAACCGATAGGAATTAATGTCAGACGTTTCCGATTTCGGAACTTTCGTCCCATTCGAGAAATTGGTCGCTTCCACGAATGACTCAAAAGAGAAAGTAGCTGAGAGAAAGAATCAAAACTTTAAACATGCACCAAGAAAATTAAGAATCATGATGTGGAACATAGAAGGGCTAAAAAGTGCTATGAGTATGAGCCCAGAACACTTTCTAATAGGTTACGATAAGGCAATCCTATTGGAAACATTCGTCACTGATGACTGGCAACACCCTCACTTCTATGGTATTCAACTGCGAAAACGATGCTGTGTTGAGGCAGGTCCACCTCGCTCGTTACGGTACAGTGGTTGCTTGGCTACAGGCAGGAATATTTTAAATAACGTCATACTCTAAATGGCAGGTGCTTGCTGTAATTGGGAGAGTATATTGCGTCCCGCAAATCTGAACAGCTAATTGAAGTGATGGAAGCCATTTTGCAGTGTTGCTTTTCAGTTGGTCAACTCAAATTGTGTCCAACTACATTCGGCGGGAAACAATTACTAAGTCCTAACCTGAAAGCAATATTACATACCCAGGGCTCACAACTTGTGGGACGTGGGTTGGCGACCACGGAACCCCAGCTGAGGCCGGCATTATTCCACTTACTTGTGCCGGACTTCTCTTTCCTGTCGACCTTCCTTGGTCAACTCTTGTTCTCTTCTGATCCCGATAGTATTAACGTACCGTATCCGAGACTTAGGGAGTCCATCATTACTCGAATATGCCTTTGTCTCGTCTTTCCTGATACCCTCATTCTTCAAGGAGTCAGACCTCCTCTTACTTTTCATGATATATCGGGTTTAGAGGCCCTAACAGAGACAGGATGGTGTTCGCCCTAAGTAAGGCTTCTTGGTGTTTTTGCACAGGTCAGTGTTGTTGGAACCGAATAAGGCCCGTCGAAATATCATGTATGGCAAGGAATTAAGGCCTCTTGCTGTCTTTCTTTTCGTTGTCAATAGCCGAAAAAGTTAATAGTGGCCCAGAAAAGTCCATTGGCAATTAAGGAAGAGGGTTTTCCTTTAAAAGGGCCAAAAGGGGCGCTTGGTGCATACGAGTCCCTGGATTGACGTAAGGTGACCTCCATGGAGGTATACTGCAGCCCTCCCCCGGGGCCTCACATCTAGTGGGACGTGGGTTGGCGACCATGGGACCCCAGCTGAGTCCAGCATTGCTTCCACTTATTTGTCCCGGGCTCCTCTCCGTCTTCTTTCCTGTCGACCTCCCTTGGTCAACTCTTGTTCTCTTCCGACCCCGGTGGTATTAGGGTGTCCGAGGCCTAGGGAGTCTCTTCCCTTCCCGCCTTAATTGGCCCCTGTCTCATCTTTTCTGATACCCTCCATCTGCGAGGGGTCATCCTTCTTTTTCTTTTCATGTTATCTCCTGCCTTCTGCTCAAGGCCCTCAAGGAGGCCGGGTGTATGTAGCCTCACCACTTCTGGTGCACCCTAGATATTGCTACACCCTCAGGGGCTCACGGCTGGTGAGTTCGGAAGTTGGCCACCCCGAGGGATTCCTGAGCTGGGTCCGATTTCCCCCCTTTTATCCATTACCTCTGGGGCGGACCCTCTCCTCTTTCACTTTCCTATCTGACGTTCATGGCTCTCCTTCCTTCCAAGTCCCTCAATCCGCATTCTTCGAGGGTTGAGGGCATTTATTTTCCTCCTGTCCTTTATTTGCCTTAGTCTCCTTTTGTTTTCCGTTTCTTCTTCTAGTATATGAGTTAGTTTTAGTTATAGTTACGTTTCATTATCATCTTCACGATCACCCAAACCATTAGGGGCCAATAACCTTGATGTTAGGCCCATTAAAACAAAAATTATCATCATCATCATCATTCTGCAGCCCGCTGTGCCCTGAGAAATTCTAGTATTGTGAAATTGATATATTTCTATTCCACTAGTGCTGGGTGATGCATCCATCTGGGGTTCTCTATGAATGGCTGGATTAAAACGCAGTGGGCCATTTGCGGGCGACGATGTTCCTAAATATTGTTGAGAAGTATTGGCGTAGTAATGAAGTCGGTCTCCCATAAATCCTCTAGTGAAGGGAACTCTACCAAATCCAATTCGAGTTGGTTATACTCCTTGCGGTACTGTAAAGCGGGGAGCATTTGGCAAGATACCACCGCCGTTTGGTGGTCCACTTGGTATGAAGGCTCCATACCGTCTACTACGTAGGCCTATGGTCCAAGGTTGTTGAGGAGGAGCCATATGCCTACCACCGTGTAGTACACAATTCCTGAGGTGTATCTATTGTCCCATGTCGTAAATTGTAACGTCATATTTCGGGACACATTATTTACAATATTTGTTTTACCACGAGTGTTCCTCTTTCCTGGTACACGTTTAGAAGTTTTAGGCTTACCTCGTGAGGTTTGTTGTTTCCTCATGGGTGTTGTTGGATTGAGTCCATGTATTTCGGGGATGACAGACTGGTATATTGGTGAAAAGGGGGAATTATACAACGCTGCATCTAACCTGCTCTCTTTACCGTATATGGGTGCACTTGAAGACATTGGGTAACCGGTCTCGGAAGAGTGCACGAAACGGGTGCTAATAGATTGTGCCAGGTTGTATGTACTAGGAACTCTAGAGTCTACACCTGGTGTGGCACACACAAATGATGCTGACGATAGGGATGGAGGATTGCAGAATTCAATGCCCTCCCTAGGAGTTGAAGAAAAGTCTAACCTCCACCTTCCTACAAGAGCAACCAGGAGGGTTTCGTTGAGAAGATTTTGTGCTCCATTTAAACCACTGTTGAACGAGGTGCCTTGCAACGAGGTGTTAGAATAGCCACGAGGACAAAACTGGTTGTAGACGGGTTGGCCTAGGTAATATGCTGGTTGAACCTCACTTGCTGTAGTTTTTTTTTTCTTTAGGGAATGGGGAAAATCTTGCCTGAGACGCCCTTGTGGGAGTCCGCACTCCACACAAGAGTGTGGGATTCTTACCCACTAAAAACCACACACCCTTCTCCCACGACGTGTGTGTCTCTACCCCGGAACCGCTCTCGCATTACTTCTGGGCAGCGTCATGAGTGAAGCCTCTTCCTTCAGTCTTCTTAACAGCATTGTCGCTCATTAGCATCTAAGTCGCTTTTTTTTGGCGCAATGTACTTTCCACATACAATGCTACCTGATCCCAGGATTCATGATTTTTCAGCATTAAATGGATGAAGTTGTCTGGAGCCAGTTCTCCCTGCTCAGCTTCCAAGCATCTTCTTTGTGGCCGCCAATGGACACAAACAAAGAAAGTGTGGAAGGCGTCATCCATGACATAGCAGTAAATGGACACCGGACTACTCGCTAGCTCTATTCTGTGTAGGAATTTCCGGAAGTATCCGTGACCTGTCAGGAACCGTGTTAGGTAATAGTTCACTTCACCATGATTCCGGTTTATCCAGTCAGCTAGGGATGGTATCAGTCTCTTCGTCCATATCCCTCGGGAATCATCTTGCCATCTCTGTTGCCAGTGATCCATTCTGTGGCTGACAGCTAGCTCCTTTGCTCGTTTCATTCCCAGCTCTCCTTGGGTACGCCAGATCTCTTGTCTTTCTAAAGCTAGTTATTCAAAAGGAGCTACTGCTGCTACTATGAGAACCACAGGTTCAGACACCGTACGATATGAACATGCAATTCGTAAGACTGTACTGCCGCCATCTTTCTTCGATACTTTTCAACCTTCAAGGACTCAGCCCAGATCTCAGATCCATATAGAAGGATCGAGATGACAGTCGACATGACAAGACGCCGTTTACTGTGTTTCGGGCCACTAATATTGCCCATCAGTCTACTCAATGCAGTCATGGATTTTGCCCCCTTATCTGTTACCCGCTGAATATGGTTCCAGAATGGGAGCTTGGTATCAAGAGTTATACCTAAATATGTTCTGCTCCTAGATGTATCGATGACTATCCGCCACACCAGCATCGGCACGAGGGTATCAATCCTTTTTCTTGTCAGAAATACAATTTCCGTTTTATGGTCTGCCAGTTCTAACCTGTGATTCGTCATCCATTCTATTACCCGCCGCATCACTTGGTTCAGTTTCAATTGAGCCATCTCCAAGTTACGGGTTACTATCAAAGCAGCCACATCATCAGCATAGCCCACAAGTGTCGCATCTTCTGGCATCTCTAGCCGTAATAAACCATCGTACGTGATGTTCCAAAGGTTCGGACCATGAACGGACCCTCGCGCTGCGCCAGCTGTGAGCCGATTTGTTCTCTGGCCATCTTCCGTATCATATAATAAAGTGCGATCTTTCAAATATTCTCTCATATTGTTCATGAGATACTCTGGTAGCTTGAAAATTCTCTTGGAGCACATCCAACATATCACTCCATCATGCCGAGTTCAGAGCATTTTTTTACATCTAAGGTCACAAGAAGCGTCACCTTTCTGGAGTAATGATTGCCCATTTGTGCTCTTTCTGCTGTGTTCAACACTTTCCTCACTGCATCAATCGTGGAGTGACGCCTGCGGAATCCATGTTGACTATCGGATAGATTGCCAGCTAATTGGACTGCCGAAATTATTCTGGGCAGTAGAAGCTTCTCTAAACCCTTACCAGCAGTGCCCATCATGCATAAAGGTATGTAACCCCCAGTTTTCCCTTGACTGATTAAAACCAGTCGAGCTATGTTCCAGTGAACACTAAAAACACCCGCTTTCAAGCAGTAATTGTACATTATCAGCAGTAGATGAGGGCAGAATTCAGCTATCACCTTTAGCACTTCTGTTGGAATACCATCTGGTCCAGGGGCCTTCTTATTTCCAAGAGAATTAATCGCTTTCGTCAATTCTTCGGATGTAAAAAGTGGTACATTTTCAAGCTCCATTCCACTGCCATCGTCCATCCCCTCTGGATGATCGGGGAGTAGTTTATCCACTATGTCTTTCATGGTTTGTGAGTCCATGATCGGGCTCGAGAGCGCCCCAAGTTTCTTCATGACAATATTGTTGTATCCCTATAGGGGATACACCCCCATTACACTCTCTCCCCCATATTTCCACGTCATTTAACACTACTCCTAATACACCATAATTATCCATAATCTAACACATCTCAATGAACTCACACAACCTCACACATGACCCGTCTTGAACTCACACGACCCCCAGACCAGTAGCTGCTTGCATGGAATGTGCTGATAAGGATTAGCTTGCAGCACCATAATTATAAAAGCAGGCAGTCAGAGGTAGTCAGGGTCTGTGTCCACCGAATCTCTGAAGGTCTACTTCGTGACAGCCGCCATCTAGGGTAAGTGTGCTTACGGGTTACATCCTTTACATCCACCACTTACACTCTACCCCTTTTACACTTTGTATTAGCCTTATTTAAACGCTAAGACCAGTAGCACTGAAGTCTGGCCTTTGGAATAATTATACTTCACTATAATCTCTGATGGTCTTTGTTCTCTTGCCACACAATATCAGGTGGTAACGGTTGCACAATGAACATATACCAGGTTGGTGAAACCTTTGAGTTCGGCAGATTTTGTGGTGAAAACCATGGGTATCAAGTCTGGTTACCACGTGCCTTTGATCCTGCCCAGACTCAGTCCATTATCGGTCTATCATTGCACTTGTACCTTAAAAGTTGGGATCGATATCCTTCCTCTGCATTTTAAACATCTCTTTGCGGGCTCCGCAGAAATCTTTCGCCATAACCGACTTCTCCATTTTTAAAGCTCGACGAAGAAGCTCCCGAGAGAAATCAGGCCATTTCACCTTTACATTATACCCTCAATGAGTTCCCGCACAACTCTAGTACCGTCAGGAATTAACTTCGAAATGAAAGCGGAATCAACACTAGCTTCCACCTCAGAAAAAATCTCCTCATCCGATTCAACCCGATACCAATGCAACTTTGAGGAAACCGCGTAGGGCGTACTGGAAATTATAATTGTTCCCATACAATACCACGAAGTGACCTAATTCCGACTCGGATGAGGTCATAGAAATGCCGCTTGGATGAAATCCGCACCCTCTACCGTTCTGAGGCATCATATACCACCAGCGTGCGGAAGGATAACGGTTCGACCCACGACGAGGGAGGAATCCTCCACCAGTCGTCCGATTTTCAAATCATACCGCATCTCCCGAGGCGAGATCTTACCAATAATAATGGCAGAATACCATAATAGCCGTTCACACATGCGAACCAGCGCGCCCCGGGAAATCTTGATCCGCAGAACATTCGCAAAACTAATGATCGTACTATGGACATCTTCAATATGTTTATGCTTCTCACTAGAAAGAGGCATAATTTGAACCTGAGGAATATAAGCTCCCCTGAGGAAATGACTCTGGCGATACTCCACAAAACCATAGCCGACAAAACGCTTGCTTGGGTTCACGACATGGCCTGGCTCGTGAGCCAGATCGACGCTCACTCGCCGAATCTCGTAAAATCCCTCCCAGGAGAGACTCTTTCCAATTACTTTCGCTATTTCTATCCGATCATCCCCAACCACCTTCCTCATCTCAATTTGCAGACGATCACGGAAGACTGGTGCTTCCGAAATAAGATCGCCTATGCACAAATTCTGCATAGTATTGAAGAGTAGAGTGGTGAGTTCACCCGATGCATGAAACTCCAGCTTAACGAAGTCATCACCCGACACCGAACATGCGAACGCACCTGATTCAGAACAATCTTCTATAGCGACGGCATATTCAGCGACACCAAAGAGACAGCCCTTTACGCCCGGCGGCGGAGCCTTCTTCTGCAACCCACAGGCCCGCTTTAACTCCTTATTTCAGTCAATCATCGTTTTTAACGAATGTGAAGAAACACGCAGATACCTCCCTACATCCCAGAGAGTACCGTGTATACGACCGATACCATATCCGCAATCGACCAATTCCAACCGACTCCGACTGCAAAAATCCTCAACATCATCTTCAAAGGCTTTCTTCAGGGCTCGTATAAGAGTACCTATGAAGTTCTTCCGTCCACAATGTGAGTCATATTCCCCAAAATCAATGAAATTGCCCGGATCACCGCTGCAGATGGCCAAGTCATAATCATCGACCAATCTGGAACCAATGGATACCTCCACACCGGAGGACATCGAAGTAGCCATAAATGGCGATTTGGGATGAAACGTGCCCCGACTCCCGATACCATGGCGAACAAGATGCAAACTGACCCCAACCTCGGCAGCCAAAGTTGAAAGAAGTATCGGATAAATTGTTCGGGTTAATTTAACAGGCACATCCCGGTTCCCCGTCTTCAAGGCGGACTCAGGCGTGCTGTAAAGAACGGACTTATCGTCAGTAAACACCTTCATCCCCTTAATCAATCCAACTCCCGCCTTCGTACCCAGAACATAGTTCTGAGCATCATCTTTCCGTCGTATCCTCACCTTGTCCTACGAACTCGTCGATCGATAATAGCCCAAACATGACCTCCTCCAATCGGCAGGTTGCAATGGGCGGCTGCCGCATTGAATAGCCTCATGGTGAAATTTGAGGACCTTTTCCTCCATGCGCTGGGAAAAGTCATCCGTACAATGACACAATGTCAGCACTCCGAGGCGCAGTCGAAAATTTATCCGCACGACCATACCCTCCCAAAATTGGAAGGGATAATAGTAAGGACAAAAGACGTATTTGTCTCCTATCCACCGGATTAAAATCGAAATACAAGCATAACTCCGCAAAACGTCGCACCGGAATCATTTCATACATCCTCACATGCTCTGAGTGAAATTCCTGCGACTCTTAGAACTCCCGATTAGGATTCCCAAAAACCCGAACTCGGGCATCCGACATAACCGCCTCGCTACTCTCCCGAGAGAAACGGTCGCTCACCCATAAAGTCACCATCTCCTCAGAAAAGAAGGCGCAATACTTGAAGATCCATACCATAACACGCCGCAACTCATTATTACCTTTTTTTGTGCCAGGGAAGGAGATACTCCAGATATTCCCTAAGGATATCCACATGACGGAATAAATCCTTCTGTACCCGAACATCCACTGGCGCCAAAACGTTCGCCTCCAAAATAAAATAAAAAACTCAGCGAATGAGCAATCAGGATGAAAGTTGCACTCCAACCAACAAGCCACCAAACAAGCCTCGACCTGAGAGGGAATGATATATGTGCCATACATCCGCCCGCTTGCGCACCTCCAAAAAAGGACAATCCGTCTTCATCCTCTTGTTGTAATGTCACTGGATTTGGATAATAAAAGTGCGCATATGGATAAATGTCGTGCGGATGCGGATAAGGTTTTGCCTATCCGCGAAGGGCACTAACCATAAGTAGGCATGGAACACCATTATTATATTATTATAATTATTTAATCTCCAAAGTGCAGTGAACCCTATTTTACCATAAGGTATGTTAGGGTAGTAGTTTATACAAAATATACAATATCTGTGATAAAATGTAATACATAAACAATAAAATAGACAAGAACAGAAATGAAAAGATAAAAGTATGATAGGCTATGTACAATCCTTAATACTAGAGGATTAATTATAATACCAGATCATAATATCTACAATACGCGTGTTAAACAGACATTATCAAGTTATATGATTTTAAATGCATAATCAATAAATTCTGAAAATTGATAAGAAGCCTTAAGATTTAGTTGATTATATGGCTTCGGTTTCAGTCCTAACGTCACAAGTGTCCCAATCAATAGTACCTGGTCTAGTCATCAGATGGTTCTACTTAGGCTAAGCTGTTACGTCTTTTTTGTTTCTTGAGCTGTTAAATAGTACATTATGCAACGAGCCTATAATGGCTATAATTAAGACAGGAGTATCTTTATAAAACGAGCGTATGCGAGTTTTATAATTTCCATACGAGTGTCTTAATTACCATTATAGGCGAGTTGCATACGACTGTTTATGTTTGACGATAATTATAACTTTATTATATGTTTTAACATAAATATTCATAAATATCTGTTTAGATTGTCACTAGAATTTTGTGATCGGGTGCTGCGCTGAGTATAGGATATCTCTGATTTCCAAGCTCTTTGACCGACCGACGCATGCGCTCCGTGTGCTTCAATGCCATACGTGCAGATTGAACACCAGTATTCAGTAAAAATGTCACCGAATGCGTTTGAAAACAACGCGCTGTGTAGAAATTGGATTTGGAGATATTAAGGTACAGTGCTATTTCTTGTCTCATATTCACCAGTTTATTTACGCGAACATATGGACGGTGCACTTTCGGTAATTTATACAGACATGTTGGATTTTGAGTGCATGCGCGAAGGTATCCTTATCTAATTGGTCAAACAACTGTTTCTTGAGCTGTGATTGGTGGGAGAAACTGTTTCATAATGAAAAATAGTGTTATAATGACCATCATTATGATACAGTTTTCAGATATATAATAGTCAGGGTCGAACATAAACAACTTATCGTCATGAGCGTTATGGTTACATTACCTGCTCTTACACAGAAGCAAGATATCCGTAAGACATGTATAACTGTCGACAATAAGTAATCAATTTAGAAGCCATTGGTGAAGTCTACAATGTACGGTGATGAAATGAGTACCAGAAATACTAATAACAATAACTTAATTATAATAAAACTAGAAATTCAAATTATTAATTACTCAGACTCACGGCTAGTGGGACGTGGGTTGGTGCCCACGGGCCCGCAGCTGAGTCTGGCATTGCTTCCACCTACCTGTGTCGGGCTCCTCTCTGTTATATCTCGCGTCGACCTCCGTTGGTCAACTCGTGTTCAGTTCCGACTTCAACGGTTTTAGGGCATCTGAGGCCTAGGGAGTCTTTCAATTTCCCGTTTTAAATCGCCGTTGTTTCATCTTTCCTGATACCACATTTTTCGAGGGGTCTGACCTCGTCTATTCTTTTGATGGTGTCTCCTGCCTTCTGCACAAGGCCCTCAAGTAGGCAGGGCGTGTGTAGCCCCCACTGATCTCTATACATGGATCACTGATGGCAGCACGAGAAAGGTCGGCGAACCCATTCTCGAGAGCTCCTTATGGGGAAGCAATGATAATCTAGTCAATTTTAAATCGTAATTAATGGTGCCTTGGAACAAATAAAAATATAGAGATACTAGCAGAAGTACCCGCTCTTCGAATGGTCTTTGGTATTAATAAGCAGACGTTATCAATTGAGATACTGTTCCAATGGTTAGGGGCTTGTCATTCCTTCATAAGTTTATCAGAACGAAGTTAGTTTTCTGGGTATATCGCAGTCACTGTTAATTTAAGGGCCGTAAAATGTGGTTTTTGGAGACCCTTTATGGACTCCCTAGTTTTGTGTCACACATTGAGAAGCGCAACATATGCTTTGGTCGTCCTTCTATGATAATTTTTATTTTTCGCTATTTTAGCATGTATTTTAAAAAGTTGTTCCTTATACCCATCCTTCTATGAGAAGTACGTTGAAGAGTTTTCTAAATGATTGGTGTATTGACTCATGGTTACAATACCTAATTTTACGATGCTCCAAGCACCCGAACATGAATTATAGGCGTACATGAACATAAAGATATATCAACCACACAGTATCAAACAAAATCATCTTTACGATGAACCCGTTTGTTGACAAAAAATATGATTAGTTAAAATGTGCTCTCAAATTAAATTCACCTAACGTGAACTTCCTGACGTGAAAATAATATTGAAAATCTCGTAGACGAAACGCAATATATGTCAAATTAAAATTGACCCTCACCGTTGTGGAAAGTCCCCATACCCAGGAAGACCCCTTTAATAAATTATAAAGGCTCGTGGTGCATGAACATTCGGGATTTTTAGCCTCCAATGGCCCAAATTCCCAAGAGCTGCAAAAAACACAATTCCAATTCAGGAATTTTTGAAAATAATGTTGCTGTTTGGAGATATAATAGACCTTCTGTACAACATATCGCATATCGCAAGTGTAAGTCACGTGTAATAAATCTTGGGTACCCCTTGACCCCCTTAATTCGCATTGTTGAATTTTAAAGTCTATGTTTGATTCCACGATAACCTTATAGCAATTTGCAAACTTTAACAGAAATTTAATAAATTGAGTGGCATTGCTTCTTACAGAAATAGATGGAAAGTTGGATGTTACCTATTGTGGCACTGTTATCATGGTTACCGAATTGCATTACTTCATTAGTTTCTTCTTGTTCTTCTTCTTTCGGATGGGCCAGCTAAGGACCACGACGTTCAGCTTTGCGAGGGACTTGATGTTTTCCCATTATTCGCGCATTCTCTGGCTATGTTTCTCCTTCCTCTCTTTTGTCCAGATAATGCCAGTTTTCTTACAGGGTGGTCTGTCCTGAAAACTTTTCTTTTTAAGTATCTTTCTGAGATGTGATCGGCTTCGAATATCACTTTTCATTATCTTCAGTTCTTAGATATCCTTGTTAACTACTGTTAGCGACGGTGTCACGCTCTTTCTCTTCCCCCAGTAGTTGATAAGCCGGTTGGTTAGACTTGTTGGGTTCATCCATGAGACATGTCCATAGAAAGCCAGAGGTCTCTTCCTGGCCATATCTGTGATTTTCTCAGTATATCTATATAGCTCCTGATTTGGTCTTCTTCTGTACTCGTCAACTATTTATTAGTTTATAAAATAAAAGAGTGCCATATCCCCTCCAGGGACGTAGGCGACCTGAATAAGAGCCCTTGACTAAGTCTAGGGATCACTAACCAGGCATACCGAGCCGGAGTTTGCGTGAGGTAGGGTGGCCAGTTCCTTTCCACTCCTCCTCCTACCATAGCATCCGGAAGGTTCCCATTTTGCATCACGAGGCTTGGAGAGCGCGTACCAGACCATACCAAAACATTTAAATTCTTGGCAGAGCCGGGGATCGAACCCGGTACCTCGGGGGTGACAGCCAACAATGCTAGCCACTGCGCCACGAGGTGGTCTTTATTAGTTTTATTAAACGAAATTAGTGTTTTGGGAATATCCCAGAAACGTGGTTTTAGAGCCTTAAAACGTAGTAGCCACTGAGGGGCTGAAAATGAGTTTTGCTCGTCCATGTACGCCATAATATAATAATAATCATAATAATAATTTAATAATATAGGGATATAATAGACCTTTAGTACCCCTTGACCCCCTTAAGCGCATTATATACGTATTGATGAATTTTACGGCTTAAGTTGGATCAGTGATAACCTTACAGCCGTTTGCAAACGATCACAGTAATGTAATAAATGGAATGGCATTGCGTCTTACAGAAATAGATGGACTTCTGAGATAGTGTTGCCATGGTTACCGGCTTGCATTATTTCAATAGCTTAATAAATGAAATTAGTTTTCTGGGTATATCTCAAAAACTGTTGGTTTTAGGACCTTAAAATGTGTTTTTCGGGGCCCGTAGGGCTCCCGAGTTTTGTTTCTCACATTGAGACGCTGAAAATTAGCTTTGTCTCGTTTTTCTACGCCCATTTCAGCATGCATTTTAAGGGGGTACGTCCTCTTTTAAGAGAGGTACGGAGAAGAGATACATCAATGATGGGAGTCGTGCCTCTGATGGATATCAGTACCAAATTATACGTAGATCCACCAGGCCATTCTCGAGTTATAAGGGAACAAAGTTGTCCACAGACAGACAAACAAACAGACAGACTATTTTTTTGTGCGAATCCATCATAAAACAGTCTGAAACGCGTTAATAACGCAAATTTCCGTAGAAATTCAGTAAAAACAGACAAACTTTCATTCTTATTTATATAGAGCTGTTCGCTCATAGCATAAGGGCATTGGGGCCACTGACACGTGATTCCGAGGTCAGTAAATCTCCGGAATAGCAATAATAATGAATGTATAATAACGGCTGACCAATCAACTTAGGGGCTGAGTACACGCAATTAGCGATTAGTAACAGAGTAAGGAGTGAAAAACAATTTCTGGAAACATTCTTGTAAATTGTATATACAGTGCATATATGCCACGAAATTATGCAGTCTTCAAATGATGTACCTATAAACCTAGCTCACTATACAGGCCTAGATTCGACAAATCGTAATCGGTGTTTGGTAATGTATTCCTGTTTCCATGAAATAACCAACACTTCCCCCAAGTAATCCCAGCACTCTACTTCAAATACTACAGCTTTTAATCACGCTAGCAGCACAATAAACTTAATAATAACGGGAAGTATATCAAAGCCAAAAATGCACACTAAGCCAAACCCATTTCACTCCTCAGCTCCACATAAAACTTAAGTTAACTAAAAACCTACTCAAAATATACTCTCCCCACCGTTTTACAACTATTAAGCGAACTATTCGCACCCAGAACCGAAAAACCCTGAAATGGGATCAAATTTAAAAAGTAATAGCCTAGCCCGATCACGTCTGCTTCAGCACCACTGTATATGTATACTTAACTTCACAATAACTTCCAAATTACGGCTAAGTGACCTATCTGCCTGAGAAATAAAGGTGTTACCGGCTTGCCTGGGATGATGGGTCACCAAACCGGTACTTAAAACTAAGATTTTACGCTTTAAATAACCAAATTTAGCCCATTTTACAACTACTAGAACTGCCAGTATAAATACATGTTGAACATCAAACTACCAGTAACCAATCACAGAGCCGGATTCGCAATATTGCACCATGCGCTCGCTGCCATCTTGCTATACCTGTCATCTTCTATTCGGCTTACTGCTGCCCCATCCATGTAAAGAGATCATTGGTAGCCCCACCACTTATGATGCACCCTGGATAGTGCTACCCCCTCAAGGGCTCACGGCTGATGAGTTCGAGAGTTGGTGACCCCGAGAGTTTCGTGAGCTGGATCCGTTTTTTACCATTTTCTATTGACTTTGGTGCGGGCCCTTTCCTATCTGTCTTTCATTGCTCTCTTCTTATTTCCCTGACCGTTTGTACTCGTTCTTATTCCTATCTTTTAGTATATTAGTTGTAAGACAGTACAGTGGTTTAGAAAAGTATAATAACACCCCCTTAAAAGTGTAGATTGTCATTGCCAAATACCTTTCTAATATCAAGTCATATGATACGCATGGGGTTTTATGTATCGAAACTGAATTGTTTAGGTGAAAACTAGAACTCCGTATGGTAGGTCTTAAAGATAAAAAGGTATTGATTATTTTGTGTTTTAGTAAGTGAATAATATTAACGAAATAATTTGATATAAACAACAAATAATTTGCCAACCAATTGGGGTACAATTGTCATTTTTGGTGCAAATGCTGCACTACCCATAAGCTTTCAGCATGAGAAATCAATTTTATTCTAAGAAGAGTTCTGCTTGACCTAGCTTGGTTGGAACATCTAATGTTTTAAAAGGTCAAATTTGATAAAGTAATAAAACTGTAACTAAGCAACAATCCCCCACTGACGGGTTATTGAAAGTTTATTGTTGTCGCCAACTGTTGGGAAGGCAGGAAGGAGCATTAATAATAAAACTGTGTAATCACAAGACAATGAGGCGGGAAATTGTAATTGTATTAGGACTGGAGGCCAACTGGGGTGTCACCGTGTCCCCCACCGCAAAATCAACTGACGGGCTGTCCTGACCTGACCCATGCATTCGAAGCCGGCGTCGATGCAGACTATTCTAGCCTATCAGCACGAGGGCTTTGAGACTAATGTCCAAAGGGGTTTCGACCAACTGCAATTGTGTTAGGGTGATTGGGTGATTTAAATGAAATCAAATTGGCCAGAATGTGACCTGGGTGCATGAAATACAGAATGTAGAAAAGATATTAAAGATGAGTAGTTCTGGAGAAGTCAGATATTAGAAGTGAAATAGAAAGTAGAAAGTTCTTAAGAGAAGAAAAGGTGTGATATAGTAGTAGGTTTGATCTGTCTGTTAGGTAGTCAGCCCGAAGGCTGGTTGGATCCTCAGAAAGTACCGCCGTTAGGTTATGTGGGTAGATACCCACAAAAACCAAAGGCAGCGTTATATTGAGGCGTACTAGGCAAGACGAGGAGTGAGGTAGTTTGTCATTGCTTTCCTCACTGAGTTAGTACAGCAGTACTAACCCTATGAGTAGAGCCTTTCACAGCATCCACAGGCACTGACTGTGCCCTGAATGTCATTACTAAGCACCACCCATACCTCAGTAGCTTCCGTATAGCCTAATCACAGCCATGAGTGAGACTGAGACATCGGTGAAAAGCCACATTTTACTCTAGCCTGTGCCAACAGACAAATGCAAATCTACTGCATTCATCTAAAGATGGCAAACAGGCCAGCAGGTTTGATATGAAGAGGAAAATCATTCTATAATAATGCGGGGTAGTATATTTCTATGGAATATACGTTTTGTTTGAGTTAGCAGTCACTGCTCTTTGCTGTTGTTTCTTTTCATTCACGTCTTTTATTTCCCTACTCGTAGACATCAACAGGGACTTCTCCTGTATTTCTGTTTCTTTGTACACTTGCTCATCCCTTTGAAAGTTTGTTTCAGATGTGCATTTTCTTTGTAACCTCTCCACAGCTCTCCACGCGGTAATCTGCTGAAACATTGGTATTCTACCTAAACAATCTAATGGAATATTTATATAGAATAGAAGGCGGTGATAAGACCTGGGTTGCAATGTGGTGCCGCGGATTTGCCTTTTGATGGTATTTTTTATACTTTTTTAGGGATCATCGCATGTTTTCAAGGATTGTTGGTGTTTGTTCCTGTGATACTGCATGTTATCTTGCGGATTGGTGTTATTTTGTTGGGGTGGTTGAATCAATTTGTATTTGTGTTTCAATATCACAAATAGCAGCCATGTTGTTTGACATTGATTGGATATTTCGTAGTTCCTAGCGTCAATGATCGTGAAATTCCACAGCCACCTTGATGCCTAAGACTCCTGGCGTCTAGTACCCGCGCGCATCTATATGTTGATTGATCTTTCCTGAAGACAATCAATGGACAAATATATAAGGTTATGGTTATTAATTCAGAAGGCAGTGATGTGACGCAGTAATTAAGCTGTCTAGAAGATATAACAAAATTATTGTATTAAGGTACGTAGGAAGTCAAAAGTGGTGTAATATCAAGTATAAAGATAATAGCTATTTATAACAGTGTTATCCACGGGAAATTTCAAAAGATCACGTATAAAAGTAATATTAACAAGTTTAAATTCAAACAATAAGAGGCTTCCATCTTGTCAAAGATAACCTTAAGTAGATGATGTTATGCCTAACCAGTGTATGGAGTTGTGCGACATCTGCCAGGAAGATATGAGTATCAACAAGAACTCGATGCAGTGTGAAAAATGTAGCAGATGGCAGCACTTTGAGTGCACTGGGTTTACCAGAGGTGAGCTCGATATCGCGAAGAGGAAGACTTGCAAACTTACTTGGCTGTGCTTAGACAGCAAATCGGAAGTGCTGAGGGCGCCGGAACTTGAAGAAAGAATAGCGCGAAAGTTGAAGGAATATATGTCAAATATGTTTACCCGAATGAGAACTGACTTTGAGAACGTACTTAAGGAAGAAATAAAATCGACAATAACGAAAGAACTAAAAGACAATCTGCACCGTCCAACAGTCATTAAAACAACTGCCCTTCATCCGCAAGGGGGACACGGAACCAGGAATTACTCAGGATAACAAGGTTGGTTCTCAGAATGTGCATATTTCGGCACAAACACAAGATAAGGACAATTTGCCTGATTTGGAAAGAGAACATCGGGACACGATGGTAAACAATTGTATCATTGAAACCCAAATTATCGAGGTCTCTCAAGAGGAACAAGGCACATGGGAGGTACTGAAAGGAAGAAGGTATAAGAAAGTGGAGCGACATAATGCAACGCTCACGAACGATCATAACTCCCAACTCATGAGGGTCTTGGAATTATCAAATAATTCTTCCCAAATGGTCCAGCGAAGTGTAGGTGGTAGGGAAGAAATTCCTCACAGCAGTAAGGATACTACATCATCAATAAGACCAGAACAAAAGCCTACTGCTAAAGCAGAATGGGTCGAAGTCGCTAAACACGGATGGAGCTCTTATTTAACATAAATAAAAACTCCCACATTCATTCGAACGAAGCGATGCGCTTCTGGAAAGGAGAATGATAAAACGTGCGGCTCCCCGAAGAGCATGGCTATACATTGGCCGATTGGATCAAAATACTTCAATAGAAATGATAAAGAATCACCTAAATAACTTGAAAGTAGAGGAGATCATAGAATGTGAACAACTTCAAACAAAAGAAACAATTAAATCCTACAAAGTGGTTATTCCTCTCAACGATATTCAAAAGGTCATTGATCCGGAACTCTGACCAGAAAATGCCATAGTGAGGAGATATCGTCTCTTTCGATATCAGGGAAAAGAGGAATATAACACTCAATTTCGACAGCAAAGGCAGGGAGCAAAGTTTGATGATTAACTCTCCTCTTTGGAACGTGGAAGGTTTAAAAGACACTCTAGAATTAGCTCCGACAAATCTCATGAATGATCAAGACATTTTAATTATGACTGATATCCTTGCTACACATATAGTAGACTGTTTCATGGAGTTGTCCCCCTGTGGGTGAGGGGTTTCGAACACAACCACGTTATCCCCTGCCTGTCGTATGAGGCGACTAAAAGGGGCGACCTTTGCTATTCTTTTAGGTTTCCGACTTGTCTTGCGAATTGGACCTCCCGTGGGTGGGAGGGATGGAATACACTCACACGTATACCCTGCCGGTCGTATATGTTGACTAAAAGGGTTTCTTGGCCCAGGTCCCCTTTACGGGTTTGACAGCCAGCTCTAAACGCCCCAACGTGTGCGATATAACTCTCATTAGGTTATATCGCACTTCTTTTCCGTTCATGTTTTTGCGGTCTGGCACTCAAAATTATATGTGCCTGCTGTCAGGGGAAGGGCCACCTAAGTGTGCGACTACGCTCGAGAGCCTGTTCGGTCTGGCCACACCGACAGGTGGGTGCGCCATGTACTCTGCAGTAGTATCCGCCTGACAACGCAGGTCCCCGCACAGCTGCATGCCTGTGCTGGAAAACTCTCTAGTATATGCCAAGGGGTACATGCCTGTATGGCATGTCAAACATCTGACCCCCGGGCAATGCCTTCCAAGCTAGACGGACCTTGCCTTGGCTGGGTAGCGCCTACAGAGACAACCTGTGATTGGAGTCGGAGGGATTCAGGGAGGAAGAAATGCCCATGGGGAAAAGCGCATCTTCCCCCAACAGGGTGGTCCCCCACCCAAGTCTTTAAATTTTGATTCCCTAAGGGGTTCTACTCCTTGGGGACAGTCTGTACGTTCGAATATGGGTGCTAATACCCCCAAGTTTCTGGTCGCGACCAGAACCGATGGGGATGATTTCAAGCTGGTCAAATCGATTTTGTTTTCTCGCCACAAAGAAGGTGTCTATGGTGAGCTAGAGAAAGTACAAAAGATGAGAAACGGTAGCTTGTTGCTCAAGACCAAAACAGCTGGGCAGGTCGACAAACTATTGACGTGTGACCACTTTGGCGAAATTCCCGTCAAAGTGGAAAAACATAAGTCTCTCAATCAGGTTCGGGGAGTTATCTTCCATAGGGACCTGATTCTGAATACTGACGAGGAACTCAAGGAGGATATGAGGCACCGTCACGTGACCGATGTCCGGCACATTACGCGCAAGGTCAACGGTCAGGACGTTGACACGGGTGCTTTCATCATTTCCTTTGAGTGCTCAGTACTCCCGGAGAAGGTTAAGTTCACAAGCTATCGTTGCGATGTCAGGCCGTACATTCCGCCACCTATGCGATGTTATAAGTGTCAGAAGTTCGGTCACATGGTATCTCGTTGCTCAAACTTGGCAAACTGTGGAACATGTGGTAGGGTACCTCATGATGACGGAGCAGTGCACAAAGCCCTATCAGTGCACCAACTGCTCTGGATTTCATTCTCCTAGGGACAGGGACTGTCCTGTGTTCTTGAGTGAGAAGAAAATCCAAGAGATCAAAACCCTGGAAGGTCTCTCCTACCAGGAGGGTCGCAAGAGGTACCACACTACGATTGCTACTGCTCCCACGATTGATTATCGTAAAATTATACCCGGCCTGGTTCCATCAACCTCATCGTTTGCACCAGCTGTGAAACCCTCAGTCTTGACTCCTACGATCCCGAGATCAGCACCCGAGAACTTGAATATCATCTCGAAGGTGGGTCCTGTCCCACCTCCGACCACCACACAGACTGTGCAGGTTAAGGGTCCTCCGCTCGCCCAGCAGGGGGGGGGGGAATCCAAGACATCTCCCCCACCCCAACGGTCGGCGAAAGCCGCGCCTAAGCCGGCGGAGGCGGCATCGTCGACCAGGGCCAGGAGTAACTCTCTTGGCCCGTTTAAACTTAGGAGAGAGGCGGGGAAGACGGGATCACGTACCGCGCGATCCCCTCCCCCTCCGAACAAGGGGAAGCCATCCGCCCCACCAGTTGCGGATACTTCTGCGCCTGGGGACGTTTCGGTCCACAGGTCTGCGCGCTCCCCGCGGAGGTCCCCTGTCGCCAACATGCGTCCCGGATATCGTCCGCTGGGTCGGCCCGCTCCAGGTCCCCACACGAGGACATGGAGCTTGTGGTCAACTGATAATGGTTAAGTTGTAGCTTGCTACTTCTTTTCCTTAGTTTTTTCAAGTTCACACTATGGCACTGTTACAGTGGAATTGCAACAGTTATGACAGGCATTTGACTGAGCTCCGTCAGCTCATAGCCCAATACGCGGCGAGTATAGTCTGTTTACAGGAAACAAGTCTCAGGCCTGACCATCATACTGTCCTGAGGGGTTTCCGACTATACTCGAAAGAGCGAACAGACGCCACCCGGGCCTCCGGGGGTGTCTGCACTTTAGGTCGCTCTGATTGCTATAGTGAAGAGTTTCCGTTAACTACTCCTTTGGAAGCTATTGCAGTTCGCGTGCCATTGCCTGTTATGACGACTGTTTGTAACTTGTACCTTCCACCGAACCAGCTCCTTGATATTAACATTATTTTTGATATTGTAGATCAGCTTCCCGCCCCTTTCCTATTCGTGGGTGATTTCAATGCACATCACCCGCAATGGGGATCACCATCTTCGTGCCCCAGAGGCATGGACGTGGAGGGCTTAATTCAAGGACTGGATTTATCATTGTTAAATACGGGGGAAGCCACTCATTTTAGCTTAACGCACGGCACGTACTCACACATTGACTTGAGTGTGTGTAGCAGTGCGTTAGTTCCCCATTTTGGTTCGTACGTACACGATGACCTCTGTGACAGTAACCATTTCCCGATCGTTCTTACTCTTCTTAGCCAAAAGCCCGTGTCGTTCCCCAATCGTTGGGTACTTAAACGGGCCAATTGCCCATCATTTACAGAACGCGCTGTATTTGATGATCTGGGATGCCGGAGCATCGATGACGAGGTACAGCACATCACTGATGTGCTTCTTTCTTGCTGCCGCCGAGGAATCTATTCCATCCT
Source organism: Meconema thalassinum (assembly GCA_946902985.2). NCBI lineage: Eukaryota > Metazoa > Arthropoda > Insecta > Orthoptera > Tettigoniidae > Meconema > Meconema thalassinum. The sequence continues at coordinate 517,119,124 of OX336392.1, forward strand.
TTTCTGGGACTCCTCGTCGCAAACTCGTCCTCTGCTGGACAGAGGATATTGCGGCGGCAATAAGAGACCGTCGTCGAGCTCATAAGCAGTACCGACGGCGTCCAACCATGGCCAATTTGGTGGCGTTTAAGAAATTTCGTGCCTAGGCACGGATTCTTATCCGCCAGAGTAAAAAGCAATCGTGGGAACGGTATGTGTCGTCTATTACGGCACATACCCCCTCCTCTCAAGTGTGGACTAAACTACGACGCATTTCGGGAATTCAGACATCTTCTACTGTACCGGGAATTTTCATTGATAATGAATTGGTTACAGATCCTTATCGCGTTGCAAACCATCTCGCCTCGTATTTTGCCGATATATCCGGTTCGGATAATTATGCCCAAGATTTCGTTGCTTTGAAACGCGAGGCAGAACGCTTGCAGCTCTGTTTTGCTTCCCGCGCTTCAGAGGAGTACAACGTGCCCTTTACGGAGTGGGAACTCCGCGGAGCGCTGGCGCTCTGCTGGGACACGTTTCCCGGGCCGGATAATATCCACAACCAGATGCTTAAACACCGCAACGATGGGAGCATTCGTTCTTTGCTCAGGGTGTTTAATCGTATCTGGTTGAAAGGTGTGTTTCCAGCGCAATGGCAGGAAGGTAAGGATCCCAATTTGACTGGGAGTTACAGACCTATTTGTCTCACAAACGGTCTGTGCAAGCTCTTTGAGAGGATGGTCAATCGGCGCCTGGTGTGGGTCCTGGAGAAACGAGGACTCCTGTCTGAATACCAGTGTGGTTTCAGGGCGTCTCGGTGTACCAACGACCATCTAGTACGCCTCGAGACCGCCGTACAGGAAGCTTTTCTCCGGAGAAGGCACCTGGTCGCTATTTTCTTTGACCTCGAGAAGGCCTATGACACCACTTGGGTAGATTATTAGCTTGGGAATAACCTAACCCCCAAGGAAAGATGATAAAGAAAAGGAAGTGGGTTTCGGACTGGAGATAAAGGATGGAAAATAGGAAGAGAGTCCAAAAGAAATATAATTTTAACTTTAAATATACTCAAAGGCAGCTGCCACTGCAAATCCGCTCTCCAATACCTAAAGTGGGTAGGGACCTGGACAAAGCTAACGGGAAACGCAGTTGGAACTTGGCTGTTCTCGAGAAAGCTGCTTTAGAGTATTCCCTCTCAAGCACACATATGCCTACTATGGGGAAGGGTGATGGTCTGGCAAGACAAAGAGTAACGGATTTATTGTGTATCTGTTCAAAGGAGTTTGTTTCTAAACAGGTAATTTGAAGAATGCCAATAATTTGAATCGGCTTTGATAGTTTAGTTTTTGAAATTGTAGAATTCCTAAAGAGCGACCAAATGCTTCCAAAAAGGATAGGGATAAAGCAATTATACCTTTGTGAATTATATTGGTAAGTATACCAATAGTTGCATTTAGAAATGGCTAAGCTTTTACCCAGCAAGGAGCCGACTAAAAGTTTAGACAATGAGAAACACTTATATTTTTGATATACCAACCATAAGTGTCAGAGAGAATCTCCATAAGCAGGAAGCTGGCGTAGCGAGCTATGCTTGCCTTACTGGCCAGTTAGAATTAGTTATTAAAACTAAGAGAGACTTTACTAAGTTACCAACTAAGAGTTCTTGCTCAAATGCAACATGTGGTGAAAGCCCTATCAATAGATTTATTTGCATTAAATGGGAAGAGTCAAGGAAGACAGGATCTTGCCTAACCGTTATGTTAGAGAAATGATAAAGCCAAAAAGAAATCTTGAATTTATTTAACAATGTAAAAGGAAGTAGTTTTGTAACAAATATATAATTTTGATTTCTATAAACAATTGGGGTCGCAGACCTCCGAATACATCTAAAGCTTGCGCCAGGCAATTAATAATTCTTTTGGTTTCAAACCTTTTATATGCTTTAAAATCTTCGTAAGATTTTGAAATGACGAAGATAAATAAATGAAAAATTTAAAGATAACTGACGTAATTAAAGTTAGACAATAAATCAAGTACAAGGTGTGCACTTTAAGGATTTCTAGATAAGTATCTTAGAAATAATAACAACTTCGAAAATAACAACAACAAAAAGCAGGAAGAATGAAATAGAAGTTTCTATAATTTCTTGTATTGATACTGAATTACTTTTAATGATTATACATAGAAGATTATTCAAATAGGGCAGGTCACTTATTGTGAAACCTGAAGAGAGAAATCGAAAGGAAGTTTCTAGAACCCCTATGTTTAAGTAAGGATCACGAGAAAATGGGGCAAGTTTCCCTTTCGTGAAACATAGAGATAACTCACTTATGAGTTGAAAGAATTGTATTCCCTCATTAGAAGGGAGAAACAATATAATTTGAGGCGTGTACTAGACACGAAGTTTTACAGAAATTAATTCGTTGTACGTAGAACAAGAGAGGGAGGGCACTTATTGAGAGTGACACCTCATTGAAAAAAAGACCTAAAGTAACAATTTTATTATTTTGGTTTGTTAGTAAAGGGTTTGGGAATGATCAAAGGGGATTGAGGAAAAGTGTTCATGGTCATATTTATTGTATTCGTACGAGCGCGACGCGGATGAAAGTTTGAACAAGCACTGTTTTCACTATAGTCTGTTGATATAGTTGAAAAGTTCACTGTAGTAGCACAAAAAGTTGATGGCAAAGAAAGTTATTGCAATGATGGAAAATAACTAGTTACACTAGATATGCGAGAATCTATTACTTGAGAAAGTTGTAGATTATAGTTGAATGCGCAGAAAAATCCCAACGGAGAAAGAGATAATTCGTTATTGATTAGCAGTTCATAAGGAAGATTCCTTAGTTTGAAAAAGTATTCCCATATGTGAGTGGAAAGTACATGACAGTATAACTGGTAGTTAGAGTGCAAGTTCTGGAAGGTTCCAGAGCAATGATGACTTGTTTAAATGGGTAGGGAATCCCTCGGCGGAAAGCTAGATTATATAGACAGTGGGTATTTTGGAAATATCCCTCGATGTGAGATAGCATCTCAGAAAATCTTTCATGTTGAAAGGTAGACTTGATAGTTTAAGTTAGATCAAGAAGATCTCTTGAAAGCAGTTATTTTCACATAGCAATTTTCACTGTCTATAAAATCTAAATAAAAGCATTGAGTCTTTAAAAGGCGATGAGAATGAGGTTAAAACCTGAAGTCGGTACTTATCTTTGCTTCATGAAGAAGGCGATGTTCCAGTTGACGGTTGATACTAAAATTCGAACATGGCGTCGAAATTTAAAAGTTTGCCTCTAGAGTTGAGGAGGCGAGCTTTAGTGGAGCTCTAACTGACTGGGTCGACTTCCGACGTACAAGTGAGAGACGCTCAACGAAGCATGGAGGGACCAGGGAAGGGAAAAGAGTGGGGGTAGGACACAAAAGTGATACATATAAGAATAGCCAACTTAACAGTTTAAAAAAGATCTTCATGATGAAATGGTCTTCAAAGAGTTGATAGTAGGAGTCACTAGCGCAGCCTGGAGGGTGAAAAATTAGACGAAGTTCTCTTGATCACGGAGATGATAGCTGGCGATGGCGACGAGATCTGGTGGCTAGATTGATAAGGAAGTCCTCTTGTACAGGGAAGAATTGAGGAACTTCAGAGATTCGCTGCTAGATGACGCTAGGTGGGTCATGGAAGATATATATCTAGAACAGACTTTCAGGTAATATGAGAGACATAACCAACAAGGAGAAAACAGAAGATCACTGTTGGTGTTTGAGAAAAAAGGAAGGGATGAACTATAGCAAAGAGAAGCAAAAGCCTACTCTATCTTACCGTGTATTCCAAAGAATACACCACCACTTGGCGTTACGGCATCCTCTCTACCCTGCATCAATGGACATTCCGAGGTAACTTGCCAGTCTTTATTGCGAATTTTCTGTCCCTTTGCCTATTCCGTGTCCGAATAGGGGGTACATATTCGCAATATCATGTACAGGATAATGGAGTCCCACAGGGATTGGTGCTTAGCGTAACATTATTTGCGATTGCCATGAACGGTATAGTCGCTGCCGCTGGTCCGGCAGTGGTACCGTCGCTATATGTAGACGACTTCGCTCTACATTATAGTGCACAAAATATGGCGGTCGCTGAACGACAGCTACAACACGCTATTCGGAGAGTGGAACGCTGGACACTAGAGCATGGCTTTCGGTTCTCACCCACTAAGATCTCGGTTGTCGATTTCTGCCGAAAGCGCACTCTCCATCCTGATCCTGAGCTTTATCTGGGCAATGTAGCTTTGCCTGTTGTTGCTGCGTACCGGTTCCTTGGGCTCCTTTTCGATAATAAGTTAACGTGGGAGTCACACTTGCGGTGTTTGAAAACTGCCTGTGCTAAGAAGCTCAAAATGTTGCGGTTTCTTGGCGGCACATCGTGGGGGGAGGGGGGGGGGGCGGACCGCACAGTGCTCCTACGTTTTTATAAGGCACTGATTTTATCTCGATAAGATTATGGCAGTGTAGCATATGGTTCGGCCCGTAAGTCAGTGCTTGTTAAACTGGACAGTGCCCACCACGGCGGTGTGAGGCTGGCGACGGGAGCCTTTCGGACGAGCCCAGTCGTCAGCTTGCTCGCCGAGGCTGGCGTACCTCCTTTACACCCGAGGCGCCAACAAGTACTGCTGACCTATGCTGCAACTATTCGACAGATGCCACTTCATCCAAGCTATCCATGTTTGTTTTCCAATCCGAATCGCCGGCTGTATGATGCACGCGCCCGAGCCACTCGGCCGCGGGGATTCGCTTGGATGACTTATACCGGCAGTTCCGATTTCCTGCTGTCTCCTGTATCGTCCGAGTACCTAGCAAGGCCCTTCCGTGGATGGTCTTTCACCCCGATATCATCATGGATATGCACACAGCCCCAAGTCGGACACGGACTCTTCCGTCCATCGGAGGCTGTTCCAGTCCGTGGTGAGCCGGTATCCAGGATCGGGGCTTCTATTTACGGACGGTTCGAGAGTAAACGAGAAAGTAGGTCGTGCATTTGTGGTTGAGGATCGTCGGTTTCTCTTTTCACTTCCCAAGGCCTGTGGCGTGTACACAGTGTAGCTCTATGCCATCTTAGAGGCTCTGCGGTATAAGTTATCAGACGATCACCAGCACTTGCTTGTGTGTACTGACTCTCTGAGTGCGCTGCAAGCGATCGATGTGTGTTTCCCGAAGCATCCGTTGGTCCAGCGTGTGCACGACCTGCTCATCAGTGCGTCTAACGCGGTAACCGGGGTGACCTTTGTGTGGCTTCCTAGCCACATGGGTATTGCGGGAAACGAGCTTGCTGATCAGGCGGCGAGAGAGGCAGTCGCACTGCGCTAGCTACCGTATAAGGTACCTGCTAGTGATGCGCGCTCTCAGTTGCGGCATTCGATCCTGTCGCATTGGGAGGAAGCGTGGCGTGCCACGCCTCCACCCAACAAACTGAGAGGCATCAAGGAGACATCGAAGGTGTGGAAATCATCCTTCCGATATCTCCGGAAGGAAGCTGTGGTACTCTGTCGACTCCGGATCGGCCATGGGATTGCTACGCACTTCCACTTGCTAAAGAGAGAAGACCCTCCTGTGTGTACTTAAGGTGCCCATCTAACTGTGGCACACATTCTCTTGGAGTGTGTGGATCTGGCCGATCTGCGAAGGACTCTCAAACTGCCTAACACCCTCTCCCTTCTTCTTCGTGATGACGGGCCGTCAGTAGACCTCGTCATCCGGTTCTTGAGGGAGAGTGGTTATTTTTTAGGTTTTAATGTAAGTTAAGACTTTTAATTCAGGTTAAGTCTTATTTTATGTTTTTATTGTGTTCTATTTTAATGTTCACTATGCCTTATTTGTTTTATTGTGTTTTACCATCCACCTTTTTTATTCAAATAAAGCATAATTTTTGGGGCTCACTGTCTTTTTTATATAAACCGTTTTCGTTTCATTCATAGCAGTGTGCTGTTTTTATCTTCATCCTTTCATTTCACGCCATTTCATTTCATCAGGGGTCGATAACCACGATGTTAGGCCCCTTAAAACAACAATTGTCATCATCATCATCAGGGAGTTGATCTGATAGAAGAGGTACAATATTAAGAACTGGAACTAACTATTTACAAGACAAAACTGCACAGATCAAAAGGGTTACACAATCCACCTCACCGAAAGAACTACGATGCTTACTATGGAATATAGAAGGACTCAGAAATGCTATAAATTTAGTACCCAGAAGCAACTGTATTGGATATGATGCAGTAATGCTCACAGAGTCTTTCCTAACATCCGAATCGACAGATCAGGAGCCATATTACTCAATTCATAGTTTTGCATCTCAAGCGGATAAGGGAAGACCAAAAGGAGGAATTACTTGTTTCATATCTCCAAGAATATCCCCCTTCAGAGAAATACATCAAACTGAAAATGTACTGGTCATAAAGACCGCAGTATGCTTTCTAATTAGCGTGTATTTTCAACCAGATTGGACACCACAAGACATAATAGAAGAAATTAGCACTGCAATCACGGCAGTCGCAGAAAAAGATCCCTTCAAAATCCTCAAACCAAGACAACCCAATTTTCCTCGTCAACTACCAATGGATGTATGGGAGAGACACTTAGTTAATAACCTACAAGCAAAAGAGACTAGACCACAAGGAGCATCCAATGAGGTTATTCAAATACACATTGAACCTTTCACTATGGAAGAAGTAGAACAAGTAGTTCGGCAAGGGAAGGACCGGAAAGCTGGAGGGCCAGATCAGTTATTCAACGAGCACATTAAAGCCAGCTGGACCGTATTCAAGGAGCCTATAACGGAACTATTTAATGGGTGCCTCTCACTAGGAAGTATTCCAGATAGGTGGAGAGAATCAACAATAAAGGGGCTCTATAAAGGAAAGGGAGATGCTAGCAACCCCAACTCTTACCGAGGGATAGCACTGGAGAGCAATCTACTGAAGATATTAACGAAACTAGTCACAAATCGTCTCACGAAATTAGTAGATCACATCATTTCCGAAGAGCAGTTCGGATTTAGAGCTGGTAGATCCACCATACAAGCCATTAAATGCCTGAAAGACAATATCGAAGATGCTCTCAATATGCCAAAGAGGAAGCTCTACGTCATCTCTGTAGATTTCTCTAAGCATTTGACTCAATCATCAGAAGGATAATCCTTGACACGTTAGAAGCTATGACTGGGAAACATCACATTCTAGGACTGCTGAAGGGCATCCTATCCGAAAACTACGTTAAGATTTGTGATAACATCACCATATCAAGTCCCATCCTACAGACAATAGGCATATTGCAAGGAGACCCGATTAGCCTTCTGTTATTTAATGTGGCAACTCACGATGTCGTCCAAGCAATCAGTAAGTACCGTGTAAAAATCTACATGTATGCAGACGACATGGAGCTAGTGTCACAACACCAAGACAGCCCTCAGGAAGCTTTCAACGGACAAAGAGTATGGTCTAAAACAAAATGACCTGAACCTAAATGAGGATAAAACTGTCAAAATGATATTTAGGAGAGTAGGAAGGTTATCAGCACATGAAGGGATCATGTGCAACGGCAGAAAACTAAACATAGTAAATAAGTTCAAATACCTGGGGAAGACTTTCCAGACCCGCGGAAACGTTTTCTCCGCACATATGAAAGAAACAACTTCAGCGGCCACAATAGCAATAAGTGATATTGCACAAATCAACCAGATATCCTTAAAAACAGCAATGAAGTTATTCAGACTAAAAGTAACCCCGGTAGTAACATATGGGCTTGAAATAATTTGGGAACATCTGAACAAAAGAGATCTAAATTGCATTGAAATAGTTAAGGCAAGTCTCCTGAAAAGAGTTCCAGGAGTCTCCAAGTTTACGGTATCAAGACTAGTATACGAGATGGCGAGAGAACCCTTTTTCCTAGAGGACCTGAGGTACCAGCTGATGCTCCCCTCTACAGACAGCTACAGAGAATTACTACTGGAGCTAAGAGACAAGAAATATGGAGCGAATTCTACAATTCTACGTGACTGATGCTATGACATCAAGCAAATGGTCAGGATTCGGCTTCGAATTAAGACACGCCATCACTAGATACGCAGTGCATGGCTTTCATCACAAAGTGTTCTGTAAAGAAATTCCATGAACCCGGTATGGATTGTTCATGTGAATGGTGTGGGCGATATCATGCCCTAGACTGTCAAAAGAGGAACATCTCACTGACAAGGCTTAGCACAGAGTAACACAAGCACTTATGCATATTGTGTATTTAAATTTTATTTTTGTATGGCCATTGGCTGCTCTAATAAATTATTATTATTGTTATGGCTGCGATTTGTAGGTTAACCAAATAGGTTATTGGATGCTGATTAAGGTGCTATTTACTGATATTTGATCCATAAGGACTTTGTCTTTTTCTGTATAAATATTCGCAGGGAACGGAAAATTGATGATTGAAGATTATCTTACCGTATAGTATTTCTGGAGTAGCGGTATTCAATGTTAAAATGTCAGACAAAAACACACATAACCAGACTCAAAACTCTGATTCATGTCGCCCAAATAGTGCTACTCCAGTCAATACCTGTGATAATTGTGGGAAGACGTTTAAATCTGTTGCAATTCATGTAAGTAAAGCACATCCAGAGGTTTATCGTAGAAGTTTAACGTCAAAATATAAGACCACATATCAAAGTTTGCATAAATCCGATGAAGGTGGTAGTCACTTGATGAATGAAGAAATTGATTATGTATCAACTAGCGCTAATAGCGAAGGTGCGGCTGAATTAGATTCCAAATTAGATGCTATAAAGGAATTTGAACGAAAATTCACGGACGTCATAACTAAAGGTGATATTAAGCTTTTGAGACAGTTAGTGTTGAACTAACGGAATTCTTGGCTGACGCAATCAGTTAGCTCTCAGGACCCAAACATCCAGATATTCGCTATTATAATGCGCGGAGAAAACGACAGGGGGGGGGGTCATACAACTACATATTCTAAGACGAAAAATCCATCAAGGTTAACAAACCGAAGCAGAGACAAAACTAGGAGAAAATATCAAAAGAAGTTGCGCAATATCAGTATTTCAATCAAAGGCGCTAAGTCGTACGCATGATTATGAATAATCAAAATGGCACAGAATGTAGAATTCCCGTATCCACAGTTTACGAACACTTTCCAAGATTTATATGGAAAAGAGAATGAATTAACACGCTTGCAACCAACAGAAGCCGTTTGTACAGAGGAAGACATTGAAATTGAAGATTCTGAAGTTCAGCTCTTGGCAGAGTACGAGCAGATACAGCAGCTGGTCCTTACCGAGTAATTATCAGAGCTGTGAAGGAACTTAAAACATCAAAAGTGTTGAGTCTCCTTGCAAACGCTATGCTCAAATTTAAGAAATGCCCCGATATATTCAAAGCAGGAAGAACAGTACTATTCCACAAAGGAGGATGTGCTGAAGAAATAAGTAACTGGAGACCTATCACCATATATTCAGTAATCAGACGTATTATAGAAAAAGTGATTGACAGGCGACCACGTTCATTCGTAGAGTTCTCCGTACATCAAAGGGGATTCATTAATCTCCCTAGTACACATGTTAATACCTCAATTATTAATGGTGCCTCAGGAATGCTAAAACAAAGAAAACTGGCTGCTGTGTGGTGTTCCTGGATTTTTCAAAGACATATGATAATATTTTCCATGAACATCTTAAGCGGTGCATTGATCGAGTAAATATGCCAAACAACTTGCAAGATTTAGTAATCGACCTTATTTTAGGAAATAATACCAAAGTTGAATGTGGTATTAATAATACAGTGAGCATAGAGCTTAGGAAAGGCGTTGCTCAGGGCTCTTCAATCTCACCTGTTTATTCAACCTGGCAATAGATGATACTGTTACGTGCCACCCCCCTAGTGGCACTTTTGTTAACTGGATCACGGTGGGTTGAAGCACAACACAGGTTGTTCCTTTAAATGAAATAATTAACTTTATTGCGGCCAGAACATACACCACTCATCAGCAAATACAAACAAGTAGAACCTCACTCCAGTTTCCTCAAGTCTCTTCCTTGAGCGCTCTTGCCACTTTCACTTGTCAACAAACCACAGAAGTTAAACCGTCCTAATTAGTCCGGTGGCCTTGACAGAAGCTACCTGCACCTCTTCCTCAGGTTCACCAACCACAGTTACTTACGGTAATCCGCTACCCGCTGTTTCGCTGTCCACAAGCAGGGGAAACGATGTCACTGGATTTCGTAACTCGCACGGCTCTTCGTCACCACACTTCTGTCGCACTCGCTCAAAACACACACCCACAGAAAAAAAAAACTCGGTCCCCTCACTGTTGAAGCCGCTTCTATAGCAGTCCGGTGACTCAATAAATGCTTCTAGATCCATCCAGGGTTCACGGCTTCTCGAGGTTTCCATCGCTGGCTCCGTCACGAACATTCTGGACCATCCCTTTGTCCTAGTAGCCCTGTTGCATAAGGCACACGCAATACACGAGGCAGGGCACAGCCCAGCCCTGGGGCAGTTGTGACTCATGCGGCGAGCGATGACAAACTCACAGCCGTAACACCACCCCCTTCCCAAAAAGACTGATCGTCCCGATCAATCATTGGTCCGTCTGTGTCCCTCCGTAGGCTGCCAGGCGATCTCGATGCACGATCTTCATCTTCGCCCTCGGGCTCCGCTGGATCCTGTAGACGACATCGTTGATCCGTTTCACGACTCGGTACGGTCCCTCCCAGGACTTCTGCAGTTTGGGTGACAGGCCTTTCTTCCGTAATGGGTTGAAGAGCCAGACAAGGTCGTCCTCGTGAAATCCGCCGGCATCCGTCTGCTGGTCGTATCGGGTCTTCATTCGGCCAGTCTCGATCCGCAGTTTCCTCCTCGCGAACACGTGCACGTCTTCCAGTTGGTCGACCATTTCTTGACAATACTGGCTTACCGGGATCGGATCATTCCCAGGTCGGCCGAAGGCAAGATCGACAGGTAGACGGAGCTCCCTCCCAAACATGGCCCGGGCTGGTGTGCACCCGGTGGCTTCATGCACGGCGGCGCGGTAGGCCAGGAGAAATAGTGGAAGATGTTTGTCCCAATCCCTCTGATGCTCGCTGACGACTATACGGAGATGGTTCTCGATGGTGCGATTGAATCGCTCTACCATCCCGTCGGACTGAGGTTGTAGCGGCGTTGTCCTTGTCTTCCGGATTCCCAGCAGCTGGCATAGATTCTGGAACACCTGCGACTCGAAGTTCCTCCCTTGGTCGGAGTGCAGCTCCAGGGGTACTCCGTACCGGCTGACGAATTCCTTCACCAGGGTCTCTGCGATCGTCGCGGCTTCTTGGTTAGGGAGCGCATACGCCTCCGGCCATTTGGTGAAGTAGTCGCTGACGACCAATATGTAGCGGTTCCCTGCCTCGCTTAACGGGAATGGCCCAGCGACATCGATGGCCACTCTCTCCATGGCGCCGCCCACGTTGTAGGTCTTCAGTGGACCCCGTCGTCTTCGTCCTGGGCCCTTGCTGGCTGCGCAATCGTGGAAACTCGCGCAGAGGTTCTCCACGTCAGTTCGGCACCTGATCCAGTAGAACCGCTCTCTCAGCTTCTCCAGGGTTTTCTTTATCCCTAGGTGTCCACCAGATGATCCTCCATGGACTTCCTTCAGGACTTCCTCCGTCATAGCCTTTGGAACGACGACTTGTTCCCGAGATGTCTTCCCGTCGGTGCTCCCCAGGTACGGCATATGAGGCCATCCCTCACAACCAGCGAGTCCCACTGCGCCCAGTAGGACTTAAACTTTGGGCTGCAGTCACTCACAATGTTCCACCCGGGTCTGGGGACACAGGCCCTCTTCCATTCGGTTATCAGTCCCAGGTCATCATCTTCTGCTTGTGCCCGCGTGAAAGATTCGCGGCTCCAGCTCCCTTGAAGTTCCACGGTAGTCCTTCGGCACTGTATCCCGGTGTTCTCCTCCCTTCGGGCACAGAAGGTGCAGTCTTCGGGGCACCGTCTTCGTGACAGGGCGTCGGCGTTAGAATGCAGTTGGCCTTTCCTGTGCTGAATCTCAAAATTGTACTGTTGAAGCCTCTCTAACCATCGCGCGAGTTGACCCTCGGGCTGCTTGAAGTTCAGGAGCCACCGCAGGGATGCATGGTCGGTCCTGATGTGAAATTCTTGCCCGTACAGATATTTGTGGAAGTGTTCAATGGTCTTCTCGATGGCGAGCAGCTCCTTCCTGGTGACGCAGTAGTTCCTTTCTGGCTTTGATAAGGCCTTGCTGAAGTAGGCCACTACTCTCTCCTCGCCGTCCACTACTTGCGACAGGATCCCCCCTATGCCAAAGTCGCTGGCATCGGTATCGACGATGAACTTTGTTCCAGGTCTGGGGTAGGCCAGAATAGGCGCGGTGCACAGAGCCTGCTTGAGTTGTTCGAAGGCACTGTGGCATTCTGCTGTCGACGTGAAGAGTTGGTCCTTCTCAGTCAGTCGATGTAAAGGTTTGGCGATGTCGGCGAATCCTTTCACGAAGCGACGGTAATAAGTGCAGAGTCCCAGGAAGCTTCGTAGTTGGGACTTGTCCTTCGGAACTGACCGTTCCCTCACAGCTGCGGTCTTTTCTGGGTCGGTGCGCACCCCTTCCTCGGAGACAATATGCCCAAGGTACTGGACCTGCTTCTGGAAGAGCTGACACTTCTTGGGGCTCAACTTCAGCTGGGCAGCCCGTAGCTTCAACAAGATCTTCTTCAGGTTGCTGTAGTGCTCCTCGAAGCTTTTTCCCAGAACGATGACGTCGTCTAGGTAGACCAGGCAGGTCTTCCAGTGTAGTCCCCTCAGAATGGACTCCATTAGCCTTTCGAAGGTCGCAGGGGCGTTGCACAGACCGAATGGCATGACGGTGAACTGCCAGAGCCCGCTTCGCACAGAGAACGCAGTTTTCTCGCGGTCCTTAGGGTGGACCTCCACCTGCCAGTAGCCACTCGTCAAATCCAAGGTGGAGAACCATCTCGACCCTGATATGGTGTCCAGCGTGTCGTCGATCCGGGGTAGAGGGTAGCTGTCCTTCTTCGTGACGTCGTTCACCCGCCTGTAGTCCACGCAGAACCTGGTGGAACCGTCCTTCTTCTTCACAAGCACGACCGGAGAACTCCAAGGACTATGTGATGGCTCGATCACCCCTTGCTCCTTCATCTCTTCTACCATCCGGTCGACTTCGGCTTGCTTGGCGAGCGGGACACGTCGGAATGGGGCCCTAATCGGTGCGCTGTCCCCAACGTCGATTCTGTGCTGGACCAAGCTTGTCCTGCCGAAGTCTTTGCTCCCCACGGAGAAGACGTCCTGGAATTCGCGTAGCAGGTCCTGAAGTTGGCGTGATTGCTCCTCGTCTAAATGGTCCTGGGATCCTTGGAACAGCTTCTGTAGTTCTTCTGGCAGGGCGCGTCTTCTTCGGTTTTCCGTCTGCAGGTGTCCGTCCGTCGTGTCTGTGATGCGAGCAATCCAGATAACGGGCTCGCAGACTCCTAGGTTGGTGTCCCGGTGAAACGTAATATCGTAGTCGTTCAGGTTGGACAGGCGGATGTACGGCCGAGGCGTCGTGTTGATGTGGGTCTTGGCAACTAGCAATCCTTTTGTCTGGATGTCCTCATAATTTGGCTCGATGACAGCCGCCACTCTCTCAGCAGTTCCGTCGACCATTACGGCAGCGCTGACCTCCGTCCTGGCGGGAACGATGACGTCTTCTCTCAGCCTTACTCGTCGTGCGGTGATGGACTCGTGCGCAGGTTGCAAAGCAAGTTCCTCACCTCCGACGTGCAGAGTGTTGGTACTCAGATCCAAGGTGATGTTCTTCTGGTCCAGGAAGTCCAGTCCGATGATCACTTCATTTGATACGTCAGCCACAATCACTGGATGCTTTATCGCCCGTCGACCAATGACGAACTCCAGTGATGCTTCGCCATGTACCGGTGCGGTCTCTCCGGTCGCGGTTATAAGCTCGAGGTTCCTTTGTGTGGGTTGCACTCTCCACTTCGGGATCACGGTGGGACTGACGATGGTGCTCGATGCTCCCGTGTCGATTAGCATGGGCCAACTCACTCCGTTGATGACTCCGTCGACCATCAGGCTGCTATTGCGCCTCCGTAACTTCGTCACACGCACTTGGACTGCCGGGGCTTGACGACTGTCACAAGCCAACCTTTGCCCCCCAAGGCTGGCTAATACTCGTTTCCCTGGGCCGTGCGGTTTTCAGACGACTGATTTCCCGTCGGATACCCTCGGCGGCGGCGATCACCGCAGTTCTTGTTCAGGTGGCCCTTCTTACCGCAGGCCCAGCAGGTCGGTAGTCCTCTTCCGGGCCGCCTCTCCGGTTGTCTTCCGGCTGTGTCGTTGCTGGTGGTGCCGCGCCTATCGAAGAAACGGCTTAGCGCCTCCATCAATTCGTCGGCCAGGGGCTTGGTCTCGTTGGTTTTTGCTGGTTCGTCGACGTCCACTTGACGCACCCGCGCGTGCATTCTAGATGCCTGTTTTGCCGTCTCGAACTCAAGTGTGTGGCTCAGCGCATCTGCCAAGTTCTTATTGCGCGCGAGTCGCAGCGCCTGTTGAGTGTCCGAGTCCCGTAGCCCGTCGGTGAAGGTCTGCGTCGCAATCTGTTCCAGAAAGTCGGCCGGTGCTGTTGGATCGGCGAGCCTTATGAGGCGTGCAATGTCCATCTCGAACTCCTGCAGGGTTTCCGCGTTCTTCTGTACCCGGGTCCAGAGCTGCATCTGGTAAGCCTGCTGAAGATGGCTATCTCCATATCGGGACTCCATATGGGCGATCAGTGAAGCGTAGTCCTGGGATCCAGTCGGGATGGCCTGAAGGACGTTAAGTGCGTCACCTCTCAGCGCTACAATGAGAGCTGTAGCCTTTTCTGTGTTGTTCCAGTTATTTATGGAACAGGCCGCCTGGAACTGACGTAAGTAGGTGCTCCACGGGATCTTTCCGTCGAAGGTTGGGGGCGTCACTCTGCTATGTCCCGTTCCTGATATTCCCGGTGTAACGGTGGGCGGGCGTTGGCGCAGCTCGGCAACTTCCTCTTGTAGAGCGTTGAATCTCGCTTCCATCCCCGTCGGCGGGCGTTGGCTCAGCTCAGCAATTTCCTTTTGTAAAGCGTTGAATTTCTTCTCCACCCACGTCAGTGGGCGTTGGCGCAGCTCGGCAACTTCCTTTTGTAAGGCGTTGAATTTCTCCTCCACCCCCATCAGCGGGCGTTGGCGCAGCTCGGCAACTTCCACTTGTAAGGCGTCGAACTTCTTTTCCACTGCCGTGACTTCCTCACGCAGACCCAGTTCTAATTTCTTCAGGTCCTGTGTCAACTTATTCTGACCGTCTTCCATCTTCTTCTGGCCGTTCTCTATCCTCTTCAGGTCCTCCGCTAGCTTATTTTGACCGTCTTCCATCTTCTTCTGGCCGTCTTCTAGTTTGTCAGTTAGGTCCTCGGCTAACTTCATCTGGCCATCTTCTAGTTTGGCAGTTAGGTCCTCGGCTAACTTCTTCTGGCCGTCCTCCATCTTCTTCTGGCCGTCCTCCGCTAACTTATTTTGACCGTCTTCCTTCTTCTTCTGGCCGTCTTCTAATTTGGCATTTAGGTCCATGGTTAAATTCTTCTGGCCGGCCTCCATTTTGGTTTCCAGGCCATTTAACTTTTCCAGCAATGCTGCCAATTGCGCCTCCATTTTAGTTGTTTGTCTTGTAAAGGGCATGCACTCACAGGAAAATTAGTGAAAATGACCTGCTCGGGTTTGAAACCAGGACCGCCAGGTGTTGTGCTTGTGCTTGAGTTCGTAATCCGGCTTCTGACACCAGTTGTTACGTGCCACCCACTAGTGGCACTTTTGTTAACTGGATCACGGTGGGTTGAATCACAACACAGGTTGTTCCTTTAAATGAAATAATTAACTTTATTGCGGCCAGAACATACACCACTCATCAGCAAATACAAACAATTAGAACCTCACTCCAGTTTCCTCAAGTCTCTTCCTTGAGCGCTCTTGCCACTTTCACTTGTCAACAAACCACAGAAGTTAAACCGTCCTAATGAGTCCGGTGGCCTTGACAGAAGCTACCTGCACCTCTTCCTCAGGTTCACCAACCACAGTTACTTACGGTAATCCGCTACCCGCTGTTTCGCTGTCCACAAGCAGGGGAAACAATGTCACTGGATTTCGTAACTCGCACGGCACTTCGTCACCACACTTCTGTCGCACTCGCTCAAAACACACACCCACAGAAAAAAACTCGGTCCCCTCACTGTTGAAGCCGCTTATATAGCAGTCCGGTGATTCAATAAATGCTTCTAGATCCATCCAGGGTTCACGGCTTCTCGAGGTTTCCATCGCTGGCTCCATCACGAACATTCTGGACCATCCCTTTGTCCTAGTAGCCCTGTTGCATAAGGCACACACAATACACGAGGCAGGGCACAGCCCAGCCCTGGGGCAGTTGTGACTCATGCGGCGAGCGATGACAAACTCACAGCCGTAACAATACTATCAAAGAACTCACAGATCAGGAGATCATTCAGGAGTATGGGTATCAGCTGTCACCTGACGTTGAAAATGTTTCAGCCTTAGCGTTTGTGGATTATATTGTATTAGTAGTAAAAGATGAAGCTTCGGCGCAGGAACTCTTAAATACCGCCGTTAATAGTTTATCTGCTGTAGGTCTTCCCATGAATCCTTCAAATTGCAGAATGATCGATATTAAAGAAGGGAATCTTTGTCAGAGAAGTGCTGTGACACTAGGAAATACTGCTTTGACATGTGTAAAATCTGGGGAAACCATAAAATATCTGGGAATAACTTTTGAAGATGAAATTGTGTTTGACAAGAGCAAATTGATAAATAGTTTAGCAAAAGACTTGAATTCTCTCACAGTTTCTTGTTTACTAAAACCAGACCAAAAGTTAAACATAATTAATCAATACATTTGGCCAAGTCTGATTCATACAATACAGAATACACTGTTAAATAAAATTCCATCAAGTTTTCTGGTCGATGTTGATAAACTTTTGCGATCAACTATCAAAGAAATCATTGGGTTACCACATGACTGTCCCAATGATATGTTGTATGCATCCAGGAATGTTCGGGGGCTGGGTTTAGTTAAGGTTGAATGAGAAGCATATATACAGCATTTTAATATAGTTCAAAAGTTACTCAGAGTGGAAGATGTTCATTTAGGTATTTGTAGAAATCTTGACGAGGAAAAGAAATATATTCTTCAATATTTTAATTTTCCAACTAGTGATTGTACAGAATCAAAATCAGGACGTTGGGTACGAAATGAGCTTCGGAAACGGTCATTTGAAGCTTGGTGCAAACTTCCTCATAGAGGTAAAGGAGTGGAAGTTTATGAACAACATCCTAAGTACAACTCGTGGATAAATAACAGAAAAGGCTTATCGTGCTCTGAATGGACGAATGCCATCAAAATGTCCTGCAACATCTCAGCGGTGAGAGCTGTGCCGGGGAGAAGTCAGCACACAACCCTATGCCGACAACCAGGATGTGACCAACCAGAGACGCTAGGACATGTCCTGGGCCAATGTTCTAAAAGAGAACTGTTACGAAATTCCCACCATCACAGAGTTCGATCATCAATTGCCACTTTCCTGAGGAGATTGAAATGGGAAGTTTATGAGGAAGTGCACTGCATTTCGGAAAATGGTAGTCACCGTAGAGCATATATCATTGCCATTGACAGGAAGAATGGAAGGGGTTTGGTCCTGGACCCCACGGTACGAATGGAAGTGGACATTCCGCAAGCCGTACGAGTCAACGAGGAAAAAGAGGATATTTACCGACCATGCATACCTCACTTGAGTGAGAGATATGACTTACCTAAAAATGCATGGAAAGTTAATGGCCTTCTATTCGGAGCTCGTGGAACATCTTACAAGTTCGTCGTGGATATCCTCAAGAAGCTTGGCATCATCGAGGATGATCTTGAGAAGATCAGCTTGGGCATATTGAGAGCTTTAATCAACTTGTTACATAACCATTTATATGGTATATCGTAATGAATTATGTACTGTAGAGCCAACAATGTACCTACACTGAATATTATTCTGGATCTTTATGGTCTCCCGGAAATATATTATATATAAACAAAATACCTATACAAACTTTTCCAAAATACATTTAAATTGTACAAATTGTTCGAAAACACTTGTGAGGGTCTAAGACCTTCGAATTGTAAAAATATGTTCCAAAATCTTATTGTTGAGGCAATTAAAATTGCTATAATTTCCTGGAGTTCAATTACATTGCTCGAAGAGCTGTTAGGTATGGCCTTTCCTTCACCATCTTTTCTCTCGAATTACTTTTCATATTCAAAGAAATAATCACAAAAACTTCTGCTAACATCGCTTCCAAACCTTACTTTAGCTATTTCTCGTGAATCATTAAAGGCAAGTATAGCTTGCTCAGCCAGCTTCCTACTTGAAGCGATTTCTGATTTGTCCTGTGATTTACTAGCCTACTTAGAATTGTGATTTATCTAAGTTAGGTTTGGGTTTCTTACCCTTTGTAAACTTTTAGTCGGCACTCTGCTGGTAAAGTTTAGCCTTCTTTAAACGCAACAATTGTTTCTTTCTAATAATTTCTACTACTAATAATAATTATCTTACTAAAAGCTCTGAAGGCGCTTTATCTCTGTCCACTCTGGGGGAATTTGGTTTCTCGCTTAGGGATCCATCCTTGGTAGGGAGTAAAATTACTCCTGTCACTTTCAATATCCTTAGCATATTGGAATGCTCCCTAAAACTTTTCATTTTAGAAAGGAAAAGAAATAACTCAACTTTCCGTTGATTGTGTTTCTTCGCCAGCGAACTGTGTGCCTACATAATACCCTATTTCTCGTTTGGGAGGGATGGTACACTCAGCGCCTGCCTGCCGGCACACTCAGCTAGCGTTGCTCACACCATTATACTTGCTTAAAAGCACTTCTTTCTCGCCATGAGCTCGCAAGCCTTAATCAACCCACAATTATTTTTTCATTATCTAAACTATATTATTTCTTTCTTGGCTTGTATTCGTTCCTTTCTGCCCAAAGATCGTCTTCACTACCAAACCTTTTCCTTTTCTCAAATCATCTTCCCTCCGGTAGTGTTTAAGCTTAGGCTTGACCTACCACGGGGGCGCTTATAATGGCTCCCCCTGGCTTGGTTATCACCCAATCTTTTGATGAGTGGGTTTGTACTGAGTGTAGCTGTTCTATATAGTATAACTGCCTGCGCATGAATTCTCTGACTGATAGTCGCGATATTATAGTCAGTATGTAATTGAGCCGGGGGCCTTGCGGGTTTTAAGTTTCTTGATAGGATTGAGCAGTTCGGTGGTGAGACAAATCTAAAGCCCCGGGGGAGATCCCCCTGAAAGGCACCATGAAGGTCATTACGCACGAGATCTACGAAATCGTCGTTACAAGGTTCGCAGTTCGGCTCACAGGCTCTTTCGAATGTGTCCGCCAGGGCGTTAGCTTTGTCTACGTTGGTGAATACCATTCCACGTACCCCGTGTAATGGTTGAATGCCTGTCCTCTTCTTAAGCAGCTTTCTAGCCATGCCGTACACGGATTTAGAGTTTCCTGCCATGCTTTCTAGTTTAGCTTGCCAGTCCTTATTGCGAAGATTGACCATGGCTGAATGGATGTGTCTTTTAAGTACATACCACTCGAACGAAGATCACGTGTGATTTGCCACCTCCGCCTGATCATATTCTTCCGCTTGATGAGAGCCTGAAGAGAAGGAGGGATGGAGAAGGGTATGTGTACTTTTGGGACCGATAGCTGAGGATGGGCTGCTTTTAGGAGGGATTGAGTGAATTTCTCTACGTGGACGTCGAATGTCGCCCTCGCAGCGAATGCTGGGGTTACCAGCAACGGTAGAGTTGAGAATGGATTGGAAATAATCCCAACCAATCTTGCGGAATTGAAGAGGGATTATGGGGAGGGATGGTCTGTAGCTAGAGTTTAAATGTATTAGGATGGGGTCGTGATCGGAGTCTAGGGCTGAACAGTTAGAGACTGTGATCGGGATGTCTAGGTCCTTGCTGATGGCAATGTCTAAGAGATCCGGAAGGTGGTTCGGATCAAACGGGAAGAAAGTGAACCCAGGCGGGCCCAGGAATAGGCACCCGTGATCGTCGCAGGACTTCTCGAGAAGCCTACTCCTTGCCTCCGTGCGTGGACTGCGCCATTGCCGATTTTTTGGAGTTAAAATCACCCGCCAATATCACTGGCATGTTGCCAGGCAATAGAGCCTCCAGATCGGTCGGCAGAAACGGTACACTCGGAGGCAAGTAGCAGGAGACGATGCGGTATGGACCGGAGGAAAGTTCAACCTGCACAGTGGAAACCTCAGGTTGCCGGGCGTAGGGATACGTTGGTGTACCAGTTCAGAGAGTATGGCTATGGCCGTTCCCCCACGTGGACGTCCTACTCGGTCGTTGCGGTAAATGTGGTAACCAGGAATGTAGAAACTATTTCCTGGTTTAATAGAGGTTTCTCCGAGGAGAGCAATGTGTACATGTTTCTGTTGTAGGACGTCAGTGAGTTCACCTATTTGTGAATGCAGATCAAAGGCATTCTAAGCCATGATCTTAATATTCACACCAGCTTGCAGGTTAGTTCCCATTAAAGAGGTGTTGAGTGCAGACATCGATGATAATCTGTAACCTTGAGGAGGAATCAGGCGAAGAAATTGCGCCTGCAAAGCCGGTGCCAGTTCTGACTCTGTTACGGTCTGCCACGTGTCCCGCTGGTGCTTTACGAGCAGAAGGAAGCCTGTTGTTAAATGTGTTTGTGAGCTTGATGTAAGTCTCACAACCACGATAGCTGGCAGTGTTCTGCTTGCCACAGCACTCTTGGTGGTGACCTCTTTCTTGCCGTAAAGGAGACACTCATTAGCCCTATGGTTTTCAGCACAAATTACGCTTCGGGCTTTGCAGTGGCAGCCGCTGTATGCATGGCCAAACCCCTGGCAACGGTAGCACTGTAGAGGTCCGGCTTGTCCCTGGTAACGGGAGACAGAGATGATGCTATATAGTAGGTGCGTTAAATTATAGATGTTGAGCTCAGGTGCGGAGGTGGAATGCGTAACCTAGAGGAGTGGGAGCTTTTTAGTTCGATGGCTGGTCTGAGTGAGCTGGGTCACTCTCTCGATTGAGTAGCCCTGCTTAGAAAGCTCCCGATGGATGAGATCTGTGGAGGTGGATTCATGGAGCCCTCAGATATCCACCCTCCGAATCTTTTTAGGAGGTGAGGGCCTGGTGTGGAATTCGCCCTTAGTTTGAAGGAGGAAGTCTGTGAGGGTCCTGTGTTGTTCGGGGCTTAACAGTGACCCTAACAGCATTCGGAAGGTTCTTGAGAGTGAATTGGAGGTTAAGCCTGACGAATTTACCAATTAAATTGTTGATGTCCGCCACATTCTTGATATAGACGGAGTGAACATAAACCTTCACGGGCTGAGGAGTCCTGGCAGAAGTGCCTGAGGTGCCAGGTTGTGGCTCAGGAATGGGCTGTTGACCAGTGAATTGTGCGGAGGGCAATTGATTAATGGGGTCGAAAGGGTTTATGGACATGAGGTGCCTAGGGGGTAGAGCCGCACATGCCTTCCTGGTCTTTCGCTTAGGAGTGGTGTATTCTTTGAATACACGGTACGAGAGAATAAAGTCTATTGCTCTTTGCATGTTCATTTCTTCCTTCCTCTTTGCCAAACACCAACAGTGATCATCTGTTTTCTCCTTGTTGGGCATATCTCTTATGTCTTCATAAGTATGTTTCAGATATATAACTTCTGTGACCCACCTAGCGTCACCTCGCAGCGAATCTCTGAAGCTCCTCAATTCTTCCTGGTGCTAGAGGACTTACTTATCCATTTGGCTACCAGATCCTGTTACCATCGTCAGCTATTTTCTCTTGGAGCAAGAGGACTACGTCTACTTCTTTACTCACCATGCTGCGCTAGTATCAACTGTTATCAACTCTTAGAAGACCAGCTCAGCAAGAGAAGATAAATTTTTTGTATTTAAGTTGGTAATGCTTATATGTTCTCCTTTTGTCTCCTACCCCCCACTCTTTCCCCCCTTCTTGGTCCCTTCGTGCTCCGTTGAGCTGCTCTCACTTCTTAGTCTGCAGTTGACTCGTTCAGTCAAAGCTCCGCTCGAGCTTGCCTCCTCAAACCAAGAGGCTCAACCTCTTCTACGCCATGTTGGCTAAGTAATCTTCAACAGAAACTTCGACTTCAACATGAAATCAAGATAAGTACCATTTTAAAAGTTTTAACCTCATCTTCATGGTTTTAACTTCCTCGTGCTTTTAATTATAATTTATAGACAGTGTGAAATCATTTATTTTGGGGCAATACTCATTCCTCGTGGGATTTGCCATGTTGAGCTTTTGCTTGTTTAAGCCAACTTTACTAAAAAAGAGCTTTTCTTAAGCTATTTAAACGAGAAACCCTCTCGCTACGTGGGATATTATCTAATACCCGCTGTCTATAATTATAAAGCTAATTCCTCCGTTGGATTTTCTCAACCCCATTTTCTGCTAAGGTCGTTCTGGAACCTTCGAGATCTTATTCTCTATCTGCGAGTATTGCCGTTAAGTATTGTTCACGCACTTGTGAAAATGCTAGTTAAAATGGGGAATCTTCCTTATAAATTTTTGCAATAGCTAATTTTCTTCCACCGCTGGAACCTCTGGAACATTCTAAGGCGCATTTAATTGTAAATCACAACTTTTTCAAGAAATAGACTCTCACCTATAGTGCAATCAATTATTTCCCTAATTGCAATAACTTTTTTTCTCATAAACTTCAGTGTTTCTATAGTGAACTTTGCATCCATCTTCATAGACTATAGTGATAAACAGTGCTTGCTCCGCGTTTCTACCGCGTCGCGATCGTCCGGTTATGTTAAATACGGCCATGAACGTTGATCCTATATCCCAATTATCTTTCCTCAACCTTCTACTAACAACCATTATTAATAAAATTGAAACTTTTCTATAAGGTGTCACCCACGAGGTGCCCTTCCAACTTTGTTAGTTTAACATTAATTAAATTCTGCATAATTGCTTGTGTGATACAAGTTTTAAATTCACGTTGTTCCTTTCCCATAATCAGGGAAAATAATTCTCTAAACTCCTGAGCGAGTCATGTTCAGGTTTCACGAAATGGAAACTGTCCCATTTGGCGAGTGATTCCTGCTCAAACTTGGGAAGTCTAGAACTTTCCCTTTCAATTTCTTCAGGTTTCACAGTAAGTGACCTGCCCTCTTTGTATAATTCTCATATATTAATTCTGTATAAATATAAGAAGTTGTAGGAACTTCTCTCTTATTTTTCATGTTGTTATTATTTTTATTTTCAAAGTTGTCACTTTCTCTAGAACATTCTCTCCTGAATTTCTTAAGGTGCACTTTTTGTACTCCAATTCACGTTTAAGCTTTAATTATTTCATTGCTCAAATCTTAGAAAGATTTTAAAAACATGTAAGGTTTGAAACCTTGTAAATTGTCAATTGCCTGGAGCAACTGTTTAATGTTGAGAGGTCTGCGACCCTATTTGTTAAAAAGTTCAAATGAACTATGTTTATTAAAATTATATTGCATAATTGTTAATTTCCTCAAACTTTTTCTAATTGTAAAATAAACAAATCTTTTCCCTTCGCTTTTTCATTTACGAATATAAAGTTTAGGCAAAATCCTGTCTTCCTTGACTCTCCTCACTCAATGATATTAAAATCATTAATAGAGCTTTCACCATTTGTTGCATTTGAGCAAGAACTCTTAATTTTCACCTTACCAAAGTTCTTCTTAGCGTTAATAGCTAATTCTAATTGGCCAGTAAGGCAAGTAAAGTTCGCTAAGCCAACTACCTGCTTGTGGAGACCCTCTCCGAAAACTTATGGTCAATTTTCTAAAAGATAAGTGTTTCCTTTTGTCTAAACTTTTAGCCGGCTCCTCGCTGAGTAAAAGCTTAGCCATTGTCCAATGCAACCATTGGTTCATTTACCAAGATTACCCAATAAGGCATAATCTTTTATCATATTTCTTCTTAGAGACACTTGGTCGCCCTTACAGGAACTCCATAAATTTGGAAATTGAAAATACCAAACCTGAGTTAAATCATTGGCATTCTGTGAATTACTTTGAAAAACCTAATTTCTTTGAGAAGACATACAGTAAATTTGTTCCTCTCAGTCTTGACAGACCATCACCCTTCCCCATAGTACTTTTATACATGCTTGGAAGGAAACACACTAAAGCCTCTCTATTGCAAACCGCCCAAGTCCTAGCTGCGGTTCCCGTTAGCCTCGACCAAGCTCGTACCTACTTTAGGTATCCGAGAGTTAATTTCCATTGGCAACTGCTTCTAAGGGTATTTAAATCTCAACTTATTAATTTTGTGGGACTCTCCTCCTATTTTTCTATCCTTCTTTTCCAATCCAAAATCTACTTCCTTCTCTTAATCATCTTCCCTTGGTGGGTGGGTTATTCCTCAGCCAATAAACTACCCAAAATTTGGTGCCGAAACCCGGGAGAGCCCATTTTTTCTTTTCTCTTTTTAAAATAGTGTCATTTGACAATACTTTGCATATTTCTAATATCTGTGTTGAATATTTCAGCTATAACCACATCGTGCAAAGCCTGTGAACGGGAAAGAGGCCGCTCCTGTCTCCTATGGTGTGTCCCATTCTTTCTACTCATTCGTTGCTGCCAGCTTGACAGCATTTCCAAGGTTCCACAGTTTCGTGAGTTACATTTTCATTTACCTTTTTTAATATGGCTCCCACTGATAAGGATAAGGATGAAAAACTTACTTCTAAACGAGCATCCTATAAAGGGCAAATTACCCGATTCAGAAGGTACATAAAAGAATTAGATCCCTCAGACGCGCAATTAGATTTGTTGAAACATCGTGTAAAGGATTTTGAACGTTCTTATGAAAACTACTGTAACATTCAAACTGAAATTGAAACTTGCATGCTCAATCAAACAGAAGATCGTGTCGAAGTAGAAAACTTATATTACGAAGGCATAGGTTCTGCTTTCAAAATAATACGCCAACTTGAAGAGGAGCAGAAAAAGGACGCTTCTGTTCTTGGTTCCCTTCACGAACCCCAAACTTCTTTCCGTGAGGGCACTCACAAGCCCAAACCTACTTTACCGAAAATTGATTTACCCCATTTTTCTGGAGATGAATCCACTTGGGATTCTTTCTATGAATTATTTTGCTCCCTTGTTCATGACAATGAAGACATTCAAGTCATTTACAAGTTTCATTACTTGAGATCTATCCTTCGAGGTCAAGCTTTGCAGTTGGTTGAAGCACTTCCTCTGCGTGCCGAAAATTACCCCATTGCCTTTAATTTATTAAAAGAAAGATATGGAAATTCACGTTTACGTATTCAACGCCATATTAAGGCTCTATTTAACCTACCTGCGTCACAGCACAATGATGTCACTAGTTTGCGTACTTTAATTGACACTACCCAACTCCACGTTAAAGCTTTGTCCCAATTAGATCAACCTACTGAACATTGGGATACTTTCCTAATACATTTAGTAGTTTCTAAAGTTGATGCTGCTACCCTCAAAGCTTGGGAAATTGAACTTTCTAAAGAAGACGACTACTCTTACGAGCATTTAGTCACTTTCATAAACGCTAGATGCCAACTTTTAACCGCTCTAGCTAATCAAAGTGAACCTTCATCTCCTAGTTCCAAATTCGAATTAATGTCCATCAAATCCAAAAGTGAACGCTCAGCGCCCAATACCCAAAAACCCGGGTCCAGCTCATCCAAATTCAAATCAAACTCCACTGGTTACCCAACTAGGTCTAGTGAACGTCGTGTTGCTAGCTCTATTGTTTTAAACACGCAAAGCGAACCTCGCAAAAGTTTAAACGAACCTGTAAAGTGCATACTTTGTAAAGATCCCCATGCCCTATACCTTTGCAAATCCTTTAAAGAAATGTCAGTTGATGACAGACGAAAATTAGTCGCTCAAAACAAACATTGTTTCAACTGCCTAGCGCCCACGCATTCTGCTTCTAACTGTAAGTCCACAAGACTTTGCTACCATTGTGAAAAGGCTCATCATACTCTGCTACATCGTCATGATCAGGCAAGGTCATCGACAGCATCTACTTCGCCGAAAAATGATAGTGCTAACAATTCTAATGCTTCATCTTATATTCAAAATGCCAAGTCCATTCGCAGTGCTCAAGTATTGTTGTCTACTGTCCAAATCGAAGTTCAGGATAACTTTGGCAACTGGGTCCGTGCACGCGGTCTTCTAGACTCAGCGGCATCTCATGATTTTGTGTCAAATTCCTTGATTAGAAAACTAAGCCTACCTGTAAAACCCACTTCTATCAACGTGTCGGGCATCAACAGCTCAAAATCGCAAGCTTTACAATTCTCAAAGCTATCTATCAGAGATACTTGTCATAGAAACAACCTTCTTAAACTTAATTGTCTAATTCTTAATAGCATTGGAGAAGACACTCCAAGTCACTCTGTGGATATTTCAGGGTTAAACATTCCCTCGCATTTAAGGCTAGCCGATCCTTGTTTCAATATGCAGAACCCTATTGACATACTCTTTAGTGCCAATGTTTTCTGGAATTGCCTACGTAAACAGGTTCGTAAATTATCCTCAAACGTGGTCGCCAGAGACACTAACTTTGGATGGATCGTCACGGGGCAACTTCCCCACTATTCTCCTCAACCCTCATCGCAATGTTACTTCTCCAATACTGACCTGGAACAGTTCTGGAGGCTTGAAAATGTCGATTTTCCTAATGTAACCTCTTCAGAAAATGAATTCTGTGAGCAACTTTTTTTGAACACCACCACTCGCTCTTCTGATGGCCGGTTCGTCGTTCAAATGCCAAGATTACATAATCCTCCTAAACTTATTAACTCTCAGCCTAAAGCTCGAAAAGCTCTCTTTGCTATCGAGAGCAAATTCAAAAAGGAACCCCTTGTCAAAAAGCAGTACACTGAGTTCATGGATGAGTATGAAAGCTTAGATCATATGGAAGTTGTTAACAAATCCAATGATGAATTGCAAACCCCAATTGAAACGGTTTATTTAAATCATCATCCCGTGTGGAAAAACCCTCTTGTAAAAGATAAAATTCGAGTTGTTTTTAATGGTTCATCACCCGACGTTAATGGCAACAGCCTTAACGACACTCTTTATTCTGGTCCTGCAATTCAATCAGATTTATCTGCTATACTCTTAAACTTTCGATTATTTCCCATAGCTGTCATAGCCGACATAAAACAGATGTACCGTCAAGTGTTAATTCAACCAGAACAACGAGATCTTCAAAGAATCTTGTGGCGTGATGAAACCAGTAAGCCCATTAAGGTATTTCGCTTGAAAACGGTTACTTATGGCTTAAAACCCTCTGCTTTCCTTGCTATCCGATCCCTACACTTGCTAGCCTCTCAAGATGGTCATTTATTTAACCCCAAAGCCTCTGAAGCACTAACTACGTCATTCTATGTCGACGATTATTTGCAATCCTTCCCCTCTTTGGAGAAAGCTTCTTTTGTATCTTTAGAACTTCAGGCATTACTAAGGAACGAGGTTTTCCACTCCATAAGTGGAACTCCAACTCCCCTGAGTTTCTCGCTCAGTTTCCCACCGAAGACGTAGATCCTTCTTCTGTCGCAATTTGTGGTAACTCCGAATCTATAAAAACTCTAGGAGTTCACTGGTGCACTAGCACTGACACTCTTATCTATAAAGTTTCGCTCGCAGAAGAGCTTCCTAATACAAAAAGGCAAATTCTCTCTGAAATTGCAAAAATTTTTGATCCACTTCAATTCCTTGCCCCAGTTATCGTTATAGCCAAACTCTTCATGCAAGAGCTGTGGTCACTTAAATGTGAATGGGATGACACTGTCCCTCTTTCTTTTCTTAATCGTTGGCTCTCGTTTCGCAGCAATTTGCTGGATCTTTCCCTCATTGAAATTCCCAGGAATTTAATCAGCTCTCATTCTAATGCATCTTTTTTCCTTCATGTGTTCGCGGACAGTTCCGAAAAAGCTTATGGTTGCTGTGCATATTTAGTTTATCACGATTCACTCTATGGATCTCTAGTTTCCAACCTTGTTTGTGCCAAATCGAAGGTCGCTCCTCTTAAAACTATCACTTTGCCTAGGCTCGAACTGTGCGCTGCACTCATGGCTGCAGAACTTGTCAAGAAATTACGGGAAGTATTAAAGGTCGAATTTTCGCAAATCTATCTCTGGAGCGATTCCATGATCGCCCTTTCTTGGATCGCCAAGAACCCCTCTCACTGGCAAACTTTCGTTGCAAACAGGGTTTCCAAAATTCAAACTCTTTCTTCTGGATGTCAATGGAGGCATGTTCCCAGTGCGGATAATCCAGCTGATATCATCTCTCGCGGTTGTTTACCCTCTCAATTGGCAGCTTCCCAATTGTACTGGCATGGGCCCTCGTGGCTAATCGAAGAATTTTCCTCATGGCCTTCTAAACCCCCAGCTACAAACTCCAACTTGCCTGACGCTAAAGTACCTCTACCCATTGCTTCGTGTCTTGTTTCCAACGCTTCTCATCCTTTGTTGTCCCGCTATTCTTCTTTTCATAAATTATTACGAATTGTCGCCTATCTCCTTAGATGGAAATATCTTGTGGTCGACCAACCTCTTCTCCCTAAACCACACCTTACCAATCATGAATTGAATCTCGCTACCGTTAAGGTTTTACAACTGACACAGCAAGAAGCCTTTTCTTCCGAATTGTCATTGCTTTCTTCTAAAAGAGATCTTCCCAAATCCAGCCGTCTCCGTGCTTTAGCCCCGTTCCTTGATGACCATGGGTTACTCAGGGTAGGTGGAAGGCTCTCGCAATCTTTACTCTCTGAGGACAAAAAGCATCCTGTTATTTTGCCTTCCAAACATCACGTAACTTCCTTAATTATACGTGACTTTCATTACCGTAATCTTCATGTTGGTACACGTACTCTGCTTTGCCTCTTAAGGGAAAAGTACTGGATTATAAATGGAATTCATGAAGTTTCTTCTGTAATTCATAAGTGCATTCCTTGTTTCAAAGCGAAACCTAAAATCAACACTCAATTAATGAGCGATCTGCCCTCTTTTCGTTCTTCTCCTATACGCCCATTTGCTTTAACTGGCGTGGACTATATGGGTCCGTTCCAATATCAACGAAACTCTCCTGAAGCTAAACGCAAATTGTTTGGTAAGCTTTATGTTTCTCTCTTTGTTTGCATGGTTACCGGCGCAATCCACTTGGAACTAGTAACGAATGCTTCTACTTCTTATTTTTTATCAGCTGTCTCTCGTTTCACCGCTAGGCGTGGTGTTCCTTCTGAGATGTTCTCTGATAACGCTTCCACCTTTCAGGGCGCAGCTTCCCTGTGGAAGAAAGCTCTCACTTCCTCTCCTGCCATGGAACAAATTTCTAATTTTTCTTATTCAAAAGGTTTCAAATGGCGCTTCATACCTCCTTACGCTCCGCATCATGGTGGTAGGTGGGAATCTTGCGTAAAGCTCACTAAACGTCATTTAAGAAAAGTCTTAGGTAATCGAATTCTGACTTACGAAGAATTCAATTCACTGTCTGTTTTGATTGAAGGTGTTGTTAACTCTCGCCCTTTAACTCCACTTTCCAATGACCCTGATGACCTACTTCCACTCACCCCTGGTCACTTCCTTATCGGCACTTCTCTTTCTGCCCCTCCTCCTCTTTCCAATTCTTACCGGGATTTCCATTTACCTATTGTTTGGCGGAAACTTGAATCCCTTCGTAATTCTTTTTGGAAAAGGTGGAACTTGGAATATTTAACTTCCTTACAACGGAGACAGAAGTGGTTTCTTTCCAGTCCCGACATTAAAGTGGGGGACTTGGTCTTGGTTAGGGATGTTTCTCCCCCTCTAGTCTGGACTTCCGGTAGAGTGACTAAGTGTTACCCTGGGAGAGATGGGAGAGTCAGGGTGGCCAGAATCTTGACCACAAATGGACCGATCACAAGACCACTGTCTTTGATCGCTCCGCTGCCAATAAATGTGTAACTGTTTATTTGCTCGCTGTTGGTTTTTGTCCCCCCAGTATGGTGTATTCTTTGAATACACGGTACGAGAGAATAAAGTCTATTGCTCTTTGCATGTTCATTTCTTCCTTCCTCTTTGCCAAACACCAACAGTGATCATCTGTTTTCTCCTTGTTGGGCATATCTCTTATGTCTTCATAAGTATGTTTCAGATATATAACTTCTGTGACCCACCTAGCGTCACCTCGCAGCGAATCTCTGAAGCTCCTCAATTCTTCCTGGTGCTAGAGGACTTACTTATCCATTTGGCTACCAGATCCTGTTACCATCGTCAGCTATTTTCTCTTGGAGCAAGAGGACTACGTCTACTTCTTTACTCACCATGCTGCGCTAGTATCAACTGTTATCAACTCTTAGAAGACCAGCTCAGCAAGAGAAGATAAATTTTTTGTATTTAAGTTGGTAATGCTTATATGTTCTCCTTTTGTCTCCTACCCCCCACTCTTTCCCCCCTTCTTGGTCCCTTCGTGCTCCGTTGAGCTGCTCTCACTTCTTAGTCTGCAGTTGACTCGTTCAGTCAAAGCTCCGCTCGAGCTTGCCTCCTCAAACCAAGAGGCTCAACCTCTTCTACGCCATGTTGGCTAAGTAATCTTCAACAGAAACTTCGACTTCAACATGAAATCAAGATAAGTACCATTTTAAAAGTTTTAACCTCATCTTCATGGTTTTAACTTCCTCGTGCTTTTAATTATAATTTATAGACAGTGTGAAATCATTTATTTTGGGGCAATACTCATTCCTCGTGGGATTTGCCATGTTGAGCTTTTGCTTGTTTAAGCCAACTTTACTAAAAAAGAGCTTTTCTTAAGCTATTTAAACGAGAAACCCTCTCGCTACGTGGGATATTATCTAATACCCGCTGTCTATAATTATAAAGCTAATTCCTCCGTTGGATTTTCTCAACCCCATTTTCTGCTAAGGTCGTTCTGGAACCTTCGAGATCTTATTCTCTATCTGCGAGTATTGCCGTTAAGTATTGTTCACGCACTTGTGAAAATGCTAGTTAAAATGGGGAATCTTCCTTATAAATTTTTGCAATAGCTAATTTTCTTCCACCGCTGGAACCTCTGGAACATTCTAAGGCGCATTTAATTGTAAATCACAACTTTTTCAAGAAATAGACTCTCACCTATAGTGCAATCAATTATTTCCCTAATTGCAATAACTTTTTTTCTCATAAACTTCAGTGTTTCTATAGTGAACTTTGCATCCATCTTCATAGACTATAGTGATAAACAGTGCTTGCTCCGCGTTTCTACCGCGTCGCGATCGTCCGGTTATGTTAAATACGGCCATGAACGTTGATCCTATATCCCAATTATCTTTCCTCAACCTTCTACTAACAACCATTATTAATAAAATTGAAACTTTTCTATAAGGTGTCACCCACGAGGTGCCCTTCCAACTTTGTTAGTTTAACATTAATTAAATTCTGCATAATTGCTTGTGTGATACAAGTTTTAAATTCATGTTGTTCCTTTCCCATAATCAGGGAAAATAATTCTCTAAACTCCTGAGCGAGTCATGTTCAGGTTTCACGAAATGGAAACTGTCCCATTTGGCGAGTGATTCCTGCTCAAACTTGGGAAGTCTAGAACTTTCCCTTTCAATTTCTTCAGGTTTCACAGTAAGTGACCTGCCCTCTTTGTATAATTCTCATATATTAATTCTGTATAAATATAAGAAGTTGTAGGAACTTCTCTCTTATTTTTCATGTTGTTATTATTTTTATTTTCAAAGTTGTCACTTTCTCTAGAACATTCTCTCCTGAATTTCTTAAGGTGCACTTTTTGTACTCCAATTCACGTTTAAGCTTTAATTATTTCATTGCTCAAATCTTAGAAAGATTTTAAAAACATGTAAGGTTTGAAACCTTGTAAATTGTCAATTGCCTGGAGCAACTGTTTAATGTTGAGAGGTCTGCGACCCTATTTGTTAAAAAGTTCAAATGAACTATGTTTATTAAAATTATATTGCATAATTGTTAATTTCCTCAAACTTTTTCTAATTGTAAAATAAACAAATCTTTTCCCTTCGCTTTTTCATTTACGAATATAAAGTTTAGGCAAAATCCTGTCTTCCTTGACTCTCCTCACTCAATGATATTAAAATCATTAATAGAGATTTCACCATTTGTTGCATTTGAGCAAGAACTCTTAATTTTCACCTTACCAAAGTTCTTCTTAGCGTTAATAGCTAATTCTAATTGGCCAGTAAGGCAAGTAAAGTTCGCTAAGCCAACTACCTGCTTGTGGAGACCCTCTCCGAAAACTTATGGTCAATTTTCTAAAAGATAAGTGTTTCCTTTTGTCTAAACTTTTAGCCGGCTCCTCGCTGAGTAAAAGCTTAGCCATTGTCCAATGCAACCATTGGTTCATTTACCAAGATTACCCAATAAGGCATAATCTTTTATCATATTTCTTCTTAGAGACACTTGGTCGCCCTTACAGGAACTCCATAAATTTGGAAATTGAAAATACCAAACCTGAGTTAAATCATTGGCATTCTGTGAATTACTTTGAAAAACCTAATTTCTTTGAGAAGACATACAGTAAATTTGTTCCTCTCAGTCTTGACAGACCATCACCCTTCCCCATAGTACTTTTATACATGCTTGGAAGGAAACACACTAAAGCCTCTCTATTGCAAACCGCCCAAGTCCTAGCTGCGGTTCCCGTTAGCCTCGACCAAGCTCGTACCTACTTTAGGTATCCGAGAGTTAATTTCCATTGGCAACTGCTTCTAAGGGTATTTAAATCTCAACTTATTAATTTTGTGGGACTCTCCTCCTATTTTTCTATCCTTCTTTTCCAATCCAAAATCTACTTCCTTCTCTTAATCATCTTCCCTTGGTGGGAGGGTTATTCCTCAGCCAATAAACTACCCAAGGAGCCTTCTCGAACCCATCCTCTTCCTCGCTGGAGGAAATGACGGAGGTGTCCATATCAGACAGGACTTAGTGGCGCGAGGGGGAAGAAAAATCTGGACTGGTGTCGGCAGAGCGTCTGGAGGTGGATTGGGGTGGAATCTGGGGAGATGTCTGAGCTTCCAGCTTAATGGCTAGCCTCCGAGGGGGGCTGGGGGGAAGCTGACTCTGATGGAGGTTCGAGAAGGGCTACCTCTGAAGCAATCTGTGGCTGAGGGGAGCCTTCGGGCGTAATTAAGTCCTTCTCAGAAGGGTGTTCAGGCAGGGGGGTCCGGGGGCTTAGGGGGGCGTGTCTTGGGCTTAGAAGGGCCGTTCCTGACAGCGCTAGCCCTCGTCACGGGCGTCGCACTCTCTGACCTGTTTTTTTTCCAACTGTCGAGCATCTTTATGCTCCTTTCTCTAGCTTATGGTAGGGCTGCCTTTCTTGCGCTTGGCCTTGCTCACCATGGCTGCAGAGCGGCTCAGCACCCTGCCGAGACAGGGGCTGTGTGTAAAAGTGTAAAATGACAGGCAGTTGTGTCCCTTGACAATTGTAGGGGTGAGGGGTTTTGGCGTGAGTCGCCAGGGGAAGAGATGGGAGGGAAGTCAAACGCCCTAGGGCGGTGAAGTTAAATTTAAATCGCGCGGCAGAAAGCCAAGATTGAGCCGGTCGCAGCAGGTTACCAGTTAATCGGTTAGTGCCGGACAAGCTGCGAGTCGTCGATCTGGGCTCTGGCTAATCCTTGGATATTAGCGGAGCAAGCAAAGGGAGAAAGTTAGTAAATCCGTTGAAGACGGCAAAAGGGCCTAGTAAATCCAAATGCCAGATCGTAGACTATAAACAATCGCGCCTAGGTGTCGCGAGCTGAACGTGTTGGGGGCAGCCTGGACAGTAGCGATAATCGATGATAGCTCGTTCAAAGATTGATCTTTTGAAAAGTTATCGCTAACAGACAGGTGTCAGGGCATATGAGAAGACCACCCTGGCGGGTAACCTCGTCCGCGCTTCTTGAAGTTCCGCTGCCCGGCAAGCCGGTGGCTTCGTCCCCTCCGAACACTGCCTACTAGGGCCTGTGGTATCTTCCTGCTGTGGCTGCTTCTGATGCTGAGTGTATATAGTGGTTTCGATGGGCGCCTTAACGGCACGGGACCAAGTGTGGGGTGAGTGGCAAAGCCGGTGTTTGCGCTACAGATGGGCGAACCCGGCAGGAAGTGCCGGGGTTCGGCTTTTCAGCGGGAGGCAGACGGGAGGTCCAGGCCGGGGTGGCCAGCAGGATTCAGGACCGGGCACGGTTCCGGGACGGCAGCTGGGCAGCTCTTGTAGAGGCCGGGATGGCTCGGCGGGGCTCCAGGCCCGATGTTACCTCGGCGACGTCGGCAGGAACACTGAGCCGAGTGTCAAGCCAAGTTCGAGGGCAGTGACATCCCCAAGCGCCCATGGGATGGTGACAGGGACTGGTGCTCCTTTTACCCTTTTGTGAATAGTGGGAACCTCGTCAGATATGATGGAGCTAGAGTTTAAGATTTAGTGTGGTGTAATTTGTACGTAGGTTGATTTGGATAAAAGTAAATGTTTAAGTATTTTAAGTATTTTTATGTATTTTTAGAACTTGAAATGACGTCTTAGTTTGACTGTTGGGCTGAGAATACTGATTTTGGATCTGTTAACAAGACTATGCCTATCAGATTCACAGCAGCATAGGTGGTAGTTGCTCGTTATAGTTTTTATGGCCGACACAGTGTGGTAATTGACTGATATATTTTTGGGTATAGATGTTTGCCAAAGATGGTGCGGAAGCTATTGCTGTTGGTTGTACCTAGATGTTATTTTGCCAAGTTTACCTTTAGATGGAATTGACATTTATCGCCCATAGTTTCATTAAGGTTGTTATTTTAATTATTTGGTGCTATGGAGAGGCCCTTATCAGTCGTCGTTCGTTAGTCTGAGGTCCCAATCAGTAGTAATCCACACGAGGAGTATCCCCTGATTTCGCTACTGATTGGTGGTTGTTTGTATTTAACTGTTTTAGTAGGGTGTAGAAATATTATGGTTGATATGGGGAATATTGAGATTTGATTTTAGGAACGAGTTGTTCTGGTTGTGAGTTTTTGGTTGGGTTGGTAGAATTGTTAATCGTTTTGGGTGTGTTTTTGGGTGGTTAATGTTGTTGGATGCGACCGGACCCCTTATTGGTGTATATGCTGGAGTTGGTGTTGTTGCTTCTTTACGGCGACCAGTTTCTCTCGAAGATCTACGACCTGTGCTGTGTGTGTCAAGGTTGGTGCATTTTGTTGATTTGTGCGGGCGAAGCCCACAAATTACCCCTGACCGGTATCCCGGCTTACCAATATTGGAAAAATTAATTATGAATTCAAGGAGAGAGCAATTAACCCATGATAATGTAAAATTAATATGATATTTGAATTAGAAAAGAAAAAAAATGATAAATTAATGTACAGTTATCTGACTACTTGCGTTCACCCGTAGCCACAGGGATTTTTCATACACGATTTTTTACAAGATACTTGTACAATGGGGTCCTGTGTTTGAATTGGGATTTCAACGACGAAGGGCTTATGACCTGATCTTCTGCAATAGTCGAATTTCTTAAACATTTTATGCCCATTTTTAAATAACTTTGACGATTGTAAAAATAATTTTTAAAGGTTTCTAAACAAGATCAGCACATAGACTGTCATATGAGAATCATTAATGTGTTAGACTGAAGAAGGCTCACAGAGCCGAAACATGTATCAAAGATTGTGAGGACATCGTATAAAAACATTTTTGTATTATTTATTTATTTAGCGTATGATGAATACAATATTATATACAATATATACAGTACAACTACCATCTCAAGTTCATAACTATAGTTCTATATTTAAAGTTGAGAGCCAGAGAAGGGCTTCGCTTGAGACACAGTGTAAGTCTTCCATAGAGCCTCTATATGCACGTAAAGGACACTCGAATGTAATGTGGTCCACTGTCTGTTCCTCTTCTCCGCAGTCACATTGAGGTGATGCCTTCCATCCCCATTTGAAGAGAGTGGCTCCGCATCTACCTTGGCCGGTCCTAATACGGTTTAGCGTCCTCCACTGTCGTCTAGGAAGGGAAAATCCATCAGGGCACTTGCAGGGGTTCTTAATGATGTGATGGTTTGGTAACGAGGATTGCAGATGCCATTGTTCTTTTCAGGCGTCCGATACATTAAAGGAGGTGTTCTGTAGAATCATTGCAGTACGCCAAGAAGGGTGTCTGGATTTCAGTCGTTTGGTTGGAGAAGCTGCTATATCAGAATGAATAGGGAGTTGAGGATTGTTTTCTATTTTCTTCCATAAGTTAAGCAGTGACTGTGATCTTCTTAGGGATGGAGGTGGTATGTGGCTTAGGGTGTGAAGCCAGTGTGTGTTAGTAGGTCGGATGCACCCTGTAATGATACGCATTGCCTGGTTCAGCTGGGTGTCTACTAGTCCAATGTGAGCACTGTTAAGCCAAGTTGAGCAACAATATTCAGCGACGGAATAAGAAAGTGCAAGAGCAGTGGATCTCAGGACTTGAGCATTAGCACCCCAGGATGTACCCGCCAGCTTTTGAAGGATGTTATTCCTGGTCTTGATCTTGGCTGACACATTGCAGAGGTGATTCTTGTAAGTCAACGACCTGTCCAGGGTGACTCCCAGGTATTTTGGGTTACTACAGTATTGTAGATTCTCTCCTCTGAATGGTATGGTTGGTTTGTACCCAGAACTTCTATTCCGCAAGTGGAAGGTAGACACAACAGTTTTCTGAGGGTTTGGTCTAAGGTTGTTCTGACGAAAGTAGCTGTCTAGGATCTTTAAGTCTGATGTAAGCATTGTATTGTATTGTAAAGTGGATATTGGTGTAATATAGATGTTAGGCCCCTTAAAACGGCAATTATCATCATCATTATTAAAACTAAAGAAAAATACTCTGCAATTGCTTTCCTATTCTTTGCCATAGCACTGTCAATAAAGGCCTTGCGACTTCTTCCTAACTAGATGTGGGTAACGTTTCATAAAAGACTGTAACGAATCCCAATATACCATACTGTTTTCTTTGCAAAACCGGTGTGGAATTCCATTTTGTTCCGCGAACTGGAATTGTCAGTTTACATAGAAATTCTTCAGTTGGTGAAAATCCAGAAATCTGTAGCCTCCCTATGTAGGTGACCAACTGGATGTCGTTCTCTTCACCAAGGGAGCCTGTAAATAAATACATAATAATAATAAATAATTTCTACTTAGTATGCGAAAAAGTCCCCGATTCTTGGATGTCACGGGTAATCTCTAGAACCACTGGATGGATTTTGATGAGGTTTTCACCATTCTGCAAATGATATCTCAAGGAACGTTTCTGTAGAAAATTATTTATTTATGATCAAAGGAAGCCAAGCAGTAACGATTTTAGTGAAAATGTCTAAAATATACTTAGCGTCCGTGCGCTTTTTTAGCTTACGCTGGGCAAATCGTTTAGCATGAAAAGTTCTACATAATATTCCGCGAGAGCATATCTCTATCTTCAATACATCGCCCACTATAATTGTTTTTACGTTTTCATTTCTTCCAATAATCTCCATTCAATTACTCAGGCGACAATTTGCGATCTATCAAGGGAAAAAAGCGCCTATCACGTAATGTATTAATAACTGTTCCCGGGCGAAGCCGGGGCGGGTTGCTTGTTTATATACAAATACACAGTCTACACATGTAATTTGTGTGCTCTATCTTGTAAGAAATGAGAGCTTACTGATTTAACGTCAGTGCGAACATACATCTACAACTATCATCACAAAAATATACTATTCCCCCATCAACATTTAAATGCTTAATTTCCAATTATTGAAGGTTGGACCTTGTAAAACGTAAATCCCCTGAGTGTCATTAAAATACCCAGGATTTAATTATTCACTGAGTGTTCCCTGTTTTCCAGAGTAGTACGACACTCTACAGCGAACACAAAATATTCTGATGAATATAATATCAACACTCACCATGCAATAAGCCGGTATTATTAATGATTATCCTTCAATATGAAAGAAGTCTAGATGAAGGTCGTTCAGCTGACACAGAAACAAAGGGTCATTGTAGCAATATGCACACTCACTGTTCACGGTTCTTGAAAGTACACAAGTACAGCACCTTACTACTAAGGTAAAACAAATAACACTGAGCTCTCAAACAAGCCACTCCATGGCGGTATTGTTGCTTTGATTTTGACTTCTCGACTATTATTGGATGACAGGCGGTAGCCCAACATCTGAACACTATGTCGGGAAACAATAGAAACCAAACCACTTCTTGTATTATTGATTGCCGCAAATGAACTGTGATCAATAAAGAATACATAATCCTCAAGTCACTTGCCAAGGCTTTTAGACCTTTCATCCCTTCACTGCTCCTATCAACATCATCATCATCATCATCATCATTGTCGACGTTTTTGTAAAATTCCTAGTTTCCAAAATATAGGAATTTCAAAATTGGACTGTTTTCAAAAAAACATAAAAAATAAAATATTTCATTATAAAAATAAAGGTCATAGAGACCATTCGTTTCAACCATGGCACAACGTCCTATCATGTTTGGTTTTCAAACTATCGCCTATTTTCAAAACAAAAAAATATATAACTAGTGATCCGTAGGTAAGCTCCCGTCAGCCCGAGTCCAACGACACCTCTTATGTTAAAATCCGAGCATGGGTTCACGAGATATGAATAAGCAAAAAGTGTGTACTAACTTTTTGAGCACCTTGTGCGTTAGAACTCCTATTACCCCCCTACTGAGCTGTTAGTGTAGCAACCTTTTACTCATGAATTTCTCGACGAATGTCGATCACTCTGTGATCTGTCCTGTCCTGTCATCTGTAGTGTGTGAACAGTGTTGTGAAGGCAATGAAACATCCATTATATGGGAGCGACATTCTGCTCCCAAAACTTCTTTACAATAATGTTAGACGCAAGAAACTTACGAGCGTAACGAATTGGCGCCAAAATAACGTGTAGAAGTGTCTCGATCTAACAAGGAACAACCAATGTGACCAGGATGTCTGGTCTGGTCTGGTACCTGAGTAGGGGAGTGATGGCGCTTCCAACTCACTCCAGAACCCTCCTCTTACCACTACTAAGCCTCAGCCATGTTAAATATATCTCGAACGCATGGTCCGATTTTGACAAATGAGGTGTCGTTGGACTCGGGCTGACGTCTTCTTTGCTATGGACCACTCGTTATATTTTTGAATTTTTTTTGTTTTTTTGTTGTTTTCGAAAATATGCGATAGTTTGAAAACCAAACAGGATAGAACGTTGTGCCATGGCTCAAACGAATGGTCTTTATGACCTTTATTTTTTGTAATAAAACTTTTTTACTTTTTATGTTTTTTTGAAAACACTCGGATTTTGAAAATCCTATATTTCGGAAACTAGGAAGTTTACAAAAAGGTTTGTTTGACGTAAATTAATGGTTCCTATGCCCTCTACTCCCTAAATAAATTTCAAGTCTCTAGGACAAAAATTTGTGTTTTGTAAGTAGTGGGATGAGGAGAGAGCTACTACACTTCTTTTTGAACACTCCTCGTATTTGCCCCGAAG
This sequence comes from Meconema thalassinum, assembly GCA_946902985.2. Taxonomy (NCBI): domain Eukaryota; kingdom Metazoa; phylum Arthropoda; class Insecta; order Orthoptera; family Tettigoniidae; genus Meconema; species Meconema thalassinum. Next base: position 517,158,804 of record OX336392.1, read on the forward strand.
CTGATATCTCGCTAACCAATCATGGGGTTTCAACATACAGGGTGTCCTAGCACTCTAGTGATGCCCCCTACTTTCCTATAGGCTCTTTATTTAATGAAAAGACCAAAACTAAAAGGTCATCCGCTTTTAATATCTCGCGAACCAATCATGCTAGAGGCATGAACGAGGGGTCCAAGGACTCGGGGTGACGTCCTCTTTGCTATGGACCACTCGTTATATTTTAAAAAATTTGGGAAACTCGATTTTGGGGTAAACACGTGTTTTTTGTGATGTTTGCCGATATCTCACGAACCAATAACGCTAGAGGCATGTACGACGGGTCCAAGGACTCGGGGTGACGTCCTCTTTGCTATGGACCACTCGTTGTAATTTTAAAAAAAATTGGGAAACGCGATTTTGGGGTAAACACGTGTTTTTTGTGATTTTTGCCGATATCTCACGAACCAATAACGCTAGAGGCATGTACGACGGGTCCAAGGACGCGGGGTGACGTCTCTTTGCTATGGACCACTCGTTGTAATTTTAAAAAAATTGGGAAACGCGATTTTGGGGTAAACACGTGTTTTTTGTGATTTTTGTCGATATCTCACAAACCAATAACGCTAGAGACGTGTACGAGGTGTCCTAGGCCTCGGGCTAACGCCCCCTTTCAAATGTGGTAGATATTTTTTTTTTCAAAAAATAATTCACAAAGGGCCTAACGCCATACATGTTGAAAAAATGTTTTGTTTTTCTTTACCGATACTTGTCTATAATGTTCATGAAGCGTGGTGGTTGAGAGAGACGATACTGCTGGGTGTGTGTTTCAACGAACCTGTCGCTGACCATGGTGGCTGTGTTCAATAGATCAATCGCTATTTCGGCGGGTCGGTGTATGACAGAGCGAGCGTGCGTTTTCTGATATTTTACCTTTAACGTGTAAATTGTGATGAGAACTTGGTTCTATGTTGGTCGAAGCGAGTAGAGAAAACAAACTTGCCGAGGAGCAAGAGGTGAATGTCATTTGAGCTTATTGGAAGGCGTTGATCTGTAATGGTGAATATCCTTAGATTTGAGAAAACTGGAGAAGTCCTTGTTGAAAAATTCTTTCCCCTGGTCGGTTTGTAGCAGCTGAGGTTGACGTTTGGAGTGTTGAATAATATGTTGAAAGGCCTTGGTAACTAGTGGACCAGACTTGCGACGCACAGGTTCAACAAAGGCCATTTTGGAATAGACATCAATGACATATAGCGTACACCGTCGTTAACGCCAGCATAGGGTATCATTTCAACCAAGTCAGCCTGCCAAAGTTCATCCACACCTCGTGAAATCACCTTGAGTCGTGGATAGTGACGCCTAACTGGGCGATGCAACTCGTGAGCAATACCCATTTTAATGGGTGAGGGCTTAAACAATAATTTTGGCATTTCGAAGTTCTTGTTCAATTTCTTGAATTTCCCAATCGTGACCGGTATGGCCAGCTTGACGTGAAGCATGCAACAACTGTAGCCGCTGGACGAGCTTATTGGGATTGTGCCAGTAGGTAACATCCACAAGGGGTTTTAATGGTTTAAATGTCACTCCCGAAGCGGACGCTTTACGACGAGTACTTTGACTGGTGGGAAACATTTTTGCAATGATGGTTTTATATTTTTGAGATATATTGGCATTCACTTGTTGAGCAGGATCATACTGTCTTTTGTGAGCATGGGTATCCAATAAAATGGATTTATATTTGTCAAGGTCCTCTGACGTATAATCATGGGGAGAGGGGGTCCGAGAAAAGAGTAGCTTTAACAGTCCTGGCGTTAATTTATAGTTGATGTTTTTAATGACAGCTTTAGCACGAGCAAATTTAATGGATGAATCGCCAATTTTAAAACTATCATCCTCATAGCGAACACCATACGTGGTATCTGTGTTTCCAATAAATAGATCGGTGAAATAGGGTTCCAATGTTGATCCATAATATTTTATTAAAATGGTTTTCAGTTGTGCTTTATGTTGTGGGGTGGACAAGAGTTGTGAAAACGGAGACGCTCTGGAAGGGCAAGGTGTTTCGACCATGGCCAAGGATTTCTTTTTTCTCAAAAACTCTGCAAGGGGTGCGGCCTTTTTTTGAGGCGTAAACACTTGTTCCTCCTCATCCTCAACTTCACTAACACTAGTCAAATCTTCCTGTTCCTCTTCCTCTTCCTCAGGGTCCTCGTGCAGCGTCTGTGTGGCTTGTGAAACGGTTGGTAGCGTTTCAGATGGCTTGAAAGAGGGTTTCAACATGGCTTTTAGTGGAGGTGCTAAATGTTGCTGAATAAACAAAGCATGATTTGCACGTGATTGTTTCAATAAACAACTTTTGGCGAATAGTATTTTTTGCTCTAATAATATGCTTTTTCAATTGACTCTCTGCTAACGCCATGGTGTCTTGACAAATGACTGGCCGGGGAATGAGACAGGGCCTTAAATAGCAATAAAATGATCAAACCCTAAGCGATACCGTCCTTGGTTGAGTTCACTTTGTTTGTCAATCACTAAACAGGCATGACGTTGAGTGTTCCAGCACTTGGCACACAATTCTGTAAACATTTGAAAGGTCATGTCAGGATTCACATGTTCATTATAAATGTGACGAGTGTTCCTCTCGTCCTGACGAAATAAAACAATGACATTGGCATTGTCACGAATCAACTGTTTGGACATTTTAGAATACGTTTGCCCAAGATAGAAGCAATCGATATGTTTGTGACGACCCATGCTGAAATAGCTTTGAATGATGCCTTGACGTTCAGTGGATACATCATCGAAAATCATGAGTGAATCAGGCTTTACCTCATCCGGTGAAATCACATTTTCTTGCATGGAAAATGTAAAATAACCCATATTCTCTTTTTGTAATCCAGACATGACTTGATCCAGAAACACGTAGAGGGGTTGGTAGAGAGATTTTGCAAAAATATAAATATTTTGAAAACGCAGACCATTGGGCGCTGTGATGAGCGTTAGCAAAAGATTTGTCTTTCCACAGCCGGAAGGCCCCACAATGATGCAGCGAATGGAAGATGGAAACAGTGAACCATGGCGTTGTTCACGTGATGTGGGACAGAGATGGGAAACCATGTCCCCCACGGGGAATGACTCTTGCTGCTTAATAATCTTCATTTCAACTAAGGCTTAGACAGGCTAGCAGGCTGTCTATATACAGGACACCGAGCCTTGTCATAGAAACAGTAGACTGGTACTACAGGTTGACGATGGATGTCTTTGGACGTGCGTTGATGGCCAAAGCTAGGTCTGTCCCCATACATGATCCTAAACAAGAAACAGATCCTGCTAATAAACACTATGTGGATAGGTCAGTAGTGCCACGCACAAAACAGGGAGATTATGACTTTAAGGGAAAGCGGTTAACCCATGTAAAACATCCTCAAGTGTCTACAGACGTTACTACGAAAAAGTATGTGGATAACAAAGTGTTTGAGTTTTATGACAAAGTGCCCCAGCTTACGGTGAATGGCTATAGCGCTAATCACCATCGGATTATTCACGTGGAAGACCCACAAGACGAAGACGATGTCTGTACCAAGCGTTACGTGACCCATGAAATGAAAAGGCTTTATAAATTTATCCCATCTGTATTTTTAGTGTATCTGACAAATGAAAAACCTGTGAATGACAGAAACCATTTACCGCTAGTCCATGATCAGCACTTGACCTATGTGCTTGCTTCGGGTTTAAGCCACTATCGATTACACTATGATGGAACCATTCACATCAAATATGCCATACCTGATGAGAACCATTTACAAATAAAGACAAATGGTCATAGGATGTTGGTCCATAACCATGAAATGGTCAATGCAGGTGACGAATTATCCTTTCATCTCATGTTGACATGGGATGAAAAGCAAGTGGGAAAAACCATAAACGATTTCCCACTTTATGTGGAATTGGAATATACAGCCATGAAATAACCATCTGACGTTAGTTGTGATTTAAACTTTCTTGTGAAAGGTTGTTGGTCATTATCATCATGGTGAAACAAAGGTATGCAGTGAGAAAGACTAAAAAAAGGACTTTGTCCTTGGCAAAGCCAGGGTTTTCAACATTCGTGGACAAGCCCTTGCGAAAGAAAAAAAGAAAAAATAATGTATTGACCATAAGGAAAGCCCTTCGAGTAGCACAGAGACATGTTATTCCAAAACGTCGGCGACAGGTTTCAAACCAAGGGCGAGTGATTCCTGTCCCCAAACGAGCCGGATTTTTACCTTCATTATTTGCCGGTTTGGCTGCTCTGGGCTCACTTTTGGGCGGTGCCAGTGCAGTGGCGAAAACCATTAAAGCCGCGCAGCAGGGCAAGCAACAACTCAAAGAAAGTCAGCGACACAATGAAACGATGGAAGCGATCGCCTTGGGGGCTAGAAATGCCAATTTAAAGCCAACCTTTTATCAACAAGGACTTGGGGTTTCACCATTTCGAAATATTAACAAACAAAATTTAACCTCAGCCATAGCAAGACATGCCCTGACGCATCAACAAGTGGAAAGCTATGCTAAACAACTAAAGCTTTCTCATTTTCGAGGTGTGTTTATGCGAAACCAATTACCCCCACGACCCTGGAAACAGGATTGTGCTGTTGTCAATTTGGATGATCACCGAGGACCAGGAACGCATTATGTAGCTTATGTCAAAGAGGGATCCACTGTATGGTACTTTGACAGTTTTGGGAATTTGCCCCCGCCCATGGAACTAGTGACCTATTTTGGAAACAGGATCAAGATATATTATAATGTGAAACGTGAGCAAACGTTTAACAGCCAACAGTGTGGACGTTTGTGTTTAATTTTTTTATATAAGACGCAGCATAAGCTAAAACGCCACCAGTATGTCGGCAGAAAGTAAAACGTTTACAGTGCATGGACGTGGACCTGAAGTCAGCCTAGACTTTTACCCGCCTATCGAATTGAGTGAAAAACCCTATGGTTTAGGACTTGTTTCTCTTGAAACGTACAATCGAATATACAACATACGTGAAAATGTGAACAACAAGTTTTACTATGATGATTCTGTGCTCACCTTGAACTCTGGTGGATACACGATCGATGACATTTATGAACACATTTATGTGGTGTTGATCAATCAATATGGTTTAAAGTCATTTCTCGACGGAACGCACAAGTTTGAACTTGTAGGCAATACCAACACTCATCGCTGCAGTATTTTCTCTACCTTCAACATTGACTTTAAAACACACCCCGATTCCATTGGCCCATTACTAGGATTTAAACCACGTGTGTTGGAGCCCAACAAAAAACATGAATCGGACCATGAAGTGAAATTCATTTAGGACCATCATGTGTCGGTGACGTGTAATATTATTAGCCAAGTGTACACCAATCAAAAACCATCGCATTCGCTTTATGACTTTATTGTGACATCACCCAATGGGTATATTATTCGTGAAAACCCTCCAGTGGTGCTTTTTCATTCTGTGGCTGTCGATAGTATTAGTAATATAACATTAAGACTGATCAATAGAGAGCAACAACTCATTGATATAGATTCTAACACACCTGTGACTTACAAGTTGGTGCTAAAGCCACAATGAAGTTTGTGTATAAAGCAACTACACCGTCTAGGAATGGTGTTAGTTGTTTGCCACGTGAATACACGTTAACATCTCAAGACAAGCAGATTTTACAGCATTTGGGTTACCACGTCAACCCTCATAATGAATTCTATTCTAGAGATAGCGAATCACATCGAGGAGCAACCAGGAGTGATAAGAATTGACCTGCATTCCTATCAAGCTCAAACACCTGGACTCAATGACAATGATGAAATTCAATTTGTTATCAACAACCAAGATATTTACACCCTACCGCATGAAAGTGTCATTCAGATTGAAGGTCGGCTCACCAAAGCCGATGGTTCTACACCCACCACATCCAAGTTGGCCAACCATGGTTTGGCCTTTCTGTTTTCTGAAGTGCGGTATGTCATTAACGATATCGTGGTGGATAGCACTCGAAATGTGGGCATTTCCAGTGTCATGAAACTATACCCCTCTTATAGTGAGGAAGAAGGTAAAACACTTTGCATGGCAGGTTGGTGTCCTGACCCGACCAATGACTGGATGGTACACACCGATGGGACCTTTACTGGATATTTACCTCTTAAACTGGTTCTAGGCTTTGCTGAAGATCACCAACGCATTGTGGTCAACGCAAGGCAAGTGCTTTATCTGGTGGGAGACAGGAGTGATAATAATGCACTCAAGGGAGCCGACAATGCCCCCATAGATTCAAAAATTCAACTACAACGCTTGCTATGGAAAGTGCCTCATGTGACCCTTAACGATAGCAAAAAACTGGACATACTCAAGATGGTAAAGAGAGATATGCCTCTACCCATGGAATTTAGAAGCTGGGCACTCCATGAGTATCCGCTATTGCCCACCACCAACACACACAGTTGGTCTGTAAAAACAGCTCGCTATACAGAGAGACCTCTCTACCTGATCGTGGGTTTTCAAACGAATCGCAAGTATCAACAAACCAAAGATGCCACGCAATTTGATCACCTGCAATTGAGAAATGCACGTCTTTTCCTCAACGGAGCTGTGTTTCCCTATGAAGGACTGGATTTGGATTTTTCAAAAAATAAATTTGGCCCCCTGTACGACTTGTTTTCTAAATTTCGATGGTCGTATTATCAAAAAGAGAACGGCCCCATGCTACTACCCCAAGCGTTTAAGGTAAGAGCGCCACTGATTGTCTTTGACTGTTCTTACCTGGAAGAGTCTGTCAAGCCATCCAATATCGACATTCGACTAGATTTTGAAACGCATGACAATGTACCAGCCAATACGACGGCCTACTGTTTGATTATTCATCACAAACAAGTCAACTATTATCCACTGTCCAACCAAGTGACGAGTGTATAAATAACAGCTCAACCCACGTCAAGCCGCTCAGTCGTGTCTTGCTTTAAAGCCTCAAGAGACGTTACATCCATGAATTTAAACTCTGAGGAACAACGTTTCAAGACTTTTGCCACGTGGCCGGTGCCTTTCATAAACCCTCAAGCCTTGGCGGCCGCTGGATTCTACTATTTAAAAACAAGAGATGAAGTGAAATGTGCCTTTTGTCCCATCATCATAGACCAATGGCAGGAGGGGGATGAACCCATGCAGGAACATCAGCGCTGGTCACCCACCTGCCCCTACCTGAGTAGAATGGAAGTGGGAAATATACCCTGTCATTCAAGCTATCCCTCTCTTGTGTCTCTGGGTAATGAAAAAAAAACAAGTTACGATACATGTGGGCCGTATGGTATCCATGGTGCTTCGGTGAGCAGCTCACCATCAAAAACGCCTAGTTTAGAGACATTGGGACATCATCGGTGTTATGGACGTTACAAACACAAGAGACTATATTGTTGTATCAGTTGCTATCGTCCATATCCCAAAATGAGAAAAGCCTGTAAAACGTGTTATGATAATAAAATGATGTAATTCTTAAATTCTTATTTTTGCATGTCCCCCTGTCCTACCCTAACCTTCTTTTTTGAAACTAGCATGGCAGGTAAGTCCATGCCATGATCACACCTGATCGTCAGTCAGTCGTCAGTTGAACTTGGTCCAGGCAAGCGTCAACATGTTGCGCACACTCATTGTGGATTGCCAAGGGTTTAAAATTGGTGACAACAAATTTATATTTAGACAAGTGGCCATAATCGATTGTACCACGTTTTGGATATCGCAAGCTACGCATTTGCTATTTAAACCACCCCATGCTTTTGATTTATTGTGTGAAAAAGACCATAAACAAACCCAGTGGATTGAAAATCATAGGCAACTAGACTGGAATCAGGGAACCATTTCCTATAAATATTTGGACGTGGTCAAGAAAGCACACTTGTCCTCAGCCAATGTGGTATTTGTGAAAGGTAATGAAAAACGTCAATGGTTGCAACCATTTTTGGCGTCTTACTGCCAATGTATCGACCTCATGGAGTTGGGCTGCCCCTCCCTGCAAACGTTCATGGATACTTGTTCCTGTGGCAACATTACCCAGACAGCCCTATCGCATGCGTGGCATCTCTTTCATTGGTTAACCACCCATGCCTGCTGGGAGTTGTTGAACAAAATTATAACTCAAGATTTTCCTGTGAATGACGCCAGTGAGATTTCTACAAGCGACGTGTAAACATCTACAGCACGTGATAGCATGGAGAAAGGCAATGCTACGGACAAAGCCATCGGCAAGTTCTTTGTGTGTAAAAAGAAACTAGATAGTTTTACCAAAGAGGAACTCTTGGCGCTGCCCAAGTCGTTCATTTATTATGTGGCCGCCAACGCAGTGAAAGAAATCTGGCAACATGTACCAAAATCATGGACTCAAGACCCTGTGTTGAGTGAATTGCAACCCTGTACGGATTACGATCACCATAAGCAAGTGGCCATGGCAAAAATACCGTCTATGCGTCAGTGTGCGACTTGCCAGCTTGTGAAACTGTATCACGGTCATAAAAGTCCATGTAAAGACTTTGTTGAATCATTCCACGGGTGTCATGGCGAGAAAAAGCAACAACAACAAACACAAACATCGTCCACAGAAGAGGAGGAAGACCAAACCTTTTTACCATCGATGGAAAAGGATATGCCTGACCTGTACTGGCAATGGCGTCATTGACAAAGTGATTCAATACTTACCTTTCGAAATCCATCTTCCAGGTTATCGTTTTTGCGGCCCTGGAACTCGTCTCGAAAAACGTTTACAACGTGGTGATGTACCCATTAATCTTTTGGATCAAGCATGCAAGGAACATGACCTTTCTTATCATCATCCTGGTTTAAGACATGTGGCCGATAAATTGTTATTGTAGAAAGCTAAACAACGTTTCACATCCAGTGATGCTTCAGTGGGTGAAAGGATGGCAGCCCTGATTGTCATGAGTGCTATGAAAGGAAAGTTGATGATGCATGGACATGAACATTAAGGAATTGAAAAGTGAGGAATTGGGATTTGTTTGTATTCTATTTTTCTTTTGTCAATTCGCTATGACTATGAAATAAATACAAAGGTTTACCAGAGCACGATGTTTTGTGTTTTTATTAATTTTAAGAAATCGTGATGTTGATGGCTGATTTTTTCATTTTACACATTTCACACATTGCCATTTGTCATTTTGCAATTTACAGATGTGAAAAATGTTCGTTTCAAGTTTTATGATTTTGATGATATGGATTTTTCCAGTTTGTTGATGACACTTTTTAAACAATGTCTGTTTGAAGTTTTTAAATTTTCAAATTTCACACATGGCCATTTCCAGTTTTTAAAAATGTCCGTTTTAAGTTTTGCGTTTTTGGTGATATGGAAACATGGATTTTCCATTTTGCTGTTTTCACATTTTTCCATTTGGTGTATGTCGAAAGTTGAGATTTGACAATGGTGTTGATGCAATTGCTTGACCATGGCGATACTGAAATGTGTTAATGCGTGTTTAGAGAAACGTCGAGGTCTACGACTACTGCAGGTAAGACTGTTTTTACAAAAATAATGTCTTTTGACTGCCACATTTCAATGAAAAAAAAACTAATGACAAAACAAAATAAGTATATAAAAGACTATTTACCCCTCCCCACCCACCCACCCTACCTCACCGTGTTTGCTCTGGTCAACCATACACACGAGCTTTCTCTCTCTACTCATACATTCACACCTGTCTTTGGGAACAAACACAACCACTTTATTTATTCCCAAAAGCACATTCTCGACATGCACACTCATCCCAAAAGAACTTTTTTTTAGTTTATCATTTACATTATGAAAAATAATTAAATACTAGTTATTAAAGTTACTAAAAATCTTACTTATTTCATATTTACAATTAAAAAACTCAACTTTGTACAGCGTTAAAACAATCAAACTAATCACCAATCAAAATTTTAAAAAAATAAGGTTGCATAGAACTTTTTAAAGAGCAAAAGGTCCAGGTGGGTTGCCCCTATTTACAAAATCTACTATTTACAATGACAAAAAAACAATATTTACAAAATACTAAATCTACAAGTTACATAAAACTATGTCCCATAAACGATTAAACAGTGAAATCACACCTCCTCCTCCTTGCGATCATAACCCCAGGGCAGGCTGGTGAGCAGGTCATCAGCACACACACGTTTGTTATCCATGGAGGCGAGGGTGCGTTTTCTCTGTTCCACAAGATACAAATGATGGTTGCTGGATTGTATCCTGCACTGTGTATGAGACATAGCTTTGCCAGTACGTAAAACCGCTAGATAGTCATCAACACGTAGCGATTTTACCACTGCCCTACCTACACCTTTTGCTCTTTTGGCTTCCTTACAGTCGAGTGTGCGATAAGCATACATTTTCGAAGCCAAACCTACGAATTCCGTCATAATGGAATCACCGCATTCATCTTTTAAAACGCCCATTTTCTTCTTGTTTTTTATGGGCAGCTGAAACACGTTGTCAGCACTATAGCAAGAGGTGTCGAACCAGTCACTATGCTGCCTCATGACGTCATAGGGGTTGCAGTGACGAATGTGGTAAATGAATGAGTCCGTGTCCATATACAAAAGAGAGACGTTCTCAAAATGGCGTTTGGCAAACTCATAGTGAAATCGATACATGACCGATTTAGAAAAGTCTAAAATGACTTGACCCGAGTAAATGGGTTTATCCATGGTCACGCTGGTCTTACTCATTTCAATAGTAGCCAAATCGTCATCGATAATTTTGATCGATTTGAAATTTGGCTTGGCAATGTACCGCCGGGCACCCCACTGCCCCTCCCAGACATTCACCAATTTTATGTCACGGTATTTGCGGACATTCTCCATAGACTTGCCATAGATGCAGTTGTTCATTAATTTAAAAAAATTAATTTCAAACTGCTGTGTTGCCATTTGTCGTTGCTCTGTGTTGAGTCGCATGTATGGCTCAAGCCATGCTTTTTGAGCAAAAGAAATACCCCTGTGGATTTTCTTCAACACCAAGCCTTGGGCGAGGCATTGCACCAACATTTGGATATGTAGCACATACCGATTTTTGTTGTAAAGTGTGCCCATGAGTTTTTCAATTTTCACTTTACTGTCAGGGGGAACCATTTGCTCAAGGCAGAATGGGAAATCGGCATGTTCATCATACAAGGATGATGGATATTCAATATCCACTTCTAGCACATATCCACTGCCTGTTTCTTGGCTAGCCATGTTCACATCAAATTCTGACACTTGTTTCTCTGTCAGCCAAGCAAACTTTCCATAGGGCAAGGGCTGACTCATGGCGTAACCGTACAAATTATTCACGTCATAGTACATTAAGTACGATTCTGGTTTGTCTGGTGAATAAACAGGCATGTAGACATTGTTTGCTTCGGCATGGCGCTGGTTAAGTGATACAAAGCCGCCACGAATGCCCTTTTAAAAAAATAGAACCATGTCTACGTCAGTGAGTAAATCCAATTCCACTTGAGTGTATTTTAAAGCGCCATCAAACGAGAGCCCAGGACTCGTATAATAGTGAGCCGGGTCAAGACCGTAAATGTGTTGACACAAGTTACGGAATTTTTCAAACACATCAGTGAGCAGCAATACATCCAGTTTTAGGTAATGCAAAGCATATTCACTTAGCGTCTTCGTGCCAAACACTCGCCAAACTTGACATGCATGTGCATAGTCTTCATCGGAAACGGTACTGCGTGTTAGTTTCGAGTAAAATTTCTCTTGTGGTGGGAGTTTTCTTTGATTTAACACGTCCCAGCTGTTGCAGAAATCATACGGGAATATACCTTTCCGAATGCACAATTGAAATTGCTCAGGATCATTAAAATGCATTCTAGTATTTTTTAATTCCTCCTCATTCAAGCCAATCACAAGACTGTCTAGCGAGGATGCCATAAACTTAAAGGAATCCAAAAATCGAATGCTAAAGTCGCCCAACCTCCATGTCAGGGCCGTAAAACGCTCATGGTTTTGGGGAATAATGGTAAACGAGCCCTTGTTGACATGACCCAATTCACGAATCAAAAACTGAATGTCATAATTCGCCAGATTGTAAAAAAAGACACTGATTAAACGAGGAGCTAGAAAGTTCAAGTTGCATTTGCTGTGCGCAGGTCCTCGAAACTCCCCTGTAAAATGCGAGTGGTCTCTGACTTTTTCCTCGCTATTTAAAATAGGCTTTTTGCAAATATGTCATGTCATGGCATGCTCATACTGCTGCTGCTGTTCTGGAGATAGGCTCATGGGTACTGGGTGGTCCAGTAATTCCTGTACATCATGAGCCAACTTGACAAGTTCATCCAAGAACCATTTGGCACAATCTGGCCCCTCGCGGTATTTGTAAACGGATGGTGTGGGGTCATAGGCACACACCACATTAAATCCTATGGCAAAGGGTTCATATTTTTGAATGGGTGTGGTTGAGCTAATGGTGGGATCTGGTTCACATCCCGCCATGGGTGTGGTGAGAGCTTCAAAATCTGCGTATACCACATAGGGAACACTGTCACGCTTGTGAATGTCCTTAAACTTTAACACAGTCTTGTCCCCTTGTGGCAATATCAATCTCACTGCTTCCTGAGAAACGCAATCCACCCTATGACGTTCCAAAAGCGTGGGGGTTGTAAAATATTGCAAGCAACGATCACAAATATGTTTTACACCAGTGTGCTTAGACACTTGTCTGCTTAGCAATCTACTCAAGCTTTTAATCAGGCAATAGTGATTCACCTCTCCTACAGATAAATATAAAAGATGAATGTGATGTCGTTTCGGTTCTTTTGTGGCATAAAGAGGACCCACAATCTCATCACCATTAAGGCCATAGACCATGAACGAAAAGTCCTGGTTATCTTGTTCAAACCTATGGATCTCGGTTAAGTCCATAGGGAACGATACTCGGGTTAAATTTAAAGTATGTTTCAATTCAACAAACTTGGCCTTGTACATTCCTGGTCGACAACCATTATGTTGTGCTGGCTGCAAATACGCAGCCACGGACCACAGAAAGCAATCATTGTCACGATTCTTTATATTGACCACAGCCTTTTTCGAAGCTATAGCTGGTGGTGTTTTAATATAGCTAGACCCAGCATTCAACGGGTTGAAATGACAAATGTTGATTTGCAAATGATGAATTTTGTCTAAGGCTAGACCACTCGGTCCTTGTTGCAGTTTATCTAATTTTGTTAGCAAGGCATTCACCACGTGGGTTTCATACCACTGTTCCAAATTATGGGCTATGAATAGCTCTTGCATTTTACTGCAAATATAAAATGTCTCTTTATGCTCTACGTCCTTCTTTTTATATATGAAATCGCACACCAGTTCTGTATTCACCTTTAAAGCCGTATGCAACCTTTGCGCTGTGCAAATTTCAATTTTAAAAATTTCAAAACAAGATTCTAAAAATTATTTGGGAATCAAACTTTTTCTAACATTGACTACGCGGCCAGAGCACACACGTGATTTGAAACAAGACTCAAGGGGCTCCCAAGTTAACGTATCCGCAGCAGTAAAAGACATTATTTTGAAAGAACACTCTCACCTGAGTTTTTAGCTGTAGACTGCTTGACAATGGTTCCACTCTAAAGCCACTTGGTTTTCAACTGTATTTGCTATAGCAGTGAACCCTTTTTTTCTCCAAATATCTAAAAAGAAATAAAATAAACCACCATAAGTATATCCATTCCATATAGTTTATGCATTTCATAAACAAAACAAAATCAAACAGGTTATATATTAATAAAACAAGTCTCACCTTCACGTGTAATGCTTTGCTATATTCCCGTCTCGTGGGCTAGTGTGGAAATGGTTTCCTCTTCTATCGGTCTGTCTTTCTCTTTCTTTAATATATTTCCCACAGACACACGACAGGTAGGCTATACACGTTATCTGCAAACAAATAAATAAAATCATTAATTACCTAATCAATAAATAATTGCATGTATTTATATAAAATCAATAAATATATTGAACCCTTCAGAATAGCAGTGTTTTATGTAAGAATCTTTGATCAAGGGGTCGCGTTCAGTTCATAGTGTGGTGTTTACGTCCGCCAAACTACGTGCTTTTCTGAGGCAAGGGTTATAGGATGAAAACTATAACGAAGAAAGAAAGGAGACAAAACGTAAGATAATAACAAGATTTAATAACTAATTTGTGCATAAAAGAATAAAACAAACAAAAATAAACAAAATTCCTCCATGAATTTCCCCTGACAGGAATATTTATCACTTTGAGGAGTCAGATGGATCTCCCCTTTTCTAATAAAATGTGGATCCAAGTTCCACTATCTTGCATGTGAATTTATGTTCGCGTGGTGACTATCTACGGGAAATGAGTACTTGGATGATCATTCGTTCACAACGGGTTAACAGCCACGGTGCTCACGAACAATCACCTCGTAAATCAACTTTTATGGCTATGGGCATAACATTAATAAAAATCCTTAAATCTAACTCTGACACACATATTACAACTCTACTATTTACAGGCATCTCTCTGAGACCCTTATTAGTGTGGTGACACACTTATCCAAATGAGCTGCCACAATGGCCAGATACTCAACAACAAGGAAACACAGCGCCGCACGTGACTCACGAGTCACTGACATGTACAATCAACAAAGAATAAACCAACAACAACAAACAACCTGAGTGGTTAAGATTACTTTATATTAACAAAACTGCATGTTAAGGAAACGCTTCGAAGGTAATCGTGTTTCGTAGGCAACTCCCATTTATTTAAACAATTTTACCATTGATCAGTTTCTCACATTTATATTTATTTTCAAGTAATTTGGAGCCAGACTTGCAGTCCACTAATGAGCTCTGCTTGCGAAACTCAGTCAGCCCTTGTGACAACAACTCACCCCTTTCCACAATACCAGTCATGTCCCCCATCCAGTGTATATAAATAGCCGACCCGCTGAACTGTTATCTCAAGGAATCAACAGCCGCCAACATCTCCTCCCACTCAACATATGGTCAGACAACAATCACATATCCATAATTGTCCTCGCAAGGATGCAACATGAATCTGGTACCAAGCCGACAGAAATCAGTCTCTGCTGAAGTTCCCGCTTGTAATACCACAACAATATACTCACAATACACACATCTGGGACTGACATAACGCCTTTCACATGGGTCTGCTGAATTAGAGCTCGCAAACATTTAACACAATATTTAAAACCTACGATAGAGCTGAGTACTCTTCGTCACAAATTACATTGCTCCAAAGGCAATAATCACACTGAATCTGATCAATAATAATTCTCAACAACATTTAATTACCCTCCAATCTACTATATAATTAGATTAATTCAGTCCTACTTCTGAAACACGACATATCTCCGAGAGACGTTTTTAACCGCACTTCGTAACCTAGGCGAAAACGGCCGTTCACATAGATACGTTAGTTAACACAACACAAAGAAAAGAACCTTCCATTAACTACCCTTGTGCGAGCTGCTTCCAAACAAAAGTGTGCCAGATCAAAACAAAATATACTACACTAATCACACAAGCAAAGTATTTACAAAAATATGTCCCATAAACCATAAGTTAATTTAATAAATAATAAAATATTATTTGTACTCATCTCGTGTTGTAGTCACCCGTCAAAGAACATCAGACGCCATTTCCCAACTGGATGCTTCTCTATCTCATAGCAGCCATCTGGACGGACTGTTGAGAATTCCACACTTCCTCTGCATTCATTGATGTCATCCTTGCGCTGATACAAAAATTAGGTTAATATACACTTTATGCCTGACTACTAAATTCGCTTGTTCAGGTACTAAATTCCCTGTCACTGTTCGTTGGCGAATTATCGACGCTACTGTCCCTATAACTATAGTACTATGACTATCTATCACTGAATTTAACACTTTCAATGAATCTCTTGTGTCCTTGTGACACGGAAATAAAAGTCTATCTCTTCAGACGAACAGAATCAGAGTCCTGTGTTCTCGACACACGGAATGAAAAGTCATGTCTCCTAGACGCACAGAATAATAATAGTGTGTCCTCAACACACGGAATAAAAGTCAATGTCTTGGCTCTTCGACACACTTATAAATGAACTGGCCCTTGGGTCTAGATGGAGGGGGATTTTATGTAAAAATTTATCGAAGTAATTGTGATACAGGAATGAAATAAATATCACAGAACTCGTAATATTGCACAGGTCAAGAATATGCCCATTAATCCTAGAATCGATCGTAGAGATTTTGTCTAGGCGATTTCCCGCGTGAATACTAGCCACCGCGTACCCCAGCCGGAGTTGGCGCGCAAGTAGGCATTCTCTTCTCGTTGGTTCTCCATTTCTAATAATTTGGCGGTTTCTAGTAGATCTTGGCGTCTTGGGAGTGTCTATTTTCTTCATCAGCCATTCACGTTACTGCATCATATTTCTTCTAGGCGCGAATATCACAATGAACATACCAGAACCATGTCTCACCGCGCGTCGCTTCTAAAATTGAGGTAGCCACACCTGTCCTTATGATACATCGCTCTGCTATTTCTTTTCATAGCTCAAGTACTTAGCCTTTTGTTAAACTGATGCAGGTATGTCCCTACTGTCTCCAACAAATGCTTGAAATTTCCTCATCACTGTCTGGCTACTTTCATGATGCTGGTTGAAATATTTATTAATTGAAGAAATAAAAAGTAGAATCATTTAACCAACATAGGGTAAAGGGTTCACAACTCTCCCACTCACAAAATTTCGAACTTAGGAATAAAGTCGACAATTTTACAATACTTCCGTAGGCCAATCTGTTTTATTTCCAGAATCACCCCTTTTTCTTACTTGGTCTAGGCGCTCCTGTCTTCAATGGCATTTACTCGTTTTCATATCCTGCTTGTCTCTCCCCCTTCCAATCTTGCGTGACGCTCGATGCCTGCGGCAACACCTTACTTGCCTCGTTAATGTTTGTCAACAACAGCTCTACTTCCTCCTTCATCACGTGCCGTCCTCAACTGCTCCCCGTTGACTTTGTTGATAGTAGGACGTCTGTATATTCAAACAGCGTCATTATTTCGGCGCTACCATGGTTCACTTCGACGATATTTCTTTAGGTTGGCAGCGTTGTAAACTGACATTGTTCCTGTGCTTAATTCTTTCACTCTGTAAGCATTATTTCCAAGGTTTCTTACGATAGAATAGGGTCCTATGAATTTTTCGCAGAACTTACTAAAGATTTTCTTTTCTGGGTCCGATATAGCAGGTCGTTTTACCAAAACGAGCTGGTTGACTTCAAGATCACCGTGGAACCTCTTATTTCTTACTCGCCGTAATCTGCTGTCTGCTTGTTTCCTCATGTATTCTCTCGTTCGTTCAATTCGCAGGTCTGGTGCTATCATGGGATCTTGTGGACAGTTAATGATGCTTTTCCACGTTCTTACTGGATACTCGTTCTTGTGTAGGACCATAGGGATTTGTCCTGTTGACTCGTGCCTGGTAGAATTCATGCATGTCTCTACGTCCTTGATTTTATCGACCCACTTATGATGTTCTTTGGGAATGAAGATTCTCAAGTATGATGTCACACATTTTATTGCTCGCTCACTTGGATTAGCTTGGGCATGTCGGATACTGCTTAAAACGTGTTTTATACCCATGTCCTCCATACCTTTCTTGAATTCGGCGCTTGTAAAATAGCTGCCATGGTCTGACAATATAAATTCTGGTTTTCCAAGGATTGGAATAACTCTATTTCGAATACGACTGAGTACTTGTTTCGATGTAGTTTTCTGAACGGGGCATAATACGACAAACTTAGAATACACATCAATGCACACTAGCAAGTGACGGCAACCTCGCCTACCTTTCGGGATTGGACCAAGACAGTCCACCGCCAGCAGCTCACATGGTTTCTGAGGTAGCAATGGTCTAGGATATTGCCTCAGTAAATAATTATTTGGCTTTGTTCTCTGACACGGGTCACAAGTTGTAATGACGTCACATATAGTTGTTCTCATACGTGGCCATGTAAATGTCTCTCCTATTGTCGCTTCGCACTTGTCTAAGCCCACGTGACCGTAACTTTCGTGCGTATGCCATGTCAATCCTCGTTGTAACGATGCAGGTACTAATATGCGTAACTTGGTGTGGTCATTATCTACCCATTTGTGCAGCAAATTGTTGACATAAACATATCTTCCTTCTTTGGCTTTCGCTTCTCGAAATGCAGGTGTTCCTGTAGGTAGTTGCTTTTTGAAGTATTTAATTAATAGCATCATCCATGGTTCCGCTTCCTGTTCTCGCTGTATCTCACGTAACTCCTCCAAGAATTCCCGGTCCTTCGGTGTTAACTCCAAGTGTTGTACCATCGCTGTTTCTTCGTTATCAGTCTCTGGGTTCCTGCTGAGTGCATCCGGTATCACGTTCATCTTCCCTGGACAATGTTCAATTTCAATGCTGAACTGCTGAATGTATATAGACCAACGTGTCACACGTTCGCTTGCCATTGACGTCTTAAACAAGAATGTTAGTGCCTTGTGGTCAGTCCTGACAACAATCGGGTAACCATAGATTGTTCGTTTCCATTGTTGGAGCGCATGAAGGACGGCCAACAATTCTAGCTCGGTTACAGTATAATTTCGCTCGTGTTTACGCAATTTTCGGCTGACAAATGCCAAATATGTTTTGTGCTGCAGGTTAGCTGGATCCTCTTGGTAGAGCATAGCACCTATCCCAATTAGTGAAGCATCCGCTTGGATTATGAATTTGAGCTTGAAATCTGGATATCCTAATTTAATGCAGTTTTCCAATAGCTGTTTTGTTGCTTGGAATGCCTTCTCACACTCCGCGTTCCATGACCATTTGTTATTTTTCTTTAACATTTCTTGCATTGGAGCTACAGTCTCCGTATAACCTGGACAGTTTTCTTTAAAGAATCCCGTTACGCCTAAGAAAGCCCGAATGTGCTTGACTCTCGTTGGTGTAGGGAAATTCTTTATCGCTTCAATCTTAGCTGGGTTTGGCATCACTCCCTCCTTGTCAATGACGTGACCCAAATATAAGATCTCGCTCTTGAAGAAATGCGATTTCTTCAGGTTTACTTTGAAATTCGATGCTTTCAAGTTGCCCAATACTTTATCTTAATTTTCCATGTGAGTTTCAATGTTGTCAGATGCCAACAGAATGTCGTTGATGTATCGCACCGTCATCTCCTTTACTTCCTCGGTTAGGTTCCGGTCCAGTGCTCGGATTAAAGCACAGCCCGCTGTTTTGACCCCAAATGGCATTCTGACGAAACAATATGTCTGGTTATCGAATAAGAAGCCAGTTAGAAGCTGTGACTTCTCATCCAACTCAAGATGATGGAACGAGCTCGTCAGATCGACTGATGAATAAATGCTCTTGTTTTTAAAGCCTTTTAATACGTCTCTGATAATTGGCGCTCTGTCATACTCAGGAAAATGAGTCTCATGTTGAGATTTCTGGCATCTAAACAAAGTCTAATAGATCCATTTGGTTTTGTGACTGCCAAAATCGCATTTAGATAAGGCGTAGGTGTCTTCCTTATCACTCCAGCTTCTAACATCTCATCTATAATGATTTTAACTTGCCCACGATATTTTTCAGGAATTGGGTACAATCTGCTTTTGAAAGGTGACCAGTCCTCGACTTGCATAGAGGACTTGAAATTTAAAATTTTCCCAGGTACTGTATCAAATACTGTTTTGTGCTTCCTTAGAATCTCTTCCAACTGTTTTCTGTGTTCACCCCCAAGTTGAATGTAATTGAGCCGCTCCTGTAGTAACTCTTCAAATTGTGCATCACTGTCATCTCCTTCTGTTAATAAAGACCATATCTCCTGGGATTCTATCTCCTCATCTAGTTCCACAACAGCCCCTTCTATGATATTATCTTCCGCCTTTCGTACCTCCTCTTCCGTCTCTTCTGATATTGCTTCGAATGCCCAAGAATTTACATCTCTTCCGGTAGTGATTTCATCCATATGCAATCCCACGTTTTTCAGCTGGTCGTATTCTCTAAAACTGACTGTATTCTTGTGTAAATCTATCACTGCTTGATAGTCACAAATGAAATTTGCACCAAGAATTATATTGAAATTCATCTTTGCCATGATAAAGAATGTTTGCCCAAAAGTATGTTCCAATATGTTCAGCTCTAAGTATGCCTGACGTTTACAAGTAACGGTGCGTTCAGGAATAATACCCCTCACTTTGAGCTGTGGTACCGGAATTACAGGAATATTCTGAGTCCGTCCCAACTCTCGAACCAAGGCCTCCGATACTAGACTGATCTGTGACCCTGTATCCAATAAACATCTTATATTAATTCCACCAATCCTTGCGTAAATAATGGGTAATTGCCTAATTTCATCGTTCCGTGGTTTCACCGTCTCCTCCAGGCAATCTTCTGGTAAAACAATCCATTCTTGTATGTTCGCTACTATCCATCCATCTTCAACTTCCGACTGTTGTGTTTTGAGACTGTCTCCTTGATCCAAAATTAACATTTTTTTTAGCTCCATTTCGACTCCCATCATCCTTCTGTCGCTCATGTCCTTGATATTCCTCTTGTCTCAGTAGACTTCCAGCTTCCTCAGTATGTGTATCTGGGTTCTTTCTGTTCCCAATGGCCTTTTCCCATCTTCCTAGCTCTCCACCTTGATTAGCGTGTAACTCCTCTAAGTAATTTTGTGATTGAGCGTGCCTATCATCCCAGTCATCTCGATAGTTACGTTGATCTCCTTGATTTTGATCTCTCCTTCCTTTCCATCTTTGATTGGCATTATAATCACCGTATCTTCCATAAGGCCTGTCATTCCTTCGATTATCACGCCATTGTTGATATCCTCTTTGTTGGTATCTATTGTTGCCCTGGTATCTATTGTTGTAGTAATTTTCGTTACGCTGATATGGTCTGTTTTCCCCTTCTTCCTGGTTTCGCCTAGGTGTGGAGGTGCTCGTATTAGTACCCTGCGTTTTAGTATTTCCCTGTTTTGTCTTTACGACCTCTGTAGTGTTGACTAATTCCAGTTGTCTTCCTCCTCTAAAATGACTATGAGATGTGGTCTCATCTATTTGCCGTAATATCTGCTCTGCATGTAGGGCCGTACTGACGTTTGCTGCGACTAGCACTAGCTGTACATTAACTGGCATTTGCCTTGCTATTATCATCACCAAATCTGATTCGTTTAATGGGTAATCCAGATCGCGAAATTTTAGCATTTGCATGTTAAAGAAATCTGAGTATTTTGTCTGCTGGGTAGTTTGGTATTTTCTAGAGTAAAGCTCCATTCTTAAACTCTGTTGTATGGCGGGAGACCAGTATTTGCGCAGAAACGCTAAGTTAAAGTCTGACATGGTTCCAAATGTATATTTGAAACTTAAAAACCAGGTGAGAACATTCCCTGATAAAAATCTCTCCATCATTCTCAATCTACGTGCTTCAGGTACCCCAGTGTCATTAAAATGGTCTTCAATCTCTTTGATAAAGGCCTTAGGTGTTACCCCTGAATTTTCGGTGTATTTCTGCGGTTTGTAGTCATTTGAGCGAATTACTTGAATAAGTTGTGTGGGCTGATGACCGTCCTGTGGTGTCGAGCTTCTATCTACGTTCTTACGAAATCCTTCCGTTGTTGTTGTTAATGGGCTCTCTGCTTGATTCTGACTTCCTGCTATGCTGGGTTGGGGACTATGTGAGTCATCCTGCTTGTCTTTCAATGCTCCCGTTTTAAATATAGACGATTGTTCTAACGAGCGAAGTTCGGCTTTAATGATCCTGTCTGCTCTTTAAGTCTATTTTTTACCTCTTGCTCCAAAGCTTGAATACGCGTGTGGTTTTCGCCTACTGTTTTAATAATGGTGGATCTTTCCTCTCTAGAATCAATATTCATTTTCTTCCAATCTTTCCTGATCTGTTCTTTAATCGTGCTTATTTTTTCTTCAATTTGGCTCTTATTTTCATCCTGATTATTTTCTATCTGGCTCAGCCTTTCGTCTAATGTACTCTTAAATTGTTCTTGTTCCGTTTCTAAGCTTTTCCACTGTTCCGCTGATTTTATCTCTAGACGGTCCATATCTTTAATTATGCCTGAAATGTTCTCATCTACTGCTGATATTTGTTGTTGAATGACCCTGCCACTTTTCTCCATCTCCTTAAATCGTCCTTCCAACTTATCTTGGGCTATTTTGACCTCGCTTGTATTCATTGTGCATGCTATTTCAATCTGCTCTAATTTAGCTAACACTGTTTCATCGAGAATGCTGAGTTTTTTATCAAAAATATTCTCCATTTTTTCAATCTGCTCTAATTGTTTCTCATTATTTTTGCTTACATCAAGGGCCAGTAATATCATCTGTTGGTTTGTGTGCTCTTTCATTTCTGCGGTTAACGAAGCTAATTGGTTCGTGTTTTTATTATTTTGCGCCTCTAACTGTGAATTTATAGTGTCATTAATTTCACTCTTTAATAACCTAGCTTGTTCCGCCTGATATTCATTTTGTTCAATTCTACTGTTATTTAACTGTGTCCGCAATGATTCACTTTGTTCTAACAGTTTAGCATTTAGCGATTCACTTTGTTCTGACAGTTTAGTACTTAGCGATTCACTCTGCTCAGATAATTTGTTTATAGATTGACTCTGTTCTGATAATTTAGTGTTTATTTGTTCGGATAACCTCGTGTTCAGCGATTCACTCTGTTCTAACATGCTAGTGTTTATTTGTTCAGATAATTTTGTATTCAACGCTTCACTTTGCTCTGCTAATTTAGTATCCAACAATTCCTGAGTTCTCCTCGCCGCACTTTCAATGATCTCCTGGATCTGCGCCACCGTTGCCATGTTTTACAATATATATGAGACATATGGGAAATGGCCTACGCCAATGCCCTTTGACACGCACATAAATCCAATGCACATTTAATTTCTTTATTCTACTCAGTTCATTTATTTTTACCTTTAACCCCATTAGTTGATTGCATCTCTGAGTAGTTCTAGTTTTATTCAATTTAATTTTAACCCCAAGCACATATTTAGTCATTAAACAGTTATCCTGATCTGATATTAACACTGACTAATTAACAAAGTATTAATTGTCATTTTAGGCTACCGCCTCCTAATATTTCCATGAGTTTGACTTTCTACACAAATCTAGTTTTAACTTTATCATTGGGCGCCCGGTATCACATCTTAATTTTACTTTAATTTAAAAGACAACAACGTGAACCGTATTTTACTTTGCAAACTCCTGATTTTAATTTATCTTTCACACATTTGGCGGTATCCACTTCGCCTCAACTACTTTTAATAAAATATCACTTCCCGGTGATTAAATACTGTCATATCTGCCTGCACTTGCGGCATGCCAGTTTTACTCAAATGCGCCACTATTGACATGTGTAATCTCCCCGTTACACCACAGTGAATAGCCCCACCGTTGGCCGCCAGTTTTCACCTATGAACCCTTCAGAATAGCAGTGTTTTATGTAAGAATCTTTGATCAAGGGGTCGCGTTCAGTTCATAGTGTGGTGTTTACGTCCGCCAAACTACGTGCTTTTCTGAGGCAAGGGTTATAGGATGAAAACTATAACGAAGAAAGAAAGGAGACAAAACGTAAGATAATAACAAGATTCAATAACTAATTTGTGCATAAAAGAATAAAACAAACAAAAATAAACAAAATTCCTCCCTGAATTTCCCCTGACAGGAATATTTATCACTTTGAGGAGTCAGATGGATCTCCCCTTTTCTAATAAAATGTGGATCCAAGTTCCACTATCTTGCATGTGAATTTATGTTCGCGTGGTGACTATCTACGGGAAATGAGTACTTGGATGATCATTCGTTCACAACGGGTTAACAGCCACGGTGCTCACGAACAATCACCTCGTAAATCAACTTTTATGGCTATGGGCATAACATTAATAAAAATCCTTAAATCTAACTCTGACACACATATTACAACTCTACTATTTACAGGCATCTCTCTGAGACCCTTATTAGTGTGGTGACACACTTATCCAAATGAGCTGCCACAATGGCCAGATACTCAACAACAAGGAAACACAGCGCCGCACGTGACTCACGAGTCACTGACATGTACAATCAACAAAGAATAAACCAACAACAACAAACAACCTGAGTGGTTAAGATTACTTTATATTAACAAAACTGCATGTTAAGGAAACGCTTCGAAGGTAATCGTGTTTCGTAGGCAACTCCCATTTATTTAAACAATTTTACCATTGATCAGTTTCTCACATTTATATTTATTTTCAAGTAATTTGGAGCCAGACTTGCAGTCCACTAATGAGCTCTGCTTGCGAAACTCAGTCAGCCCTTGTGACAACAACTCACCCCTTTCCACAATACCAGTCATGTCCACCATCCAGTGTATATAAATAGCCGACCCGCTGAACTGTTATCTCAAGGAATCAACAGCCGCCAACATCTCCTCCCACTCAACATATGGTCAGACAACAATCACATATCCATAATTGTCCTCGCAAGGATGCAACATGAATCTGGTACCAAGCCGACAGAAATCAGTCTCTGCTGAAGTTCCCGCTTGTAATACCACAACAATATACTCACAATACACACATCTGGGACTGACATAACGCCTTTCACATGGGTCTGCTGAATTAGAGCTCGCAAACATTTAACACAATATTTAAAACCTACGATAGAGCTGAGTACTCTTCGTCACAAATTACATTGCTCCAAAGGCAATAATCACACTGAATCTGATCAATAATAATTCTCAACAACATTTAATTACCCTCCAATCTACTATATAATTAGATTAATTCAGTCCTACTTCTGAAACACGACATATCTCCGAGAGACGTTTTTAACCGCACTTCGTAACCTAGGCGAACACGGCCGTTCACATAGATACGTTAGTTAACACAACACAAAGAAAAGAACCTTCCATTAACTACCATTGTGCGAGCTGCTTCCAAACAAAAGTGTGCCAGATCAAAACAAAATATACTACACTAATCACACAAGCAAAGTATTTACAAAAATATGTCCCATAAACCATAAGTTAATTTAATAAATAATAAAATATTATTTGTACTCATCTCGTGTTGTAGTCACCCGTCAAAGAACATCAGACGCCATTCCCCAACTGGATGCTTCTCTATCTCATAGCAGCCATCTGGACGGACTGTTGAGAATTCCACACTTCCTCTGCATTCATTGATGTCATCCTTGCGCTGATACAAAAATTAGGTTAATATACACTTTATGCCTGACTACTAAATTCGCTTGTTCAGGTACTAAATTCCCTGTCACTGTTCGTTGGCGAATTATCGACGCTACTGTCCCTATAACTATAGTACTATGACTATCTATCACTGAATTTAACACTTTCAATGAATCTCTTGTGTCCTTGTGACACGGAAATAAAAGTCTATCTCTTCAGACGAACAGAATCAGAGTCCTGTGTTCTCGACACACGGAATGAAAAGTCATGTCTCCTAGACGCACAGAATAATAATAGTGTGTCCTCAACACACGGAATAAAAGTCAATGTCTTGGCTCTTCGACACACTTATAAATGAACTGGCCCTTGGGTCCAGATGGAGGGGGATTTTATGTAAAAATTTATCGAAGTAATTGTGATACAGGAATGAAATAAATATCACAGAACTCGTAATATTGCACAGGTCAAGAATATGCCCATTAATCCTAGAATCGATCGTAGAGATTTTGTCTAGGCGATTTCCCGCGTGAATAGTAGCCACCGCGTACCCCAGCCGGAGTTGGCGCGCAAGTAGGCATTCTCTTCTCATTGGTTCTCCATTTCTAATAATTTGGCGGTTTCTAGTAGATCTTGGCGTCTTGGGAGTGTCTATTTTCTTCATCAGCCATTCACGTTACTGCATCATATTTCTTCTAGGCGCGAATATCACAATGAACATACCAGAACCACGTCTCACCGCGCGTCGCTTCTAAAATTGAGGTAGCCACACCTGTCCTTATGATACATCGCTCTGCTATTTCTTTTCATAGCTCAAGTACTTAGCCTTTTGTTAAACTGATGCAGGTATGTCCCTACTGTCTCCAACAAATGCTTGAAATTTCCTCATCACTGTCTGGCTACTTTCATGATGCTGGTTGAAATATTTATTAATTGAAGAAATAAAAAGTAGAATCATTTAACCAACATAGGGTAAAGGGTTCAATATATATATATATATACCTCACAACAAGGTTAAGTATTTTCCACCAACTCCAAAACTGATAAACAAGACCAGGGGTTTCATGCAACGCAGTGTGTTCAAAGGTAGTCACCTAAGTGAGCGTGGAAATGATAACGACATGTCTTTATATATGCTACGTTGCATGTATAATCTTTTTTTTTCCCACGCTTTGAACATTCTGTTATCAGGCACGTGGACAGCTAACGTCCAAGGTGAATACCTGCGGTAAATCAAATTTCACATGAACTTGCATTTTGTCACGTACGAAGCAAGACAGGATGTCACTGGTTTAGCGTGCATGTGGTTTCACATGTGTTCACATGCATTTCGCACTCTCCTGCCACCACGATGGTCAGATTATTTCACCTTCAAGCGTCATGGTCTTTTTTTTCCATTACACTTGTTGTCAAGTCAGATCAACGCCTTCCAATAAGCTCAAATGACATTCGCCTCTTGCTCCTCGGCAAGTTTGTTTTCTCTACTCGCTTCGACCAACATAGAACCAAGTTCTCATCACCATTTACACGTTAAAGGTAAAATATCAGAAAACGCACGCTCGCTCTGTCATACACCGACCCGCTGAAGTAGCGATTGATCTATTGAACACAGCCACCATGGTCAGCGACAGGTTCGTTGAAACACACACCCAGCAGTATCGTCTCTCTCAACCACCACGCTTCATGAACATTATAAACAAGTATCGGTAAAGAAAAACAAAACGTTTTTTCAACATGTATGGCGTTAGGCCCTTTGTGAATTATTTTTTGAAAAAAAATATCTACCACATTTGAAAGGGGGCGTTAGCCCGAGTCCTAGGACACCTCGTACACGTCTATAGCGTTATAGGTTTGTGAGATATCGACAAAAATCACAAAAAAAACACGTGTTTACCCCAAAATCGCGTTTCCCAATATTTTTAAAATATAACGAGTGGTCCATAGCAAAGAGGACGTCACCCCGAGTCCTTGGACCCCTCGTTCATGCCTCTAGCATGATTGGTTCGCGAGATATTAAAAGCGGATGACCTTTTAGTTTTGGTCTTTTCATTAAATAAAGAGCCTATAGGAAAGTAGGGGGCATCACTAGAGTGCTAGGACACCCTGTATGTTGAAATACCATGATTGGTTAGCGAGATATCAGCTTCGGGGCAAATACGAGGAGGGTTCAAAAAGAAGTGTAGTAGCTCTCTCCTCATCCCACTACTTACAAAACACAAATTTTTGTCCTAGAGACTTGAAATTTATTTAGGGGGTAGAGGGCATAGGAACCATTAATGTACGTCAAACAAACCTTTTTGTAAACTTCCTAGTTTCCAAAATATAGGATTTTCAAAATCCGAGTGTTTTCAAAAAAACATAAAAAGTAAAAACGTTTTATTAAAAAAAATAAAGGTCATAAAGACCATTCGTTTGAGCCATGGCACAACGTTCTATCCTGTTTGGTTTTCAAACTATCGCATATTTTCGAAAACAACAAAAAAAACAAAAAAAATTCAAAAATATAACGAGTGGTCCATAGCAAAGAAGACGTCAGCCCGAGTCCAACGACACCTCATTTGTCAAAATCGGACCATGCGTTCGAGATATATTTAACATGGCTGAGGCTTAGAGTGGTAAGAGGAGGGTTCTGGAGTGAGTTGGAAGCGCCATCACTCCCCTACTTACCTGACATCAGAATCGGAATTCAGCGCGTGACAATTATAGCCTTTCAGCCTGACAGGCGTTTAATGGTATATCTTAATAACGAATGACCAGACAGTACTGATATGGGGGTGTTGGGTGATTAGACCTTAATTTAAAAACTGACCAGGATAATGCCCGGTGCCCTGGGGAAATTGAAATGCTTAAAATGAAAACAAAGTAAAAAGTAGGAGCTTAGGTAGGCTTATTTAGAAGAGAGAAAATATTACTTTAGGAGCTGAAGAAGCTGAAATTATTCAATAAGTATACGGGGCCATTTGTATCGACTCCCGGTGGCTTGATAATCACCCAACCTGTTAACTAGAAGGTTGGAGTTATGGGTTGATGTTTTATAAAGGTTAGCTGCCTGTTATGTGATAGGATCGCTGAGTAATTGGAGTTTTTACTTGACGTGAAGTTGAGCATTGCGCACGTACCAGGGATCTCCGGACGGTATTAGGGTATCCGAGGCCTAGGGAGTCTTTTACTTTCCCGCCATAATTGGCCCTTGTCTCATATTCCCTGATACCCTCATTCTTCGAGGGGTCAGTCTTCTGTTTCTTTTCCTGTTTATTCCTGCCTTCTGCACAAGGCCCTCAAGAAGGCAGGGTGTGTGTAGCCCCATCACTTCTGGTGCACGTTAGATATTGCTACACCTTCAAGGGTTCACGGCTGGTGAGTCGGGAGTTGGCGATCCCGAGGGCTTCCTGAGCTGGGTCCGGTTTCCCCCCTCTTATCCATTACCTCTGGGGCGGACCGTCTCCTCTTTCACTTCCCTATCTGCCTTTCATGGTTCTCCTTCCTTCCAAGTCCCTCAATCCGCATTCTTCGAGGATTGAGGGCATTTCTTTTCCTCCTGTCCTTTATTTGCCTTATTCTCCTTTTGTTTTCATTCCTTCTTCTAGTATATAAGTTAGTGGTTAGTTTTAGTTATAGTTTGCATTTCATTATCTTCACGGTCACCCAATCCACTAGGGGCCGATAACCTGCTATCGGATTTTTTATTATGGATACTCGAGTTTAGGCCTTAATTACAACCAAACCAACAGACCTATTGAAGAACGAAAAGACGTCAAAAACATGGACAGTTTTTCTTATAACTACCAATAAATAAATAATTAATAAACTTGAAAATAATTGGCTTATATAGTCTAACGCAGAATTAAACAAAGAAAATATTGGTATAACTCGTTTTTCAATAGGTCTATTGGTTTGGTTGTAATTAAGGCCTTAACTCGAGTTTCCATAATAAAAAATCCAATAGTAGATGTTAGGTCCCTTAAAACTACAATTATCATACTGGTACTGGTACTGTAGCGTCTATAAAGCTGGAATTTTGATGACTGTCTAGTCGGCTCCTCTCAACAGGTTTATAGTGGAATGACCTTGAGAGTGCAGGTGTCTGTCACTGAACTCCAAGACTAACAAGATAAAAGGAAGTAATCGTTGTAATTCACGCTACGTCTTCCTATCAGCTGGATTTAGAAACGACCGTTTAAATTTTAATGGCTACCCAAGACCTTGTCGCGAGGGTGGAGTGTGCTTGCCACGTGCTACGGACTTTCTCTACTGTTCCCCAGGGGCTCACAACTTGTGGGCCGTGGGTTGGCATCCATGGGACCCCAGCTTAGTCCAGAATTGCTTCCACTTACATGTGCCGGGCTCCTCTCTTTCTTCTTTCCTGTCGACCTCCCTTGGTCAACTCTTGTTCTCTTCCGACCCCGACGGTATTAGGGTATCCGAGGCCTAGGGAGTCACTTCCTTTCCCGCCTTGATTCGCCCTTGTCTCATCTTTTCTGATTCCCTCCTTCTGCGAGGGGTCAGCCTTCTTTTTCTTTTCATGCTATCTCCTGCCTTCTGCTTAAGGCCCTCAAGGAGGCCGGGTGTATGTAGCCCCACCACTTTTGGTGCACCCTAGATAATGCTACGCCCTCAGGGGCTCACGGCTGGTGAGTTCGGGAGTTGGCGACCCCGAGGGATTCCTGAGCTGGGTCCGTTTTCCCTTTTTGTCCCATACCTTTGGGGCGGACCCTCTCCTCTTTCACTTTCCTATCTGCCTTTCATGGCTCTCCTTCCTTCCAAGTCCCTCAATCCGCCTTCTTCGAGGGTTGAGGGCATTTCTTTTCCTCCTGTCCTTTATTTGCCTTCTTCTCCTTTAGTTTTCCATTTCTTCTTCTAGTATGTAGGTTCGTAGTTAGATTTAGTTTTAAGTTCGCTTTTCATTTTCATCTTCACGATCACCCAAACCATCAGGGGCCGATAACCTAGATGTTAGGCCCCTTAAAACAACAATTAACATCATCATCATCGGCATTTCAGTTATCTTTCCCGTCGACTCCCTTGGTCAATTCTTGTTCCCTTCGACCCTAACGGCATTAGGGTATCCGAGGCCTAGGGACTGTTTTACTTTCCCGCCTTAATTGGCTCTTGTCTCATCTAATCTCATTCTTCGAGGGGTCAGCCTTCTTTTTCTTTTCATGTTATCTCCTGCCTTCTGCACAAGGCCCTCAAGGAGGCAAGGTGTATGTAGCTCCACCACTTCTGGTGTAGCCTGGATAGTGCTACACCCTCAGGGGCTCACGGCTTGTGAGTTCAGGATATGGGCGACCCTGAGGGATTCCTGAGCTAGGTCCGTTTTGTTCCCCTTTTTCCTCTGACCTTGGGAAGGGCCCTGTTCCTATTTCCCTTTCCTGGCTCTCCTTTCTTCCAAGTCCCTGAATCTCATTCTTCGAGGGTTGAGGGCATTTCCTTTCTTCCTGTCCTTTGTTTGTCTTATCCTTTGTTTACCATTTCTTTTTCTAGTATGTAAGTATTTTGTTAGTATTAGTTATAGTTTTCATTCTCATCTCATCTTTCACTATCACCCAAACAATTAGGGGCCGATAACCTAGATCTTAGGCCCCTTAAAACAACAATTATCATCATCATCTTATATTTTCTTTTAATGATTCTGTACTTGAAGAGATGGAACTAAGAATATATTCAGTCACCAGGTCTGCCAACTGTAGTGCTCTATTAGGCTACATTATACCAGGAGTGTTTCGAACTAATTAGACATTTCGATATTACCAACTTAATTTCGTCATTATTCTAGATAGATCCATATACTGTAGAATAATCATTGGCATGCAAAGTAGGCTCTTTAGTTCGTCACGGAACTTCTTGTTCTTTTCATGATATCTCCTGCCTTCTGCACATGGCGGGTACAGATTCCCGGGATGGTCGAACTGCGCTAATTAGGTTAAACCCAAACAGTCACGCTAATGGGTTTGGGAAGAGAGTGGGGGGACGCATGCTCTCCTGAAATGTTGGTTAATCCATGAGTTGACTGACAGAAACATATGCCTGGACCTCGTGGAGTTTCTGTAGATATAATCAGTGAAGCTAACATGTTATCCGTGTCTAGTTAAATAAGAAGTGGAGGATTGTGAGTTGTAGGAAACTATAAAAGTTGTAAGTTTGAGTTGTCACAGCGGGGTCAATAGAGGCGGTGTACCACCAAGGAATTCATTTACGAATGCACCTTATTTT
Organism: Meconema thalassinum; assembly: GCA_946902985.2. Classification (NCBI taxonomy): domain Eukaryota; kingdom Metazoa; phylum Arthropoda; class Insecta; order Orthoptera; family Tettigoniidae; genus Meconema; species Meconema thalassinum. The sequence continues at coordinate 517,190,225 of OX336392.1, forward strand.
GTAGCAGAATACATATAAGCGTTTTGATTCCCACGATATCGTTTTAAAGTTCATAGAGCAGGTTGGACTGTCTGTCGAAGATCACCACGCACGGTTTTGATCAATTGATGGGTACCAGGATCCGATTGTAAGGGATTTAATGATATGGACAACAACCACAACCTACCCCGCCTTCAAACACTAGCCTGCGTGCTTATAAAAACGGAGTGCCAAGTTGTCGACCAAAAGACACTGATTCAATGGATCGTTTTAACCCTAGAAAGCCTAACCTATTTCACCAATTCATGTGCCCGAGGTGGGTCCAATGGACACTGCTATTCAATATTGCTTTTCCTACATTTCATATATTTTATAATACACATTTGTTTATCACTACATCGTATCTGTACACATTTAAACATTCTGATACCAGCTTACAAGAAACAAAAGAGCACACGGCAGGTAATAACTCCATGAAATTACATATCACACTGTGTCCCAAATAACACCTACTTAGTACCGCTTGCTTTTAAAGCACTTTCTTTCACAAGCAAGGTGTTCCGAACACATATTTTCATCGCACTTGTCACGGACTTATCTTTGCATTCGACCTTTCTTTGCATCACATAAGTAGCACCTCTTTTTCTTGGGAGGCCAGGCGCTCACATCTAATGGGACGTGGGTTGGCGACCACGGGGCCTCAGCTGAGTGCGGCATTGCTTCCACTTAGCCTACTTGTGCCGCACTGCTCTCCGTCTTCTTTCCTGTCGACCTCACTTGGTCAACTCTTGTTCTCTTCCGACCCCGACGGTATTAGGGCATCAGTGGCCTAGTCTCTTCCTTTCCCGCCTTAATTGGCCCTTGTCGCATATTTTCTGATACCCACGTTCTTCGAGGTGTCAGACTCCTTTTTCTTGTCATGATGTCACCGGCCTTCTGCACAAGGTCCTCAAAGAGGCAGGGGGTATGTAGTCCCACCACTTATGGTGCACCCTGGATTGTGCTACACCCTCAAGGGCTCACGGCTGGTGAGACCACGAGGGTTTCCTGAGCTGGGTCCGGTTTCCCCCTTTTATCCATTGACTGTGGGGCGGACCCTCTCCTATTTCACTTTCCTATCTGCCCTTCATGGCTCTCCTTCCTTCCAAGTCCCTCAATCCGCATTCTTGGAGGATTGAGGGCACTTCTTTTCCTCCTGTCCTTTATTTGCCTTATTCCACTTTTGTTTTCATTCCTTCTTCTAGTATATAAGTTAGTGGTTAGTTTTAGTTATAGTTTGCATTTCATTATCTTCACGGTCACCCAATCCACTAGGGGCCGATAACCTGCTATCTTTTTTTTTATTATGGATACTCGAGTTTAGGCCGTAATTACAACCAAACCAACAGACCTATTGAAGAACGAAAAGACGTCAAAAACATGGACAGTTTTTCTTATAACTACCAATAAATAAATAATTAATAAACTTGAAAATAATTGGCTTATATAGTCTAACGCAGAATTAAACAAAGAAAATATTGGTATAACTCGTTTTTCAATAGGTCTATTGGTTTGGTTGTAATTAAGGCCTAAACTCGAGTTTCCATAATAAAAAATCCAATAGTAGATGTTAGGTCCCTCAAAACTACAATTATCATACTGGTACTGTAGCTTCTATAAAGCTGGAATTTTGATGACTGTCTAGCCGGCTCCTCTCAACAGGTTTATAGTGGAATGACCTTGAGAGTGCAGGTGTCGGTCACTGAACTCCAACACTAACAAGATAAAAGGATGTAATCGTTGTAATTCACGCTACGTCTTCCTATCAGCTGGATTTTGAAACGACCGTTTAAATTTTTATGGCTACCCAAGACTTTGTCGCGTGGGTGGAGTGTGCTTGACACGTGCTACGGACTTTCTCTACTGTTCCCCAGGGGCTCACAACTTGTGGGCCGTGGGTTGGCATACACGGGACCCCAGCTTAGTCCAGAATTGCATCCACTTACTGGTGTCGGGTGCATTTCAGTTATCTTTCCCGTCGACTCCCTTGGTCAATTCTTGTTCCCTTCGACCCTAACGGCATTAGGGTATCCGAGGCCGAGGGACTGTTTTACTTTCCCGCCTTAATTGGCCCTTGTCTCATCTAATCTCATTCTTCGAGGGGTCAGCCTTCTTTTTCTTTTCATGTTATATCCTGCCTTCTTCACAAGGCCCTCAAGGAGGCAAGGTGTATGTAGCTCCACCACTTCTGGTGCAGCCAGGATAGTGCTACACCCTCAGGGGCTCACGGCTTGTGAGTTCAGGAGTTGGGCGACCCCGAGGGATTCCTGAGCTTGGTCCGTTTTGTTCCCCTTTTTCCTCTGACCTTGGGAAGGGCCCTGTTCCTGTTTCCCTTTCATGGCTCTCCTTTCTTCCAAGTCCCTGAATCTCTTTCTTCGAGGGTTGAGGGCATTTCCTTTCTTCCTGTCCTTTGTTTGTCTTATCCTTTGTTTACCATTTCTTTTTCTAGTATGTAAGTATTTTGTTAGTATTAGTTATAGTTTTCATTCTTATCTCATCTTTCACTATCACCCAAACAATTAGGGGCCGATAACCTAGATCTTAGGCCCCTTAAAACAACAATTATCATCATCATCTTATATTTTCTTTTAATGATTCTGCACTTGAAGAGATGGAACTAAGAATATATTCAGTCACCAGGTCTGCCAACTGTAGTGCTCTCTTAGGCTACATTATACCAGGAGTGTTTCGAACTAATTAGACATTTCGATATTACCAACTTAATTTCGTCATTATTCTAGATGGATCCATATACTGTAGAATAATCATTGGCATGCAAAGTAGGCTCTTTAGTTCGTCACGGAACTTCTTGTTCTTTTCATGATATCTCCTGCCTTCTGCACATGGCGGGTACAGATTCCCGGGATGGTCGAACTGCGCTAATTAGGTTAAACCCAAACAGTCACGCTAATGGGTTTGGGAAGAGTGTGTGGGGACGCATGCTCTCCTGAAATGTTGGTTAATCCATGAGTTGACTGACAGAAACTTATGCCTGGACCTCGTGGAGTTTCTGTAGATATAATCAGTGAAGCTAACATGTTATCCGTGTCTAGTTAAATAAGAAGTGGAGGATTGTGATTTCTAGGAAACTATAAAAGATGTAAGTTTGAGTTGTCACAGCGGGGTCAATAGAGGCGGTGTACCAACAAGGAATTCATTTACGAATGCACCTTATTTTGTAGCAGAATACATATAAGCGTTTTGATTCCCACGATATCGTTTTAAAGTTCATAGAGCAGGTGGGACTGTCTGTCGAAGATCACCACGCACGGTTTCGATCAATTGATGGGTACCAGGATCCGAATGTAAGGGATTTACTGATCTGGACAACAACCACAACCTACCCCGCCTTCAAACACTAGCCTGCGTGCTTATAAAAACGGAGTGCCGAGTTGTCGACCAAAAGACACTGATTCAATGGATCGTCTTAACCCTAGAAAGCCTAACCTATTTCACCAATTCATGTGCCCGAGGTGGGTCCAATGGACACTGCTATTCAATATAGCTTTTCCTACATTTCATATATTTTATAATACACATTTGTTTATCACTACATCGTATCTGTACACATTTAAACAGTCTGATACCAGCTTACAAGAAACAAAAGACAACACGGCAGGTAATAACTCCATGAAATTACATATCACACTGTGTCCCAAATAACACCTACTTAGTACCGCTTGCTTTTAAAGCACTTTCTTTCACAAGCAGAGTGTTCAGAACACACATTTTCATCGCACTTGTCACGGACTTTTCTTTCCATTCGACCTTTCTTTGCAACACATAAGTAGCACCTCTTTTTCTTGGGAGGCCAGGCGCTCACATCTAATGGGACGTGGGTTGGCGACCTTGGGGCCTCAGCTGAGAGCGGCATTGCTTCCACTTAGCCTACTTGTGCCGCACTGCTCTACGTCTTCTTTCCTGTCGACCTCACATGGTCAACTCTTGTTCTCTTCCGACCCCGAAGGTATTAGGGTATCTGAGGCCTAGTCTCTTCCATTCCCGCCTTAATTGGCCCTTGTCGCATATTTTCTGATACCCACATTCTTCGAGGTGTCAGACTTCTTTTTCTTGTCATGATGTCACCGGCCTTCTGCACAAGGTCCTCAAGGAGGCAGGGTGTATGTAGCCCCACCACTTATGGTGCACCCTGGATTGGGCTACACCCTCAAGGGCTCACGACTGGTGAGACCACGAGGGTTTCCTGAGCTGGGTCCGGTTTCCCCCTTTTATCCATTGACTGTGGGGCGGACCCTCTCCTATTTCACTTTCCTATCCGCCCTTCATGGCTCTCCTTCCTTCCAAGTCCCTCAATCCGCATTCTTGGAGGATTGAGGGCATTTCTTTTCCTCCTGTCCTTTATTTGCCGTATTCTCCTTTTGTTTTCATTCCTTCTTCTAGTATATAAGTTAGTGGTTAGTTTTAGTTATAGTTTGCATTTCATTATCTTCACGGTCACCCAATCCACTAGGGGCCGATAACCTGCTATCGGATTTTTTATTATGGATACTTGAGTTTAGGCCTTAATTACAACCAAACCAACAGACCTATTGAAGAACGAAAAGACGTCAAAAACACGGACAGTTTTTCTTATAACTACCAATAAATAAATAATTAATAAACTTGAAAATAATTGGCTTAAATATTCTAACGCAGAATTAAACAAAGATAATATTGGTATAACTCGTTTTTAAATAGGTCTATTGGTTTGGTTGTAATTAAGGCCTAAACTCGAGTTTCCATAATAAAAAATCCAATAGTATATGTTAGGTTCCTTAAAACTACAATTATCATACTGGTACTGGTACTGTAGCGGCTATAAAGCTGGAATTTTGATGACTGTCTAGCCGGCTCCTCTCAACAGGTTTATAGTGGAATGACCTTGAGAGAGCAGGTGTCTGTCACTGAACTCCAACACTAACAAGATAAAAGGAAGTAATCGTTGTAATTCACGCTACGTCTTCTTATCAGCTGGATTTAGAAACGACCGTTTAAATTTTAATGGCTACCCAAGACCTTGTCGCGTGGGTGGAATGTGATTGCCACGTGCTACGGACTTTCTCTACTGTTCCCCAGGGGCTCACAACTTGTGGGCCGTGGGTTGGCATCCACGGGACCCCAGCTTAGTCCAGAATTGCATCCACTTACTGGTGCCGGGTGCATTTCAGTTATCATTCCCGTCGACTTCCTTGGTCAATTTTTGTTCCCTTCGACCCTAACGGCATTAGGGTATCCGAGGACTAGGGACTGTTTTACTTTCCCGCCTTAATTGGCCCTTGTCTCATCTAATCTCATTCTTCGAGGGGTCAGCCTTCTTTTTCTTTTCATGTTATCTCCTGCCTTCTGCACAAGGCCCTCAAGGAGGCAAGGTGTATGTAGCTCCACCACTTCTGGTGCAGCCTGGATAGTGCTACAACCTCAGGGGCTCACGGCTTGTGAGTTCAGGAGTTGGGCGACCCCGAGGGATTCCTGAGCTAGGTCCGTTTTGTTCCCCTTTTTCCTCCGACCTTGGGAAGGGCCCTGTCCCTATTTCCCTTTCCTGGCTCTCCTTTCTTCCAAGTCCCTGAATCTCATTCTTCGAGGGTTGAGGGCATTTCCTTTCTTCCTGTCCTTTGTTTGTCTTATCCTTTGTTTACCATTTCTTTTTCTAGTATGTAAGTATTTTGTTAGTATTAGTTATAGTTTTCATTCTCATCTCATCTTTCACTATCACCCAAACCATTAGGGGCCGATAACCTAGATCTTAGGCCCCTTAAAACAACAATTATCATCATCATCTTATATTTTCTTTTAATGATTCTGTACTTGAAGAGATGGAACTAAGAATATATTTAGTCACCAGGTCTGCCAACTGTAGTGCTCTATTAGGCTTCATTATACCAGGAGTGTTTCGAACTAATTAGACATTTCGATATTACCAACTTAATTTCGTCATTATTCTAGATAGATCCAGATACTGTAGAATAATCATTGGCATGCAAAGTAGGCTCTTTGGTTCATCAGGGAACTTCTTGTTCTTTTCATGATATCTCCTGCCTTCTGCACATGGCGGGTACAGATTCCCGGGATGGTCGAACTGCGCTAATTAGGTTAAACCGAAACAGTCACGCTAATGGGTTTGGGAAGAGAGTGGGGGGACGCATGCTCTCCTGAAATGTTGGTTAATCCATGAGTTGACTGACAGAAACATATGCCTGGACCTCGTGGAGTTTCTGTAGATATAATCAGTGAAGCTAACATGTTATCCGTGTCTAGTAAAATAAGAAGTGGAGGATTGTGAGTTGTAGGAAACTATAAAAGTTGTAAGTTTGAGTTGTCACAGCGGGGTCAATAGAGGCGGTGTACCAACAAGGAATTCATTTACGAATGCACCATATTTTGTAGCAGAATACATATAAGCGTTTTGATTCCCACGATATCGTTTTAAAGTTCATAGAGCAGGTGGGACTGTCTGTCGAAGATCACCACGCACGGTTTCAATCAATTGATGGGTACCAGGATCCGATTGTAAGGGATTTAATGATCTGGACAACAACCACAACCTACCCCGCCTTCAAACACTAGCCTGCGTGCTTATAAAAACGGAGTGCCGAGTTGTCGACCAAAAGACACTGATTCAATGGATCGTTTTAACCCTAGAAAGCCTAACATATTTCACCAATTCATGTGCCCGAGGTGGGTCCAATGGACACTGCTATTCAATATAGCTTTT